>JAKIJQ010000048.1:0-1200000 GCA_023373905.1 Rhizoglyphus robini | reverse complement strand
ACAATCAGAGATGAATTGACAATATTATTAGATGACTGTGATGGTGATTGTTGTTCGTACAGAATTTGGTTTGGCGTCTCTTTGCTTGTCTGGTCTGGCGTTGCTTTCTCCAAACGTTTGATTTTGTTCTGTCGAAACTTTTCCTGTTGGTCACGTTTTTCGTTATCAGATTTGATCATCTCCTAAACGAATTGATTTATAATTCTAAGCAAATACATAAAAAAAAGTTTACCATTTTCATTCCCAAATCGAAGCACTTCTTCAGTCGACATTTGGTGCAGAATTTTCTTGTTTTTACTTCGATGATGCAGTTATCGTTGAATTGGCAAGTGACTTCCTGAGTCTAAAATAATTATTTTTTATATTCATCAATAATTTTCGAAATTTGTTCATTGGAAAACAAACCTTTTGCAGAAGAACATTGCGCCGAAAGAATGTCTTACAGGACATGCACGAGGCGACACCAAAGTTGACGCCACACGCCAAATCGCCACACACAGCACAATTCTGTACAATACCGCGTTTTCTACCCATTTTACAAAAAGTGGATAATTCTGGATCGTTTTAATGTTATATTAACAACAGCAAAATTTCACAAATCTTAAGGATAGTTTGTATAGATTAGGCATACACCCAGGATATATCCAGTGTCCTCGTACATTGTACAAGTGTGTATGTGTGTGTGTGTTGTTATCGCAACTCGTGAGCCAACAACAAACAGGCAATCTCACTCGAGGTAGTGGTTTGGCATTGGCATCAAAAGTGGCCGAACAACTTATCATCGATCGCAACTTTAAAGTCAAAGTCTCTATGTGTGGTTGGAAGCAGAGGGAGAAGAGAGTGATCCCTCGAGTCGAGTATCTACTAGTATAAGGTAGTGGACACAATCACAAACAGTGCTGTGTGCACTGGTGGAGTAGAGATTGCTCCTAACTTGTCCTGCTCACTGAGCTATGCACTCACAATTGTCAGTTACTGGCACATGCCTCTCCTATCACGTATCTCGTTTATGTTCATAATGTTTGCGCTTACAAAATCGAATCTTGTATATATGACCAAATGCGCGAAATCAGAAGTCGCAAAAATCCAAAAATCACAATCTACGATGGAATGATAATCTGTCACTGACACACAATATGGATAGGGCTTGTTAGTGCCGTGGTAAGATATTCAAATAACAATTAGGAACAGATGACAATTAGTTCACACAGAAATCATTCCGATGTTTGGGATTCGATTAACTATTTGTGGTTTGTCTTTAATTAATTATATTATTGACTAACAATGATCAGTTAGGTTAGCTGCCGTGTAGGTTTAGGTCAATTAGGGCGTTAGGTAGTTAGGTTTTTTCAAAGAAATTTATTGATCGATTAATCGTACAATGTATCTTATTACAAAACACATCGCATGAGTGCAACATTACATTGCTTTCATTTGTGGTAGATTTATATTTCGGAGAAATGTAGGGTCAAACCTAGGTTTGTTTCGGAGAAATGAGTTTAAGACAGAATCATGAGTGACTTTTGGTGGTGTGAGTGTTTGGTGGGGTCAACATTTTGGTGGTTTGAGAAATATTTAAGAAAATGACAACAACAACAACAAATGATAACATGAGGTGAAAATAAATTCAACCTCATTTTGGTGGGCTTAGTACGCATTGCGTTTTGATGGTTTGTAGTTTCAGAGAAATGTGATAAAAGGTGGTATTTTGGTGGTTTGAGGATAAGTAGTTAGGTTGGTGTGGTTAGGGATTAGGTTTAGGTCAATTAGGGCGTTAGGTAGTTAGGTTGGTGTGGTTAGGGAATAGTGTTTTCTCTTACACTCGAATTTTTTACAGAATTTAAATTTTGGGGACATTGCTTTCAAAATAGTATCAAAAACTTCAAATACAGCACCAGCAGGGCCCACTAGTTCTAGTCTATTCTATTGATCCAAAGTCAACAATTTGAAGCTGAATATGTTGAAGCGGCAGTACATGATGAAACACTGTTTGAGATTAGATCTGTTTGACTATTGTTCATAAAACTATAGTATGGCATTTCATACCTTGGCAAATGATGTGATCGATATGAGCGCAATACTGCCGTAAGTGATGCCATACCGATTGTTTGTGTTGAATTTGTGAATGTAGTTTGCAATCCTGATTCGACCATACGGTGAGCCAATTCTTGAGTGCACATTCAAGTGCATCAATCGCGCTGAATGACAATGAATTTTGTCAATGTACTTGGTGGTGGCATAGTGAAAGCCAAGGATGATCGTAATCTGTCCCACAAGTACTGACACAAAAAATGGAACAAACGCCAATTGAAAGCGACCAAGTAGAATGGACATGCCTAGGAAGGCGTTGATTGGCGTGAGCACCGCCACCAGACGCAACAAAACCGAACCAAACACTCGATTCACTTTGAATGACAGTTGTAGAGTACGCGTGTGATAGTAAGAGAAACGATCAAAGTGATAGTATTGAAATTTTGACGGTTTCAGTTGACGAAGTTGGCGGTTGATTTGATTGAATCGGTAGAAAATGATCATCGTAATGGCGAGATACATGGTGGAATTGAGTTGACTGGTGAAGACAAACATCAAAACGTTGATGTAGTTGAGCACAATTGAGATGTGCGATGTGAATATGAAAGCGACAAGTGTTGAAATGCTAAATAGATGATAATTGCGATAGAGCAAGAGACCAAATGTTGCTTCCATCAAGAAAATCCACAATGCTGAAATGAATAAGTTAAAGTAAAACCACAAATTATCCCAAAAATTCCCAAACTTACCTCCAGTAGCAGTAAAAATCTGAAAGAAATGAACATACAATTTGACTGCACGAATAATTTTGCGATTAATCGAAATTTGATTGATTGAGGAACGAAGAAAGTAGCTTTCATTTCGCAAAATCAACACTTGATAGATAATCTGGAAAATTTCGACAAAATTCTTGCTGAAATACAGGCGCACCAATGTGTAGAATGTCAAATAATTCATCGATCCAGTGAAGAGTTTCAACTCGTTTGGCATGGAGTTGACTCGGAAGTAGTCGAAATAGATCAAATTGTTCTGTACTGGCACGAAATACATTTGAGCCAATTGACATATTTGTAACAGACACAGACAGCACAGCAGTTTGATTTGCCAAATTGTGCCTTTGTCCTGAAGGAGAAAGATTTTCATCATGGTGGTGTGGTGCTTTTGAATGAACTCAAAATTAGGTTTAAATGGATACAGAATTTGAACAAATGTCGAATTGATTATTCGTTTGAAAACGGACATTTTGATACAATTTTTTAGGACGGATCAAAAGTTTAAATTGTGTGACAAATATATAAAATAATTGAAACGCACATTTAAACCAAGTTACTCTTTCCTTAATCAAATTTGATAGCACTGAATCGAGTGACACTTTAAATTGAACCATAATTGCACGAAAACGCACTTTCATATCATACGACTCATACAGGCATTAATTATTGATATGATTTAACGTAGTTTTGTTTGAGGAGAATTGAAAAATCAAGTAAACTTTCTCAATTGATTGTGCCTTTAAAGGCACACAATCGTAATTAATTATTTATAATAATTGAATTATCTTGGTTTATCCAGAATTTCAGTAAAAAATTTTGAGAAATTTATATTCCAAAAAATACAAATTCAATCAATAAAGTTCAGTTTGAATCTTGGTTAAATTTTGAACTTTGTTTGACCGAATGATCGAAACACCTTTGGTTTTTATATATCACCCATGAAGAGTGTACTTGATTTGTTAGTTTTTTAAAATTATAATTTTTTAGGGGTAAGTAGATTTAAAATAATTTCAAAATTTAACAATCGTTTTTAATCGAAATTAGGAATTAATAAATTAATCCTTCCATGAAATGTACAATTAATGTTTGTCTAGTGGAATTAATTTAATATATTAGCGAATACGGATGAGATCAAACAGAGAGTTAAACTAGTAATATGTCAATGTATTAATAACATGATTGAGGTAAAGTGCTTTACTGTGTAGAATGTTGGTGGGATCTAGAGAGATCCTCTAGAATCTAGATGACAATATACTTTGATGGTACTGTGACCATCTATATAGGAAAGACCTTTGTTTTGTCATACTGTTTTCTCTCACTCTTCATGACCCTAAACTTGATCTTCATGAACAGATGGTCTCCAAGCAACCATGCCAACCAGCCTGAAAACCAATTGAACAGCTTATGCTTCGGATGGGCACTGGTCTGTTGTTCAGTTCCAACTGCCTTGAGTGCATAGCGCACCATGTCCACTGCCTGTACCATGAAGGATCCACTGAAATTTTTGGTCATATTAGTTTGCACCAGATTTGGTGTTACAGTTTGCACGATAATGCCTGCTTTCGCATTTTCGACCGACAAACAATCACTCAAGTAACGGACGTATGCTTTGGCTATATAAAAGAGGAAAGTATGTGAGAATATGCAACCAAATAATTACAAAAATCACATACATGCTCCATAAGTGCTGCACATTGGAAACACGGACAGGCCAATTCCAGAGGAAATGTTAACGATCACACCTCGGGTTGGACTCACTTTTGGATCGTATTCCTGGTTTGTCATGATCTGTAGAACAAGTTCACACATTGATGTCAGTGCCACAATGTTCACATTGATCAACTGATGATGAAATCCTGGCCGATTCAAATGAAAGTACTCGGGATACTCGTTGCTCACACCAACATTGTTCACCAGCACACGAATTTGCCCATCAACTGAATCGAGTTTCTCTCTGATTCGCTCGTAGATGTTTTCATCGGTTTGAGAGAAATCCACTGCCAGATAGTCGACCTTGTCACACTGTGGATACTGTTGACGGATTTCGTGAGCAACTCGTTTCAGTTTCGATTCCGTTCGACTAAGCAACACTAGATTGTACCCTTTTGAGGCCAATTGTCGAGCATATTCGAGACCGATGCCATCACTTGCACCGGTGATCACTGCATAATCGTTTGGACCCGGTTTCAGTATTCGATTTGATGCACGGGTACAGTTGTTCAGTAGAAGCTGAATTACGCATTTCGCCGGTCGCCACACAAACAGATAAGCGAGCAGTAGTAGACCGACAATCTCGACAACATTTAAATTGTGAATATTTGTGATGAGTTGCATTGTTTCGAAATGATGCGATCACTGAAGTTGAATAAAACGACCACACTCGACGAATTTGAATTTGTAAGTGTTTGAGGAAAATTGTCTACTCGCACTACAATACATTATCAAACAGGCTTGCACATGTGCACTTTAAAATGCACACTAATGGTTGAATGCTCATCATAAAGCTAATGCGCTTGAAAAGAGTACATTTCCATTTCAAGGTGCGTACAAACTTTTTTTAGATAGTACGTACAAACTTTTTATTTTGCCCACTGTGTCATTGTATAGTTATATAGTAGGTAAGTACCTTTTGTGAACGAGCAAACTATTTCTATAGAATATCTATCACTATCACTATTGTTAAATTTATATAAAACATCATAATGATCCTAATGTCATGGAATTTTATGCCATTCGGATGTAGTCGGAGCGTGCGCGATTGATGCAGTTTATATTATTTAAAATTTCCAATTTACATTGAGAATGTGAGAACAGAATCAATTTCAGATTAAAACCAAAAAAAGTGATCAATTCGAATTCTTTTACGATTTGCTTTGAAATGCCGTAGAACTGCAGTTGGATTATTGTTTTACTCTAGATTTATGAATTCTATTTGGATTAAAGAATTTTTGTTGAATGTGAAGCAAAACTTTGTTTTCCGGGTTTTCTCCTTTTGGACACCCTTTGTTTTGGACGGGATTTGTGTATGATCGGTTGGTCTTCTTCCTAGTTATCTTCAGATCTTTTTGAATTGAACAATTGCTAACGATTTTGAAAATTACTGCAACAAGGGAAATTATATGTCACACACACGTACTGCCATATGTAATAATAAAGAAGAAAGGAGTTGTGAATGGCGAACACACCCCGATCCACTTGATCACCGAATGTGATGCCTGGGCAAGACATAGGCTCGACTTTGAGGCCTTTGTCAACAGCAGGACCGACTCTACTCAACTATCAATAAGCACATATACCACCGACAAGTGTTATAGTGAATTCCATAAATTTGTATATAAAATATTTAATCATTTGTAACTAATCATTATTTATTCATTTATATTTTTTCTATTCATATTTTTATCTCTCATTCTAATTATTTTCTTTATTTGCACAATATTTCTTATGTATTACACTAAATGTAAACTCATCATCATGTACCAATTTACACCTCTATATATGCTTACATCTTAGGGGTTAATAAAGATTCTCTCCAAAAAAAATGGTGGACGCGTACCCAAAACATAGTAGTAATCCAAGAAAGTTTACTTTCTGCAAAGATCTTTTGTTTATATCGAACTTGACCAAGACGTATAAGCTTATGGACAATCATGTCCACCATAGGAAAATTCATTTTTAACATTTTTAATGGGTTTTCTGAATAGGTCAAGTTTGTTATTTGTCAAGTTTTTTATTCTAATAAGCTTTTTATGATATGAATACAGTAGTACGAGCCAATGGGTTTATCGTTTCATTTCAAGAAAAGGTTCTGAATGAATGCTAATCAGAAAACACATTTAAAGCACAATAAACATATCAAAATATCATGATCAGTGGTCACAGCAGCAATAGATGACATCACAAAAGTAAACAAAGCGAACCAGTACTGCTGTCATGCACTCGCTCTCATGTGAGAAAACAGCAACGACAGTCTATTTCTTCGCAACCAGATTATCGAGTGGATCGATTTGATTCGAGCCGAAATAATTTTTTACAGATGCAATGTTACTCACAATAAACAATAACTGTTAGTTGCAAAAGTGACCACTAGGTGGCGCCACCCGTCTTATCTTATCTTTTAGTTTTTGAGGAAGCCAGGTATTTATGACACACCTCTACAGAATTCTAAGGCTATTCCCAAAATTTTATGCAAATCGGTTTAGTCGTTTTGGCAGGATAATTCGTACAAGAAGAGCCAAAAGCTGTGGTAAAGTCTCCGCTGCTTCGCACGCTCCGACAATAATATAAATATTTATATTTAAATGGGATACTAATTTAATCGATTAAAATCGTTACTTGACATTTCCTTCATGACAAATTGTAAATCTCCACCAGTATTTGAGCCACCTTGGTGACATCCACCTCGTCATGGTAGACTGTGCGAAACATTTGAGCCAATTGGGGAATTTGTATGATCAACAGTCGCATCAGTGCGCTGTACTTTTGCTCGGCTCGAATTGTGTTTCCACCGTACTTGTGCTGCAGATAACGTCTCAACAGATGACTGTAAACAGTGTGATTATATCTTGAGAAAATACAAAATCAAATTTTACATATATTCTACATTAAATTTAAATTACTTGATAAATTCTGGACAGCTAACGTTGTCTCGGCTGGTGAAGAGCAACTGAACTGAAATCTTGAGAATTTTACCCCCAAAAAAGATGTTTAAGGTTTTATTTCAATTTGTTAATTTGTGCACACACACAGACACTACAAAAGGACATACCAAATCACGAATGACCGGATCATTGTCCAGTTCAGTTTGTGTCATGTAAAGAAATGTTCGAAATTTGCCCACAATCTTTTTTTGTTTCAGCTCATTCGAGAAGTCGAGCTTGACAAAAATTGCTTTATTTTGGGATTGGTTCTGAAATGTAAGGTTAAATTTTGGTTTGTTCTATTTATCTTACCGCCAGCACAGGCAATCCATCTTTGTGGTGATTGTACAGAAAGGCGGCTCCAATGGCACTAATCTCCGGATGGAGTGATTTTAACATGATCATCTGATCATTCTGGCAAAGGCAACTAAAGGCAGAAAAGTGTCTACAAAAATGTACAATCTTGGGCAAATAGTGCTCGGCAAGATTCAGTGCTTCAAGCAAACTTTGTGCACTGTCCGACATTTCGAGGGCTGTCTCATCGGGCCAGCCCACTTTGCAGTAGACAATCTCACGAAGCCTCTCGGTATCGTATGTTTGAAGACAAAATGAATCTGTAAATATTAAACAAATAAAAAAAACTTGACCTGTTTCAAGAAAAAAAGTTACCTTGAGAAATATTTTTCAAATTGATTATATTGGGGTAATATTTGGTTGGCTTATTGGTGACTTGCTTCAAAGCAGGTGGTGGCATTTGACGATAAATCCATATTAATTCCTGTTTAATATATTTGTGTAATAAAACAAAAATATTAGGAACATTTGCTTTCATTAGACAAACTTTTTTCATTCCAATTGTGTAGCACTTTTCTAGACGGCATCTTCTACACAGCTTCCGACTAAACTTATCAATGCTGCAACCACCATTTTTGTGACTATTGTAAGACTATATATTAAAATTCAATATAATAATTTAAAAAATGTAGCCAATTAATATTCAATCAATGTTTATTTTTGTAAAAATCAAACACAACCTTTGTTTTGTCCGCATTTCTACGAAAGAATGCTTTGCACGATTCACATGACAGGCCATTGAAGTTGAAACCTTGTAATCAAGATGTTGTTAAGTTTTGTTTGAATAACAAAAAAATGTGAAACAAAACAAATTCTGTGGCAAAAATTAATTTAATTAAAAAAACTCCTTACCGCGTGCGACATCGCCACAAACGTGACAATTTTTGACAACTTTTGTGTTACTCATCAAGTAGTTTTATTTGTTGGAACTTCAATCAATGATTTAGCCAAACAGAGAGAAAGAATTTTAAATTTTACATGAAAAATCAATATTTCGGTTTATATATGCGAAGACATGTTTTTGTCTGCAAGTCGTATATCAAGTTCATAGAGAGATATGAATTTGTATTTGCTATTGACCGACAAGTTAATGATGTGCTGATGTATGTTGATAGTTCTCTCATATCAAATTCAATTTGTTATTCCAATTCTGTTTTTGTTTGCATTTTGCATCGTAAACATCGCAGATGTTGAGTGCTTGATCAAGACACTCAGCCCTCATACTCACACAAATTTAATGATTTAATGGGCAACCTAATCGTGAGTGGCAATGGTAACGCAATTAGGTGCGTTTAAAAAACAGGAAATAAAGATCAAAATCGCGTCGTAAAGTTTTTGCATAATTTAACGAACTTTGAATTAAAATATATATTTTTTAAAATTATCTTGTATATATTTGGAATTCCAAATGGCCTCGAACTGTTTAAAAAAACAAGAATCTTGTGTAACATTGATTCAAATTTTAATTTGGAAACAAAGTTTACTATAAAGCAGCTAGAAGAGATAAATTTTCAAATTTTAAAAAAATAGTTCATTTATTCAAACTAAAAAAAATCTCGATAATCGTTCTTGGTCACGAGATATTTCTCTCCCACAAGTCTCACGTTTCGTTGCTGCTTGCCCTCTCACGTTTGCCCTGTTTTCGTCACTTTCTATTGAGCTTTCGTTCAGATCGGTTGTCTGCTTATTTTGCATTTGACTCATTTTGATGTTTCATTTGTTTTTGCTTTCATTTGGATGCTCACTGAGACCCAAACCCGAGCAATTCTTCTTCACCTGAAGTTTCGTTTTTTTTATTTTGTCATCATTGAATTCAAGTGTTTTTACATTTGACCATTTTCAATGTGCGTCTCCGTTCTCTCACTCACTTCATTGAAGCTCACTTTGGCCTTGTCTTTTTCGATTCCGAGAAATATTCGTCATCGTTTCGTTGTGTGTTCGTTGTTGGTCACAAGACACTTCTCTCCCACCAGTCTCACGTTTCGTTGCTGCTTGCCCTCTCACGTTTGTCCTGTTTTCGTCACTTTCTGTTGAGCTTTCGTTCAGATCGGTTGTCTGCTTATTTTGCATTTGACTCATTTTGATGTTTCATTTGTTTTTGCTTTCATTTGGATCTTCACTGAGACCCAAACCCGAGCAATTCTTCTACACCTGCAGTTCTGTTTTTTTTATTTTGTCAGTGCTTTTGCACTGCTCCGACAAAGTTGTAAACCGGAAGTACTTTTAATTTCCGGAAGTTGTTTTTGGTTTCCTTTCCTGTTCTCTTACTGAATTCTCAATCATCATGCATCGTAATGATCAACTTGTGGGCAATGAAGCTTCAACAATCCATCACTGCTGCTGCTGGCCAACCGAGATGCTGATTGCGCTGACCCGTGATTGCCGATTTATCTATTTTTTATTCTATCTAGTATTTTTTTCTCAGTTTATCTTTCAGTATTCTTTAGCCTCAATACAATTTTGACCCTATTGCGGTCTTTTTTTAGTTTTTTTATCATTCAGGGTCCTTCCGTGACCATTTGTTCTTTTATTTTTAGTATTCTGACCCTTAGTAATTTTCACGAGTATCTGCGTTCTCATTTCAGTCATCAGACATTTTCGGGTCCATTCGCGACCTTTGATCATTCATTAGATCTTTATTTGGCCCCATTGCGGTCTTAGTTCAATAATCAAACATTTCATGTCCATTCGCGACCTCTTTTGATCATTCATTTGATTATTTTGGCCCTTTGCGGTCTTAGTTCAATAATCAAACATTTCATGTCCAATCGCGACTTTTTTTTTTGATCATTCATTTGATTATTTTGGCCCATTGCGGTCTTAGTTCAATAATCAAACATTTCATGTCCAATCGCGACCTTTTTTGATCATTCATTTGATTATTTTGGCCCTTTGCGGTCGTAGTTCAATAATCAAACATTTCATGTCCAATCGCGACTTTTTTTTATCATTCATTTGATTATTTTGGCCCATTGCGGTCTTAGTTCAATAATCAAACATTTCATGTCCAATCGCGACCTCTTTTGATCATTCATTTGATTATTTTGGCCCATTGCGGTCTTAGTTCAATAATCAAACATTTCATGTCCAATCGCGACTTTTTTTTGATCATTCATTTGATTATTTTGGCCCTTTGCGGTCTTAGTTCAATAATCAAACATTTCATGTCCAATCGCGACTTTTTTTTGATCATTCATTTGATTATTTTGGCCCTTTGCGGTCTTAGTTCAATAATCAAACATTTCATGTCCAATCGCGACTTTTTTTTTATCATTCATTTGATTATTTTGGCCCATTGCGGTCTTAGTTCAATAATCAAACATTTCATGTCCAATCGCGACTTTTTTTTATCATTCATTTGATTATTTTGGCCCATTGCGGTCTTAGTTCAATAATCAAACATTTCATGTCCAATCGCGACTTTTTTTGATCATTCATTTGATTATTTTGGCCCTTTGCGGTCGTAGTTCAATAATCAAACATTTCATGTCCAATCGCGACTTTTTTTTGATCATTCATTTGATTATTTTGGCCCTTTGCGGTCTTAGTTCAATAATCAAACATTTCATGTCCAATCGCGACCTTTTTTGATCATTCATTTGATTATTTTGGCCCTTTGCGGTCTTAGTTCAATAATCAAACATTTCATGTCCAATCGCGACCTTTTTTGATCATTCATTTGATTATTTTGGCCCTTTGCGGTCGTAGTTCAATAATCAAACATTTCATGTCCAATCGCGACCTCTTTTGTTCATTCATTTGATTATTTTGGCCCTTTGCGGTCGTAGTTCAATAATCAAACATTTCATGTCCAATCGCGACTTTTTTTATCATTCATTTGATTATTTTGGCCCTTTGCGGTCGTAGTTCAATAATCAAACATTTCATGTCCAATCGCGACCTTTTTTTGATCATTCATTTGATTATTTTGGCCCTTTGCGGTCTTAGTTCAATAATCAAACATTTTCGGGTCCATTCGCGACTTTTTTTTTTGATCATTCATTTGATTATTTTGGCCCATTGCGGTCTTAGTTCAATAATCAAACATTTCATGTCCAATCGCGACCTTTTTTGATCATTCATTTGATTATTTTGGCCCTTTGCGGTCGTAGTTCAATAATCAAACATTTCATGTCCAATCGCGACTTTTTTATCATTCATTTGATTATTTTGACCCTTTGCGGTCTTAGTTCAATAATCAAACATTTCATGTCCAATCGCGACTTTTTTGATCATTCATTTGATTATTTTGGCCCATTGCGGTCTTAGTTCAATAATCAAACATTTTCGGGTCCATTCGCGACTTTTTTTGATCATTCATTTGATTATTTTGGCCCTTTGCGGTCGTAGTTCAATAATCAAACATTTCATGTCCAATCGCGACTTTTTTTGATCATTCATTTGATTATTTTGGCCCTTTGCGGTCGTAGTTCAATAATCAAACATTTCATGTCCAATCGCGACTTTTTTTATCATTCATTTGATTATTTTGGCCCTTTGCGGTCGTAGTTCAATAATCAAACATTTCATGTCTAATCGCGATTTTTTTTATCATTCATTTGATTATTTTGGCCCTTTGCGGTCGTAGTTCAATAATCAAACATTTCTTGTCCAATCGCGACTTTTTTTATATCATTCATTTGATTATTTTGGCCCTTTGCGGTCTTAGTTCAATAATCAAACATTTTCGAGTCCATTCGCGACCTTTTTTGATCATTCATTTGATTATTTTGGCCCTTTGCGGTCGTAGTTCAATAATCAAACATTTCATGTCCAATCGCGACTTTTTTTTATCATTCATTTGATTATTTTGGCCCTTTGCGGTCTTAGTTCAATAATCAAACATTTTCGAGTCCATTCGCGACTCTTTTGATCATTCATTTGATTATTTTTGCCCTTTGCGGTCTTAGTTCAATAATCAAACATTTTCGAGTCCATTCGCGACTCTTTTGATCATTCATTTGATTATTTTTGCCCTTTGCGGTCTTAGTTCAATAATCAAACATTTTCGGGTCCATTCGCGACTCTTGTTCATTCAATTCAATCAACATCAAGACCCACCTTTTAATGTGGTTCATTTCGTAACTCAATTGTTTAACTCAATTCTTAACTCAATTATCCCTCTAATATTTAACTCAATGATTTAACTCAATGTTTTGTTCCTGGGTGCATATCGTGTGCTTACCAGCAATTTATTGCTTTGATTGTCGCCTTGCTGATCACTCAATTGTTTAACTCAATGTATTAACTCAATTATTTAATAAAGCGACCGCACGCTTGCTCTTTGAGTAAAGTTGCGTGCATTAAATAAATAAATCTCGAATTCAAATTGATTCAAACACATCGAAAATGTACGACATTGGTGTTTGACTCATTTTCTCCTTTTTTAGCTTTTTGGCAATTCTTCATACAATTTGGCACACTTTGCATCATCATCCTCGCAGCGATTACAAATGAGATTCATCGAGTCGATAGTGGATCGATGTATCAGATCGGCATAGCCTTCTCGTGCCTCAGCACTTCACCCAGGAGCGTTCTTCCAAGGCGCCTTCAGGCATTTGATCCACTGGTAGTACTTGCAGCACACTACTGGAATTCGATCTACCATCGTGTAGATTATCTCATCAACATACTCAACTAGATTGAAATTGTCCATCAAATGCTGATGAGAGTATTTCTGTGATGCACCACGATATGCACACATGGATCTACTTTTGCCAGTAATCAAACAGACACAAACTCCAGTGGGCACCTCCGTAACGACATGATAACAAACAATCACACGATCATCCTCGGTCAGTTTAAGTCTCATCTGTTCGCCAAATTGGTCCGCTCCGATAACACCGAAAAAGCTTGTCAATTGTGGTTTATGAAAAACCCATTGCGCCACACGGACGGTGTTCTGGGCGGTACCATCGGCGATGTAATAGACTTTGAAATTTTCCATCAAATCTTGCAAAAGTTGCTTAAGCAACTATTGAATATTCATAAAAGTTTGATCCACCGGAATTGCGTTGTTTTGCTCGAGCTTGTATTTGGTGAAAAGTTCTGGCGTTACTGTAGCAATCAGATCCAGAAGAGGACTTCCGGAATCCTAGGGCAAGGATGTGACCTTTGTGGAGTTGATGAGACATTACAGAAAGATGTTAACTGTTTAGAAAGAGGAAAAACATAAGTAGAAACACGAGTAGAAATACTAGAAACATACATAAAATTTTAAACAAAATCAGCTGTCAGCAGCAGTAGGCAATTTCGAACTTCAACGTATGTTGTTATTTTTGGGTATGAATGTACCCATAAATGCTACTGTATAAATAGAAGATATATTTTACGGCCGCTTTAGATAGATTTTTTAATTTGTTAATTCATTAATATACTGAGAATAGGAGTTTTGTGGATAGTTGTCTTTAAAATTTTGAAAATATTTGACAATATCCTCAATAATGAGATCACACTCTTTGAGATTGTACATCAACTGGTGGAAACATTCGTCTGCCTCTGCTTTACTCGGATATTTTGCCTGGAGGTAACGATGCAGAAGACGAATATAACGATGCTGCTCAGAACTGAAAAAAAAAATAAAAGTTTACTTTTAACCGATTCAAGATTTAGAGTTTATATATGACTGACTGGATTTTGTTGTACTCCTGATAGTTCGAATTGGGCTCAAATAGAACAATCACGGTGAGCAAATCAAAGATTGCCTGGTCTTGTCTCCATTCGTCTCGGTACAGTAGTGGATAGTTTGCATGTCGTTCATATGGCAATTTGACACAGAAGGGCTTGAGCATGTCAAGTGGGAACATTACACTTGATTTCGATCGGTCCTGTAACATAAATCCATTAATTTAACAATTTTTTTAAAATTGAAACTCACATTAACAAATGCCCACGCTTTTCGGTACGGATTGTACGACATTACCAATCGAATATGCATCATCGTAATCAGCCTGTTTTTTAAAAGTAGCTCTTGATCCTCTCTGGTTAACTGACGGTACGCGGTCAACTGTTTAACCATTCTGATCAACCGATAGAATGTGAATTCTGCCGTTTCAGTACAGTACGGAGGATTGTAACGGAAATTTTCAATCTTCTTATATGGGTTATGCATTACAGAACCGGCTGCCACAAGTTCGAGAAGTAGATTCTGTTCTGGGACTGTTAATTCATCAACAGGAAAGCCAATGTGCTCAAGTGTAGAATAATGTGGAATGAGATACGCAAGTTCGGGCTCAATTTCAAACAGTAGACCATTGAGATTAATGTGAAACATGCATGAAGAATTGAATGGAACTAGAGTGGTGAGTTTAGTATTATGTTCTAATGAGTTTTCAATATCGGACAGATCAACGGTGCTTATGTTATCAAAGGTACTAATTTCATCAAACATTGAATCGACTTCGAATGATTCGAGAATTTCGTTGATCTCTGGATTAGTTTCCAATTCTGATTCCGATTGCGCTACATTTTTCTTAAGTCCTGGAGAAGGTTCTGAGCTTAAAGTTGATGACGGAGATGAAGATGAAGATGAGTTTGAGATCAATGACAAAGCTGAGACAGGTTCCAGTACAATCAAAGATGATAAATTAATATTCGATAGTTGGCCTTGAAGGTTACAGGACAACGTTGCTAAAGACATCACTGCTAATCGCACTTTTTTGTCTTGTGGGCGGGGCTTATAAAAACTCAAAATACAGCCAGACAACGTTGCTAAAAGACAACGTTGCTAAATTATATTTTTGATATCTCTAAATTAGACTAACTAATTTTATCATACTATTACCTGCACTTCTTGTTGTTGGTCAAACTCAACCCAAATTGGAAGTTTATTAAAGTCTAGTTTTTAAAATAAAACTAAGCATTTTCGTTTCCACTCACAAAACAAAAACACGATTTAAGAATAAACCATAAGAATAGACCAGAATTAATCCCATTGTTTCAATTGGGAAAATGAACCAACCACAATAATACAGATAATTGTATAATTGTTAAGAACAGTTGAACAAAAACAACAACAAGAACAAAAACTCTCGTAGAGGCCCTAAAGTGATGACCACGATTTGACTTTACATTTCGCTTTCTCCTGCTTTCCTGTTGTTTCCCCATTTATGTCTTCCTCACAACGTTCGTTGTACACTGTGTTTGACTTGAATTGTAAAATCAATCAAATTCAAACTGATTTGTTTTGGAATCTTACAAAAATAATAAATTCACAATGTTCAACCTGCTAGCAATTACATTGACATTTATTCGAATACAAACTTAATATTAATAGTAAATTTATATAAATTTTAAAGTACAGAAAAACTTTTCTAGAGATAACATATAAAGATGATTTACGACAACACGACCGTCAATTTGTCCTTACGGTTCAATGATGTCACCACACACAATTCTACGACCACGAAATTGCAGAACTACCCATTCTCTAGAAGTTTAGCAACGTTGTCTTTTAGCAATGTTGTCTGGCTGTATTTTGAGTTTTCATAAGCTCCGCCCACAAGACAAAAAAGTGCGATTAGCAGTGATGTCTTTAGCAACGTTGTCCGGAGACCGCCTTGAATTATGTCTGATATCTCAGTTTTCTGCAGACGTTTGACTTTGTTCAGCCGAAACTTTTCTTGCTGTTCACGTTTTTCATTATCTGATTTGATCATTTCCTAGAAGTAAAAATTGATATATTGTTAAGTTGTAATACCCAAAACATTTACCTTTTTCAAGCCCAAATCGAAACATTTCTTCAATCGACATTTTGTACAGAATTTTCTCGTATTTCGTTCAATGTTTTGTATTAATGTTGCAGTTATCATTGAATTGGCAAGTGACTTCCTGAGTCTAAATTAATTAATTTTTTTAATCAATAATTTACAAAAATTTGACATCGAAACAAACCTTTCAAAGTAAAACATTTCCGCCGAAAGAATGTCTTACAGGACATGCACGAGGCTACACCAAAGTGGACACCACACGCTAAATCACCGCACACTGCACAATTCTGTACAATACCTCGTTTTCTACCCATTTTGGTGAGAATTTAAATTGAATGAATTTTTGAAAATCGTTTTACAATTATGAACAACAATAAAGCAAAATGTCACAGATTGTCAAATAAAGTTTGTGGATAATGCTCACTGGCTGGAATACAGGATAAATCCAGTACACAGGAGTGGTGTGTGTTTGCATGCGTGTTGTTATCGCAACTTTTGAGCCAACAACAAACCATCTACCTCGAGGTAGTGGTTTGATAGCATTGGCTGAAAGCGGCAGAACAACTTATTGATCGTACATAGACTTTATGAAAGTCAATGTCTATGGTAGTTATTGGACAGAAGAGAGAATTCTTTAAAGTGAGCGTCCACAAAGAAGTGAACACTCACTCAATGCATGTGCAATGTACAATGTAGAGTGGAGTGGAGATACACCAAACTTATCCTGCACAGTCAAAATGTGTACTCGTACTGTGCTTCTCTTATCATCGTCAATGACGATTCGTCATATATGTTCTAAGCATGACTGTTTGCCCATATGGATTCTTATGTTCAAATATAATCACGAACGCGCCTAAATTAAATTCTTTTCATGTCACTGGGAATTTGAGTTTTTTTTTGTAAATACAATCTGAAATACTTTCAACATTTTAATAAGCTTTAATTCAAAATACAATTAATTTCAAATGTAATTGAGTAGTAAACAGAAAAAAATGTTTTAAAATAAACTCGAAAATTATCTCAAACTCAAATTGATTCAAACACATCAAAAATGTACGACATTGGTGTTTGACGCAATTTCTCTTTTTTGCCTCCCTTTTGCGCTGGCAATTCTTCGTACAATTTGGCACACTTCACATCATCATCCTCGTAACGATTACAAATGAGATTCATCGAGTCGACAGTGGATCGATGGATCAGGTCGGCATAGCCTTCTCGTGCCTCAGCACTACAGCCCGGTGCGCTCTTCCAAGCCGCCTTCATGCACTTGATCCATTGGTAGTATTTGCAGCACACAACTGGAATTCGACTTTTAACATTCGATACCTTTCGTGCCCGGGCCATGCCATCGATCATAGAAGTCCAACATTTTTTTGTTTCAGGCTTTGCCTCATTGCCGCACGGCGACCAACTAAGGAAGGCTTCCTTTTTGCTGCCTTTCTTGGAGCAGTAAGGCTTGTTGGTTCGATCAACGTTGTACACCTGAAGACTGAGCAGTGTTTGTGAAGTGCCAGTCAAGCATCGCTTTCCGTAATCTTTCGAGAAGTCCTTGTTTGCAATAACGGCACTGTAAAATTAGTAGAACAAAAATCAATAAACCCACAAAATCACAAACTGAATCATCACTTACTTGCAGTACTCCTTCAATTTAGCTTGACCAACGGGCAGTTTCAAGCGATCCACACCAAAGTGACCATAGGCACGAGCAAAACTATCCTCGAAGGCATCGATCGAACAATTTGAGGCTTTCGTGTACTGACCAAAAGCTTGTCCAGAGAAAAATGCGTAAATGAAAAAACAAACGATTAAGATGATTTTCATTTTTAGAAAAAATTACGAAACTTAAACAAATTATAGAAAAAAAAACTTTGATTTTCCAATATCTGTCTTGCTAATAACGCAAATCGAGTTTATGTAGCAAGTTATAAAATACCTAGAATGCCTGACATTGAATGGGATTCTTAGGACATTGAGTAACAATCTCAGGACATTTATTGCTCGTATATTTAATTGGGCAAATGTCCAACCAAACTATTGACATGTGATATAAATGAATAGTTCGTTTAGTGCACTGTTCATGATATGTTTTGAACATTTGTTCAATAGTTGACTTGAAAAAACGATTATTTGTTGTAGAAAAAATACGTAATTGAATATCAATTTTAAACCATACAAATCAATATTAATCGAAAATCTTTTTATAAAATAGTTTGTTGACTTCGAGATTCAAGTTTTTTTTTGCAACAAATCAATTTCAGTTTAAAAAAGTTTATTAATTAAAATCTAAATTATGAACATTTATATTTAGACTTAGAATTTCTGAATACAAAATTGCACAACTGATGGCCCAAGATCAGCTTTAAGCTGTGCTTTTGAATTGACAATTTTATTTTGATATTCCCCAACACGATTCACCCGCTGTCGACGATTGTCGATTGAATTCACTTTGGAGACCAACAGCCCAATTGCCACCAATCGATATATGACCAAGTTGAAGATAATCATACCGACACACCAGTAATAGTCTTGGTCCTTTAAATCCATCAAATAGAGCACTGGTTGAATTTCTTTTGGAGCGCATCGTTCGAAACCATATTCGAGCAGCATGATACTTTCGATTGTGAATCGAGATACAACAAAGTTTGACACAAATCGATACAAATAGTGAACCCGCTGGAGTTTGATGAAGAAATTGCTCAACATTTGATAGATATTGAAGGTGCCCAGCAGGATCATCGTGATGATGGTCACATTTTGGTTTGCAATCAGTACGTAAATATGACACATTCCTTGGGCTGTGAGTAGTGAGAGTGTGAGTATGAATGCAAGGTTCCAGTAAATGCCTGGACGGACTGGCTCGTAGATATTGATAATGTACACGTACACTAGAATGACAGGTACCATGGGGATAAGGTCAAACACGGACCTCATCAGATAAAACGACCCAGTCGTGTACCAACCTAGAATTTGAATACAAAATTGATTATTGAATTCAAACTTTTGGAACAACAATAGTAGCATACCATTTCGATGTTCATTGACGAAATAGACAATATCTCGATTCATCACCAAAGTTGCTTGAATCTTACACAGCAGAATAAACATACTACTCATAAAATAAGAATATTTGGCATTGTCGTTCAATTGCACCTCCTCTCGAGCCTTTTCTTCAGTCAAACTGCATGTGTTGTTGAAATCATCGTCCAATTTGAAGCAACCAGTTACGTACGCAATCTGTGGATCCCAATTCATCAGCAAAACGAATCCATAACACAGATAAATCACACTGAAAACGAGCCATTCTTTCCAGAGATGCGCGCGTACGATTGTCAAGTACCGAAGGGATAGAATGTAAAAGGAATTCAATGAGAAACGCTGCCGATTCAGTGGTATTCCGTCTGGTGAGAGCTGAGTTTCTTCGAGATAGTCGTTGTGGTGGACTTGTTCGTTTTGTTGTTGCAATTTGTGCACAATTGCATCCTCATGTCCATTGCACGACTGTCTAATCAGGTTTTCAAGTGCAAGCTTTGGTTCAACTGTTTGAGGCATTTCCGGTACTTGGTTGATGTGAGATGTGATTTGACATGGAGGTCCTGAGTAGACACAAACGCCTCCTCGTGCAAGAATGTACAGTTTGTCAAACAGTTGTAAAACTTCGCTGTTTGGCTGATGGATTGAGGCGATAATGGTGATTGGATGGGTTTGGGTTAGTTTCTGGAGGCAAGATACAATCTATTTGAAAAGAATAAAAAATAATTGGTTTTTATTCTCAATTTGAATTTAAAATTGTTAACACAACTCACAATCTCTGCTGAATTACTGTCCAATCCACTAGTGGGCTCATCAATGCAAATCAAATTAGGCATCTGTATGGAGGTTAACTCCACAGCAAGTTCCAGTCGTTTCCGTTCTCCGCCTGAACATTTTTCAACTTTAGTATCGCGAGTCGTTTTGAGATTTAATTCTTCGAGCAATTTCAGAGCAATCGTTTCGTGATCAATTGATGATGAGTTTGAGGCTTGATAATTATTCTTCAATCTCGACGCATAAACTAGCATCTGTTTGGCTGTCAGTCCAGGCAACAGATGATGGGATACCTCCTGGGTGATGAAACAAGTCTGAATTTTGATATATTTGCTCAGATGAAATTGAGTGTCATTGCTGAGACGGGTCTTGAGCTGTCCATTGAGTGTGCGCAGTAGGGAGGTCTTGCCAGCACCAGAAGTGCCCATCAGTGCATTGAGAGTGCCAAAACAAAAATGACCACTCAGGTTGCGCAAAATCAAGTTGGACACTCGAGTTTCATCATTCGAGTTGGAACCAATTTCATAAATTGAACTCGATCCGTACAGACTCAAATTTGTCCAAGCAATACTAGTCTTGTTCCGCATCCAATCTTCACACTCAAATTGATTTGATTTTGCTGATTGAATGGAGAAATCATTTTCAGTTTGTCCATTCAAAGTTGAACTGTTTGATCCAGTGATACAATAGTCGATTGGTATGCATTCAGCATTTGGCTCATCCCGACTTTTGGGTATAAACATTTGAACCAAAGGATGGTCGACAAACGTGTTGAATCGAAAGTACATGTACAGTAGCGTGACCAGTCGAACCACTGCAACATTGACCAAAATCCGTTGAATGTAAAACCAAATCTGATTTGTATCAACCAAATGTTCAGGCAGCACCAGACTAACTTCTCCATCCTGTTCATTACATCGATCAATTCCATAGAAAATGTACACCAAATATCGTGTCAAATACTTCATACCAAGCACATTCGCCAGTCCAACTTGGAACGCATTGTCGAATTGATCCGTTTTAAAGAAGTAATCATCCTGAATGACCATCACAGTGAAGCTCATCAACGACACTACAATTGCCAACATCTGATCGGGGAGAACTGCACCAATGAGTTGACCCAAACTTTGAGTGTGCACAGTGTTGAGCCATACTGCAGCGAAAAAATGACCAAATCGAGTCCAATTGATCGAGAAACCGTCAATGGCATGCTGTTCAGTAGAGAAGTAAGTGAGACTCGCATTCAACAAGGCCAAAAGTGATTGCTCAATTAGAGAGACAAACGTTAGCGAACAATAGAACACGCCCACACTGTACCAACGGTTTCGATGTTCATTTTGAAACACTCGCACAACGGATGAAAACAAAATCGAACTAGTCGAAATTGAAATGAAACCAAAAATGACAAACAAGTAGTGGTGATAGGCAATGTTCTCATTCAGAGCCGAGCTTTGACTCAGCTGATTTGTGCACATTTTGGCACTGTGGGCATTGGGATTTTCTGGATCCAGTTGATAGCATCCATCGGGCAGTACCATGTCATGTCGAAACAGTGTCCCCAGGATGGCATGAATGAAAAGATAGAACAAAATTTGATAAGCAAACACTCGAAAGTTGGATACGAAGGTGATTTGTGCTTGTCGGCATATTTGTAGAAATAAATCCGAGATTGAAAAGTGTTTCTTGACATTTGGTAAACCAAAGGGAAAGCGTTTGAGTTGTGATGCTTTGGTGGATATTTTGTCAAACTCAGTACGAAGACATTGATCTGCAAGAGATGTGACATTGGGATCAAGTTCGCCATTGCAAGCGATCTTGATTAAAGTTTCGATTGGCTGTTGTTGTTGTTGATTTTCTGTGTTACTGTGGAGATTATCAATTTGACCCTCTAGATGTGACTGAATCAGGTCTGGTGGGCCCGAGTAAATGCACAAACCTCCACGCGCAAGAACATACAACTTGTGAAAGAGGCACAGAATTTCATGGCTGGGCAAATGAATCGATACAATCACGGTGATTCGATTGTGCAAGGCCATTTGTTGAAGGCAGCTCATCACCACAAAAGCGGCCGCACTGTCGAGTCCAGTGGTTGGTTCATCCACGAAGAGCAACGATGGCATACGTAGGGACATCATTTCTTGTGCAATTGCGATGCGTTTCTGCTCACCGCCACTGCACGCATCGAAACAATTGTCCAGAATCGATTTTGGCAACAAAAGTTGACTCATTATTGAATCAATATGGTTATTTATTGATTTTGAATTTGAGAGTAGACCATTCTTGAATCTGAATGCGTATCGAAGAATTTGCGAAACAGTAAGACGGCCAAAGATTGTTTCGTGCACGTGTTGTTCAATGAAGAACGATGATGATACAACTGACGATTGTTCGCCTGATTTTACATAAATTCTCGAATCGCCCGTCAAGCCAGAACGAACATTTCCACTCAAAGTGTTGAGCAGTGTGGTCTTGCCCGCACCACTCGGACCCATCAGTCCATTGAGAGTGTGATACTCGAAATGGCCATTCAATCGGCGCAAAATGGGCTTCATTCTACTTGTTAGACCAGAGTGGCACGACAAGCCCGACCATGCTTCGTAGCGTAAATTTTGCCAAGCAATTGATATTTCATTTTCTTGCCCGTTTCGTTGCACTTTTAGAGTCATGACAGCTAAAAAATCAAAGTTAAATGTGAAAAATCTTTCAAATAAACTTTGTTTAAAAAACACAAAAATTATTTTCATGAAATTAAATCGTCATTTAGGGATGCATCATGTATAATTCATGTTCATTTATAAAATGTAAAATGATATAAAGACACTCAACTTGTGATTGAGAAAGGATATCCTTGCAAACATGAATTATAATTAACAGTGCTATATAGAGTTCGAGTTTTGAACATTGCTTCAAATCTAGTGATAGTGAAATAAACTGATATTAAACCAGACAAATTCAGTGCATATTAGTGCAATCGTCGATCGTTAATCTGATGTTCAATAGTTGAACTTTTTGCTTAGTTTTTAGCATTGATTAATGAATTGATAATGTTTGAGTTACTTTGTACACCATTGTTGCTTCATTGATAGCTTCTGTTTGATTACATTGTAGATTTTTGTTGTTGTTTAACCGAAAGTACGCTTTCCTGTCATACAACAAATATAAAGTACGTACAAACTTAAAATATAAAGTACAAATTTGTGTTTGCAAGAAGATAAAAACTTGTTTGCTTATTGGAAAAAAGTTCAACATGAGTGCTTTTGCAGTCTATTTGGTTTATATCTGATTTGTATAATATACTGATACTTAATTTCATTTTAAGTTGCCCATTAATCAGACTCAAAAAACACTTGGATTTTATCATTTTATTTTTTACAAAACAAATTTATTTTTAAATGCATAGAATGTAAATCTAATCGGCAAGTAATTGTTCAATTTTGTCTGCCAACTCATTGTGCTTGTCTGTGTTATGAATTCGGAGTGAAGCTTTTTGAAGCTTTTGAGTCAATTCTGTGTCATCGAGCAGTCGGTCAATTGTGCTGATCAACTGTTCTTCCGTAAAGTTGTATGGTTCAATTTTGGCGCCAAGTCGCGTCTCGTGAAATCGCTGGCCATTATCGAATTGATCGGCAAACATGGGCAACACAATCATTGGCTTGCCCTCGGCAAATGTTTCCGTGACCGTATTGTTGCCACCGTGGGTGATCACCAGATCCACATGTGGAATGATTCCAGTTTGGGGCAAGTAACGATCGCCCCATGCATTTGGTGGCAGTTCAAATTCGGCATGTCGCGGTCCTTTTGAAACAATAAATTTATGATTGGTTTTGGCGAAAGCATTCAACAGTCGACTCATCAGTTCCAAATCCACCGAACCCATTGAACCCATCGAAACGTAGATCAATTTTTCACTGAATTTTCCGTTCAAATCGTCATTTAAAAAATGATCAGGAATTAATTTGCTCAAGTTGACCCTGTCACTTGAAGGCGTTTTGTTGAACACTTCCAGATTGAACCAGCCTTTGCTTCTAATGACGTCATAGTTGAGCTCTTCCGGATAGGCATGAACAGTCAGTATCTGAGTCTCGGGCAGTACCTCACCAGTAGGATATCGTTCATAGCCCAATTCTTCGACAATTTCACCAAATTTTGGGGATTGCATTCTTTCTTTGTTAAGTTTGTCATACAAATGCCAGTCGGATGAATCGTCCTCAGGCAAACCTAATAAAAATGTTGAATTTGAGTTTAAATTTGATAAAATAAAAAACAATAATTGCTTACCTGAGCCACCAGGAGGAAGCCGTGGCTCATTGATGAAAAACAGTGGAGCGGTACTGATTTGTTTGATCCATGGAAGTCCAGAGTAGTAGACAGCGGGTGGCAGACTTCCATCGATGTAGACCACGTCTGGTTTGGCATCTTCAATCGCCTGTTTCACTGTAGCATTGAACAGTTTGTACTCAATCCGTTGAGCAGGATTGTAGAAAAATTCCATTAAATTCTCCAACTTTTCCAACGGACTAAATGGCCCAATAATTTTGCCCGCATACAAGAACTGTGCCATTCGTTCGCCAGGGTTTTGGGTTGATTTTTCAGGTTCATTATCGGAATTTGTAGGCAATTCAACCGGCGGATTCGACCAGATCACTTCTTCATATCCGAGAGGACTCAATTTACCTTCAAATGCTTTTTCCACCACAAAAATTACCCGATGTCCACGGGCCACATATTTGGACAGTGCACCAGCAGCCGCATTGATGTGACCAACTGCGTTCATGCAGGCAACTAAAACTGTTAGTTTACTCATGGTTTTTCTCATATCTGAAGGTGAATCCTCCATTTTCCACCTTTTAAATATCAAACCAATGGCGTACTTTTTTGTGTAGATATAAATGCACTCAAAAGTGCAAAAAATTGTCGTGCGTGCAAACTATTTTGCTGTGTCCTCCAGATCAGTTCAAATCTAATCGAAAATAGAGAAATTGTTGCTTCTTCTGATAATCAAAAGTGCGACTACTTTTTGATTTCATTGGTTTGTACATTAACTAAGCTTTATGTTATGGTTGAAAGTAATATTAAATGACCGAAAGCATGTTTTGATGTTGGCCTAATTGATAGCGATTATTGGCCATGTCCAACTCAACAAAGTGAACAATTTTGCCATGCTTTAGGTCATTTAAAATTACTTTTGGGATTTCATGATTTGGTTTGTTTATTTGGGTTTAATTGTTACTCACATTGTGTCTCTGCTATAAAACTCGTCAACCACTCAACACAAAGCGTAAAAAATTGTTCAAGTTTTCAAACCAACAAACTGACTGTTTCATTTCATTTCCTTTTGACGCTCTCAACCATGATACTTTTAGTCGCCTTTCTACTGCTCTTTGGCGCGTTTCTCTATTTGCGCTATCAGCAAATGACTATTTTGAAGCGCAACGGAATACCCGGTCCAAGTCCCAATTTGATCTATGGCAATTTGTTCACTCATATGCTGAAGCCAAATGTTGAACAATTCAACGAGTACTTGGCCAAGTATGGCAACATTATGGGCTACTACATTGGCAAGAAACCAAACATTCTGGTGAACGATCTCGAGTTGATCAACCAAATTCAAATCAAGAATTTCAGCAACTTTTCTGATCGAAGTCAATCGAACCTTAAATATGGTCTGCGGCCGAATCCGAAATTTTACCATCATCTCATTTCGGCTCGCGGATCACGATGGAAAGAGGTCCGAACCATATTGAATCCAACTTTCAGTGCACTCAAACTCAAAACTATGACCCCGATAATGGACTCTTCGATAGATATTCTATTGTCAAAGATTGGTGAATGTGCTCAGCGAAATGAAGAGTTCGACATCTACCAGTACATTCAGTTGCTCACCACAGACGTGATCGCCAAATGTGCCCTTGGAATTGACACTAATGTGCAAAACAATCCAGACGATGAGTTCTTCAAAGCAGCGAAGAGAATTTTTGATTCGAAACCTTCCCGACTCATGTTAATGTTCACCTGCTTTCCAGAGTTGGACATCATCCTGTATCCGGTGAGAAGAACTTTTCAAATTGCCTATGAATTGATGGGCAAATCGGCAAACGTGGTCATATCGAAACTGATTGAAGCGGCAATTAGCTTGAGAACCAAGGCTTCTGGCAAAAAGAAAAACGATCTTTTACAGCTGATGCTTGACGCAAAAGCTTCCGAGGACGTAATTCAGAATACGAGTGTGGCCAATCTCACAATTGACATGGAAAATGATGACAATGTTGACCTCGACGAGAAGCCACTGAAAAGTCAACGAAATTTGAAAGCCTTGTCACACGACGAGATCGTTGCTACTGCGATCATATTCTATGAAGCAGGTTACGAGACCACCAGTACCGCACTTGGCTTCATTGCTCACATTTTGGTGAATCACCCCGAGATTCAAGAGAAAGTTCGCCAAGAGGTGATCGAACTGTACCGAAAGGAAGGCAAATTCGACTACAACACAGTGAACCAGCTCACCTACATGCAGTGTGTCATCAATGAGACCATGAGAATGTACCCTCCGGTGACCACTTTCGTGACACGAAATGCCAATCAGGATTTCGCCTACAAGAACATTACAATTCCGGCCAATTCCACCATCACAATTCCACTCTATCAACTGCATCACAACGAGCAGTACTGGCCAAATCACAATGTCTTTGATCCGGAACGTTTTCTTGACAAGGCCAATCTCAATTCAACTGCCTTCCAACCATTTGGCAATGGTCCACGCAATTGCATTGGAATGCGTTTTGCACTGTTTGAGATGAAGCTTGCACTCGCAAAATTGTTGTTCAATTTTCGATTGGTACCAGGACCAAGTACTGAGAAAAATTTGACAGTTCAGTACAAATTTATTACTGAAACGCCTAAATATGGTGTGTTTGTGAAGGCAGTTCCAATTGAGGGTAACTAAGATGTAATCAGCTGTAAGTTTAGTTCATTTTTGTAACGAAATCTTTTTAAATTAAATTATATTAAAATTAAATAAAAA
Source organism: Rhizoglyphus robini (assembly GCA_023373905.1). Classification (NCBI taxonomy): domain Eukaryota; kingdom Metazoa; phylum Arthropoda; class Arachnida; order Sarcoptiformes; family Acaridae; genus Rhizoglyphus; species Rhizoglyphus robini. The sequence continues at coordinate 1,172,666 of JAKIJQ010000048.1, read as the reverse complement.
TTATATTAGGTAGAGGCATAAACAGTGGACCTTTTACACGCGTTTTTAACGGGCCGAGAGGGCCACTGTTTATGCCTCTGCCTAATATCAATAATTTCAATTTACATAAAATTTTAAATTATTTTTTCTTTGTTTGAAAGTTGAACGCTCACTAATTTGGCGAATTTGCTTTGAAACCTTTGCCTCAAAAAATGATTCAATGTTGAAATTGTGTCCGTAAAATGTTTGCAAAAATATCTAAAAATTTTTAAACTTTTTTGAGATTGCTCTTCTATCATGACACGGCAATACTTGTCTACTCAACACGATTGCAACTGTTGAGTTATTCATTCTGGAGCAGTCTTAATTTATGGCACCTAAATGCACTCGACTATATGCTTCATCATTACTCAAGTTTGTATGATGCCTTCTTGCCTGTGATTGTCTATCTTTTTTGCGCTATTTAACTTTGTCTCTCAGTATCGACTGTATCACTTGAATGTGCACAATCGCACTTGGAAGTGGTGGCACCAGTTGGTGATTCAAAATCAGGATCATCACTATTCGTGCCTGTGGTCAGCGAGAAAAAGGTCCAAATTTGAAAAACATAAAAATCTGTCAATTTCTAAGATAATTCAAAAATACAGATGGATTTATCCACTTGTTCCAACTTGGGCAGTGAATCAGTACTGTAAATTGTCTATCTGGATCAATTTAGAAAATGTTAATTGTCACAAATTGTTTCACCGTCAAACTCGAACGCTGCTCCTTGTACCGAGGATGGCTCACGAGTTACGGGTGAAAGTCTTACTTGGTCAAATTGTTGCCGATAAAATTAGTCAAGTGATTATCGGTTTTATTGGTAAGTTGATTTTGAATAGCTACAAAATTGAAGCTAACATCAAACGATAAATAAATAAACATATTGTCCAATTAGTCTAAAGTTCTGTTCAAGAAATAGTTGTATTGGTTTCAACTACACTGTAAATTCCCCACTGCCCATATATGCGCACAGAGCGGGTACTCTGCCAATATACGAGCAATGCTCGCGTGCGAGCAGTGAGCGCAGTGCAGGGCAGTGAAATGTGAAGTTTGAATTTCAATGCTCACACACAAGAACTGCACGAATATGAGCAGTAAGTACACTGCTGGAAAGCATGCATTAGGGTTCATGCAGAATATTCTACCCAGAAATGATTAAATGCATTCATTTTAATTGAATTTAAAATCAAAATTATATTTATTAGAAATTAAAGGTAAATTTCAACATTAAATAACAAAATTTGACACAATTTACGAGTTTTCTAGCTGATTTTAAATTTTAAATTTTAAAGTTGATTATTTGCAATGACAATTTGTTTCAATTTTTTCTTGCAAATCATCATGAACAAAGTGCTAGTGTAAGTGATCAACTATAAAAAAATTAAACAAAAAGTTAATTAATTGTAAAAAGCATTTTGTTTATTTGCATACTATTTCAAATGTTTTCGAGTTCAACCGATAACCATCGAGTAGGGTAAATCCAATTTTTCCAAATGATTTAGCATGAAATTGCATTAGATCAAACTTTAGGGAAATAATAAAAAGTATATTAATTTGGAAAGTTTAAAAGTAGCTTAAACCTTTAGAAGTGTTTCGATTTTAGCACAGTACAACAAGCGATAACAGTTGGAGAATTTACGATTCTCCTTGTGAATTTCCAAATTGTGCTTCACAATTGTGGAGCACTCATTGGTGATGATCAGTAGCACCAGGATGAAGTGAATCCCGAAACAGACCGTGTTGATTGTAATGATAGTCATCAGGAAATTCGCGAAATCGTGATAAAACATTTGAGCAAAAACGTTGTAGCTCACCTCGAGAATGTATGCCACAAAGTAGATGGTAATGTATCGGCTCCAAAAGCGATTGTGGGAATTGATTTCACGGAACAGCATCAACATTCGCTTGTTGATCGAATGGTATCGATGAAACAGCCAAGGGTCAGTCAATTTACGTTTAGAATATCGTTTTCTCAACTTATTTTTCAATTCTGTGTTTAATTGCCTTAGTTTCTTTTGAATCATTTTCTGCTTAATCATCAGACATCGTGTGGTGCAGACGAAAAATATTGGCATAGTTAAATTGCCTGATGAACAGATTAATCAAAATTAAATGATTTATGTACTAATACTTACTAAATGAAGCATAAATGAAAAACAGTGGCACCACTGCAGTGAAGATGTAGTCCTTGTAAAATCCAGTCCAGTTCAATAGAAAATTTGCAAAGAAAAATGTAACAAGGGTTGGAATGAAAACTTTCAAGAAAAGATTCATTGACAATTTAGTTTGTTGACAAACTTTAACCAGTTGGACAGACAGTTTCTGTGAAACACGGCAACCGTTCATATACATTTGACTCTTTCTATTATCATTTGAAATAGCAAACATGGTGAATCGTGGATCGAGCATTGGATCCACTAGCAAGCAGCCATACACAGCCAAGGCCATGTACACGGCCACATTGATGATCACATCGCCATACACCCAGAATGCTCTGAAGTAAACCTTGTGAGTAAACAATTGAGGCATTCCAGTGGAAGAGTATTGAAAATTGACCAGTGCCAACTCAACTATATTGTCAATCGATAAATACAGTGTGAGCACAAATGGAACTATGTAGTGAAGGTTTATTCGAGATGTTCTCTCTCTGTCAAGTAGGCTCGCCATTTTTAAATGAGATTTACATTCACGAAAAGACATAAATGCATTTGTGTGTGCATTGAGATTTGAAATTAGCACGCATTTGCAGATCTTGACTACTTCCGAAATGAAGGTGATATATTTAGTGAGCATTTTCAAGCAGTATAGTAGGTTTCAAAGGGAAGCTATAAGGGGTCACGCAAATGTACGTACTCAACACTGTGCTGTGAAGCGCGTACGTACATTTGCGTGACCCCTTATAGCTTCGTTTTGAAACCAACAGTATAGTGCTTGCTTGTCCAACTTCAAAAACGAATGACTGTGTCAAGCAGAATTTTGAAATCAATTAAATTGAGAGTTGAGAAGACACACTCGTATACATTGAAAATGAAAAGACTGCCAAACTTTATTTATAAATTACTCATTTGTTTTAATATTTAATTGGAAACGGAGAAGTTGACGCTTCTTTCGAAATTCGTAGAATCCAATGGAAGTGATCTTGGTCGGCGCCCAAACTTGGTTGGCTGCAATGTTTGTTGATTTTAAAGTTTGTCATATGATGATTAGTAATCGTTAAATATTGGTTTATTGATTTTTGCCGACTGGTGACAAGTTTCCTGTGACTGCAGATCTCTTATGGATGATCATATTTATAAACAAATTGCCAACAAAAGTCATTGTTTGGTGGATTTGTTTGTGGTATTATCGGTTGTGACTCATCAAAAAAATTATGTAAAATTACAAAAGCTATGCATACAGAATTGAAATGCATTTACTGACTAATTGGGTAAAAGGGACTGCAAACATTTATTGATCTCAATTAGCTTCAATGACAATTATTAGCGATGATAATGTTCTTCAATTTTTTCTTGCAAATCATCATAAACAAAGTGCTGGTGTAAGTGATCAACTATAAAGAATTAAAAACAGTAAAGTTAGCACATTAATAAACATGTTGTTTTTCATACAATTTCGAATGTTTTCGAGTTCAACCGATAGCCATCGAGTAGGGCAAATCCGAATTTTCCAAATGTTTTATAATGAGATTGCATTAGATCAAACTTTAGGGATTAAAAAATTTTAGAACAATTTGAAAACTTAAAAATACCGATTACCTTAAGAAGTGTTTCGATCTTAACGGCGAACAACAATAGGTAGTTGTTACAGAATTTGCGATTCTCCTTGTGAATTGCCAAATTGTGTCTCACAATTGAGGAGCACTTATTGGTGATGATCACCAGCACCAAGAATAAATAAGTTGAAAAAAACATTATACTGATTACAATGATAGCCGTTTGAAAATTCTCGAAATCGTGATAAAAAATGTACGAAAAGGCGCCATAGCTTACCAAGAGAATGTATACCACAAAGAGGATCGTGAGGTAGCGGCTCCAAAAACGATTGTGAGCACGGATTTCGTTGAACAGCACTAACACGTGCTTGTTGATCGAATCGTATCGATGCAACAGTCCAATGTTGTTTGTCGATTTACGGTTAGAATGTCCTTTACCCAACTTGTTGGTTGCTTCCAATTTTGTGTTCAATATCTGTAGTTGCACTTGAAGTGCTCTCTGTTTGATCTTCAGACATCGGGTGGAACAGACAAAGAATGCTGGCATGGTTAAATTGCCTGATGAAGTAGATTGGAATTAAAACTTAAGCTAGCTAAAGGTAATACTTACTCAATGCAAGATAAACAAGAAAGAGTGGAATCACTAAAATGTAGGCGTAATCCTTGTACGAGCCAGTCCAGTTTGATAGAAAAATAAACATGTAAAATGAAACATCACCAGGAAGGAGAGCTTTCAAGAATCTATTGACTGACGATTTAGTTTTGTGACAGATTTTACGCAGATGGACACTCTGCTTGTGTGGAATACAGGAATTATTCATAAACAATCGCCACTTTCCAGTACCGGTTGGAATATCAAACATTGTAAATTGTGAATCGAGCATTGGATCCACTAGAAAGCAGCCATTCACGGCCAGGGCCATGCACACAGTCGCATTGAGGATCACATCGCCATAGGCCCAGAATGATTTGAAATATATCTTGTGAGTGAACAATTGCGGCATTCCCGTAGCCGAGTATTGAAAATTGGCCTGTGCCAGCTCAACAAGACTGTCAATCATTATGCACAGGTTGAGTACGAATGGAACTATGTAATACTTGTTCAGAATTCGAGATGTTCTCTCCCTGTCCAGTAAATGCAGCATTTCAAGGTGAGATTTGCATTCACGATATGGCATAAACGCACTTGTGTATGCATTGAGATTGGAGATTAGCACAAACTTGCAGAACTTGTAGATTTTCTGTAAAATGATAATAAATTTTGCGAACATTTTGAAACGATGGTGTTTTTCTCTGTAGAAGTCAACCGAACAATTGAAGAATTAAAAATTTAGAGTTCCAGTAAATAAATCGAGTTGAAGACGCAAACTGAAATTTAAAAGATCAAACAGAAACTTTAAAAGTCTTACAATTTTTTTTGGTTTAAATATTTAATTGGAAACAGAGAACAATTCACTCTTCTTTCGAAATCCTATGAAAAGTTATAAAAAAGTGATCTTTTATGGGCTCCCGGTTTCTGTAGGTTACAATGTTTGATAGTTTCAAGTTTTTTTTCTATTTGATGATGATTAATCGTTAATTATTGGTTTCGTTAATTATTGCTGACTGATGACTAATGAAGCTGTTTCTGAGCCACCAAACAACAACAAACGTTATTGTTTTTGTAGATTCGCTTGTTTTATTTCCGATCGTCATTGAAATTATTACGTAATGCTACTAAAGACTGTTTTCGAAGAAGACACTCCCAATCGATAAGATGTTGCCAAATTTAACTTTATTTCAAAAATTTGAGATGAGTGATCTCAAAGATCGGTCCAATACTCAACGAAAACTTTGGTCCTTGACTCAGTCGAACGTACAAATCATAAAATTTCATCATAAGTCTAACAATTGTAAGACTTTCATTCGATATTGCAGTGTCGAAACAAATCGTGTTGGTGAATGCAAAATTGAGTAAATGATTGCACCGGGGAGAAAGACACTATATGTTCCAATTATTTGACACAACAAAACTGTCCAAAGTAAAATCAAACATAGCGAATGATGAACAGAGCTCTGTTGTTGTGAATTGAGAAATAATAAATGGCTGATCATGTAAATGTTGATGGGAATGTTGGTGAGCCGATAGGCAAACACTGTACTGCTGTAATCAAAAATTTAGTCCAAATTTAGTTCGAATTCTGCTTTATTATAACAAAATTTTTCTCTGGAGCTACCATTACCATTTCAGTGCCATATGAGTCTGTCAGAGTTTTCTCTTAGCTAAATACATAAATCGTATTGTCGAATAAAAAACAACAACAATTCTTGAATATACATTACCGTAAATACCCGAATATAGCCCGCGGGCTATACACGGAACAACTTTTTTTCGTGGCCTCCTGCGGGCTATATTCGGGTGCGGGCTATACACAGGATACTTTTCGAAAGTTTTAACCTATCCTAGCAAATCGATTCAATTTTTCACATTTTAGGCCCAAATTTTACCTTATTTGGGTATTTTCGGGTAAATAGCATTCAAAATATGACAAATAACGCAAAATTAGTACAAAATGGACCCATAAACCAAGATTATAATGGGCAAATTAGTGGGTTTTCCAAAAGTGCGGGCTATACATGGGTGCGGGCTATACACGGGATTATTTACCGAAGCAAATTTTTCTGCGGGCTATACACGGGTGCGGGCTATACACGGGGTGCGGGCTATATTCGGGTATTTACGGTAATTGGCCCCTACATGTCAAGGGCAAGCTTACGACTTTGTTTAGTTGTTTCGACATCTACATTTACTCTATCCTTCTACTAATGGGTTTCACTAGGCTGACGTATTTGTAAAACCGTTGTTTGCCAAAGTATGTCAGTCAACAACCATTTACCAATTAAGAATGCTTACCATTGGACAGCAGTTGAAAGTAAGTTGGATAAATGTGCTACATATTTTATGCTGCTAAACTTGTATAATTTTTTGTTCATATTTACACAGTTTGACCAACACGAGTGTAATCAAAAATGGATCCGTAAAATTGGTTTACTCTACTCGAGAGCTATCAGATCAATTCCATAATGTTCGAAATGGTACGACTCTACACAAATTGGTTAATTGATTTTATTATGATCTTTTTTGTTTTTTTGTTAAAATTTACAGTTGTTTAGTTATATTAGCTCACTATTTATGTTCATCCTTCAGAATAAGTGAAAGATATTATATTATATTGTTACAAATTATAGATTTTTTATGATTTTGACTGTGTTAAGTAACGCTTTTTCCCATTAAAACATTGGAGGGCATTAGCGCCCATAAAAAAATATTGCTAATCCGTTTTGTGGACAAAATAGAAGAAGTTGGCGGAGTACAGTGGAAGTTGTCAAACTATATGAATGGACCTTATGTGTGCGGCACGCCACTTTTGCTGTGGCATGTGTCGCATTTTCTGAACACATTGCCAATCTCTCGCTGTACAGTTTGAAAGTCTACTGTCAGCAGTACAAACTGTGCTTTACGTGTGTTGTTGTGATTGAGATCGAGTGTTTGGGACATTTGTGGATCAATTCAGAACAATCTTGGTGGCTATATGATACAAAAACGCTTTTCCTATTGTTTCGAGCCTTGTTTCACACATCAACAAACGTGTTTGTGTGTTTTCTGTTGTGCTTTCACTTTGTTATTATTTTTGAACCGTATTCTTCATCTTCTGTACCGTGGTACCGACCCAAGTAATTCACAAAACATTTAATCATGGTTGGAACATCATGGAACATCTCTGCACACTCAACTTAACTCGTACTACTATCAAAACATCGTTCTCACATCGATCAGCTGTTTTTGTTTTGATGTTTTTGAGCGGCTTTTTGACGAATTCTTTCATTCATCAACTTATATTGTAATTGAGATATCGTGTTTGGGACATTAGTGGATCAATTCAAATCAATCTCAGTGGCAATATGGCCCCACAATCTTTATTCGTGTGCATAGAGTCTTGTTCCTAACATCAACAAATGTGTCTCTCTGTGTGTATATGTTTATGTACTGTTTGTTGTGCTTTCACTTTGTTACTATTTTGAATTGTATTCTCCTCATCCAATATTGACCGGTCATATCAATTTGCCTAATTCACCATTACCTCATGACATTCAACATCTAGCCCTCGACGCTCGATCTCTAAATCAGATCAACTCGAGCTACAATCAAAACATCGTCCTCGCATCGATCAGCTGTTTTTGTTTTGATGTTTGGTAAGATTTTTTTGGTGATTTGTCTGATTTGATCTACTCTATATTTTTATTTGTTGTATTAGAACTTCTACATTCACTTGGTTCTATTTAGGAATATTTTGATTTACACCTTAAAACGGTATGCTAAATGATGAATTTCTCTAACTGAAACTAATTTATTTTGTCTTTACACCGTTACAGGAATAATTGGAATCCGTGATAATTATTCATTATGAGCACACAGAATTATTTCTGGTCAAGGCATTAAAATTTTTTCACTTTGGTGCAACTTTATTTAATTGTTTTAGACCCATTTGAATTTTACAATACTAGTAGTATGTTCGCACATTGCATTCTCTGTACTTTGATGACCGAACATTTTTTTGAATTTCAGCTTTGAGATTGAAATTTAATTTTTGTTTATGTTTTTGACTGTATAATGAATTTATTCTCGCCAATAATAATCCAATTAAGCAAAATTATTTCATACTGAAAATGGTTGAAATATATTTTTTAAAATCCAAGATTTAAATGATAGATTTTTTATTTGCGCTTGTAAATGATTGAAACAAGAAAATGCGCTTGGGAATGTTTAAAACAAGAAAATTATCACTTAGGTAATATGTTTGAGATGTTCTTTAAATAAAAAATCAGGCGGCGAAGAATACCTGTCATTTAGAACTTGAGGCTTGACCAAGCAATATTCCATATGACAATTTTAGTGAGATTTGAATCCTCAAAATAATAAAAGCCAATACTATTCTGCAAGAATTTGAACCCAGAAAAATGGCTACAAACAGTTCAGAACGGAATTATACTTTAATCACTTGATAACTTTAATGAATTGCATTTTCAGCAAGAAATTCGCCATCATTACAATTAACATCTGAACAGCAGATCATTGCACTTGACTGTGTGTGATAAGTTTAGAGTTAGAACAAACCATCCAAACAGAACAGAAGTTTATAATCAAAAAATGTAATTCTGCTGTAAGTAAACCTTAATACAATAATATTCTTTTTGTGAAAAAGAATTTGAACAAATATTAATAAAGAAATTTCTGGATTTATATCTTGATTGTGAAAGTGTGAATTGTTAATTAGAACCAGAAGTACAATATTAAGAGGTATTGATTAGATAATTTGGAATTTTTAACTAAATACCGTGGTAGCAAAGCATTAAGAAAGATGAGGTCAGGTGATATTGGGCAAGTTTTAAGACAGAAATGTCTTATTTACTGAAACTTTGATTTCGTTTTGTAATTTTGAGTAATCAATTTTACATACAGAGTTTATTTTCATATTAATGCTTCTGAGTGCAATTATTACAGGTAGAATGGATCACTCATCTTAATCATTATTGATTCCACAGTACTTATCTATAACTAGTATTAACATTCTTAGGGTTCAGAGACACCTTGTGTTAACCTATGCTCCTACATTTTCAAACCTCTACCTTTTGTCGTTCGTTCTGTGCAAATTACCCAAAATGCCACCACGAAGTGGTTGAGGTTGAGGTAACCTGCCGCCTGATTTTTTATTCAAAGAACATCTCAAACATATTACCTAAGTGATAATTTTCTTGTTTTCAACATTCCCAAGCGCAAATAAAAAATCTATCATTTTAATCTTGGATTTTAAAAAATATATTATCTAATGCACTTAGCACTCATTTATTCTTAAAAGTCCAATTCACATTATTTTGATTATTTTGTTTGACAAATTGATTTTGAAAAGTAACTCACGTTTGAAAACAATATTTTAATAAAATTTTATTTTATTTTTAAACAAAATGCTCATGCACAATTCAGTACCAGATGAGTGTTTTAAGTGCATTAGCCTTGAGTTCAAATTTGACAAAACCATTTACTGGATCGTGCACCTGCAGCTCCACTGGATGCTTGTTCTGGTTGAGTGCCACCATTACTTTAGCCTGATCTGGACGTTCGAATGCGATCATGAAAACATTTAGAGCATCACCTCCGTGAAGGTCGTGATGGATGCGAACAGAATCTGGTACAATAAATTTACTAAAGTGACCCATTGAGTAGAATTGCGGCTGCTTGTAGTACTCGTGACTGGTGGCGTTCACAACTATGGGCGCATTGTAGCTGAAGCGATCATTGTGGGGCTCGTCCCAGTGCGATCGACCTAGGGGGTCGATTACAAAGTTCCAGCCAGTCCAACCAGTGGAGAAGTAGGTTAGATCCTTTATAAAAAAAATTGAAAAGTTGAAACAATAATCAATAAAACAAAGAAAAAGATATACAAATGTTTTACCAGAATGATAAAATAAGCAAATCTTTCCATGATTGACCATTCACCAAGTCTCGGTGCCCGCAATTCACAAGCTTCAGTCCCCAAAATGAACTGATTTGGAAATTTATGATGCAACCGATCCAATTCTTTCCGATCACTCGGATTGTACCAATGGTAGGCAATGCCTGACACATACTTTTCCGCCTCCTTGTCCGACAGAATATCCGTAACGAATCGTTCAATACCATGACTATCCTTTGGATTGTGCACCATATCATCGTAAATCATTATCTTCACTTTTCCATGTCCACTAGCGTGCAATTCTGGACCGAGATCAAGTTTCACGAAGTCCCGTTCGAGTGCACCATCAAATCCCAAACTGTTGAACGCATATTTCTTGTCGTAGCCAGAGCCAGGCTCATTGTCCACCGTGATGCCCCAAATTGTGATGTTATGCTTCTCAATTTCTTCGATGAATTTCACGAAATATTTTGCAAATATTTTGTAATACCGCTCACCAGGTTTGCCCAGCACAAAGCCTCCATGGTTGATTTCGTGGTTTGTCTTGATCCAGCTTGGCGCACTCCAGGGACTGGCAAAGAAGGTGATCTTGTGGGGACTCACTTGTTGGGCCAAATTGATGTATGGAATCTGTAATTTATGGTAAAACATTTGTAAAAGTGTTCGACATCTAAAAATTCTTACTTTGTAATCAAAATCTTCAGGAGCAAGGGCGAATTTAGTAAGATTGTCATCGTTTGCAACTTCATGCAAAGTGTACGCCCTCGGAGAGTAGTCAGTGCCACCAATGGGAATACGACCAAGTGTATACTCAATTCCATCCGGTCCAAAATAGTCCTTGATCAGTCGGGTTTGCATCTCTTTCGGTAAGTGACCAATGTTGACTCCTGTTGCATCCGTGAACACAGCACCAAAACCAATAATTTTCTGGAACCTCTGCTTATGATCGATATTGATCGAAATTGTTGAAACATTAGTTGGCAAAGCGTTAGCCGAAAAGTGAAGTTCACTTTTGTGAAATCGATCTCCACTCAGACTGGTCACATAGGAGGTGACCACACCCTTGGGTGTCTTGGTCAGCGGTGCAATGTTGTCACAGTAGGTGGCATTGCACACGCAGACTGTTCCGCCGAATCCATAGCTTCGATGAGCACACTCCAAAGCTAAGTAAAAGACAGTAAAAAATAAAATTCAAACCAAACATTATTCATAAACTTACCAAATGTGCCCAGAGCACTCAACACTATTGCAAACAAAAGTAAAATTAACTTTTTAACCATTGTAAATTGCTGTTTTCAGTGACCAAATAGGACACATTGTGAACATTATGAACAAACACATCTTTTTATATTGGATGCAAAAACTACTCCACTTAAAAATGAAGGATTAGTCAAATGTATAAATTGTTTTGCAATGATAAGATGATTACAACAGTAATACAAGTGATCCGTAAATAAGTCCCTCCGGAACAGCAAAAGCCCCTAATCATGTGATCGACACGTGATGCATACGTGACACTTATCCATATTTCTTTGGGGGGTGGTCGATCTGATTATTTGTGCTTTGGAGATTACACAACGTATTTTAATCGATATAATTTAATTGAGGCAAGATTACAATTTCACAAGTCAATCTGCACTACAAATCGCAATGTAACAATAAGAGATATTATTTAAGTAGTGTGATATATTTTCTGTGATACTATTCAGAGTGAACTTTAAATCATTTTCATATCTCATCATGGGTCCTTATAATCACCAGCATTAGTGAAGTTATTCGTTGGTATCAATAATAGGACTTAACATTGACAAAACGATTTGTACATTATTCTTAATTTTCTACATTCACGCCCGAAGGGCGTTTTACAAGGAAATGTCCCCGCGGGGCCCGAAGGGACAAATCACTTCATGTCAACGAAGGGATTTGAATTTCCTTGTATTTTTTAATTTAATTAAATATTAAATATTTTTTCTTTATCGAGGAAAAACACAAATCACGAAATTTGGCAACACAACTCATAGAATTGAAGGACATATATTTTTGTATATGTTGCAATTTTGTTCGATTTTTTAATTGAAAAACTAAATTGTTATTACTTTGTTGACTGAGTTGTCCTTAAAGTCCGAAATGATATTGAGTTTTCACTCATCACTGGAAAAAATTGTATTGTTCGATCCACTTGAGCCTGGGTCTAATTAGCAAGTTTGGCAATTGGTTCTTTTTAGAGAACCAGTTTCTCTTCTACAGAAAATAGAAAATAATTTTCAGAAGAAAATAATTAGAAAAAAGTCATAAAACAATTTCAAAACTTCGAGTCATATTATAATTAATTATTACGGTTAATTCATAGAAAAGTCCATAATTAATTGTCGGAGCGGAACGTCGAGCGAGCGAAGCGAGCGAGTAAGTGTAGTGACGACTCTGCGTTGACTCAATTGGAAAAGGCTTGTGTAGACGGTTTCGGCTATACCCGTTCAATGGATCGGTCCGAAAATTTTTACACAATATTCTGGTTGGGGTGAAGATGTGCCTTTTGTGCCATAAGCCATAGGTCAAAGGAGCAAGGATTTTTTCAAAAAATAATCAAATTTTGAATGGAAATGTGTAGGGACTGAGTGTCAACAATGGATGTGCGAAACAGATAAGCACACACACTCCCCCGCCCTGCTGTGCGCAAAGAAGATTAGCAGTGACAAACGCACCCACACAGGAGTGATGTGACACATTGTGGGTGTGGATGTGTCTACCTTGGACGAAATTCCATACTGTTATTTCCAAATATTCTGTGCGTTCCAAATATTATATTAGCTTCAAATTTTCCTCTTCAAATGGCTAAAAAAGATTATCCAAACTAGGCCATTTAATCTAATTTCAATTGATAGGATAGTTTACTAAATGAGTGGTTGAGGAATTTGACAAAATGATTTGACAGTTTCTATCTTCTAATTGGTAGGTCCGTCACAGGCAGAAATGGCAGATTTACAGTTTATATCCAATATTATAAATACAGGATATATTTAATAAATAAACACAATATAATCGGGTTTAAAAACAAAATATACTCTGTAATTTAGACTGAATATGCCAGATTTTTATTGTATGAATTATGCTTGGTTATAGATTGTGCCAGACTGTATCTGTTCAAAAACATTGAACCATTGAAGAGACTATTCTGTGTACAGGATTGAGGCTGTAGAGTTCAATGGATTTCGCTGTAAATTTTACCAAAAATTCTGGTGTAGGTGTAGACAACCTGGTTTAATTTTGGGTATAATAATTAGTGATATTTTAAATAGATGTGTATTGAATAAGTTGACGTTTGTGCCTGTTGCACTCTGATGGCTCATCGATTACTAAACTGATAATGAAAGTATTCGCGAAACCGCCGCTCCGACTTCACGCCAACGGCGTCACTTAAGACTAGTTTAATTAAGACAACTTAATAATTGTTTTTTAGAATACATTTATAAAATATTTTAAAATGGTCGAAAATAATTACTAGACTTCATTTCTAATATCTGAACAGAAAAAATCTTTCAAGCAAAATAAATTTCAAACAATTTGGATTGTTTCTGTTGAAACCAATCAAGAGCGTCGACTACTTTGTCGAGTATTTTAATTTTGTCAAACGCGTATGGCTGCATCATGACTTGAGTCTGGTGCTCAAGTTGTTGAATACAATAGCCACACTGAAAGATGTCCATTTTCTGTATCTCTCAGCTGGATGAAATGCTAGCCCACTGGGATATGCACTCAACTTTGATGCATTCTTCCTTGTGATTGGCAAAGCACAGATCAACTTGATGATATTCGCTGCCTCGATAATGCTTCTCTACTTTAATCAGCAACTTTACATTGTGTGCAATAATTATTCACTCTTGACAGTTCTCTATCCCGTCATTGTTCACAATCGTTGGCGTCCCTTTTTCTTGAAATCTAAATTCCACAATCAAACTGTTTGCACCCGAATCCGAAAGTGCTACCTGATTGTGCTCAATCTGTTCATCAGTGTACTTGGCACATTTGGTATGTTGTTGTGGTGATTTTTTAAAACAAACCCTATATATAAATACTAATTACCATTAGAAATTGTTATTGTTGTTGCTTATATTTACTACATTTGAGTATTTATTGTGAATTACCATCAGATGGCCTCGCTTGTCTCGGCTCTACTTTGGATCACAGTCTTTCATCTGAGTGCACTTTCGTGTTGCTTCTTTTTCCTAGACTTGGCTCACTCGTTGGCGCTCAATTTCTCCACAACCGTTGCAATGTTGATGATGTTTTATCTCAAAATGCAGCAAGTGATTGGCATTCTGTGCAATCGTGTCATCAAATCAAAAGAATCATTTCCGCTTGTGTGCTACATTCGATATCGGCGCTCATTCGAACAGAGTCTACAGTTCTTCTTTGCCATCAATCGATTTCATGGAAAGCTGTTCTGTGCATTTCTGATTGCCTATGTTCCTATCAACCTTATTTTGACCATGTGGCACATACAGGGCAAGTTGGACACTGTCTCGCGGCTGTTTGTCTACTTTTGGATTGGCTACATTTGTAATCTAATGTTTGTGTTCCATTGCATTTTTGCGCACTGTACCAAGCACATTCACAAGCCGTGTAAGTTACACTTTCGAATGATTATTCACCGATCTACAAACATTCACATTCGAACACGAGTTCACATTGCGACTTCTATCTATGCGTTCAACACCCAAAATCGATACTGTTTTACTTATGCTGTTTTTAGATTGGTTTCACTGAACACGTTTGCAAAGGTTTGTTACAGTTTTAAGGTAGATCGTGTTTTTACATTTATTTATGCAGTTTCTCTTGCTTTATGGAAAATTTTGCTTGATTTCTTATAAGCTAATGAAGAAGAGAATCATCGAATAGGTAGAGAATTAATGTTTTATCGAAAATTTCAACCTTTTACAACCAGGCCACCGGCATCTCTGGTTCAATCAAATCGGCAACTCATTTCTTAACTTTCGATGCTAGAAACATAATAATGTGTTTCGCTATTTGCCAGGTTTGCCAGCAAATTTTATTCAAGTTTACTTTCTATGCTCACAATGGCCAAATTGATGTGTTTCGTCCTGGTGATTGTTTTTGCTCCTTATTTAGTAATAAGAAAATGCTATTTAGTTTGGCTCGTACTCGTACTCTACATTATAGCCATTTTGTATGGCATCTTTGGACTCGAACGCGAATCACGACCTTCGTGTCAAATCGATTTGTCAAACCTGTCAACTAGTCCCTACCACTTTTATCATCAAATGTTTCCAAAGCCAGTTTGGAGTCAAATGAACATGCTGTCAATTTCACTGTTTATTCTAACGATTGGTTGATGGGTTGCATTTTTTGGTGAATTAATTAATAAATTAATTTCAGATAATTCCACACATTAGTATATTCGGAAAAATACAGTTATAAAAAATTTACAAGAATTTCTGATTATTATTTTCTAATGTTAAGCATATAAAAATGTATGTGTAGATGTAACCAACTGTAACTTTAGCTAACTAATCAAATCTCTACTAAAATTATATATCAGATAGATAAGTATGCTATATATCAACGACATGCAATCAAACGTCCGTACAAAATTATTTTTTAGTACGTGCAAAACTAGTTGTGATTATCACTAAAATAAGTCTACTAATGATTTTATTTACCAATACACTTCGTTATCTAGTCTTAGCGGCCATACTTTAGTTACGTGATCAACTGACTGGGTGGTAGGTGTCTAAGGTGTGATCACGCTTTGATCACGGATATTTTGGAGGGGGGTCTAAAGTTCAGACAAAACAAAGAATCCCGAATCCTTGTATCGAAATAATCGAAATGCATGTAAATAGTTTGTTGCCATGCACTACTAACCATATTACTTTGTGCAAGGTAGGGTTATCAAGTACACGCTATCAAATTTTGGCTGTAAGGGTGGGAGTCACGCCCTGATCACGGATTGATCACACCGATTGTGGTAGGCTAATTTAGAATTATTTAATGTCCATCTAAATCTAATTGACCCCTTTTTAACACCAAAAACAGGAAACAAAGAAGTGACCCGACTGAACCTGTCCAACTGTTCCGGCGACACGTGCACCATCCACAAGGGCAAGGACTTTAAATGGGACGCCGATTTTGTTGCGAACCAAGACTCAAAGAAGGTTGAACTCAAATTCACCGCTAGTGTGAACAATCTCGAAGTGCCCGTGCCCAGTATTGAGTCCGACGGCTGCAAGCACACAAAGTGTCCACTGCTGAAAGGACAGAAGTATACTTTCGACTATTCTTTGATTGTGTCAAAGATTGTGCCCAACATCAAGACTATGGTCACTGCCAAATTGGTGGGCGACAATGGAGGGCTCGCATGCGTCAAGGTCAACGGTGAAGTGCAAGATTAAATATATATTTTCTATTCAAATATATGTAATTCTGCAAGAATATGCACAAGAAAGTGCGCTTTTATCAAACTAACCAATAAATAAAAATGACATTATTTACTTTAAAATACTTTTTGTATGGATAAAATATGATTTTCCATAACGCAATTTAGCAATTTGTTTCTGCAAAATTTCTAAACAGACGTCAACAAGATTACAATCCTTGAATGTTTTGTAGTATGAAATTAGTACATGTTTAAGTCTAGTTTTAGTGCAGTATATAATTGCGCCATCCCTCTCTAGCCAATCAACTCTAGCACAATCACAAGTTGCGCACATCTTGATTAGAGTTTTTTTTCCATATCTAGAGAAAATGTGTTTAGTTCCCTCGTACATACTTGAGTTCATCCCATGGACATTGAAAATTGCTGTCTTCATTTTCATATAAAATGAGTGATTTCAATATGAAAACTTTTATTACCATTTCTAAACCAACTTCAAACATGCCTGAAAAGCCACAAAATACATTGAAAATTTTCTACTACTCCATCGAAGGAGTGGGCCACCTGAATGCAAGTCTCGGAATGGCCCAGGCTCTTGCGAAACGTGGTCACCAAATACATTTTCTACTTCAGGATACATTTGCAGGACGTTTTGCTGCAAATGGATTTAAAGAAATTCTGCTCACTAAAAATACCCGCGAAGCTGAGAAACTTAATCCGGTAAAAGAGCTAGCTGATACGATGAGAAAATCTGGCTTTCTTGATGCCCGGAGTCCACTGGATCGAATGAAAGATCAAAACGAGCAGCCAAATTTTATGATGATTCAGTGCTACGAAGCATCGCTGGAGTATGATCCTCAGATTGAGCGTGCCATCGATCAACATCGACCAGACGTGATCATTGTTGACAACTTTTTGGTGCCACCTGCCATTTTGAAAGCACCAGTTCCGTGGGTGTTTCAGTGCAGTTTTGCACCGCTAGCAATTCTTAGATCGAACAATCTTTTGCCTCCATTTGCTTCAGGTATTTATATCCTTTAAATTTTTAATTTTTTTTAAATCAAACAATATATTTTTAGGTTATCCAGCAAACGATGGGACAGATTGGCAAGAATATCGCGATGCAGCCAAGGAAAATGTTCGAAAGCATTTCGTTCACTATCAGGAGGAACTAAACAGAACTTTTGGCTACTCTCCGGTGAATTCAATTCGAAACGATGACAATCTCGTGCCACAGTCGCCATATTTGAACTTTTATGGCTTTCCGCGAGAGTTGGACTATCAGGATGTGGTGGAGCTGCCTAAGAATTTCGCTACACTGGATGCTTTCATTCGTGATGATACAGAAACCTCCCTATTGGATCCTTTAAATGATTTTATTAGTAGTTCCAAAAATTCGAAATTAATCTACGTTTCGCTTGGAACTATTGCTTCGATAAATGTTGAACTGATGAAGCGGATTGTTGGAATTTTAGGCAAAACAAAATACCGCTACATTGTATCGAAAGGACCTCTCGCTGATGAGTATGAATTACCAGCAAACTGTTGGGGCGCAGCAAGCGTTCCACAAACTCAGTTACTGCCACTGGTGGACTTGGTGATCACTCACGGAGGCAACAACACCGTGACCGAAACTTTCTACTTTGGCAAACCCATGATTGTGATGCCATTCTTTGCGGATCAACTTGACAATGCTCAGCGAGTTGATGAGAAGCACTATGGCAAACGAATAGAACCGTATTCGTTCACTGAGGAGCAGTTGATTGGCACAATTGAACAGTTGCTCAATGATGCAGAGTTGGCGGCAAGATTGAAGCAAGCAGCCAAACGAATTCAAGCTTCCAACAGTAAGGCACAGGTTTGCCAACGAATTGAACAAGTAGCACAAGAATTTAAGACCAATTATCTTGCTTCACTTTTGGATGCTTTGTAATAAAAGAATTGTTGTATTTTCAAATAAATTTGTTTAATTCTGTTTAGCAAAATATTTTCGGCTCTAAAATTAATTTGAGTTTAGTGAACAAATCGTGTACTAAAACTGGTTGTCAATATTTTTGTTGAGTAGTGATAAAATATATTCGACATATCACTGGTCGATCATAGTGAGTACGTACAAAATAATATTTAGTGCGTTCATTTTATCATAATCAGCACAAAAAACCTACCAAATACAGCTTTTCTTTATCTTGTCCTGTACATTGTGCAAAGGCCATGCCTTTAAGTTGATAAAATTATAAAGGTACGTAAAAACTTTACTTTTACAGCAAAGTCTGTTTGTGTTGAGACTTAAATTTAATCTATTTCAAAAGTTTGATGAAACATTTACTAAAAGAATAATTAAATTTTAGAATGTTAAATATTTTATTAGTTCACAAATACGCATTGGCTTACAGAAAAACTTTATTTGGTTTTGATGAAAGTCATCGGTATGACTGGTTCGTCCAACTAGTATGAACTGACCGTTAGTCAGTGATCACCACTGTCATGCCACCGTCATCGAGTGACCGTTGTCACCTCGCCTCTCCTCGTGTATATAAAGACGATGTCTTCCAATGTCTCCTTAGTTCAGTAGGAGACTTACTGTGCCCTAGTAAGTTCTCAGGAAGTTGTATGCTGTTGCCTCTTGTACTAACTTGCCTTCTGTTCTCCTTGTAGGTTCTATTGTACTTTTACCTTTGCCTCATCTACCTCGCGCTAATACCTCTGTGTTGATGCTACCGAGACTTATTCATTTACTATCCTTATATTTGTTATTCCCTTATTTGTTATTTTGTTATTTCATATTTTATCTAAGTCAATAAAATCCTATAAGTAAAATCTTATCAGATTATGAGACTTATTGATCTGTTCATCAGATCATTAACTTATTTTCTGTTTTGTATTTGAAATAGGTTTTGACTATTTCCACAGCACTAGTCTGACCTACTGTCTTTGTCTATTTCTATCCAACATGACTTGCACGTCTTGTGTGGAGTGTCACCGTCCTGTGAAGGCATGTGTACGAGAGCAGCGTGTGTGCAATTTCCTTTTAGTCAGTGACGTTGTGCTCTTCCTGCTGTGCACTACCTTCTGCGATCTCTCTGACCGAGCTTGGTTGTCGAAGTTCTTTTTGCTCGCCTTCGTCAAGTACCTCGCGTGCTGGTCCGGAAAGAAACGGTTTCTCCCTGTCCCTCTGATGAGTGGTTCTGACGATCAAGCTGACTTGTCTGGATTCTTCGACGAAAAGGCTGACGATTTGGTCAAGAAGGAGGAAGACGATCCCGCTGGCACTAAAGAGACTGTTGCGTCATCAAGTACCGGAGCAGAAGAGTCCTCAAGTGGAAAGGTCGACGATTGTCTCGACGACAAGAAACCTATTGGCCCTGATACGCCTTTGTCTGCTTTCAGTGGCGTGAACAATAACTCTACCCAAACTATGGCTGTCTCGACGTTGTCGTTCTCACTGCCTGGTATTTCGATGGTGAAGTTAACGAAGAAGAATTGGTCCCTGTGGAAAACCCAATTAGCGGACATTCTTGCTGTTGCTGGTGCTGATTCTGCAATCGGAGCTGATCTCGAAGGTGGTACAGCAGACCAGAAGAAACTTAACGGAGTTGCAAGATTGTACATCAATATGAACATTGATGACGAAACAATCAGAAGTTCGATTTTGGGCATGACATCTGCTTTCACTATGTACACGAAACTAAAGGACCGTTTCGAGAAACCAGATTTACTAGAAGCTCAAAGGATTCGAATGCGTATTGCTCAACTCAAATTTACCGATCCTTCACGTACGGAGGAGACTATGCGGAAGCTTGAACAGGAAGTTGATTTGCTAAGTCTGAAGATGACTGTCACGGATGACGAGAAGTACAACATATTTCTTGTTGCTACGATGACCGATAAATTCTCTCCTGTCCTGATGAATGTCGAAGCCATTACTGCTGGTGGTACTAAACCTACTTTAGCTACTCTCAAGAATATGATTATTCGTTTTGGTGCTTCGATGAGTTCTATTGCTTCGCCGCGTATTAATGAAATTCAGCAGATTAAGAAGAAACGTGACATCTCGAAAATTACATGTTTTAATTGCCAAGAGAAAGGTCATTTTAGGTCGAACTGTCCTCAGTTGAAGAAAGCTGACAATTCGAATGAGAAGACTCCAAGTAAGTCGTCTAAGCCTAATGACTCGCGTTCAAACTCGAAGTTCAGACGAAAGGGAAACGTTAGTTTCATTCAGAAGTCTAAAGTCCCTACTGGCGCTGAATCTCCTTGTGTGGCAACTATTTCGACATGTACCGCTGATCGTAATCAAGTAACGAAAGCTACGTTTGTTTTGGATAACGGAGCGACTGATCATTTTGTGAACGACGTCAATTTGCTTACTGACATTCACGAGATGCCCACCTATTCTGTTTCTGGTGTATGCAAGAAAAGCGATGCAATCTTCTATACCAAGACCTGTGGAACAGTTAGCATCAAGGTGGACGATGGATCTTGCTTTAGTTTCGAAGCCTATCTCGTACCCGAACTCGAAACTAACTATTTCTCTCTAGCTCTCTTTGGTAAACAAGAGAACGAATTTGTTGTGATTAATTCAGGTGTGTGCCGCGTGGAGTACGAAGCCACTGTTATTTGTATTTCTCACCTGATCGAACCGAACACTTATCTCGCCGAATTCGACATTGTTTATTTGCCTGACGATGAAGAATCGAATCTCGAAGTAATTGAAGCGGATGTGTTGTCGTGCAAATTAATTCGCAATTTGTGGCACGAAAAGCTTGGCCACTACAGTGTGGATAGGATTAATCAAACTGCCTTGATTCTCGACTGCATTGAGCCTATCAAAGATCACTCGAAATGCGACGATTGCATCATCAACAAGTTTCCAAATCCCGACTTCAAGGACAACCCGAGTCCTGCGATGGAGATACTCGAATGTGTTCACTCGGACCTCTCAGGTCGCCTAATTGAATCCGAAGAAGGACAGCAATATTTCATGACTCTAATTGATGAGCATTCCCGACACTGCCAAGTATACTTTTTAAAGTTGAAGTCTGAAGCCGCTGAAGTTATCAAACGCTATGTGACATGGGCAGAACGTCAAACGGGAAAGAAGTTGAAGAGTTTGAAGTCTGATGGAGGTGGCGAATATGTTAGCGAATTACTGCGTGACTACTTCGTCTCTGTTGGTATTGAACATACCTTCTCCTCGCCTTATTGCCCTCCCACTAATGGATTAGCTGAACGGAAGAATCGAACTTTGAAGGATTCTGCCCGTGCTATGATGAATGCCGCGAACGTACCGAAAGTCTTTTGGCCTTACGCAATCAGGTACGCTAACTTTATAGGCAACCGTATTATCTCTACAGTCACCGAAAAGATACCGTATCACGTGTTCACTGGAAAGCTGCCCAGTTTGAACAAGACTCAAGTTTTTGGCTGTAAAGCGTTTGTTGGCAAACACAATCGTCAACAATTAGACTCATTTGATGCCCGCCGCAATGTTGGTATATTTCTCGGAGTTACCGAAGATCACCAACGCTACATCACGTACGATCTCACCGAATGTCAAGTGGATGTGCACCGAAACATACACTTCAAGATCGAGGAATTTCCGTACAAGGATGGCAAGTTTATTCATCAGTACGATTTTGAATATTTACCTGATGAATTTATGGAGTTGCTTCCCTATCACAATTCCGGTTGTATGGTGGATCAAAGTGCCGATGCTGCTTCAATTGCGGAGGAGCTCAATCCCGAATCTGAAGACAACCCTGATATGCCTTTGTCTGCTTTCAGTGGTGTGAATGTGTCTGACCATATTGAGATAGAAAATGATTCTTCTCAAGCTATTGTTTCTACTAAACGTTACCCGACACGTATTCGTCGTCCTCCCGAACGTTATGGTCAAACTATTGAAGTAATTTCTGCTATTCGAAAGGAAGGAGTTCCTAGTTCTGCTGCAGAAGCCCTCAAGGGTCCCGATAAACATTTGTGGTTAGCCGCCATTCAAAATGAATCTGATTCATTGAAGCAACACGAAGTATTTGAACGTGTCAACGAGAATGAAGTCGACAAGAATATTCTGGGTACTCGTTGGGTATTCGATCTGAAGCGCGATGAAGCTAATCGAATCGTACGACATAAAGCTCGCCTTGTTGTCAAAGGCTATGACCAGATTGCTGATGTTGATTTCTCGGAGACGTATGCTCCTGTTGGCCGTGGTGCTTCATTCCGTCTATTACTGACTCTGGCTGCTACTAATAATTACTACGTTGGTCATTTTGATGTCTCAACCGCTTTCCTTCACAGTACTGTTGATCACGAAATTTATGTGCGACCTCCTCCAGAATTGGAAGAACCAGGAGTGGTCTGGCGACTTAAACGTTCGTTGTATGGTCTTAAGCAAAGTCCTCGCAATTGGTATCAACACCTGAAGCAAATCCTGAAAGACTGTGATTTGGTACAGTCGGATGCTGATTTCGGTCTGTTCTACAACACCGAAAAGAAAATCTATGTTCTCATCTATGTAGACGATATCCTGACTATTTGCCCTGATGTCACTTTTGCAAATGAGCTATTTGAAAGACTCAAGAATTCGTTAGACATCAAGAACCTCGGAGCTGTCACTAAATTCTTAGGCTGGCAGGTCGACCGAAAGTCTGATTACTTTGAAATTCATCAGTCATCCTACATTGATGCCGTAACCGAAAAGTATGGTTTGGTGGACTGTAAACCGTCGAAGGTTCCTATGCAAGAATTTGTTCTACACGACCACCACCAATCTATTGATCTCAATTTACCCGTCCGTGGTATTGTTGGCTGTCTACAGTATTTGTCATACAAGTCCCGTCCTGACATTACCGCAACTGTACAGTATTTATCTCGACATATGCACGAGCCCACTGAAGCCTTGTTTATTGCGTGCAAGAATGTCGTTCGTTATCTCAACTACACCAAGCACTATCGCTTATGCTTTGGTAAGAATACTCGCAACGATGATGTTGAACTCTACACCGATGCCTCGTTTGGTGTACCATCTGTTTCCGGAATCCTAGTTCACTGGTGTGGATCTCCGATTGTTTGGTTCTCACATCGCCAAACGCAAAGTGCTACTTCATCAACAGAAGCCGAATCGTATGCTCTCTGTGATGGACTTAAAGAACTCTCTTGGATCTCGCAAGTCATGTCGGATCTTAGAATCAAGAACAAACGTCTAGCGTTCTGCGACAACAAGTCATCAGTCCGAATGATGAAACATGGCCCCACTAATACGACCAAGCATCTGGAGATTAGTTGGTCCGCGATTGAGCGAATGCTACTGGTAACCGAAGCCGATCTTAGTTACCTCAACAAAAATGAGATGTTGGCAGACATTCTCACGAAGCCATTACCCCGTTCATCTATTGGCCGCGGAGGAGTGATGAAAGTCATCGGTATGACTGGTTCGTCCAACTAGTATGAACTGACCGTTAGTCAGTGATCACCACTGTCATGCCACCGTCATCGAGTGACCGTTGTCACCTCGCCTCTCCTCGTGTATATAAAGACGATGTCTTCCAATGTCTCCTTAGTTCAGTAGGAGACTTACTGTGCCCTAGTAAGTTCTCAGGAAGTTGTATGCTGTTGCCTCTTGTACTAACTTGCCTTCTGTTCTCCTTGTAGGTTCTATTGTACTTTACCTTTGCTCATCTACCTCGCGCTATTACCTCTGTGTTGATGCTGCCGAGACTTATTCATTTTACTATCCTTATATTCGTTATTCCCTTATTTGTTATTTCATATTTTATCTAAGTCAATAAAATCCTATAAGTAAAATCTTATCAGATTATGAGACTTATTGATCTGTTCATCAGATCATTAACTTATTTTCTGTTTTGTATTTGAAATAGGTTTTGACTATTTCCACAGCACTAGTCTGACCTACTGTCTTAGTCTATTTCTATCCAACATGACTTGCACGTCTTGTGTGGAGTGTCACCGTCCTGTGAAGGCATGTGTACGAGAGCAGCGTGTGTGCAATTTCCTTTTAGTCAGTGACGTTGTGCTCTTCCTGCTGTGCACTACCTTCTGCGATCTCTCTGACCGAGCTTGGTTGTCGAAGTTCTTTTTGCTCGCCTTCGTCAAGTACCTCGCGTGCTGGTCCGGAAAGAAACGGTTTCTCCCTGTCCCTCTGATGAGCGATTCTGACGAACAAGCTGACTTGTCTGGATTCTTCGACGAAAAGGCTGACGATTTGGTCAAGAAGGAGGAAGACGATCCTGCTGGCACTAAAGAGACTGTTGCGTCATCAAGTACCGGAGCAGAAGAGTCCTCAAGTGGAAAGGTCGACGATTGTCTCGACGACAAGAAACCTATTGGCCCTGATACGCCTTTGTCTGCTTTCAGTGGCGTGAACAATAACTCTACCCAAACTATGGCTGTCTCGACGTTGTCGTTCTCACTGCCTGGTATTACGATGGTGAAGTTAACGAAGAAGAATTGGTCCCTGTGGAAAACCCAATTAGCGGACATTCTTGCTGTTGCTGGTGCTGATTCTGCAATCGGAGCTGATCTCGAAGGTGGTACAGCAGACCAGAAGAAACTTAACGGAGTTGCAAGATTGTACATCAATATGAACATTGATGACGAAACAATCAGAAGTTCGATTTTGGGCATGACATCTGCTTTCACTATGTACACGAAACTAAAGGACCGTTTCGAGAAACCAGATTTACTTGAAGCTCAAAGGATTCGAATGCGTATTGCTCAACTCAAATTTACCGATCCTTCACGTACGGAGGAGACTATGCGGAAGCTTGAACAGGAAGTTGATTTGCTAAGTCTGAAGATGACTGTCACGGATGACGAGAAGTACAACATATTTCTTGTTGCTACGATGACCGATAAATTCTCTCCTGTCCTGATGAATGTCGAAGCCATTACTGCTGGTGGTACTAAACCTACTTTAGCTACTCTCAAGAATATGATTATTCGTTTTGGTGCTTCGATGAGTTCTATTGCTTCGCTATTACTTCACGGTACGCTCTACTAAATCACTCGACTGATTGAAATTATGAAAATTGAATTTACTGATTGAAATATGAAAATTGACTTTACCTTTCATGTACGTGTTCTGGGTGTACTTTTATATATTGAATGCGGTTTGCTACCTTGACTTTACCTTTTCCGTGCATATCTTCCAGTAAAATCCGTGCTAAGGTATTGTCGTCAAACACAAGCTTACACTCTTGTTCTTCTTGGTTGTTGGTTTGGATGTTGGTCAGGTACGTTTCATACTCTTTCTTATCAAAGTTGTACACTTTCTTTTTGAGTTCCTCAGATAAACGTTTGGTCTCCCAGAGTAGGTAGATTGTGTTGTTGGGAGAACATCTCGGTAAAGCAAGTGTTCTCTCAATTTTAAAAAAAAACTCATAATAAGATCTAACTAAAATGGAAATTCCGATATATGAACCGCCCCTTTTGATGTAGCCCCGCCCACTACTGCGTACCTTAAATTTTTTTCTGGATACGCCACTGTTCAAGTCTCGAAACGTTTTCATTTGTACGCTTTTCGAGTGTTGAGCAATTTCCGTATAACCTCTAACTCTTACTATTTGGTATGCAGAATTTATGTTTTTTAATTATTAAATTGAATAATTATTCTTTGCAAGATTAGATTTTGTCGTACATCAGCGTATTCTTCGTATTTGTTTGCAAGAATCAATATAATCATTTTCAAAAATGAAATTCAATTCAAGAAGTTCTCATTCCCTGAATATTAGAAGTGGAAAAAGCGAAGAAATATTTAAAAATTATTGATCAAACGCTCGGATGGAACAAAAATTTGCTTCCAAGATATACCTACTTCAAATAATGGGCATAATCGAATCTATCTAGATACTTTTAATTGAATTTCTATTTATTAAACTTGTATAAAGTTGTTTTCAAAAGTTTGATGAAAAAGACCATTAAATTCGGGTTAAATATTTTATCAACTTTCAATTTAAAACTTATTTTCTAGAAAAATAAAATATCTTAAACTTCATTTAATATTATTACCTGAGCCTAGAATTATTGAGCTTAATTGTCCCAGTTGTTTTTTTTTTTCAGTTCATTTGCGTCCAGGTCCAATGAAACAGATCTCATCTATACATCGAGACACTTTAAATGCAAAAATCGTCAAAACTGATTAAAAAATTGACTTTCCATTACTTCATTTAAACCCATTGCTTTTGCGTTTCAGAGTGTATTGTTCCATGGGCAATTAAAACCTGGTCTGTGTTTCTCCAAATTAGTATGAGTCAAAATGTCTAGTCGTTTCAGAGATGTTCTCATTGAAAAATCCTCTAAACTCCTGCACTCCTTAGCAAGGCCATTCACTGACCATTTGAAAGTGTTGAACAATCACAGTGATCCACTCAAGCAAACCGGCCCAAAGTATCAAACTGTCTATCCACCCTCTCATCACTTTGCCTTTGCTTTAGCACTTTCAATACTCACCACAGTCTATGGCATCATTGGACTTGAACTTGACGCAGTTGGATCGATTAATTGGAACGGTCTAGTGAAGAGTCCGTATGTGTACACACATCAACTGGTGCCCCGGTCAACATGGCCTCAGTTCGATACAGGCTTTACATTGGATGTCCTGAATGCGGTTTGTTGCTTTACGGCGCTGCTCTTCATTGGAAGTGTTGATGCACGATTCAAGACGATTCTAAACGATGATGGAATAGTATCGATTGGCAAGAAAAGTAAGACAATCTATTGAAAATTTTAAAATTTAAATTTTTTTCTTGTGTATATAGCCTTGAGTAAATTTGAAACGGAACAAATTCTTAAATTCAAACAAATCCGAAAGTTACTCAATCTATCGATCTTACTGCTGTACTCG
Organism: Rhizoglyphus robini; assembly: GCA_023373905.1. NCBI lineage: Eukaryota > Metazoa > Arthropoda > Arachnida > Sarcoptiformes > Acaridae > Rhizoglyphus > Rhizoglyphus robini. The sequence goes on along the minus strand of JAKIJQ010000048.1, from coordinate 1,145,190 downwards.
GTTTGTATGGTTTGCTTCTATTTGCTTGTTTGGTACAATCAACAGTACACTGTGAGTGTTGTTTCGATTGTTTTCTGGTTTGTACTGTTTCCGGTCTATTTCTATCACATTCTATTTGGTAAGCAAATTAAATTTATATGTGTTTTAAATTGTTCAATCTATAAATTGATCACTTAGCTCTGTTTGCGACCATCCTGTACGTCATCTTGGCGAGCATGTACATTCAGGTGATGCAAAAGACTATTCTGAACAAATTGATTCAGATCTCAAAATGGAATTGTATGGAAAGTACTGACCCTCAGATACTTGCAGTATTTCGTCTCTACCTGACTGTGAACGGTGACACTGCTGAACTCTGCAAAATCCTCCTATGCTATGTCCGATTCTGTTCTCCAATCCTATCTGCTGTATTCCCATTTTACATTATGATTCAGTGCTATCCACTGTACACGATTCTGTTCATTGATACCGTCCCATTGATGCTGAAGCAAATGCTCGGTGTGGCAGTGATCGAGGTTAATCTGTTCACATTGGTCATCATCCGACAGTGTGCCGCGGTGGTCAAGATTAACAAGCGAATTGTTGTGCAGAATCGGCAGATTTACGTGAATTTGTTTGTTAAACAAAGCCGTGTTGTGCAGATTGTTGCGATTCGAAATATGGTCATGGTATGTGAATGTTGAATTGAAATGTACCATCTCTAAGACTTTTCTTTTCTTAAGACCGAAACATTTCAAATTCCGAAACGTTTCCATTTGTACGCCTTTCGAGTGTTGAGCGCCTTTCGAATCACTTCAAGTTCATACTATATGGTACTTCAACAAATGAACGATAATTTTCAATTAATTTTTTGAAACACTAGATCTGGTCATACATCAGTGCAGTCTTTACGTTTGTTTGCAAGAATCAATACAATCATTTCAATAAAGGAAATTAAAACCCAAAGTCTTGGATACCGCAGAAGCCACTCTTCAAGGCTTAGAACTATGTCCTCGACGTAATCTGAGTTCGATGGTTCTTCATTTGCTGAAACAGCAACTACCAGAACTAACCAATCCCAAACTCTACACTCTACAAATCTTGAAATTGAAATTCAAAATATTAAACTCGTATAAAGTTGTTTTCAAAAGTTTCATTTAAAAAATAATTAAACCCCTTTTGTTTAATATTTTATAAACTTCAACTTCAAACTTATTTTCTAAAAAATAATCTATTTTAAACTTTATTTTAATATTATCTGACAATTTGAGAGTCTAGAATTATGGAGGTTGGTCGTCCCAATTGTTTGGCATTTCATTGGCATCTGGGTCCAATAAAGCATCTCTCATGATTAGATAGACATTTAATGGCAAAATTGTCATAGCTTTTACTCCACTTTTTAAATATGTAATTAACTCGCATTTTTGAAACTTTATTTTTTTTTCAAGATAAAAAATACCTGATTTTCTTCATTTCATTTGAGCCAACCAAACATTAAGCTTGAGCATGTTGCAATCGGTTGTCAGGCCATTAATAATAAAGCCTGACGGTTCCAGTTTGAGTAATGCTATCCCGTTACTGTTATGGTATATTGGTATTGTTTTTGGCCAATAAATTAAACTTTAAATTGGCTAGTAATTAATAAAGTGTTGCCAAATTGTCAATGCAATTCATCTTCACGGGAATTTCCTGTTATTTTTGTGACATATTGTTATTGAATTTTTTTATACCAAGAAACACTGTCAAATTGTTTTGGTCCCAACACGTCGGAAACAACTCAATTTACAGATCGATATTTTGAAACAATAGCATTTAAAACTTTGAATTCATTTTTATTTTTCAAGAAATAATTTAAATTGTTTTTTGAGTTCAAATCACTACCATACAGTGTGAGTGCGTTTTTTGTGATTTTCTGGTGTGCCTTATATTTTTCGACAAACAAACTTTGCTATGGTGATGAATAGGCTAAATATGTAAGTATTTTCATTGTTTTCAGAATCACATAATACTTAAAATTAAAAGTGATTTTATCATTTAAGCTCAACATTATTTTGGCGTTTGATCGTTTTAGTTGTCTGTCAGTTTCGTGCATTACGTGCGTCTCCAAATGAATCACTAGTCAAAATGTCTGATCGTTTCAGAGAAGTTCTAATTGAAAAATCCTCAAACCTACTCCACTCGCTTGCAAGTCCATTTACGGATCACTCAAAAGTGCTCAACAGTCACTGTGATCCACTCAAGCAAACTGGCCCAAAGTATCAAACCATCTATTCACCGTCTCATCACTTTGCTTTTGCGCTAGCACTTTCAGTGTTCACAACAGTCTATGGTATTTTTGGACTTGAACTTGACGCAGTTGGATCGATAAACTGGAGAGGTCTTGTGGCCAGTCCGTATGTCTTCACACATCAACTAGTGCCCCGTTCAACATGGCCTCAGTTCGATACAGGCTTTACATTGGATGTCGTGAATGCGGTTTGTTGCTTTACGGTGCTGCTGTTCACTGGAAGTGTAGATGAACGATTCAAAATGGTTCTACACGATGATGGAATAGTATCGATTGGCAAGAAAAGTATAACCATCTTTAATGTTATTTAAACTAAAAAATGCTTTTTTTGTATAGTTTTGAGCAAATCCGAAACGGAACAAATTCTCAAAGGTAAACCAATCCGAAAACTTTTGAATCTATCGATCATAGCATTGTACTCGGGTTGTATGGTTTGCTTCTATTTGCTCGTTTGGTACAATCAACTCTATACCGTCAGTGTTGTTTCGTTTATTTTCTGGTTTGTGCTTTTTCCGGTGTACTTCTATCACATTCTATTTGGTAAGCAAAACAAATTTAAATCGCAACTAAACATTTGTTTGATTGTAGCTCTGTTTGCAACAATCTTGTACGTAATCTTGGCGAGCATGTACATTCAGGTGATGCAAAAGACAATCCTGAACAAATTGATTCAAATCTCCAAATGGAATTGTATGCAAAGTACTGACGCTCAGATATTGGCAGTATTGCGTCTTTATCTGCAAGTGAACAGTGACACTACTGAACTCTGCAAAATCCTCCTCTATTACGTTCGATTTTGTTCTCCAATCCTATCAGCGGTATTCCCATTTTATATCATGATTCAGTGCTATCCACTGTACACGATTCTCTTTATCGATACGGTTCCGCTGATTCTGAAGCAACTGCTCGGTGTGGCTGTGGTGGAACTGAATCTGTTCACATTGGTCATCATTCGACAGTGTGCAGCGGTGGTCAAGATTAACAAGCGAATTGTTGTGCAGAATCGGCAGATTTACTTGAATTTGTTTGTTAAACAAAGCCGTGTTGTGCAGATTGTTTCAATTCGAAATATGATCAAAGTATGCAACTGTTGAATGGGAATATAATTCTTCTAAAATTTTACTTTTCTTTTCTGAAGACGGAGACATTTCAAATTCCGAAACGTTTCCATTTGTACGCCTTTCGAGTGTGGAGCAACTTTCGAATCACTTCAAGTTCTTACTATATGGTGCAGTATACAATGCTTGAACAGATGAACGATAATTTTCAAATATATTTTTTTGAAACACTAGATCTGCTCATACATCAGTGCAGTCTTTACGTTTGTTTGCAAAAATCAATACAATCATTTCAATAAATGAAACTCAATCCAAGCAAAGTCTTAATGTCCTGAATATTCTAACAGTTTATTTACTGCAATTAGATTTCATTTTGGTGTTGGTTGATGATTAGTTATAAATAAATTAAAATTTTGGAAATAGGCACATTTTGCTATAGTATTTTAATTTTAAAAACAGAATAATGCTAATTAAATTTTTCTAATTAAATTATTTTAAAATTAAAATTAAAATTATTTTGCAACATGAAAACTAAAAATAAACTAAATTTTTCGTAAGCACGCCATTTTTTCATTTCAATTAAAAAACAGAATCCTCTTAATTAAATTTTTTTTAATTAAATTATTTTAAAATTAGTTTTAAGCTTGTAAAGTAAAAATATATTAAATTTATTATTATTTCAATTTGAAAGAGCAAAAAAATCAAGCCGAAAAATGAATATTTTCGAGGAACTTGTAAAATTTGCATCAAAATGTCTGAAGAAAGCGACCCAGGCAATGGTTGCCCATTTTCGTGCACTCTACAACGACCTTGACCCTGTGAAAGACATCTCACTTTTGAATGTGAACCGAATTACTCAAATTAACAATTTTTATACATTTGGAAGAACCATCAAAATTAATATCCACTACTTAATTCCATTTATGATCGCAATTTACACACTTTTGGATTCGTTTTTCGTTTGGTACAGCGCAAATTTTGAGTATTCCTACACAGAAATGGCTGAATTGATATCCCATTTGGTGTACCCAAAAATGGTCTGGAAGCAGGGCGATGTGATAATTGGCAATGCTATTGGAGTAATGATCGCCGTCTTTGGGACAATTCTGTTTGATCCAATGCTTGTGTCAAAATATCGAATGTATCTGTGGGTGAATGGAAATTCACAATCCAAGATATTCTTTCGTGACAACAAAGTTCTTAACACAAAGCTCACTGAAAGAATCCTCAAATTTCGAATCAAAGCAAGAAGACTATTCAAATTCATAATGATCTTCATGTTGAGTGAAATTGAACTGTTCAACAACGCAAATTTCTTGATTAAATGGTCCGGAACATTGCGTAATTATTACATGCTGGTGGTAAGCATTTTGATCTCATTCTACTGTCCATTAAGTATGATTTTATGTTGTACTTTATATATTTAAAATGTCATCTCATTTTGTTTAAGGTTCACTATTCATGCTTTTCTATTTCCTGCTCACTGTTGGCTACATTCGAATCAAACAGACCTTCCTGTTGGATCAATTCGTTGAACTGAATCAACGATTGTGCAAAAGCAAGCTTGGTGGCAATCTATTCCATCTTTGGCGTCAATTTGGCCTATTAAACCAACAAACTTTGCATTTGACCAATGAGATTGTAGCCCAGAACGTGTTCTGGTGCAAGTATTTGTCCATCTTTTTCGCATCCTACATCATGTCAGTGTGCTACAGTGCTCATGCAACCTTCTTCGTGGCTCACCATGTTCGGATAATTAGACATTTTTTCCTATCACTCGCTCTGTTTTACCTGATTCTTCTAACTGTGGTCACATACTACTGTTCAATGCTTGTCTATCGAAATGTGCAGATATATAAACAAAATCAGAGATTCTGTCATCAGTTCAAGCGTAGATTTCCACTTGGTTTGAAAGAGCTGCTAAAGGTTAATTATATTGACAATTTGGATTTTCAAAACTAAACTTTTTTCTTATACACACAATTTAGATTGATCAAATGGCTGCAAATCATCGAAACACCACTCGAACATCATTTAGCCTACTCACCAACTACAGAATCAATTCGAAAATGTTTGAAATGGTAATAAAAAATAAAATAAACAAAGATTTAATATGACTTTTATTTAAATTAAATTAGATATTCTCCTACATTAGCATTTTGTTCATGATGTTACTGCAAGACGCATGATATAGAATAATTTTGTATTTAATTTAATTTAATAAAACAAATTAAAGCATAAATGGTGTTAATGTTGTTAATATTTTAACTTCAACTTGTATGGCCCGATAGTTTGTGTCTTAATTCCGGTTCTTGCAAACCGGTTCCATTCGGTTGTAAGAGAAGCACATGATCTCAATTAGTCGCATTAAACTCAATCGACAAATCGATTCATTCAAACAATAACACTTAAATCTTAAATCTATCTATCTCGGTATGCCTTGATCTTGAAAGTTTCCATTGTTGCTCTCTGATGTGAGGCTCTTCCCTCGGTTTATTATTTAGTGGAGATGAAATTGAATGAACCGGAATTAAGAAAATATTTTGGGATATTATGATCAAATGCAAACTTGTATTATTTTTAAAAAAATTAATTTTTAATTGATTTTAATTTTTTAAAATTTTGTCGTCTTCAGTTTGCGGTTTTACAATTAATTCAAGAAAATATTAATTTCCAGAATTATTGAACTTGTTAACTCTTAAATGGTCGTTTCTGTGTGTCACTGTTTGTTAATTTTTAGTCAAGCGTCATATTTGATATTTTCGTACGTTTTTGCAAACTAATCGTGACCGTACTAAATGGGCAATGCCAGTGGGGGCATGTATGCTACAACATGTAACTTTCCATGCGTCTTGTGCAATTGCTGTCTGCAGTCTGCATGCATCCTCTGTTCAGTGTAGTTGTGTGTCTCCTCGACTGCAGAAGCACATTTTTCTGTTCAAACTTTAGTTTGCACTTCTAAATATGAGCAACATAAAACAACGTGAATTTGATTTGGTCATCTTAGGAGCCACAGGCTTTACTGGTGGTCTCATTGTGCGTGAATTGGTTCTGTCAATTGAACAGCATCCCGACCAGTACGCCTCACTAAAATGGGCAATTGCTGGACGAAATCTGACGAAATTGAATGAAGTTTTGGATAATGTTGGAACTGAATTGGGGAAAGATCTTTCTGGAATTGTCAAAATTTGGGCAGATGTCAGTGACCAACAGTCTTTGGTGAAAATGGCACAAAGAACCAAACTTGTGTTGAACAGTGTTGGACCTTATCGACTTCATGGTACTCCAGTGGTGCATGCCTGTGTCCTTTCCTCAACAGACCACATTGACATCAGTGGTGAGACTACCTACATCGAGGGCACTCAACTCGAGTATGACGGAAAATCTAAACTAACTAGATGTCTTGTCATTTCCGCCTGTGGTTGGGACACTATTCCTGCAGATTTTGGTGTAGATTTTTTGAAGAAACATTTTCCCGGCAAACTTCACTCAGTCGATTACTTCATGTCAATTCAGCCCGGACCCGAAGGCTACAGTCTCAATTTTGGTACATTTCACTCGGTGATTTATTTCATGTCGGAATTCTTTCAATACATGAGCATTCACTCGCGTCTCTACAAGGAAGTGTTCACCAAACTTTTGCCAAAGAGCGCAATCAAGAATCCTCTTCGAATTGTTCCGTTTACTCATCCAAAATTGCCTGGTTGGAATATGATTTCCATGGGTGACAAGGACGTGGTTGAGCGTACTCAGCACTACAACTACGAACAGTTCAACGAACGTCCCATTCAGATTCAGACATACTTCAATGTGAATACATTCGTTAATTTATTGAAAATCCTTGTATTGACCACCATCATTGCACCGTTGACTTTCTTCAAGGCTGGTCTGCGACTTTTAGAACGATATCCCGAGACATTTACACTGGGATTCTTCAACAAAAGCGGACCAACTCGGGAGCAGTGTGAAAGTACTCGTTTCACACTCAGATTGATTGGTAAAGGTTGGAGTACCAAGGAAAAAAATCGCGATGATGATGACCCTAAAACAGAACCATCCAAACCGTTGGACAAAGAAATGAGTGTCATTGTGAGTGGACGTGATCCAGCGTATCTAGTGACTTCCACCTGTGTGGTACAGTCTGCGTTGACCATCTTTGCAGAACGAGACAAAATGCCCCGGTAAAAAAAACATTAAAATTCAATAGATCGATTCTAATCAATTTCCTTTATTTTCAGAGGTGGAGTACTGACACCAGCATCTGCTTTCCGAGACACAAAACTGGTGGAACGATTGCAAAGTCGACAGGTGAAATTTGAGATAATTAACAATTAAATCCAACAATGATGGCCAAGTCTTAAAAGTTTAATTTAAAATTGTTAATTTAAAATACAATAAAAACTTTTACTTAGAATGTGTCTTTTTTTAAATATATTAAATTGGTTTTATGTTTCAAAAATACAAGTTTGATTTTCCATGATTTTTATGCAATAAAGTTACCAATACACAGTAATAGTTTGTCCGTTCAAACAATGAACCGACTAGTGGCGTAATCGTGTAAAATAAAAAGTTTGTACGTACGAGAAATAAAAATGTTGTACGTACTTGAAATAGAGAGAATGTAACTTTTTTGAACGCACGCATTATGAAGGGCGCAGTCGACCTCGAGTGTATTTTATAACGTACACACATGAGGGGCTTTCTTCTTCCTCTTAATGATGTTTTGTGGGTAGCGCGCTGCCAATTGAAGGCAAACACTCATAAAAACTTTACATTTCGAAAGTCTTCTTCGCCAAATTCACACATCAAAAATGCAACTCATTGGAAATATTCGCAATTTAAGTCTATTCGAGATTATCGGTCTACTATTGCTCGCTTATCTGTTTGTGTGGAAACCGGTGAAATGTGCAATTCAATGGCTACTGAACAACTGTACCAGAAAATCATTCCGAATACTCAAACCGGGTCCAAATGATTATGCAGTAATCACTGGTGCAAGTGATGGTATCGGTCTCGAATATGCTCGACAGTTGGCCTCGAAAGGCTACAAACTTGTGCTGCTCAGTCGTACCGAAGAGAAACTGAAACGTGTTGCTCAAGAAATCCGTCAACAGTATCCACAGTGTGACAAGGTCGACTATCTGGCAGTGGATTTTACTCAAGCCGATAATATCTACGATCGAATCAAAGAAAAACTCCACTCACTTGATGGACAAATTCGTGTGTTGGTGAACAATGTTGGCGTGAGTTACGATCATCCCGAGTACTTTCATCAGATTGGACAAGGATTTCATCGTCAGTTGATCAACGTGAACATTTTGGCACTGACATCAATGTGCGAAATTGTTCTACAGATTATGGTGAACCAAATGTACGATCCAAATGTGAGTCCTACAAGAGGAGTGATCGTAAACATTTCCTCTGGACTTGGCTTGTCCGAGTATCCATTGTTTAGCACTTATGGTGCATGTAAGTTAATTTTATAATTTGTTTTATATTAATTTAATTTTTTATTGTTTTAGCAAAAGCATACGTTAAATACTTGAGCAATTGTCTGGCTGCGGAATACGCAAAAACAGGCATTATCGTTCAAACTGTAACACCAAATCTGGTTCGAACCAACATGACACGAAATCTAGAAGGATCCTTCATGGTACAGGCAGTGGACATGGTGCGCTATGCACTGAAGGCCGTTGGAACAGAACAACAGACCAGTGCCCATCCGACACATAAGTTCTTCAATTGGCTTTCTGGCTGGTTGGAATATTTGTTTGGACATGAATTGTACATGAAGATCAAGTTTGGTGTAATGAAAAAGGGGAGAAAACGTTATGAAAACTCTGAAAAAGTTGCAAATTTGTCTTGATCTTTTGATTGGATACAAATTTTTTTAATAATAAGACAAGACTTTAAAAATTCTTTGATTACTTTGTAATATTATAAAATTACTTTCGTTTGCGCCACATTATTCCATGATCATAATTTTGTCACGATATAATAATGCAAAGTAATATAATGAATGTTAAGTATTGAGAAAATGGCAATTTCATTGAGCTTTGTCTCGGCAAATCGCGAAGTCACGGCATTTAAACGATTAATCCAGTCTGCCTAGTGGGATCACGGGAGTGACTAGTCACTTTGCAAAGTTGCGGAGAGCTCTTCGGCAAAGTTGAAATCTTAAGCTAATTTATTCTATTTATGATAATAAATGAGTCCAAATGTCCAAAATGTTAACAATAATTCTGGATTCCGGATGTGGACAAAGGTAAAGCAGACTTTAACAACATTCTGGGCGTTGTCATGGAAAACAATTTTGAAATTGACTTCTATCGAATTGGAACCAAACAGAGTATCCTTGACAAATTTTACACGGTTATGAAGCGAACAATTGTCATAATAGTTTCGATTGTGAAAATAAGCATTCTTGATGTATTTAGACTCATTTATTATCAATAAAATAATAAATTAACTGTAGATCTTTAATTTGCCGAAGAGTACTCAACGACTTTTGGAACTGACTAGTCACTTTGCGATCTCACTAGGCAAACTGAATATATAATCATTTTTCCGCTACTTCGCGGAGTGCCGAGACAAATTTTCGGCAATTCGCGAAGTTACGAGTTCTTCGGTTTGCCGCTAACATCACTACTAATTAGCCAAATGATTCATAATTTTAAATAATTTCTGATTAAAAATTTATTCATGTGGTTTCAATGAAACTTTCGCGACTTCATAGTCATAAATTTCAGTTTTTTTACTTGGTTGTTTGCTGAAAAATGATTGTTTTTAAAGTCAATTTAAAGTAATTAAAAAAAATTTTTAAAAATGTTTGTTCAAGGTGTATTCTGCAACCAGCCCAATTTAGAATAAAGTAATGATTAATGATAATTCAATTTTAAAATTGGTTTGATATTTTTTTGAAATAATGTTCTCAGATATTTTCATTTATATGTATTCTTCTTTTTTGGATTATTTCTATAAAACAACGGTTCATAAGGTCTTTAAAATCTTCAACAGAAAATTATCTGTAATTTTTGTGTTAATTTCAGATTTTTTGAATATTTTTATTTTTTATCCAAAGCATATGCTTCAGGTAATTGAGCAATTGTCTGTTAACCGAATACTTAAAAACAAACATTATTGTTAAAAATGTGACACCAAAATCTAGTTTAAATCTGTCTCTTGGCTTAAGATTGACTAATACTCTTTGAACAATGCAATAAACGACAAAAAAAGATAAGCTATCCTACAGGTTGGCAGAAATCCAAGCAAATCTTCACTCCTAAATATGTCTTGTTAACTCGTGATCAAGATAAAATATTTTTTCCATGGTTGCAACCTTGACTGATCACTAAACTGGACTCAACATGACTAAACATGATAAACTCTGCCTGAAATATAAAAAGATCCTATTGATTGGCAAGATAATGTACGGGTTCACTTGAAAAATGTTGATTATCGAGCCAAAAACTTGATAACAAAATTAAAGCACACACTGTATCAATGTCAATTTGAATATTTCCATCATTGTAATGTATTGCATATAAATTTAGTACGCATTATGACCGAATCAGCATGCAATCAACTTGGGCTTTTTATCTTAATCAATAGCAATTAGTATGTTCAACCTAAACATCACATGATTTTTAATTCAAAATTTCGCGTACAAATATAAGTTGAACACAATCCTCGTTATATTAAACATTTTTGCAAAACCAAGATCACATGATAAAATGTTTGCAATGAAATACTTTGTTATTTTTCTGTTGGTCGTCGCATTGATTCAAGTTCATTACATCAAAGGTGGAACCATTCCGTCGAATGATCCTGAATGTGTCTCATACAAAGCAGGTTTAATCAAAACCAACCACGACCTGGTGAGAGTGTCCGAAACGTTTCGTCAAATCACCAACGACCCGACAGCTTTACTAAATGAAACCAACATGATCAAGGAGATGACAGCCAAACTTGAGGCTGATAAATGGTCGTGCAATACCACTTCGTTGTAATTTTCTCCTCATTTTAAACCTGGCCCAAACAGTTAGTAGTGTAGTTTTAAATTATCAAAAAATGTTTGGTTTTCGTTTGCAAATTGGGTTTCAATTTATTTACTTTTAGTTGAAATTAAAGTCTAATTTTAAAAAAAGTTCATTCAATGAATTTGTTGTACCAATTGCTGTTAAATATAGTTTCCTTGTAAGTTATAAATTTGTCGTATCATAATTTTGTTACAATAAAATATAAAGTACAATATTTAACAAAAATGAGAATTGAGTAATTGGCAAATTTATAGAACTTTGTCTTACAAGTCAATAATTATCAAAAAATGATTAATAATTTCAAATAATTGTTCATTAAAAATTCACTTCTGTGAGTTCAATGAAACTTTCTTGTTCGTGACTTTAGAGAAGTATAAATTCCAGTTTTTACTTGGAGTTCCAAATTTTAAATTAATGATAATAAAATCTAAATTTTCATTTTTTGTTTGATTTCGAAATTTGTTTCAACTGTCAATTCAAATTCAAATCAAAAGTCATCAATTGCTTAAATCTAATTGTCATGAGACATACAAAAAATGTTAACATTTGACATTTTGATTTGTGCTTTGTGTATGCCTATTGCCTTGACACAAAAAAAGCAACTCAATTATTAATTATATTTTGCATTGTACCCAAGCAAAGAGAAACGATAATTAAATCGATTTTTGATTCAATAAATGTCGGAACACAATCCAATGATTGTATACCCTGTAAATTCGATTTGTGATATTTTTTCTGGCTCAGGAAAATCGAGGTTATTCTTTTTTATTCTTTTGATTAATTCATTAATATTATTTGAAAAGAGAAAAAAACTATTTTTTTGTTAATGAATTTGTGATGAATTATTTCTTGGAAAAGCACTGTATTTCATGGAATAATAATAATAATCATATGTTGAATTCAAAATCAAATTTTTCGTCATTCAATTCAAAATCAATAAACCAATCTTCCTGTAATTTAATTGCTGCTTTGTATAAAAACGAGGTATGTTGCAAATTTGTCTATTTTATTCAAAATTATAAACAACTTAAAGGTTTACAATTTTGATGGAAAATTCTACATCTGCACAACTCACAACGAAATATTTGAACTTATTCTACGATATTTATTTTGCAGGTAAATTCTGATTTTTTTTAAAATATAGTATAACTTATTATTTTTTTAAATTTTAGCATCAATTTCAAAAATTCCAAAGTCAATTTTGGTGGAAGAATTGAGAATGGAACTTGGACAGGGATTTTGTCACTTTTTGACAAAAAGCAAGCCGACTTTGTTCCACATATATTTTCAGCCTCAAATGAACGCGAATCCATCATCCACTTTGACTCACTTTTACCAGCAAAAGAATCCATCACCATTCTTAGTTCTCTCCAGTCTGTTTACAACGATTCGCCTTGGAATATTTTCTCGTCATTTTCATTCTCAATTTGGATTATGATTGCGTTGTTTTATTTGATTTATGGTGTTTTGAATTTTGTTGATTTAATTAAGCTAAACAAGATGAGATATTCCCACTGGGAAGGTTTGATGGCCAACTATGTTGAAGTGTTTGGACTTTTGTTGGGACAAGGCACTGTCGTTCTGCAGAGTGATCCACGAAATTTTACACGTAATCCACTACTACTTTGGGTCATTTTTGCCTTCATAATCAGAACTCTATTCGCAAATGACATTACGGCAATTTTGCTCTCCCGGGGCCAGTTCAAAATTGACTACTTTCGCCAGTTGCATCGAATGTCGAAGCAAGTGAAAATACTAATAGCCGAAAAGTCGTCAAGCTATTTCAATTTCAAAGCCAAATATCCAGAATTGATGTCACGGACTGAGATAATTTCCTATGAGAACTATAGATCAGTTGAAACGTTGCGGAGAGTTATGCTTGGCACCGGAGTGATGATTACACAGAGGGAATATGGTGAAATGATTCAGGATCACTATTCGAACGTCAATTTTCATCTATCGCGTGAGGGCTACTTTTCGACGGTTGGAAATTTTGCCATCAGACATGGACTCGATCGGGTGGTGACAAGAAAATTGAGTAAACTGTAAGTTAGATTTTAAAAATCTGAAATATCTAATTCCTGATCTAAACAGATGGAAATCGATATTCGCATTTGGATTGAATGATAAAATCGATAAAACAATCGTGATCAGTAATTTGATGAATTCTATGAGAACTAATCGGATTACAGATGATAGATTAACAATGGCCGAAATGAGACACGTCAAATCGACATATCACCAGTCTTATTTTGCTTATGTCTATATTTACTTGTTCGGTATTTTGGTTTCGGTGTTAGCTTTCTTGGTGGAATTGTTTCAAAAACTTTTGATTGTGAAATTCAAATTATTGTTATAAATTTGAATTTTTGTATTTTATGTTAAATCTTTGTTTGCTATTAAAACTTTGTTTCCCACAACTTTAGGAAAAGAGATTAAAGAAATAGAAATTCAAGTTCAAGAAACTCAAATTTATTTTTATAATCAATTAAAAATGAAGAATTTAAAAAAAACCGGAAAGTGCCTGTTTATCTTATTTTGTTTGCGTGCTTAGCGACAATTAATTAGAGTCAGTTAATTAGGAATTTTTTTTATGTAGCCTAAAAAGAAATGGCAGTACCGCAGCCTTGACAACATATGTTTTTGAAAATTTATAATTATTCTGTTCATGTCATTAAAAGCACACCATTACCTTTTGTGCTTATGAATTATTCATTAATTCCAGAATAATCGAGAATATTTTTCAAGTAAAATTTAAATTACATTTTCAAAAAGGTGCATTAAGTTTGACAACAAAAAAATTCAGAGAAAAATCCTTTTAAAGATGTTTAAAAATGTTTTGTCTTACCTTTATGAAAGTCATCGTTACATGGTTTGTGATCTGTTTGATCCAGTGAAAGATTCACCAGAAAATCCTGGGACTCGTTCAAAACGGAACAAACAATTTACGTTTCAATTCGTATTTTACATTGTGGCTCACATATATGGAGTTTTTGGCTTGGATTCTGATTTTGATCTCTCTTGCCTTTTTAGTGTGGATTACTTTCACACGAATCGTTACTCTTTTGTCCATCAAATTCATCCACAGATTATTTGGTCAGAGATGGACATGTGCCTGGGTGTGATTGCGGCTTCAATGATGGCCTGCTTCTACGGTGCACTGATGTTTGTTCCAAAGATTGATCCAAAGTATTGGATATATTTGAAAAAGCCTAATTCAAAAATTCAAAAGACGCAAGTTTTGGATCATCAAGATTCTGTAAAAATTCGTCTGTTCCAGAAACGATCCAAATCTGCTCTGTACTATTTCTGCGTCGGGTCCAATCTTGTATGTCTGGTCTATTCCTATTGGATGGTTCGTACAAACCAAGCATTTGAACTCAATTTCCGTCAAACAATCTTCTGGTTATTTGTCTATCCATTATCCAACTTTTATCTCGTATTTGGCTATATGATGGTTCCGTTCTACTTGATAATAGTTGCGCAATACATCAAAATTATGCAAAGTTCAGTTATTCGGAAGATGAGTTCTTTAAATTATTCATTGCTGACCAAACGAAAGTACCACTATCCCTATTCAACACTTTATGGTAGAGAATACTTGAAAATTAACCACAAAATTGTACACATATGTTCACAAATCCAAGAGTACAGTCGTTACTGGAGGGTCATATTGACCATTCTCAACTTGGGTCTGATTTTGGATTTGTGCTATTTAGCGTACATTTGCCTGTTTGTACGCATCACAATCTACCAGCAGATTTTGATATTTCCTCTCACCTTGAACACATTGGTAGTTTTATTTATGACGACAGCAAAGTGTGCCCAGGTTGTCAAAATGAATCGTGCAATAACTCGCGAGAATCGAAAGTTCTACCTGAGATTTGAGACAATTTTCATCGCTCGACTTCTCAAGTGCGAGACAATTCAAAACACGGGCTATCTGCACTTGTATGCATTCTCAATGTTTGGAAATCATCGAATAACTTCTAAAACGTTTCATTTGGTAATAATGTTTATGTAAAAGTTTTATATAACTTAACTAAAAAATTCCTTGCAGATTATAACATGGATTAGTTCTAGTTTTATGTTGGTTTTTAAGAGTCAAATGTAAAAATTTTCTATGATTTTTGATTGATAAAACGAAAAATAAGTATATGAAGCCAACTAATTATTGCATCAATCAATCAAATAATCATGTGACCACGAGCGATCATCATCATCACTATCATTATCATTGAGTATGCTGTCATGTGTCCTTGATGTGCAACTGATTACATTCAGATGTGTAAACTTAGCTCACTTGAGCGTGAAGCCAGCAGTTTAGACTTGCTTTCTACAATTAGAAGTTTTTAAGTTTCAGTCGTGAAAACTTGTTCAAAATGGAAATATCGCAACATTTAGTAAAACATTGTCGAATTTGTGGTGATAAAGCCTCGGGATTCAACTACAATGCATTGTGTTGTGAATCGTGTAAAGTTTTCTTCCTTCGAAATGCTTCAAATAATGTGAGTTATATTTTGTTTTCATTATTTTGATGTTTATTATAATTTTTAGTAATAAAATATATTTTTAATTACAGAAATTAACATGCTGTTTCACAGGAAACTGTGAAATAAACATTTTCACACGCAAAAATTGTGCTAAATGTCGTCTCAATAAGTGTTTAGCTAATGAGATGATTCTCAAATTTAATAAAATTGAAAATTTTAAACCCAAATCAAGTCCTGATCTTCATATACGGAGTATTTTGATGCAAGATAATAATGAAGCTTATCAACCCATAAACCTTGACCACATTAATCCATTTTATCTCAACTTACCCCAATTGCCATCTTATCAATTGACACGCAAAAGAAAATATGCATCCGAGCTGATTGCACCCGAACGACAAGTGATTGCACAAATTCAAACTCTGCTTGGTGAAACGTTTGTGGACGAGACGAGGTTACGGGTAGCAGGAATGGTTTCTAACGTAGCTGGTACCTTTCAACATGTGGCAATGTATGCACGGAATATTGTTAAATTTTGTAAATCGATTCCGGCATTCAAGCAGTTGTGTCCATGTGATCAACTGATCATACTCAAGTCATTCTATTATGAAATATTGGTCACACGATTAGTCTATATGTACGATCTGGTCAATGAGGGCTATCCCATAATTGAGGTTTGTATAATTTTGTAATTTTGTTGAATATTTAAAAATGAATTACAGAATGAATCTGCAAACCAGGCGCTGTTCATAAAACTTGACATTGGATTAGAGTTCAAAAATCAAAAACTAATTCAAGGGTTAAAATTTCAAATTGAACTACACGATGAGTTGGAAAACGATTTCACTATTCGAGATTTGGTAATAAAAACATTGTATTTTTCTAAATTTTCAACATTTTCTATTTTCCCAAAAGTTTATTGCAATTCTTCTATTCAAATCTCGCGCCAACTTGTCCAATCCCGAGTATGTCCATTATCAGTACTCCCTGTACTGTCGTGTACTTCGTCGTTATTTAGAACATAAATACAGAAATGTTGGCAAAGCTGAGCGAAAATATCAAACGTTGATTCGTTTTAGTGATGCTTTCGATCATCAAATGCAACTTTCGAAGTGCTTTGTTCAATCTGAGTTTGACAAACAACAAATTCCTCAAGTTATTATTGAATTTTTGGATTTATAGTTTACTGTATATTTGTTATTAAATTTAAATTTGATTCTATTTTATTTTAAATTGTTTTCAAATTGTTGGAGAATAATAGGAGGTTACAATAGAGTCCAAAAAGATTAATAATCTTTGTTCAAGCAGTCCTAGTAAAGTCCAAAAGTTCCAATACGATTTTTAGGATACTTGGTCAAATAGTTTTGCAGCTGCACACTCAAGTAACACTGTGCCTGAAAGAGATTGCGCATTGCACACTTGATTTCGAGTTCATCCTTTGCCGCCTCGAGTACAGCCATCAGTTTGGTCACGTTGTCCGCCTTGTCACGGAGCACAATTTTATCGGCTATCGGCTGCCGTCGGACGCTCATCTGGTGAATGACCATTTCAGTTCGCTGCAGTACTTCATAGCCAATTACGATAAAATGCGACTTGTAGTCGGCGATCTCGTTTTGGCCAATTACGGAATCTTTAGGAAAAACAGTAAATGTAAATTTTCATTGGGAATATTTATTTTAAAAACTCTTACTTCCAATTCCCAAAATGAATACCAAGGTTGTCAAATAGAATTTCATTTTGAATTTTTTATGATTTTTACAATAGATTTTTAATAAAAATTTTGGTGCGAAATTGTTTGTAAGTTAAGTCAGTGGTTCGAAAACCCCTTATTTATACCAAAACTTAATAAATTTCCCAACTTATCTTAATATTATTACTTTTCCCCCTTTTAATTGTGTATAATAATGATTTAATCATTTAATTAAACGTTTATCAAAGTTCTAAATCTCTCCCGGTAGACTTAAGTAAGTGTCTTCGAGTCTGTGCAAACAACTTTCAAAGTTTGATTCCTAAAATAACCTTTCTTGGCCAAAACTTTTTCAACTGCACCGTAATAAAATGAATAAAACTCCTGGAAATCCCGGGTCTAAATAGATTACGAAAACAAATATACTACCGTGCGGCCTTAACGTCCTGACAACTCTTATTTCCTGACAAAGTGGCGCAGTCAGCCGGCTATTGTGGCGCCATCTAGTGTGTACGTCGTCCAAGTTGTATTTCAACGGTTTTTTGCAGCAGCAGCAGCCAGTCAGTGTCAGTGTTAATGTCTGTTTGTTGTCTGTGAGCTGTTCAAATTGCACTTTTTGTGAACTCTTTCTGTACTGACAAAATTGTTTTGAATCTCATCATCACGAAGTGTCTCACAAATGGCTCGAAAACGAACCTCGGAGAACTCAGATCCGAGTAGGCCGAAGAAGAGGACGAACAGCAGAATTAAAAAGTCTCAAAATGAAAGTACTCAATCTCTCGATCTGCAGTTTCAGTCTTTGCTTCAAAAGCATCATCCACTTCAGGCAATCTCTTCAAATGTAATCAACGCAGTCTCGAATGATTCACAGCACAATAATTCATCTCCGAAAGTCATCACAATTGTCCCAAACGAGAATACTGTGAAGGATATTACCCCAACGACAACAATTGTGCCATCTGATCTCCCACTTAACTCTACTTTTACTGGTGAATCAGAATTCCCTGATTTCGAATCATATTTGCCACCTCAATTCAGTTTTGCTGATCAATTTAGCCTAGCAAATGGCAACAGTCAAAAGACCAAACTGAAGAAAGCCAAGAAGGCAACCAAACCTAAACAAAAGCCCGAAACCAACGAGAACCCACTAAAAGTGAACGGACGGTTGCCTTTGCCTGTGAAACGAGAGATACTGGAACTATGCATTAAATCTGCAAGTGAAAGCGTGGACGGCAAACCGAAGTTTAGCGAGATTGCCCGAAAATATGGAATTGCTCGACAGTCGCTTTCGGAAATGTATCATAAGAGAGATCTCTATTTGAATCACCTATCGAAGAATCCATTTTCCAAGGCAACGGTAAATTTTATTATTTGAAAACATTTGAATTAATGATAATTTATTTCTCTTAAGATGGTTTCGAAGAAACGAAATCCAATTATCGAAATTATGGAGGATATTTTGATATTTTGGATTGACTGGATGAACTCAAACCGTGCTCGACTGTGCAAGTTGTTGATTCAAGAGAAAGCTCGTGAAATTGTTGAAAACTACCGAAAACAAGTTGGCTTAGAAGAGATACGTTTTGATGCTTCAAATGGATGGTTTTGGTTGTTCTGCAAAAGGAATGGCCTTCGAAGCATTAAATGTTCTGGCGAATCAGCTTGTGTGGACCCAGAAGTGGTCAACAACTTTGTAGCATCGTTTAGCAAGTTGATCATCGACCGAGGCTACCATCCAAAGCAAGTGTTCAATGTGGACGAGCTCGGTCTCTTTTGGAAGCTCATTTCAGACCACACTTATGCGCCGGGCTACATAAAGTTTGTTGCTGGCTCGAAGAAGGCGAAACAACGAGTCACAATGATGATTGGTATGATAATGATTGTAAGCGATGATGGTTATTTAAATTATTTTTATTTTAAGGTTGTAACTCGTTTGGTGATTTTGCTTTGAAGCCTCTTTTGATCGGTCACTCCAAAACACCACGAACCTTTTCTCACGCGGGCATAAATCGGGACAATTTGCCTTTGATCTATCGATCAAACCAAAGATCAGCCTGGATGACCACTTATTTGTTCCGTGAGTGGTTCACTGAATATTTCGTTCCCGCCGTGATGGACTATCTGAAGAAGGAAGGACTGCCGCAAAAGGCATTGCTCATTCTGGATAACGCGCCCGTTCACCCGAAAGACCTCGGCATTGATCATCCAGACATTGAGGTAGTTTACATGCCTCCTAACTGTTCATGTATTCTACAGCCAATGGATCAGGCTCCAATTAAGGCTTTCAAATCGTATTATGTTCGTTCCACCATGAAGGAGTGCAACAAGACACTCAGCGAGAAACACATTGTTCCTGAGCAATTCTGGAAAGAGTTTACTATCCTCGATTGCATTAAGTATGCCTACGCTGCGTGGAAGGAAGTAAAACTATCAACTTGGCGTAAATCATGGAAGAAAGTGTGGCCTACAATCGAAGAAGATTGCGCTCGATATGAAAGTGAAACACTGGAAGAGGAGTGCTTGGACATTTGTGACGAACTTAAGAATGACGAATTCTACAAGCAGAACTTTGAGTTGGTCACAGATGAAGTCGACTATGAATTGCTCAACTGTGAACAGAAGATGTATATTAAAGAAAACATAAATCTGGTGGGCAATATCGATGGTTCTCTACTAGAAATTGAAACTAGTGAAATGTCTAATGGAGTTGAGGATTCTGATGATCAGTTTGGCATTCAGGTAGTCGAAGATGTGTTTGTTTGCGAACCAGCGCAAGGTGATTCAGTCAACGACATGACAATCATTCAAGACGACGATTTGACAATTCAAAATGAGACGCGAAACGAGCAAACTTGTTCTTGTCGAATCACATGTGGACTCCACTCTGGTTTGCTTTTGGGAGAAGAGATTCGCAAGAAAATGCAACAATTTCAATCAAAACATAAATTTGATATTAATATATCTTTAAAATGTAAAAAATGAATATAATAAACATTTATTTTGGTGCTTTTGAATCATTAAATGAACCTGTCAGGAAAGATGAGTCTGTTGTCAGGAAAGATGAGTCTGTGTCAGGAATTGCGAGTCTCGATTAGCGTGTGTTACTGCTAGTGAGGGAAAGTACAGCGAACAGTACAGAAAAGACCCTCTTAGGTTAATATAGATCACGCTATTTCCACATGAATCACTTGCCTACTCAAACAGTTCATTTTCCAGACTTGCCTTTCCTGACACGCTTACCTCCCGCTCGCTGTCAGGCATATGAGTAGTCACTGTATAACGTTTGTTTGACCTAACCAAGGTGATTAATCGTAATTAATCAAGCACAATTTAATTTAACAGTCGTTTTAGCCAAAGTCCGGTCGGGTTTCCCAAGACCCAGTTGTTGTTTTTGAAGGTTATCTTAGCCTACTCGTTATCAGAATACTTTTAAATTTTGCGTTAAAATTTTAATGATAAAATTTAATGAATTTAATTTTCTAATATTTTTTTAAATCTTGTAAAATAGACTGACAATAAATCGAAATGTAGGCTCTAGGTAAAAATTTCATATTAATTGGCGTAGATTATCTTTATGATATTGAACAGGAAATGCTGTCTCAAAATTGTGTCATCAAGATCGCCTTCGTCATAATGCAGCCAATCAAACCAAATATCATCAACGAGACTGTTTTTAAAAAGGGAAATAAAAAGTTAGTACATTTTTAAAAATATCATTGGGGTTTCTGACCATTCCACTGAGCTGTAATTGAACTTCCGTTCGGTTTAGGTGTAGTTGTTGGAGTTGTACTGGTTCGCTTGAGACTCGCGGACGATTTGCTGCTCACTTTTGCATCATGGATACTGATTTTGTTTTGAACTAAACAAAAAAATATGTTGATAACTGAAATGCATTCTTTAGGTTGGTTTGGACATACCAGGATCGAATGGGCCAGTTGCAAGTTGGACAAAAAATTTATCCTGCTCAAAGTCAAACACAAAGCCGTGATATTGGACTGCTTTTGCAGGCTGCTCAAGTTGCCATTTGCACTGCAACTGTCCGTTCACGACGGTCGACTCAAGATTGGCAAATCCACTCACGTCTTTCTGATTTGCAATTGGCGAGTTTTTAGGACCATTGGTACCATATTCATTGAAAGCAAACTGAATGACACCTTGGCCAGACTTTGATGATTGGGTGCAGTACACGACCAAGCCTGACATGTCCTAAAGGTACATAAAAGGTATGCTAAATTTGGTTCATTTGTAAAATTTAAGATTTGTCTCTTACCGAACTGTTTGTAAAGCCAACTGCAATGTATTTGTCTGCCGCAATTGATGGTGCAGTAAGCTCCAGATGAAATCCAGTTTTGGCGTCAAATTGGGAACGAAATACAATATGACAGTTACTGCTGGCGATACAGTTTTCGGGTAATCCGTAACATAGCGAACTTTCATCTTTACAGTCTTGATATATGGCTGAATTTACAAGTTTAATTTTTTAATACAACTAAACATACAGAACATTAAATTGAAAACTTACTTGTAGCACCAAAGGAGGGCTGAATCATGTGACCAACAGAGGCCAACAGAAACACAAAAATAGCTTGATAATTTCTCATGGTTTAATTGATTTATAAATCGACGTTTCAAGCAAATTAATGGTTTGATCAAATTAAAATTTCAAGTTACAAAAATGGCAAGTTTCAGTTTAGTTATTGCAAATAAAGCAGGAACAAACTCGTTCGTTATAACTAGTAGAGTTGGACATTAATGGATATATCAAAATGGCACTTCCTTTTAACCAGACGAGTGATTGTGCTAATCCAAAGTCCATCAAAGTGATTAGCATTGATTAATAAATATTTGTGCAATTGCTATAGATAAAAGTTGATTTTTTGTACAGATTTTGGTTAGTGATTGATGGATGGCGTTGATGGTGTTGCTGATGCATGGTATGCAACATCACTGTTGTATTGTACAATGCAAAGGTGAGAAATGATTTATCTGGCGGATACTGATATGACCAAACATCACGGATTATGTGCATGCACAGCCACTAAGGCCATCTCTGTGTGACAAATTACGTAGGTATTCGAACATTGGCACATTCATCACACAAGCCACAACAAAGTTGCTTAACATGCATTCCTTCAATTGGACACAAATTCACTCGTTAATTTTGCTTGTTAATACTTAATTTGTTTTTTTGTTCATTTATGATTATTTAAAAGATGTCTCTGATTATATATTTATATTTTTATAAGTAAATTCATTTTCCCCCGTGCCCATTCTCCATTTCCCGTCTTGCCCGTTGACTGGAATCTTCAAATGATTTTTTTCGACATTTTGAACATTTTTACAATATTTAAAATTCACTTTTTAAATTAACGAAAAATAAATTAATTTCTATCATTTTAAAGCTAAAATTATTTAAAAATATCATTAAAATTAATTAGTTTGTTGGCTAATAAATTTATTTTGAAATTAAATGTGTTTTATTTGAAATATGAGCTGTAACCTATGGTTACCCAAACAAAGGTAAAGGTTTCACATACAAAAATTAAAAATCAATAAAACAATCAACGACCGAATACACTTTCCCGCCTTGAGCAAATCGAAAGCATCGTTCACCTGTTCGTGTTTGATGCGTATTCCTTGGCCAGTGCAGCTGGATCAAACTTGATACTATGCAACAGTCCTCCACTGTCACTGGCATAAATCGAGCCAGTAATGTTTCGGGCATCGTCTGATGCGAGAAATGATGCCAAATTTGCGATATCCTCAGGTGCCCCAATGAGTTTCATCAGAGAATTAGCCTCGACATAGTCGTATATTTTGTCGCCGTATGCGGGGTCGTTCTGACCGGTGGAACGGGCAATTGCGGTACGGACTGGACCTGGGCTAAAGGTTCAAAAATTCAAAAATTTGTTAATTTTGATAAGATTAGTATAATATTGCATACTTTATGGAATTTACACGAATTCCTTTTGGACCTAGCTCTAGGGACGTGGTTTTGGTGACCATGTCAAGGGCTGCTTTCGAAGAGCTGTACACAATTTGAAACTAGAAGCAAAGTATTTTAAAACCAAAAACTCGTAAATTATATTGAACCACTCACTGGTCTAATTCCCGCAATACTCGAAATGTTAATAACATTGCCTTTTGTCTTCTCAAGATGATGAACAGCAAGTTGGCTCAACTCCACCACCGAACGAACATTCAACCGAAAAACATTGTCCCACTCTTCGAGAAGATTTGAACTCGCCAGTGTTCCATTGGGCGTTACACCGCCGGCATTGTTGACCAAAAAATCCAAACGTCCAAATTTGGCCACAGTCTCGTTGATAAGTCTTTTTGGCAGAGTATCGTCCAGCTGAAGGTCGCCAATAATTTGAAGTGGTTTTACACCAACTTTTTCAATTTGTTGAGCAATCTTATGCAGATTGTCAACATTTCTCCCAGTGATTGCCACTGAAGCACCGTATTGGGCAAATTGTATTGCAATGGCAGCGCCAATGCCACTGCTACTGCCAGTCACGAGGGCAACCTTGCCCGAAAAGTCATACTTTTTGTTAGGAGACATTTGGTAGTGAGCGTTGAGTGCCACAGTTAAACATGCGAATAACCTTCATCAAATACAAAACAAGGTTCAACTTTTTATACTCAACAAGCTCGTCCAGATAATGCAACTATTAGTAATGGGATATAAAGGGAAAACACTCGAGCGATGGTGTCCTTTATTGGTAATTTGTCAATGGCTCGATGACACGTTGATTAGAGATTAGTTTATCAACGAGCGAGATGCATGTTGTACTTTAGGTGCAACTTTGGGTTGTCTAGTAAATGGCAAGACTTTTTAAATTAACAGAAGCAAAATAATTTCTCTAATTTTTAAAATTAATATTATTTGGAAAGAACATTGACATTTATTTTTGTGTAAATGTAACTGAGTAAGCAGTAAAAAAATAGTTTAAAACTCTGAATTTTGAATGAGCATAAAAACATTGACGATTTTTTATTGTTGGAATTTAAAAGTGTTTATTTAAAGATGTGGTTTTATATTTCAAAATTCACTTCCATTTTTATCGGTATAATGCTGACATCCGTAATGATGTCTCGTTCAAAGCGAATATTTTATTTCACAACAAGAGACTTAATCGAACAACAAAATTCAGTCAAATATCGAGTGAAATATCACATAAACCAGCTAATTTTTGTCTATTCAATGGGCCGTTTAGCACAAATGATCTATGCAATGGTCAATTGTGATGTTGAACTGATCAAGTACGATTACTTCACGAATTATATCTCGAAAGGCTATGATGCATTTCTGCCCCTGATTATGGCATTCTTTCTGTGCTTAATATTTGTTTGCCAGTGTGCTTTGCAGCACTTGCCTGTGCATAAACTTGCCTGGCAGTGTTACTATGAGTTGATTGTACAGCTGCAAGACTGGTACAGGCAAAGTGTCCTGTCGGAAGATGAAATTTCTTGCAAAAAAGCGAATCAAAGTGACCAAATTTACAATCGACTTAGTGAACCACTGAAACGGATTCTTCCTGGTTGGATGTACAATTCTTTATTGTGGCAAATATTGTTCTATGAGGACAGAAATTAAAATGTTGATAAATTTGGAGAATGTGGATAAGAAAAGATTTTTCAAGAAAAAATTTTCAATTATTAATAACTTGTCTCGCAAACTGAGGTCGAAAGTGATCGTCACCTTTTTGGTGGTTGATAAGATCAATTATGCAATTCGTTTGGGCATGGGTATTGTTATATATAATTAATCAATAAATTTTGTTCCTAGGGTTTAAACTTTAAAGACTTATGTTTTTTAATTTCATTAAGTATTGACAATCTTGTTGGTCTACATTCGTGTAGTTCCAGAATTCTTACAGCCCTATCCTTAGCCCTATCTAAGTTTGATTGCATTTGAACTGTCGATTGTGTACCATCTCATATTTGAATTGCTCACAATTGGACAAATTTCCATGTCCTGTGTGCTGTTCTGGTCGGTTGTCTACACCGGTCACATCTCAGAGCAAGTGAACAATTTGAGAAAATTGATTTACAAATTCAACACCTTAAAAGAACGCTTTATTTCGCTTCGTTCTAAGAAATTTCTGTTTCACTTTCTGTTGGATCACAACCGAATTTGTTATCTGATTCGTACTGGCAACGATGAGCTGTGGGGCAATCTTTTGTTTGTCTATCTGTTGACAAACATACCGATCAACATTTATTTCGTGAATCGTATTGTGCTTATTGTGCTAAATTAGGACACAGTTTGGGATGATTGGACGTATTGGGAAGACCATTATTGAAGTTGTTTCAGTACCACCCAGAACAAACTGGTCTCTTTTTTCAAAATGTTCATAATTTCTGTAAAAATTAGGACACAGTTTGGGATGATTGGACGTATTGGGAAGACCATTATTGAAGTTGTTTCAGTACCACCCAGAACAAACTGGTCTCTTTTTTCAAAATGTTCATAATTTCTGTAAAATTAGGACACAGTTTGGGATGATTGGACGTATTGGGAAGACCATTATTGAAGTTGTTTCAGTACCACCCAGAACAAACTGGTCTCTTTTTTCAAAATGTTCATAATTTCTGTAAAATTAAGACACAGTTTGAGATGATTGGACGTATTGGGAAGACCATTATTGAAGTTGTTTCAGTACCACCCAGAACAAACTGGTCTCTTTTTTCAAAATGTTCATAATTTCTGTAAAATTAAGACACAGTTTGAGATGATTGGACGTATTGGGAAGACCATTATTGAAGTTGTTTCAGTACCACCCAGAACAAACTGGTCTCTTTTTTCAAAATGTTCATAATTTCTGTAAAATTAAGACACAGTTTGAGATGATTGGACGTATTGGGAAGACCATTATTGAAGTTGTTTCAGTACCACCCAGAACAAACTGGTCTCTTTTTTCAAAATGTTCATAATTTCTGTAAAATTAGGACACAGTTTGGGATGATTGGACGTATTGGGAAGACCATTATTGAAGTTGTTTCAGTACCACCCAGAACAAACTGGTCTCTTTTTTCAAAATGTTCATAATTTCTGTAAAATTAGGACACAGTTTGGGATGATTGGACGTATTGGGAAGACCATTATTGAAGTTGTTTCAGTACCACCCAGAACAAACTGGTCTCTTTTTTCAAAATGTTCATAATTTCTGTAAAATTAGGACACAGTTTGAGATGATTGGACGTATTGGGAAGACCATTATTGAAGTTGTTTCAGTACCACCCAGAACAAACTGGTCTCTTTTTCAAAATGTTCATAATTTCTGTAAAAATTAGGACACAGTTTGGGATGATTGGACGTATTGGGAAGACCATTATTGAAGTTGTTTCAGTACCACCCAGAACAAACTGGTCTCTTTTTTTCAAAATGTTCATAATTTCTGTAAAAATTAGGACACAGTTTGGGATGATTGGACGTATTGGGAAGACCATTATTGAAGTTGTTTCAGTACCACCCAGAACAAACTGGTCTCTTTTTTCAAAATGTTCATAATTTCTGTAAAATTAGGACACAGTTTGAGATGATTGGACGTATTGGGAAGACCATTATTGAAGTTGTTTCAGTACCACCCAGAACAAACTGGTCTCTTTTTTCAAAATGTTCATAATTTCTGTAAAATTAAGACACAGTTTGAGATGATTGGACGTATTGGGAAGACCATTATTGAAGTTGTTTCAGTACCACCCAGAACAAACTGGTCTCTTTTTTCAAAATGTTCATAATTTCTGTAAAATTAGGACACAGTTTGGGATGATTGGACGTATTGGGAAGACCATTATTGAAGTTGTTTCAGTACCACCCAGAACAAACTGGTCTCTTTTTTCAAAATGTTCATAATTTCTGTAAAATTAGGACACAGTTTGGGATGATTGGACGTATTGGGAAGACCATTATTGAAGTTGTTTCAGTACCACCCAGAACAAACTGGTCTCTTTTTTCAAAATGTTCATAATTTCTGTAAAATTAGGACACAGTTTGAGATGATTGGACGTATTGGGAAGACCATTATTGAAGTTGTTTCAGTACCACCCAGAACAAACTGGTCTCTTTTTTCAAAATGTTCATAATTTCTGTAAAATTAGGACACAGTTTGGGATGATTGGACGTATTGGGAAGACCATTATTGAAGTTGTTTCAGTACCACCCAGAACAAACTGGTCTCTTTTTTCAAAATGTTCATAATTTCTGTAAAATTAGGACACAGTTTGAGATGATTGGACGTATTGGGAAGACCATTATTGAAGTTGTTTCAGTACCACCCAGAACAAACTGGTCTCCTTTTTCAAAATGTTCATAATTTCTGTAAAATTAAGACACAGTTTGAGATGATTGGACGTATTGGGAAGACCATTATTGAAGTTGTTTCAGTACCACCCAGAACAAACTGGTCTCTTTTTTCAAAATGTTCATAATTTCTGTAAAATTAGGACACAGTTTGGGATGATTGGACGTATTGGGAAGACCATTATTGAAGTTGTTTCAGTACCACCCAGAACAAACTGGTCTCCTTTTTCAAAATGTTCATAATTTCTGTAAAATTAAGACACAGTTTGAGATGATTGGACGTATTGGGAAGACCATTATTGAAGTTGTTTCAGTACCACCCAGAACAAACTGGTCTCCTTTTTCAAAATGTTCATAATTTCTGTAAAATTAAGACACAGTTTGAGATGATTGGACGTATTGGGAAGACCATTATTGAAGTTGTTTCAGTACCACCCAGAACAAACTGGTCTCCTTTTTTCAAAATGTTCATAATTTCTGTAAAATTAAGACACAGTTTGAGATGATTGGACGTATTGGGAAGACCATTATTGAAGTTGTTTCAGTACCACCCAGAACAAACTGGTCTCCTTTTTCAAA
Source organism: Rhizoglyphus robini (assembly GCA_023373905.1). Classification (NCBI taxonomy): domain Eukaryota; kingdom Metazoa; phylum Arthropoda; class Arachnida; order Sarcoptiformes; family Acaridae; genus Rhizoglyphus; species Rhizoglyphus robini. The sequence goes on along the minus strand of JAKIJQ010000048.1, from coordinate 1,116,759 downwards.
ATGTTCATAATTTCTGTAAAATTAGGGACACAGTTTGGGATGATTGGACGTATTGGGAAGACCATTATTGAAGTTGTTTCAGTACCACCCAGAACAAACTGGTCTCTTTTTTTCAAAATGTTCATAATTTCTGTAAAATTAAGACACAGTTTGAGATGATTGGACGTATTGGGAAGACCATTATTGAAGTTGTTTCAGTACCACCCAGAACAAACTGGTTTCCTTTTTCAAAATGTTCATAATTTCTGTAAAATTAAGACACAGTTTGAGATGATTGGACGTATTGGGAAGACCATTATTGAAGTTGTTTCAGTACAACCCAGAAGAGCCACGATGGTCCAATTAGTTTACTAAAAAAATTTCATGACTTTACATTCAGTAGTTTTTGCTCACTAAGTTTTTGTTGGGCAACGTATTGGGATTTTAATATATAAGAGATATTTGCCAATTGCGTAAATCTTGAATAATTTTGCTAACTAAGATGTCCTAAACTAAATTTTCTAGAAAGTCTCACGCTTTGAAGCAAATATATTTGACAGTTATTAAACCGTCAAAACCGTTAAAAATGAAAAAATAACAAATTGACTGTTTACAAATATTTAAATACATGTTTAAATTTTTAATGATCAAAGTGGTATAAAATGTAAATTTTGATCGCTTTACAAAATAGTGTCAAAATTGAGTTTTAATTTGAAATTCAAATGACTTGAAAACATTTTAAAAATATAATTGTTCAGCAAATGTGAGTTACTTGACACTAACATTTGACATTTTATCTTTATTTTAAACTGAGAAAATTAACAATTTAACAAATTCGTAGAGTAATACATTTTTTATTTTACAAAATTAAATTATTGTTTTTTAAATTAAAAATATAAATACTTGTGGGATTTATTCAGTTACAACGCTTGCGTTTGCGTTGCGTACAACATATGCGCCTTTGCATAATTATCAAAATTTACAAGTGAAATGTCCCCTTCGAAACGAGAAGAGACGATGCAGTAACAACCAAGTTTATCATTTATAAATTATCAAGTGAAAGTTTGAATTTAGGCTGATTTCTGATGCGAGCTCTCATGTGACACAAACAAGTGACAATTAATTGAATTATTATTGGTCAATGACAGCAACCAAGAAATAAGTTCCCTCGGTAAATGATTGTAAAGATACAAGAAATATCAGTCAAATGACATGTCAATCAATTTTCAAAACATTAAAAGATAAAAAGTCAAGTGGCGTTCATCAGTTTACTTCATAAATAATAAACATCGAAATTTTCCGCTTACCAATTATAATAGCATTATCAGCATGTTTTGTGGCTTTCATTATCAAATATTGCAACACGATCTTTGGAACTATGTTGCAAACACGGTTCTATGGCGGAAAGTAAAACAAATCAAAGATTTTGCTTTCTAGAATGGTGTTCCAGGTGAAAAAACAATATTTGAACATATGCTGCTTTGACGGTGCTATCTGCAGTGCTACCATACAACACACTTTGAACTTTATTGTTTCAAAAAAGCAAAAAGGAAATGCACTTTGAATTGTTGTTTATTTAAAGCAAAATGTATTTCATAAATATCATTCAACAGTTGAAGCGGGAGTCACTATTCAGGATGAGCAGAAGAATTCAGATTTTCTAAAGAGGCTCAAAGAATTCATCAAAGATTTATTTAAACTTATATTACATAACGTTTAAATTATCCGTGAGTCCCTGTGAGGCAATAATCAGTCCTGGTTGCGCGAGGAGAATCTCGAGGGAAGATCGGTGGGATCTTCATCTTCAGCTGTGGGCTTGCCACTCACTCGTTCCCCAGTCGGCACCTTGCATTCGCCCTACGCTACGCGAAAGCAAAGAAACTTGACCTGTAATTAGGGCTCGGTCAAGTCCACCAGCAATGGTGGTTGCGTCTTGAGAATGAATGAATGAATGGATGAATTAGACATTGTTCAATTCACAATTCTGTCAATTACATACGGTACATTTCTAACAGACATTGTCTATTAACTGTGTTTGTGTTGTATACGAAGCTTCTGAATGAAATAGCGCAATCGATGCATCATAGATGAAAGAATTATTTTTGTGAAATTAATCTAATGTGTCTCAAGAGAGTACAATACTAATGTTACTAGTGTTTGTGTTTGTGTGTGCACTTGCCAATAGCACAATTTACTTGCTGTTGACTATTGGACTAATTAATATTTCGAATCATCTTGTAAGCATAGAGCAACAGTTCACCATAGAACAAAATACACTTTGCAAACGATTTCATCGACACAAGTCCAAATGACGCATAAGTGATGCCATAGCGCTTTTTGGTGTGCAGTCGGTCAATGGCGAGCATCAATCGGAAGCGCTCCCGAAAGTGGCCAACCCGATGCTGATTAGCAACCGCAATGTGGAGCAGCACTTTTGAGGACTGGTGAATTTTGACTGTGAATCGAGCGACAAAGTAGTGCATTATGACAATGCAAAGCAGCTCATGTGATGGCATGAATGTAACCATCACTACTGCAATTCCGGCAAACTGATTCAGACCAATGGCCATGATAGAAAATGCACTGATTGGCAAACTGAACAGCATGAAAGCAAAGAATAACTTTCCGAATACTCGATTACAAATTGCCACAATTTGAAATGTGACAATGTCATTCTGTATAAAATGACCAATGGCACGCCAGTTGACTGTTGTCAAAGAACGTGACAAAACATTTAGATTCTGATTGTAACGGAGAAAGCCAAACCCGAGCATGCTCATTCCAAGTGATGCTGCAAAAACCAAAACATTGACAAACAAAATGCATCCAATGTCCACTACGAGCATGTTGAGAATGTTGATGCAAATGTTCAGGTAACCAGTGAGAGAATTGTTGAACAGCATTGATTCTGGATTCTCGTACATGTGCTGCACATTTACAATGTTAAAGTAAATTAATACAAAATCTGTGAAAATCAAGAATCATAAGTTTAGGAGTAAACAAATCATAGCAAAACACACCTAATGCAATAACAAAAATTTGCAAGGCATTAATGATGACAAAGAAAATGTTTTTGGTCAATCGATTGGCTGAATAGTTTCGATATTTTGTCTCAATTAGTAGATTGTCACAATTGGGTGAAAAGAGCACTCGCCGAACCAGCTCATTCAAAGCAGAATGTTCACTCACAATGAGCACAATGATAAAGTAAATGACCATGAGCAGTACGAAAAAGCCAAACACATTAACCACAGGCAAATTGGTTATCTGGTAGAACACATCCGCCTGAATGGTTCGTTCGAATTTGGTGAATGGCAACACAAAGAGTAGCAGAAAATGTGCCGCTTTGTACAGAAGAATGGCAATCATCAGCCACACAATTCGAATAGAACGTGCATCTTTAAACAGGCAAATTGACTCGTTCAATTGCAAATACTGACGATAAAATGTTAAACCTTTGTAGGGAATTAGTAAATTTAACAATGGCCATATTGAAAATAGCTTTATTTTGAATAAATACATTTTATTTTTCAAAATTATTACATTTTGAGTGTTCTTCAATGTTTCATATTCAAACATGAATGCAATTTGGAGTGGACATTTCAAATGAAAATTTGTATTTGTATTTTTCAGAGTTGAATTTCACAATTATTAAATTGTAATATATTGTTAGTTGAGCTATTTTGAATTATTTTTGGCAATAATTGAACTGTTTAAACTAAATTACAAAGGGTGCATAACTAATTAAGGTTTGTTTGTTACAAAATATTTTCCCCAATAAAATTACACAATATTGCCGACCTGCAAAGTTTTTTTTATTTTTAAATAAAATATTTTTTAAAATTGGGGACAGATGTGGAACATTTCTAAAATGTTAGACCTTCAAAATATGCAACTCATTTTTTAAATCATGTAATTTAATTGTATGCTGAATTGACTTTTGTCCAGAATCCATCATAAATGCGGTAGTGTATGCAAACAAAAATTAGTATAATTCGTTTACACTCAATTTGATTTTTTATTTTATTTATTAAATCATGTAATTTAAATTTATTTATTATTAAACATTTTTAATTTATTAGTCAAATGGATATTTAAGAGAGGTAATAATTTTTAACAATCAAAACAAAACATGTTGAAATGATGACAAACAAATGAGGCAAATGAGCACAAACAAATAAATGCAATTACTTTGAACAACTCCATTTGTGCATTTGAACTTGTTTGGATTGCAATATTTGTCTGGTGCAGCTTTCTTGAGTTCTTTGTTAGAGTTTGAGATGCAGATTGTCGTTTGCCTTTGGATCGACACAGAGCGCCGCTTGTTGTTTGAATTATGAACCTGTCTGCGCGCGTAAAAGCTGCCAAAAAGCAATGAGAACGTGGACGAGACAATGTACGTGTAATGATGATGCAGTTTTGAAGTATGTTTTTACTAGAAAACTCAATTCCCCTCGTGACAGGTCACGAGGGGAATTGTCGCTTCGCGAACGTCTTCTTGAAAAAACCACTTTTGTTCCGAGATTTAAATAATAAAAGTGTCAATTTAAATAACAGACAAATTCAGAATTAGAAAATGATGATTGGTCTACTTTGTCGTTACAGTAGGAAGAAATGGAGGTGATTTTGAAGTTTAAATTGAACATAAGGTTGAGATCGGCAATTCTTATCCAACAAATTGCACTTTCTGAAGTTGACAATTTAAATAGAGAATGTAAACATTTTCTTCATCGGCAATTTTTGAAATGATTATGTTGCTGAAGAATGATTCATTTGTGATGTTATGATGCATTAGTTGAAGGGTGAAAGATGATGATGACATGATAAAAAACGGATTGAGCAAGAAACGTCCAATTCGATGTGTTCGGTTAGGCACATTCTACTTTGGCATTGGTGAAACAGGAAAGATTGAATTCATTGCAACGAGGCAACATGAGTGTAATATAAATTGAAGTTGATTATTGAATATAAATAGAAATTTAAGATGAAAACCCGAACGCTGAATTAAAAACTCAATCTTCATCCGATACACCGCCTAATCATTTCAGTTAATCTGAGTCTGAGAATGACCATATGCACCTTCAGAATTAAGATTTGCTCCAAAACTCACAATGTGATCAGGTTGTAGAGAAAAACCGATGCCCGCATTTCTAAAAACAATCCAAACATTAATCAAGAAACTTGCAACCTCATCAGAACAAACCATAATAATCATGATCATGATTTCACGAAGAGGCCTTGTTGTTGGTTGTTGTTTAACAGGAATTAGGACCATCAAAAGAACAAGCACACTCACAATGTCAGAATGTTCTACGGACACCTAGATTGATCTTCAGTTTGTAATTCAGCTGACTCGTTCTAGTAACTAAATTATAATCTGATTAAAAATTAATCCAGAAATTAATTTCCGAAAACTACATACTGATTGAGCTTATCGAGATGTTTTCGGTACATGCAAACCTGTCCTTGAACTTGACGTTGACTTTCGTGACAATCATGATGATGACGATAAGAGATTTACACGAAACACGTAGAGAATGTGAAAACACTAGAACCAACGTAATGTAGTGCAGCGATCGCGAAAACATCAAACAGCTGATGGTGCGCGTGTTCATCCAGCTGTGCAATGTTTGGCTTGTGCTCTGCCTTTCACAGTACTAAACGACACACTCTTCAACACGACCACACAAACTCGCTCTGTGCTTGCCTGTTGGCTAAGACATTCAAATGATTTTTTCGATACCAAGGACACATTTTCGTAACGAGTACATGATATATCAATGTTTCTAGAATTTCACGATGAATCTAACGGTATTTTTTTGTAATCGAGAATCCTAAAATCCAAAATTCCAGAATCCAATTTTTAGTTGGATCGAATCGATTCTATTTATCTCAGATCCGCGATGGCCCAATAAGTATTACAAAAAAATTTCATGACCTTACATTCAGTAGTTTTTGCTCACGAAGTTTTTGTTGGGCAACGTATTGGGATTTTAATATATAAGAGATTGCGTACTACTAATAACAAAGGTACGTACCTACCTAAATTGAACTTTGTAATTTTGTGCATCGATTAAACTCAAAACAATTTTATTTGCTGCACTGTATATGGTTAGAATCATATCCAGTGATTTTAATATAAATTCTATCTTTTGACTACAACTTTTTGCCTAAAGAACTTGAATGCAGTTTCAAATTTAGTATGCAAAAAGGTAAAGGTAGTATACATTATCTTAAAAACGGCAGGCCACGAGCGATTAGATTGGACATAACAAATGAGTTTAATTTTAAGTTTTGTATTTATTAAGATACTTGAGTTTTGATGTGTGGGTCTTCTAATCGGTTGACAATCGACCTTGATTGGCTACAACTACAAGCTGGTTAATCACCGGACCAGGATTTGCTCAATTTGGATAAAACCTTTTGCTTTTAATTTAAGATTTGGTTTGAAAAAGTATTTAAATTTGAGTTCATTTGACACAAAGTCTCAATATTGAAGCAATCATGAAGTTGTTCTGTGTTGTCCTACTAGTTTTGTCCCTGTACGCGAGCAGTGCGTACGCTGCATGGCATTTGGTTTGGGCTGACGAATTCAACGGCAATCACATCAACGAGTCCGACTGGTGGTTCCAGACTGGCTGCAATGGTTGGGGCAACCAGGAGTTGCAGTGCTACACTGCCAATCGTCACGAGAATGTTCGTGTGGAGAACGGTCATATGGGGGCGTACTTTAATTACGTGATCAAGGGTTGGAGGGAAGGGGGTTTGACAAATGATCACACATTGATCACGAAAAAAGTGAGGGGGTCAGAACAAATCCAAAGCATATTTTAAAAAGGCAATTTTCTTTAAAAAATAGAAGTGATTTCGCTCCTGTTTTCGAAGAATTTGGTGATGATCAATGTCAATGAGTCTATTAGGGGGTCTGGCCTTTGATCACGACCTGATCACATGGGGGATGGGAGAGTTCAAAAAGTCGATTTTTATGATCACGTGATTAAAGTACGCTCCCATATGGTGATTGAGGCCCGTGTTGAGGACTATCAGGGTCATCACTTTACTTCGACTCGAATCAATTCGAAGCACGCCTGGACCTATGGCAAATTTGAAGCTCGTGCTCGAATGCCTCACGGCAAGCATCTGTGGCCTGCCATTTGGATGATGCCCAAGGATGGAAAGTACGGAGCGTGGGCCGCATCGGGTGAGATTGACATTATGGAACTGTGGGGTGACAAGCCTCAAGAGACTGTGGGCAGTATTCACTACGGTGGCTCTGCACCGAACAATGTTCACTCAAACTCAGGAGTACGACACTTTGCACAGGACTTTTCCGCGGACTTCAACACCTACGGACTCGAGTGGGATCACAATGAGATCAAGTGGCTCATCAACGACAAAGTGTATCACACAGAGAACATCAACCGAATGATGTGGTCTCACAAGGGCAACAATCCATACACCAAAAATGGTCAACCCTTTGACCAGCCTTTCAATTGGATTTTCAACATTGCCGTTGGCGGTACCTTCTTCGGTAATGGGCCTTATATTACACCTGCTGAGGCTCGAGGCTGGCAGAAGCACACCATGGAGGTGGACTATGTCCGGGTGTATCACTTGCAGTAAAATTTAATTTAATTTGTTAATTATTTCCCTAATTTTCAAGTTAAAAATAAAAATATTAATTTGATGTTTTCACGAATGTAATACTACAATTTGACCAATAACAAGCAAGAACCTTAACGTTTACTGAGTTTAATCTGAAATGGCTCCGAAGTCAATATATTTGTCGCGGGCTTAAAAACCAACTCTTTAGGTGTTTCCGGTGTGGTTTCGAGTCGGTATTTGAGTACAATCCTTGCCAAGCACAACTTGATTTCCTGATAAGCAAATCGCATTGCAATACAATTTCGTGGTCCAAGCGAAAAGGGCATAAATGCGTACGGTACCAGAGATGATCGAGCATCCGGCATGAATCGATCAGGACGGAATTGTTTCGGTTCTGGATAGTACTCGGGATTGAGGTGAATTGCTGAGGTTGGTATCTCAATCTGCATTCCTTTGTTGAGTGTTATTCCATTGATTTTGTAACCATCCGTGGCGCAGACACGATTCATCAACAAGGCTGGAGGATACAGTCGAAGTGTCTCCTTGATAAACGCTTCCAAGTACGGAATTTCCGTTATGACTTTATCGAAATATTCTTCGGAATCACTATCAATCGAGCCCACTGCCTGGTGCACTTCATTGTGCAGTTTTTGTTGAATGTCAGGATTTTTAGCCAATTCATAAATACAATTACACAGTGTCTCAGTGGTGGTTTCGAAGCCAGCAATGAAAAAGAAGAGACAATTTGCGACAACTTCACTTTCGCTTAGCTTTCGATTCTTGTTTGAAGTTTCTTTGGAAGTATCTACTTTGGTGAAGTTTTCATCTAAATAATTTTAAATTACATCTTTAATTCCAAATACAAATAAATCCAAACCTTTATCATCAGAAGAGGCCATTTTGTCGTAATTGATGTTGTCGAGTTCTTTCTCGCTCACAGCTGCATCCATCATCAGTTGGATCAAATCATTTCGAGTACAGCTGCTTGGATTCGATTTTCTCTGTTCCACAATATGCTTTGCTAATCCAATGAAAAATTCAAATGGTTTTGGCGGGAAAAGTGTTTCAATGCCAAAGAGTTTCAACACAAATGCAGGCAACATCATAGTGGCAATTGCCCTCACAGGATTAATGTTCAACAACTTCTGACCGTTGATCACAAAAATATTCTCTGCGTCATTGTTTGCGTGTGTGTCAGTTGCGAATGCAGCTGCCGCAATCACATCAATTGTGAAGCCTGCAAACGTCTTTTTAGGTTCCATCACACCATTCGCGTCACAAAGTTCACCAAAATGCTGATCCAAATTGTCAATGCACTTGTGCATCACTGAATTCATTGCGCGCAACTTTCCCGACGTAAATGATGGACTCAAAATTGTCCGCAGTCGCTTCCATTCGTCGTCATTTGAGGAGAAAAGATTTTTATTCCACATTTCATGAAATGCATTTATTTCTGGTCGATTCACGAAATGATGAAAGTCTTTGATCAGCACCTGCTTCACTAGAACAGGATCCGCTATTACGAGAAATGGAGTGGTGCCATTGTAGCCTCCGTACACTTTACCATACTGTTTTACCCATTCATAGCTCGCTTCATAGAAATTTGCGGCTATTCGCTGATGTACATTGCCGATTAGCCACAAAGGACTTGGTCCTGGAACGCCTTGGTTCGTCCAATAACTGTATTTGTTCTTAAAGTAGCTATTTGAGATAAAGGATAATTAAAAATACATAAACATAAATTTACACTTACAAATAAAGTGAAGCCAAAACTAGTGCTGGTGGTAGCCAAACAAATTTCCATCCATTTTCAAACATTTTGTTCCAAAACTCGCACAATTGTTGTGAACTACAGTTATTTGGTTATAATATACCAATGCTAAACCGCAAGAAGGGAAGCTCACGCAGACAATAAACATATAATCACATCAGATGTGATTAGATTGGATTTTCTGATTAAGATCATATATGAAGGACTCTCTCAGTACATCAAATGGGTTCAGGCATTGTTAATTTGCACAATACATCATATAAAAGCTGCTTATCGTACTGTTTAAGTTGTTATGGAAATCAACGAATGAGAGATTGTGTATTCAGTCTGACGCAACAAACAGCCAACGGCAAGCAACCAAAAAGAAAAGAGAAATGAAGCTTGCATCATTGTGAAGTCTTGTTGCATGTTGGTGTTAAGTCTCTGGTTTTGTGTTTGGTTGGTTGCCTTTGCGGAATGTATTGTGCCCAATGGGCACTGCCCATCATGCACATACATTTATGTTGTGTTGAAGGAAGGGCGTAAGCAGGCAATAATGTTGTTGTTGCTAATAACCATTGGAGTGAAAGTGCAAACATCGGTCTGTTATGATAAGAATATGACCTTCAATTGAGAAGAGGGATATTCCTCCTTGTACGCTATTTGGTTAACTCTAACATATACAGGCGAAGAGAGCTGTTATGCAAAAAAGTTAGAAAATGATGCAACTGAAACAAACATGTAAAGTAAACAATTTCAGACAACCAAACTATTTAAGGGATCCAGTTGGATTAACTGATTCACAAAGTTTAACAATTTTGGCAAATAATTTGTAAATAAATAAAGTTATCATTAAATTTTAAATGCAAATTAAACGATAAAGAAGAGAAAAGACGATCACTAGCCAATATAGTCTTCGCCCATGATTTTCTTTTTGAAGATCTTCATAAACAAAACCGTAATCGAGAAAAACAACTAAAAATATTAAAAAAAAATTAAATTAACAACAAACGCCCAAAGCTTTCAGTGATTCACAAAAATTTTGAAACATTCTCGAATCGATGATGCCGTTGTTTATGTAACAAAAGTCCATTCGAATTCCTTTGTAATTCGAAACCATCTTGCTTAGCTAGAAGTTTAAATTTGTTTACAATTCTTAACATATAAAAGTTAATTCCACTTACGCGTAAGAGTTGAGTTTACATGGGTTTGAGTGCACTACAAAATTCTTACCATAAACAGAAAAAATGACACAAAAACTCAGGTAAATGTACAACCATTGGTTTCGAGGTGAAAAGTTGTCTATATTCAAATAATGATTTCTAAGATAGCACAGATAGAGCTGCGAAAATGCTATCACAATCAAAACCGAATAAATTCTTCTTAGTCTAGTCCGTTTCTTCAGAATACGGTCCGATTTGTCTTGTTTCCAGACTTTTGGAGTGAACACAAAATTGATCAAACTTTAATATAAAACATGAAACAACTTACACTTTCCTCTGAAGTAGATTGTTCTCTTCTGAAGTTGTTCATTCCAGACTGCAAACATGAAACAGTCAGGATTGACATTGGGCACCTGGGTCATGAAGATGTAGATCAGCATTTCCTGTGCATTGCCAGCGTCAATCAAAATGTCACTAATGTCCCAGAATATGTCCGGCCAAACACAAAATGCAAGTTCAGTTTAAACCAGGGGAAACGAGGAAAAATCTTAAAAGGACGCTTTTGTTTCAACGCCTCGATCTCCTCCAAAGAATTGCAGTCTTTAATCGGGTCAAGATCAAAGTAAAATTCTTTCAAGTGCATTAAGATCCGCTTGAAGCATTGCTTGGCTTTTTTGAAGACGAACAAAATGATCAAAATAAGAAGTTGAAACATTTTGAGCTTCGAGTTTGCTGTGTTTGACAGAAGCCGTCAATATTCACACTATTGAACTGCCATTGAAAAGGCAGTTGCATTTATACCTGTTTTTCCCGGTACCCTGTGATTCTTACCTTGATAGAAAAAACCCCTCTCCTAGGCCGAAAACACATTTTATTGCTTTTCGTGGAAATTTTCTCTCGTCGTGGAAATTTTCTCTCGAGTGACTTTCGTTTGGTGCTTGTATGCATGCATAAAATTTATTTGTTTGTCATCATGAGGGTCTTAATGACACATGATTGATAAACAAGCTCATAAATTTTGAAGGTTAACCTAGAGAAAATCTACTGGAAGAATGTCTCAATTCGAATACATTAAACCGAAACGTGTGACACACGTAATGGCTCACAAACCAGAATTTGCCGGTTTTATTTTTATTGTCATGCATATTTGTTTGGCAAAAATAGAATAGAAATTATTATTACACTTGTCCCGGATTTTTAAACCTGGACAGAGAACCCTACATGTGTAATATATTTTCCCGGATGGTAATTTGTCAAACCAATAATCACAAAATCCTGTTTTCGGAAGAATTTTCTGTTTACCCGTGTTCTAATATTAGAAAATTAATGTGGTTTACAGCTAAGTCCGTTTAACGTCATTGTCAAACTCTCAAAATACTTAAAATGTATTAGATGAAAAGAGTTTAAGTACCCACAGATAACCAACAAAATTGATATTAAAAGATAACATCATTTAACCATTAGATTATTGCACAATGAGTGGATGAGATGTGACTTTGGAGCGTGTGTTTAGGACGCAAATATAACTTCGCCGTATCGTGTACACTGTACAGTGTAAATCAACTTTACGGACCAAATACCTAGTATCCATTTGTTTCAAAACCTTTAACCTTTAATCCCTCACCCAAAAAACTTAATGTTTTTAAAAAGCAATGCCATAAGTTCACATTTGGTTCGATGGCGCATTTTGGTTGAATTAGAAAATAGATAAACCAAAAGATGCTTTGATGTGACCAATACAAATGCTTATTTAATTACTATCATCACTGACAGAGATTAATGACAAGATAAGCATAAGCATAAGAGTTCGTTTTAATGTCGCATCACAAAGCCCAACTAAACTGATCCGATTGTCCTAATCAATGGGATTTTAAATGATTTTATGGGACTATTCTTCTACAGAAGGTGATTGAATCAGCATTATTTCAAGTTTTTGATTCGATATATGTTGGATAGACAATTTCAACAGCAACTATGATATGTCATATTTTTAGTTAAATAAAATAATTGTTTTTATATTTTTAAAAATAAAGAAATAGAATCATTAAAAGTTTAAGACGAGCCAAATTAATTGACAAATGATTAATTAATAATGCTTAGAGAGTGTCTTGTGCAATGATCGTGATCAAGAACAAAGTTTTATTAAATTCAGCAGCATTTATTGATTTTGTAATTTTCTTCGGAAGAGATCGATTGTTTCTGTTTATTTGGCTATTTTTGAAGTCTGTTGGGCAATTTTTGCAAGTTTTCACTTTCAAGAAGTCACACGAGCTAACATTTTAAACAATATTAAAAAAGTTTTAAAATGGTATCCTTAAAACATTAAAATCCATATTGAGATTTAAATAATTAACTCTGAAGAAATTGTTTTATAAAAATATTTTTTGTTTTGAATTATTTACTAGTTCATTTTGAAGCCCAACAAAAAACTTTTTGACTTTACTAAAATATTAATGATTTTCTTAATTTAATTTAGATTACCAGATCAAAAAGAGAGAACCAAAGAAATAGTTTGTTTCAAAGCTGAATTTCTCAGATGAGAGTTTATAGTTTGTTTCAAAAAAATCTCACACTCTTCTAATATGGAAAATTTAATTAGCTTCTTTGCTTTGACGAGCCCGATTCGACGATATACAATTGATCAAGTGGCGATCCATTTTGGGGCCCTGTACCAAAGTACTGAACCAATTCATAGAACAGAATCAAGTTCGGATTCGGTAACTCAAAACACAAAGAACAACATCAACCACCACTATTTGTTTGCAATTCTAATTCTGTTCATCACACCTCTCTATGGAACCATTGGACTGCATCTAAACTCTGCAAGTGATGAAATCATTGATTTGAGCAGCATTGAATGGCTGATGAAAAGTAAATTCATTTTCACGCATCAAATTGCGCCTCCAATTGTTTGGTCTCAAGCCGATTTTGTTATTGGCATCGATATAATTGGCTCAATTTGTGTGTTTGTGGCACTAATATTTGCACCCAAGATTGGGGACAATTTCAGGTTTTTCAAAGATGATCCTAAAACGTTTTCGATTGGTAACAAACGATTTGATCAAACAGAATCTCGAAACATTTCGAAAATGTATGGCACAAAAGTGAAATCAATCGTACATGTTGGAATAGTCGTTTACTGTGTCTCATTTGTGACACTGTCTTTGTACAATGTTTGGCAGAATGAGGTCTATACCATCGATGTCCAATCTGTACTCTTCTGGCTGGCCCTCTACCCAATGAATGTGTTTTACATTTGTTATGCAGTCTATGAGACAGTGCTTTTCACCATTCTCTCCTGTCGTTACATTTGCATCAAGCAGAGTAGTCTATTGCATAAATTCACAGAATTGAACTGGAACATTGCAACAACCAACAATCTGATGAAAAAGTTTAAGCTACTTTTCATTTGGCTACAGTACCTGAAACTCAATGCAGAGCTCGTTCACACATGTCGTATCATTGAAGCCCATTCGAGCTTTAGCACACCACTACTGTCAGTGCTGTTTCCATACTACATTTGTGTACAGTGTTACATTCTGTACATGGTTTCGAGCAGTACGTTGATTGTGGCCGAAAAGTACATTCTACTGTTGGCTCTACTCTTTCTCAATGTTGCCCTATTTATGATTACACGCGAATGTTCTCGTCTGGTGAGGATTAATCGTAGAATTGAATTTCAGAATTGGAAATTCTTTTTCGTCTTTTATCGTGCTTCGGGCTTTCGGCTGATTCGTGGGACTAATTTGGTTAAGGTAAAGCGATTTATTGTTGATCTAATAAAGTTTTTTTTTTAATTTGAAGGCCGAGACCCTCCAAACGAATCGCCGTTTGCATTTGTATTCTTTTCGGTTGTTCCCAAATTACCGAATTACGACTAGAACTTATTATATGGTAATTATAATTTTTAAATTTATTATTATTATAAATTTTAACCATACAGATCATTACATATATTCCAACATTCTTTATGTTCATCTCCTCGAATCAGTATCATTCTAAAATTCAACAAAAATTCAACTGAGCAGAGTCAAAAATGGAGTTTACAGATGTTATTTGGCTGTTGGTATAAAGAATGTAATCATCAATAAATTTATTAATAATTTAAATTATTAATTGGTCTATTTAAAAAAATTGTTAGAATTGAATTTTTGGTTAGAAGTTAAAAAAATAAATTTAAAAATTTATTTACCTATTAAAGATAAAAACTGGCTTAATTCACTTTGTTGAGTGAAATTTGACAATTGGAAAATCATTCTAACCAAACACCTTTAGCATTTAATCCTTTAATCCAAGAACTTAATAACCCTTAGATAGTGAAAATTAATTAGATTACTAACAAGCTTCAGCTTTAGTGGTAAAATTGTACTTAAATTGAAAAATATTCAAATATTTTAAAGTTTTGCATTTCGCAACAGGGTTTTAAGCTAAGTTTTCGTGTACATTGTGTTTGCTACTTTTATAAATATTCTGGATTTTTATTATAAAAATCAGAAATTTGGTGCACATTTTTTGGACAGTTTCCAAAAACAGTTTTTTGGAAATTACTTCAATATCAATATTTTTCTTCTCATGGAGCTAAAAATGGCCAGATATTTGACCGAAAGATCCTTATGCTACTTCAAGTTCGAGAAGACTAGCAGTTCGTGCTACAATTCTCTATTTACTAGTAACATATGTTACTATATAATATCATGTTACCGTGTCAGTTTTAAGGCATGACAAAATGCATTTTAGTGGAAATAGCCACCCCTACTCATTTTAATGGAATAAAATCGTTTTTACATAGATACCTATAGCACCAGATTCCCTGGACCAATTTTGACGTTGGATACGGATTATTAAAGGTAAAGACATAGGCTTGAAAAATCTCAGAGCACAATTTCCGATTTGGACTTTGTTTTGGTTTGGGTTTATCTCAAAGTCAAAAATTTCGGTTTTTGCGCACATTTCGATGTATTATGACTAAACAAAGTCAAAATCGGAAATTGTGCTCTGAGATTTTTCAAGCCTATGTCTTTACCTTTAATAATCCGTATCCAACGTCAAAATTGGTCCAGGGAATCTGGTGCTATAGGTATCTATGTAAAACGATTTTATTCCATTGAAATGAGTAGGGTGGCTATTTCCACTAAAATGCATTTTGTCTTGCCTTAAAACTGAGCGGCGATTCAACCGTCCTACAGCACACACAGTCTCGGCTCACTTTAAAGTTCTCTCCTGGTTTGTCTCTTTCTCTCACGAACTATCCCAGGTTTGCTTCATCTACAAAGTGCCTCTCACTTTTTCACTTTCACCAAAAGTTATTTTTCCTGCCTTTACATTTACCTTTACATTTGCGTGTGTGTGCTGGTCGTGTTTGTATGTTTGTGTGTACTGTTTCTAAACGAATCGATATATTTGGTTGCTAAGTTAAGTTTGTTTGGGTTTTCATTCTGTTTAGCTTTAGTTGACAATCGTTGAATAGTCATCAAATTAACTTTCAAATCTCTGAAACATGACACCCGAACGTTTATCTACAGAATACACATTTGCGATCGCATTAATCACTTCATTGTTAATTAATCGAACAGTAAATCTACTGCACGAGCGCAAGTGTTTCTACCCTCGAAATGTGCTCGAGTCTAATGATCCGTATAACTATTGGCGCTATCGAAATTTTCTCATTTCCTTTTTGCATGCTGTGATCACGGGGTTGGGTTCACTGTGGTGGTAAAGTTTCTTTAAGTCCACTTTAGCAAAAAAATTCTAAAGAAAGTTTTTTTAATCTAGCATACTTCAAACACCTTCCTTGTTGTCTGATGTAGTGTACACTTATTCTGAATTTGGCTGTCTCCTCACTGCATGCTCTTTGGGTATATATGGACTATTTGTTTGTGAATTTTTAATTTATGTTTAAAAATTCAAAGGTTACTTCCTGTACGACATCTACGAAATGTTCACCCATCTCAACTACAAAGGAACTGTTGAACTGATCTTTCATCATATTCTGGTATATTCTCTTAATGAAATTTAATTGTAATGATTTGTTTAAATTGGTCCAGATTTTGCTCTGTTTTGGCAATACACTCGTGTGTCAGAAGTACATTGGCTACAACATGACTGCACTGCTTATTGAGAACAGTAACATTTTCTTACACTTTCGACAACTTCTGTTACTGTCAAATCATTCAAAGTCGGTTTGGTATTACAAGATGAACGCTGTGATCAATATAGGTTTGATTCTTGAGTTTTCAGTTTGAAATTTAAGTTTCTGTACTTTTTCAGTCATGTTTGTCCTGATCCGTGGCATCTGCATGTTCTGGCTGTGGGTCACCCTAATCATGAGCTTACCCATCACCCACTGGTGCTCCGCCCTGATTGCACTCACCTCAATGGTGGGCATTTCCATCACAACTGTGATTCTGTTCAAACGTGTGCTCAAATCGGATTTTGTCATTCAAAATGGGTTAATCGATTTTCAAGTTGCAGCTCCAAAGTCGGGGTCTTGTCTTAGTAATTTGGTCCCGAACAAAGCTTGGATTCAATCTGCCATTGCTGAACATGATGGCTATTCATCTAATTCGGTTAATGGATTTAGAAAACGACTGAACGAATCGGAAAATATTTCTACCGCTACCACTGCTGCTGCTTTGGAACACAACTGAAACAATGTTAATATTTTATGCGATATTTAGATATATGATATTCTTCATCTCATTTATCATTTACTAAATAAAAGTTTGTAAAAGTTTTTAATTATTTATTTTTTCATAGCTAATTTGCATTTTTTTCTGACAACAGACTGATTAATTATTTAAAATTAAATTAATTTATATTTTTGGTATACAGAAATAGACAAATTTTTAAAAAATTCTGAAGCTAATAAACCTACGTCTTTGAATTTATTATTTGAAAATACTATTCAAAATAGCTTCCCTCATTAAAAAGTGGTTCTCAACAATTTGGTCACAATCTCAGGATTTCCTATCGCTTCTATCAAGTTCTATCAATGCTTTTAAACATCAACAAATTTTTTTATCAGATTTTATCAAACCAACGAGAGATTTACTTTCAAATTGGCATCTTCATCTTCATCTTTCTATCACAAAGTAAAGGCTAAAGCCAATCAAGACCAATTAGAATGTGACGATAACCTCCATGTGGAGACGACTCCAACTGAGCAATTCAAGAGCGCTCAAGATTATTTGAGTATTACACACTTACAGGTGCAATACATTTCACTTTGGTTGAAGAGCACGATTGATTTATTTTCCCGATTAGATTAACAAATAAACCAAATCCGGCTTCTCTAAAGATAACTTTGCATATAAATATTGAGATCTTTTTATATTTGTTTCTGTACATTGTGTGCTTTTGAATTTTGAATTTTGAATTTTAAACACAGATACTAGAAAATGATTCGATTTTCAATTGCGATTATTTTGTCAATTGCTTGTGCACGCACTAGTATTGCAGTTGCCGAACAAGAAGACGAAGCCTTGAGAGAGTGTGGAAATCTCCACCATCTTGAATTTCGAAATCTGCCAAATGCGAATGCGACATTTTCCAATCGAAATTGTATGCTCAAATGTTCGGTTGGCGATAAGACACTTTCGGACGATGCGCTCAATGAAGGATTTCCGTGTTCCATTGAATCGTCCGGTGTTTGCCACAATGGTCAATGCATTGGCAGTCAGACTGACGCATTGAGAGAATGCTCAAATGTGCATCACATTGACATGCACAGCGCTCACAGTTCTGGCTCGGCTTATGGCAACAATCAGTGCTCACTGAGATGTGTCATCAGTGGAAGTGTCATCTCGGAGAATCAGCTCAACGAAGGTTTCGCCTGTCCAACCGAACCCAATGGAGTAAGTGATTGTTAGGCAAATTGAATTCAACTTTAAATGTATCTAAACAACATTTCATATAGTTTTGCCGTAATGGTCGTTGTATTTTGAAAAACCAATCAGCCAATGTCACTCCATCACCAACAAGTGGTCAAATTCACAACATTCACGAACTTCAAGTTAAAGTGGTCAGCCAGTTTGCCCAATTCGTATTCGTTTGTATCGGCGTTGGCATGCATCGAAGAGAATCGCCAAAACAATGTAATAAAACATTTAACACATGAAATTCTTAATTTTTAAAATCATTCAATTCTAGGCTGTACACTCATATCTAAATTGTCAAAAACGTTGTGCAACAACCCAAATCCCTAGAGTAACTAATAATCCCGTGTGGAACTACAATTGCTTCCTCAAAGGACCATTCCCTAACGAGAAGGACGTTCTACTGGTGACTGTGCTTTACCGACATTCAAACAGAAATTACGTACTGGGAATATTCCAGGAGAATGTTCAATTGCTCTACAATCGTCTCTACCCACTTTCGACCCATCGTAATACATCAGATTTGTTTTACCTAAGTGAATTTCCCCTTACCCAACTCGATGGATCACAACACCAAAATGGCAATATTACACTCGATTTGGCTATTTTGCTGTCGCATTGAGATTGATAATGGAAGATTGTTGCGCAAGCATGTAAATGATTAGTTTGAGATGCAATATATTAAATATTTTGTTATAAGATAAGATAAGATTGAATGACAAATTGTAAATTAAACATCTGGACAAGTTCAAACACAAAATTAAACACGCCATTTGGTTCTCCTCAAGTGCTCTTGATCAACATCAGATACAAAAAGTACAAATGCATTGTATTGAGTTGTTTAACATTGATTTGCAATGATTGATGCCAATGACAATGACAACAGATGACAAATGATGGCAATGACTTTGCATCCACTGCCTTCGAGCACATTTATGAATTATCTGTTAATAAATCCGGTTCGATATTTTTTATTGCGAGAAAAAATATCTTATTTGTGGGCTAATTGAAATAAAAATTTCAATTTTTTCAATGCTGAATTTAAATGTCATGTTGAGTCACAATGTTCAAATTAAAGTTTCAAATTAACTAATCTACTTACCTCTAAAATAATACATCTACTTACCTCTAAAATAATACAGGAGATAGTCTCTGTCCGTTATAAAACTAAATATCGATGAAATCGTTATTCATTCACCGATTGTTCGCCTCTCGCACACAAAAGCGTGTACGCTAGGGATCCTCGAACACCGAGATTGCAAAATATTTCGTGTTCTATCATCGATAATCCAATTCAATACTTTTAAATAAAATTTCTAAAATTTAAAAGAAAAATTAAGATAATGGTTTAGACGATTCCCTGAGATAAAATCATTTTGTTACTTTGGTAGTGCATTGCTTCAGCATGTAATGCTTTTTGTGGATTTCCCCTAGAAACTTTCCGGCAAAGTTGTTTATTTACATTCGCATTGACACAGTCAGGCTGACATGTCACGTGTTTAGATATTTAGAAGAATATGAATTATGTTTTTGATCGTTTTGAATCAATCTACCGCTACAAATGATCAATGTTATTGCTCCTGGCTTTGATTTCTGTCTCGTAAATAATTGTTCTCCGCTTATCAAGCAATTAATATGCATTTGTTGGTCTAATGTCGATGTCAATGATGATTTGGATTGTCGTGCTTTTAACAGCTTAATAGCAGCTATTCGTTAATCAAACAAAACCAAGTTTGAATTCTTATAGTGCTTGTTGTATATTTTCTAATCCACATTTAACTAGGTGTATTCGGTGTATTCAAATTACACATACGTACTCATTCGTACTCTTGGTTATTTATTCTCTCTCCTATCCTCAAACGCCGATGTTGCCTGTTTTATGCTTTTATTTTTGCATTTTATATTTGGAGATTCTTACTGTCTCGGTTGTTTACAATGGATATTTTGTTATGCTATCGATGGAATGAACATTAATCGAGCAGCCACCAAATCACTAACAAATCTAACACTAATAAAGTGTCAAATCTGAGTCAAAATCAGAAGCTAACTTTACCAAATGATACCATCTCCCGAACGAAGACACCACCACAACCATTTTGAAGGATGTTAATATTGATCTAATTCGTTAACACGACTACCGGAAAATGCAGCAGCTTCGTTCTGGCTATCGTGTCAACCATGGCACACGTAAATAAGAATCATATATAACTGTTCTCTTTGGTACAAATGAATCAGTCTCCATCGATGGTGAACTAATCGAACCAATCTCATCTTTGCATTACCTTCGATGATCATCATTGTCATTCGCAAGACCAACGATGGACACGTTTGCCTCCTGATTGGTGGTTCGCTTGTAAATAAACACTTCTCACTTGTCAGGCCGAACTGACTGATAAGAAGACGAAGCAAAAACTGCATCTGATCCGTGCTGGGGCAATGGTCAATCGAGACGAATGGTATGCCATGGTGTCTTTACTGTAAAGCAGAGAAAAAATTCGTATCATTTTGATCTTTGAAACCTCCATAATTTTGTCAAGAACTTTATTTTTAATTACTTTGTAATTATCTTCTCTTTTTCTTCGTTCTTTTTAAATTAATCTTTTCAAGTAAATTTGTAATAAATTATGCAATCATAAAATTATTAAGACTTGTTAGCAGAAGTCTTCGAGTTGATGATCAATGTGAACGAGATGATTTATATAGGGATGTGTGCGTGACTGGACAAGTCCTCAACTCGACAAGTCCTCCACTCGACAAGTGATCAAACGGACAAGTGATCCACCTTTGATTTCGCCGATCTCCGTCGCGACAAAACACTTTCCCTCTTTCTCCCTGCCTCTCACCCTCTTTGTCACTTTTTGTCCCTCTTTGTCAATAAAAAAACAAATTGAGAAAAATCATACAAAAGAACTCCATGAAAATCCAATGCATTTGAGACATATTGATCCATTCCATTTAAGGTAAATTGAGAGGAATCCTATCGAAACGATTGTCCAGTGCATTTGGGAGGTTTTGACTCGTTCTGTTGTTGGTAGATTGAGTAAAATCAGAACAAGAGAACTGTCCTATACATTTGAGACAAATTGATCTATTCAATTTAAAGTAAATTGAGAGGAATCCAAACGAAACAATTGTCCAGTGCATTTGAGAGGTTTTGACTCGTTCTGTTGTTGGTAGATTGAGTAAAATCAGAACAAGAGAACTGTCCTATACATTTGAGACAAATTGATCCATTCCATTTAAGGTAAATTGAGAGGAATCCAAACGAAACACTTGTCCAGTGCATTTGGGAGGTTTTGACTCGTTCTGTTGTTGGTAGATTGAGTAAAATCAGAACAAGAGAACTGTCCTATACATTTGAGACAAATTGATCTATTCCATTTAAGGTAAATTGAGAGGAATCCAAACGAAACACTTGTCCAGTGCATTTGGGAGGCTTTGAGTCTTTCTGTTGAAAGCGAACTACTAAATATATTTGGTAAATCCCAATTTTTGGTTTTGTTCCAATGCATTTGAGACGGCTTGAACTTAAAGTCTCTAAATGGAAGTGGTCATAGAAGGTAAATTGATGCAATTTCCAGGTAACTATCCCCCGTGATTCTTCTCGCGCAACCAGAACTGATTATTGATCGATAAAAATTTGATCTGAAAAGCAATAAAATTGCTTTTCTGCGCTAACGCAATTCCAAACCAAACTTGTTACCAGAAAAATTATTTCTTGTATAGGATCTTAATTGATTTATTGGATCGATTTTCGAACTAAGTTTCGAGGTTTCATATTGACAAAACCACTAAATAGTGCTAAATGAACGAAACTTTTATTTCGCTGTTAAGCAGAGATCGCAATCAAAATCACAGTACATATATATAATAGCCATAAATCACATATATAAGTGAGTATTATCTAAGTGTCAGAATGAACTTATAACGTTCAAACAGATTCGGTTGGGTGAGTCCACAACAAGTCTCGAAATGGTCGACTTTGTTGGCAGCTTATTTGTAGATTTTACAGATGCAGTTGTTGTTGTTCGGGTCCGAATTTGGGTCTAGGTGATAGCTCAGATCCTTGCATATCATCCAGCGGAACCCGTGCAGAGTGTAATCGATGATGAAGTGTCACTGCTGTCGAATACCTTTCCAGGCATTGTCGTCGAACGCAAGTGCTAAACAGATCAACATACATTACTTTATCGATGTACGCAACCACGATTTCTGGTTGAACTGACTGCGCCTCAAGAATGTGATTACAGGCCAGGTTTTTGCTTTCGCGTCGCGTAGGGCTAATGCAAGGTGTCGACTTGGAACGAATGAGTGGCCAGCCCAAAGTTGAATATTCCACCAACCTTCCCCGAGATTCTTCTCGCGCAACCAGAACTGATTATTGCCTCAAAGGGACTCACACTTGGTCGAGAATTGCACTAGATAAGTAAGTGGTGAAGTGAAAACAGATCAAACCTAACCTAATTAGGTTAGGAAATCCGTGGCGTTTTAAGCAATAAAATAAAGGTGCTTTACCGCCCAGAGCTAGAGCCCACTCGCATAACAAAGCTATATGAAAAATTTCCCTCCAAAACTGATTTTGGGGTGAAACAGCACCCAAATAAAATTTCTGAATACATTTGAAATTGCTTAATAATTTTTTATTTTTGATAATATCTCATCTATTTGACATAATTTTACACATGTTTGAATAGCAGAATTGAAGATAAATGTGCAATGTATTGATGTGGCACTTCAAACCGGGTATGAATCGATTAAATCAGTGTTAAATGATAGCTATCCTACTTAACCAAGTTTCGCTCCAAACAACAAGCACGATCAAGTGCAGTACATAGAGAGTTACCCTCATTTGAAGCGTAACTTTGAATGCAGAAAACTTGATGTCCTTCGTAATCACAACAAATTATGACTTTATTATTTCACAATAGTCGACTGAACTGCTTGGGTCCAATATTTGATCGAAATTGGAGGAAATTAGCACAAATCGATCCAATTGAGATAAATCTAAATTGAAATCACTTTTCTTATCCTTCATTCAACTAATGTAGATTTTAATGATTCATGTTAATTTTTAATGATGATAAATGATCATTGAGATTATCGGTAGATTCCTGAGATTCTGATTATAATTTAGAGGACAAAAGATGGTCTTGAGAATTCAAGTTATGATTCAGTGAGTATCCCTAGGATTGGGGTGATTAGAGTAAAAAGTCACAAAATAACATGAAGGGCATGCTGCTACATCAATACAATAATCAGAATCTTTTATCATCTTTACGATACAATCTATACGATGTAATCAATTCTTCTTTTCCAAGAGATTTATAATTTACAATAATTTTGAATCCAATCCATTATCCCAAACCCAGGGATCCTCTGATTCATAATTTGAATCCTCAAGATCATCTTTTGTTTTCCAAATTATCACCCCAATTCCACAGATACACCTAATCATAACTTTTTTCCTAAAGATAAAATCCTCTTCCCTCATGATGCTAAAATATTGATTGAGTGGACACACTTGCGATTGCCACAACTCTAGAATGCTAATAAGTTAGTCTTTAAAGTCTAATAAATTTATGTTCATGAATTTGAGAATCGATTGTCACTGTCCAACACTGGCAGCCAAAAATCCCATTTGAATGTTTTTACCATTGGTCCATTCGTACATGCCGCAAATGCTGGCTCGGGAATGAAGAGATGTTGATTTAGGCTGACTGGTTTACATCGATCAGAACTCTGAATGACTTCAAAATCGGTCATATAGTTAGTCTCACATCATCAAACTTTGGCTATTGTCTTCTTTTTAAGCTAATCCACAAACAAAAAGCGATCAACACATTTTAATTTGTGTGTCTCGGTACGATACAGTTCAACTCTATCGGGTTCGTTGCAATTATACCATTCGTCAACATTCCGATGCCCAGGTTGGAGTCAAAGTGACCCAAAATTAAGTTTTTTTTCTAGAAAACTACGCAACCAAAAATTTTTATTTTTATTTTTTTAATCTTAGCCCAACTTGTTTTTTACATTTTTCAGCAAATTCTGTGGGGTCACTTTGACCTCACATGGGAATCCGTGTAAAAATTTTCACGTGGGCATCGGAAGGTTAATGAAAATTTCAACGCTTTAGTTTTTGATTGAACCTTGGCACATTGTTCATTTGGGATAAACATACAAAACGATTGGCAATTGACAATCGTCAATTGTCCAATGCATTTGAGAGGCATTGACATGTAACCATCCTTAAAGGTAAATTGAGAAAAAATAATACTAACGGATTGTCCAATGCATTTGAGATATGTTCATCACTTCCAAAGAAGATAAATAGATAGAATCCACACGAAACAATTGTCCAATAGAATTGAAAGGCTTTTGGCTAGTTCCTTTGCAGGTGAATCAATTTTTCAACCTCAATTAATCATTTCCAATGCATTTGAACTTTTATTTCGTCAATTACCAAATATATTTGGATATAAAGACACTTAAGTATTGTTATTAACAATTTGGTACGTATTCGTAATTATCCAGAAAAACCAAAGATATCTAGATTTGATTCGTTCAATTGTGTTGAAACAAATTGGGCGCCATTGACCATGACGCCTATTCTAAGGACCTTTAGCACCGCGGCTATTTTCTATTCTATTCGCATTGTGGTGACGTAATATATTTGAGTGAGTCATTTGAGAATGCGATCACTTGAGGGAGAAACAATAAGCTTGCATTTGTCTGGCTGCTAGACTGTCGCCGTCTAGTCTAGACTATTAAGTTGTAAGCAAGCTAACCGATTCAACATGTTCTGCGCTCTTCACTCGCCAATTCGCTCACAACTCAGTACTAATGCAGTGCTAGTTAACGCTCAATTGAGAAAGCATGTTGATGTTCTTGTCTTGCTGTTGATCATCCATTGTTTTTTTTTGTTTCGCTTTTTGAAAATCTCATTTCATCATAAATATTCGAATTCGTTTGGAATCGTCTTTCCGGATTATTGATTGGGTTTTTTCTTGACTTTGATTTTAAATTTAACGTAAGTCAGTTTCCACTTTAATCGGGTTTACAGTTTGTTCATTTGCTTCAGTTAATCAAAATTAAAATTATTTCAATCAATCTACAGAATATTTTGAAGCAGTTTGTTCATACCATTAAAAGATTTTGTTTTGTGTTTTTTTGAAAATCCAAATTTTCTTTCAATTCATCCGAATCATCGTTTCAACTCATCATCATTTTGATTTTAATCGTCATTTCATCCTAATCATCGTTTCAACTCATCATCATTTTGATTTTAATTGTCATTTCATCCTAATCATCGTTTCAACTCATCATCATTTTGATTTTAATCGTCATTTCATCCTAATCATCGTTTCAACTCATCATCTTTTTTATTTTAATCGTCATTTCATTCTAATCATCGTTTCAACTCATCATCTTTTTTTATTTTAATCGTCATTTAATTCTAATCATCTTTTCAACTCATCATCTTTTTTATTTTAATTGTCATTTCATCCTAATCATCGTTTCAACTCATCATCATTTTGATTTTAATCGTCATTTCATCCTAATCATCGTTTCAACTCATCATCATTTTGATTTTAATTGTCATTTCATCCTAATCATCGTTTCAACTCATCATTTTTTTTTATTTTAATCGTCATTTAATTCTAATCATCTTTTCAACTCATCATCTTTTTATTTTAATCGTCATTTAATTCTAATCATCTTTTCAACTCATCATCTTTTTTTATTTTAATCGTCATTTCATTCTAATCATCTTTTCAACTCATCATCTTTTTTATTTTAATCGTCATTTCATTCTAATCATCGTTTCAACTCATCATCTTTTTTTATTTTAATCGTCATTTAATTCTAATCATCTTTTCAACTCATCATCTTTTTTTATTTTAATCGTCATTTCATTCTAATCATCTTTTCAACTCATCATCTTTTTTATTTTAATCGTCATTTCATTCTAATCATCTTTTCAACTCATCATCTTTTTTTATTTTAATCGTCATTTCATTCTAATCATCTTTTCAACTCATCATCTTTTTTATTTTAATCGTCATTTCATTCTAATCATCTTTTCAACTCATCATCTTTTTTATTTTAATCGTCATTTCATTCTAATCATCTTTTCAACTCATCATCTTTTTTATTTTAATCGTCATTTCATTCTAATCATCTTTTCAACTCATCATCTTTTTTATTTTAATCGTCATTTCATTCTAATCATCTTTTCAACTCATCATCTTTTTTATTTTAATCGTCATTTCATTCTAATCATCTTTTCAACTCATCATCTTTTTTTATTTTAATCGTCATTTCATTCTAATCATCGTTTCAACTCATCATCTTTTTTTATTTTAATCGTCATTTCATTCTAATCATAGTTTCAATTCATCATCATTTTTATTTTAATCGTCATTTCATTCTAATCATCTTTTCAACTCATCATCTTTTTTTATTTTAATCGTCATTTAATTCTAATCATCTTTTCAACTCATCATCTTTTTTATTTTAATCGTCATTTCATTCTAATCATCTTTTCAACTCATCATCTTTTTTATTTTAATCGTCATTTCATTCTAATCATCTTTTCAACTCATCATCTTTTTTATTTTAATCGTCATTTCATTCTAATCATCTTTTCAACTCATCATCTTTTTTTATTTTAATCGTCATTTCATTCTAATCATAGTTTCAATTCATCATCATTTTTATTTTAATCGTCATTTCATTCTAATCATCGTTTCAACTCATCATCTTTTTTATTTTAATCGTCATTTCATTCTAATCATCGTTTCAACTCATCATCTTTTTTATTTTAATCGTCATTTCAACCTAATCATCTTTTCAACTCATCATCTTTTTTTATTTTAATCGTCATTTCATTCTAATCATCGTTTCAACTCATCATCTTTTTTATTTTAATCGTCATTTCATTCTAATCATCGTTTCAACTCATCATCTTTTTTATTTTAATCGTCATTTCAACCTAATCATCTTTTCAACTCATCATCGTTTTGCTTTAATTTACCGCCAATATAAAATTACTTAAATCATGAACCATTACAACCAAACATATCATCCAAATCCACCGGATTATAATCAAAGTAATATGGAATTTGGCAATCCACATTATTTATCGAATCCATCGATTCAAGCTCATGGAAGTATGCCTACTAACTATCAAACATATCATCCAAATCCACCAAATTATAATCAAAGTAATATGGAATTTGGCAATCCACATTATTTATCGAATCCATCGATTCAAGCTCATGGAAGTATGCCTACTAACTATCAAACATATCATCCAAATCCACCAAGTTATAATCAAAGTAATATGGAATTTGCAATCCACATTATTTATCGAATCCATCGATTCAAGCTCATGGAAGTATGCCTACTAACTATCAAACATATCATCCAAATCAACCAAATTATAATCAAAGTAATATGGAATTTGGCAATCCACATTATTTATCGAATCCATCGATTCAAGCTCATGGAAGTATGCCTACTAACTATCAAACATATCATCCAAATCCACCAAATTATAATCAAAGTAATATGGAATTTGGCAATCCACATTATTTATCGAATCCATCGATTCAAGCTCATGGAAGTATGCCTACTAACTATCAAACATATCATCCAAATCCACCAAATTATAATCAAAGTAATATGGAATTTGGCAATCCACATTATTTATCGAATCCATCGATTCAAGCTCATGGAAGTATGCCTACTAACTATCAAACATATCATCCAAATCCACCAAATTATAATCAAAGTAATATGGAATTTGGTAATTCACGTTATTTGTCGAATCCATCGATGCAAGTTCATGGAAGTATGCCTACTAACTATCAAACATATTCCCCGAATGAATTGAATATGAGATATAATTTTGCAGATAAATATCCCATTAATTCCAATCAAGTCTGTTGGCCTCAGAACAATTATTTAAAAACACAGAAAAATTATGATCGGTGTAATTCAACAATGAATTTTAATTCATCGTGCAATTCAAATGTTACAAATCGATTATCAGTAAATATTCCACCGCAGTCACTTTCGCACGGAATTCCTTTGAACTTCAATTCTTCTAATATGGTGGTTAATGTTCATAATTATTCCAATTCATCAAACCCACAAGACTTAACAACCAACCCAAATTCGTTTCCACCAAGTAACAACAAGCCTTCATTCAATTCACACAACTTTGCAACCAATCCAAATTCGTTTCCATCAAGTAGCCACAAGCCTTCTTTCAAACCGCGCGACTTTAGCCAAATCCCAAGTGCGTTTTTCTCAGGTTGCAATAAGCCTTCAATCAATCCAAAAGACTTTTCTCAAAAAACCCCTTTGCTCAACCATGAAGTCTTTCCTGATATCCCCACAATCCCTTCCTCGGGTTTAAAAAAGTTTTCATTCAACCCACAAGACATTGCTCGACTCCCCGAATTGTTTGCTTCAGAACACAAAAATTCTTCATCTAAAAAAATCACTTTTGAATTTTTCAAGGCCAGTCAATATCGCTCTACAAAACGATAAAGTCCATATAACATCAAAACAATCAAAAAAATCTAGAACAATGGCTAGATGGAAACTTGTAAAAGATAATAAACTGAATTTGAAATTTGAAATTTTGTTTGGGTCAATGAACCAAAACGGCAGACCAAAGAATAAGTTAAAGGGAATAAATCAATGTGTTGCTATAGATATATCCTCAATCGTTTGTTCATCTTTTATGCTTATTTCTGTATGGAATAAAGATTTGATGGACTATATCCTTAGAGAAGGTGACAAACTATACCTTCAAACTATTAAAAAGAAAAAACTAAAGAATAGTTCATTTCTCAAAGTACATGACATTGAAAGAGAGATTAATTTATTTGGTAAAAGTTTTAGACTGACTTTCTTTATGCCAGATTATAAAGAAGGTTTGTTTTGGAGATGTGGGAATATCGAACAAAGTGATTATTCTGATCGTACACCCACCTTAACTACTGTTATAAAAGAATATTTTTCAGTCGATGAGCAATTGAAGTATTCTGGAGCGGTAATTATTTCGAATGGTTATGCAAGATGTATATTTCGGAAACAAAATAAGTTCTACATCTTTGATAGTCATAAATCATATTTAGGTCCGAACGCAATGTTAATTGAGTTTACATCAATTGATCTACTTTGTCAAGTTATTGTCGATTTAATGAAAGGACGAAATTCTGAAACCATGGGAGAGAATGCACAATTTACATTTGATTATATTGTTGTTGATGAAACTGTTGATTGTCTCATTTCGCCATCGGTTTCTCCTTCTTTATCAAAAGTATCTATTGGCGATGAGCAATCAGAATTTTTTTTTGATGAGTGCATTATCTTTGGTCAAGATATAGATAATTTGCCTAAACTAAATGATCCTACAATTGTACACGCTTCAATTAATCAATATGATTTGGTGGAACACAGCAACCAGTGCGTAGCCATGTGTGCTACAGCCATCGTCATTTCATATTTCACTCAGCAAAAAGCAGATTGGCAACCAGATGATATAGCAGAAATTTTAGTATTTGGTGATCAATATTATGGTGAAACAATAAAACATCTAAATAGTTCTGGCAAATTGCGATGTAATGAAACGAAATTTGATAACGGGAGTTGTTTGGAAGTTGGTGATCTAAATCGACAAATAAAACTTATTGGACAAAAGACTACTATAGATTCAAGCGCATACCGTGACGACGATGACCGTTATGGCCAAGTTTGGGCTCAAGGACCTGTAGTTGACAATGAATATGAATGTTACGAAAATCCAATCAAAATCTGTTGCCTGAGGAAAGCATTAAAATTATTTTTTAAAACAAACGAATTTGATGGAGCAATTATTATTGCTGAAGGATTTGCACGGGCAATATACAAACATGGAAAGGCCTACTTTCTTTTTGATTCGCATGCAGTGTCAGAAGATGGAAATTATTCAGAAAACATTAAAGATGATAAAGCTGCTATAGTCTTAAGTGAAAATTTAGA
Organism: Rhizoglyphus robini; assembly: GCA_023373905.1. NCBI lineage: Eukaryota > Metazoa > Arthropoda > Arachnida > Sarcoptiformes > Acaridae > Rhizoglyphus > Rhizoglyphus robini. Next base: position 1,086,352 of record JAKIJQ010000048.1, on the reverse strand, counting down.
AACCGTTTTTAATTTTTTAACCAAAAGAATAAAATCCTCTTATTATTCAAAATTTCCGAAAGGTTCTTTTGAAAATTCAAAATACAGTTTGGATTTTATTAAAATTGTTGCAGATGAATCGGATGATAAAGACGTTAATGAATCAAATCACCGTCTACCTAAAACCCCAATTAATTCTTCTTTTAGTGAATCAAACACCCAAAATTATGACTATTTTGAGGAAAAATCTCCATTACCGTCGCCAGTCTATTCGGATGATGAAAACGTTGATGAACCAAATCATTCTCTATCTAATACTTCAATTAATTCTTCTATTAATGAATCAGACACACTAAATGACAAGTATTTTGAGGAAAAATCTCCATTACCGTCGCCAGTCTATTCGGATGATGAAAACGTTAATGAACCAAATCATTCTCTATCTAATACATCAATTAATTCTTCTATTAATGAATCAAACACACAAAATGACGACTATTTTGAGAAAAAATCTTCATTGCCTTCGCCAGTCTATTCGGATGATGAAAACGTTGATGAACCAAATCAGTCGAATACTCTAATTAATTCCTCTTTTAGTGAACCAGAGGGCCAAAATTATGACTGCTTCGAGAATAAGGGCCCCACCAATTCACCACCACCACTAGAGCCACTTCCTAATATTGATGCCGGAAATACTCATTTTCTAGGATCATTTGGTTCTCAAAAAAGAAGTAGACATGCGTTGAAAACCTCTTTGGAGATCAGCATTGAAAATATTAAATCAAAATGCGAAGCTGAACCTCTTAAAACCATCCACGGAAACAAATATTATCATTTTGACGGACATAAATTCCGTAGAACGAGCGAAAAGAACGGAAGTAAATATATGAAATGCGATGATGATGCGAAATGTCCTAAAAGAATTATTGTTCCCCAAAATGGTACTGCAAAGTATTCGAAACCAGAAATTGAACATACTTGTTCAGTCGATCCAAACAAAAATGCAATTAGAAGAAAACGTGAAGTTTGCAAAAGAGCTGGAACATTGCATTGGGAGGCAAAAGCTTCCAAAGTTACAGCTGCAGTAGAAACAGTCTATTCAGATCTTTCTGATACATCATCTCGTGCCGCATCAGTAAAGATGATTCAACGTAAACAACGTGATGTTTTTCCGAAAGAGGGTTCTGATGATTTACGTGATCTTAAGATTCTGAAGAGATTTACGGTAATGCTCATTAATTTCTGGTTACATAACTATATTTATTTCATTTAATTTTTAAAATTTAAAGATGACTAAATCAGGAGAGCCCTTTTTGCTGTATGATTCCGGAGTTGATCTAACAAGAAATTGGCGAATGCTAATTTTTTCCGAAAAAAATGCTTGGATCTACTAGCAAGGGCAGACTTAATGTTATTCGATGGAACATTTCATATTACTCTAAGCTTGTTTGGTCAGTTCGTCACATTTCATGTGTCCTTTCCTGACATTGGTTCGATTCCACTACTGTATGGACTACTACCAGATAAACAACAATCAACATATGAAGAGTTTCACAAACAAGTAACGAAACTGGTTCGCGAGCTTTCGGATAATCCTAATTGGATTGGTCCTAAGATTATGGTATCGGATTTTGAAGAAACAATTTTGAATTCTGTTAAAAATGTATTTACCGAAACAAAACATCAAGGTTGCTTGTTTCACTCAGGCCAATGTATTTGGAGGAAAATCTAAAGTGAAGGATTACAAGAATTATTTCAAAATGACAAGATTTTTTCAATAAGAATGAGAGTATTAAATTCAATGGCGTATCTCCCAGAAGAGGAGGTTAAACCTGTCTTTGTGCAATTACTTCAAAAAGAATTTTTCTATAACGGAGAGAATGGAAATATCTTTAACAATGATGTTATTGTAAAAATTGATAAGGTAAGCAGTTTTGACTAAAATAAATAAAATAAACAAAAGAATATTTTTTAATCCAGGTTTTAGAGTACTTCAACAGAAATTGGGTCGGAGTAGTAGTTTCGGATGGCAAACTTTGTTCTGCTCCTATATCTTATAAGACAAAGTACCCTGTTGGTCTTTGGAGTGTTCATCAGCGTACCTTGAATGACCAAGAGAAAACTGTCAACAAATTAGAAGGATATCATTTCCGTGTTGCAGGCGAAATCCCGGCTGATGTCCAGATTAATATATTTTTTCACGATCTAATTGAGCATCACGCGGAGAATATGGAACGGTTGAGGAACAATTCGGGGGGACAAACATGTGTAACCCAACGAAAAGGTTACAGTAAGCGCCAAATTCAATTGAAACGAATGGTGGTACATTATTCCGATAAAAAGAATTTTTCAACTGCAGAAGATTTTTTGTTAAAAGTTGCAGCCTACACAAAGTATCAACTTAAGCCTTCTCGAAAATCAAACGATGAAAACAATGGTGATTAAAACCAACTTTTGTGTCCCCGTATTTGATAACATTCAATAGTACTAACTTGTCTATTGGTATTTAAAAAATATAATCAACTTTGATTTACTTTGTAATAATAAATAATAATATATCAAGTTAATATATTATATAGTTATATTTGTTTACTAAAGTTATTATCTATAAAGTTTGGTCTTTTCCTGTTTAGGGTCATCACAGTAGAACGAATTATTCTGTGGTCTTTCCTAGTAAGAATTCATTACAAGGAGGAGTTAAAGTGGAGAATCAAATTCTAATTCCTCGAAGGCAATACATTTCTAAATATTCAACAATAAGCAATTTATTCAGATAACACAAATTAAAATGATAAAATGAATAGAGTAAGTGTTTACAAATTAGAAAAACAAATGAAGACATTAATAAGACATTAATTAAACAAATCTAAATCGTCTTATGGAAGAACATATGTTGAAAGTTGAATTAGAATACGAGATAGGAGATGAGATGGCACGAAGTGAAGTAATGATTGTTTTGATTTTTATTTGTATTTAAATTGGTGAGGATAATGAAATGGCACTTGATGGGAACACGTTGTAGATAAGAGATCAGGATAAAGTTTACCAAATTCTTCAAACAGTGAATTTACCCAAACAACCAAACATGACTGAAATGGCAAAGTCAATAGTGAAAATCAAAACAAAACAAAATGTCATAATTACTTTAAATTTAATTTTCCTTGGAACTTGATTAAGATATTTAGAATAATGTATAACCTCAGTCAAACAAAATGTGAGCTCACAAGTTTTGGGTTGAGTGCAGAAGAAGAATCTGTAGTCTTGGCATTTCATAGTAAGTAATTAGTAAAACAAAGTAATTGACACAAAGTAAATAGAGTTGACAACGAATACATATTGGTACATTGATCACACAAACACATAGTCACTCACAATTGTCAGTGAATTTAGTTATTCAAAACACAAACTAACGATAAACACAATCATCGTACTTCGGTTGATTTGGGATATTAATTAGTGTCAAACACCAGAAATTGAAAATTGGAAGGAAGGTAAAGTTCCACACAGAGACATACAAACGATCATACGAACGACAGGCTTCACAGGGACAACAACACAACTCAACGGACTCAACTCGAGAGCCAGTGAGAGTGAAACACCGACTATCGATAGTAACAATCGATACTCTTAAATTCTTTAGATTCTTAGATATTTTTTGATAAACCCGAATATATTCAATTACATTATGGTTAATTTTCAATCAATTACCTGACAAGTGAGTTAACTGTCCGACCAATAATCATGATTGAGTTCCCGAACAATAACCAGGACGAATATCCGATAAATTGTCTGAACTTATTACCCGAACTAAAACCGGGGTCAATTATCTTATTTGTTCGGACTAAATACCCAATGAACTACAGGGACCACTTCCATTTAGGCACTCTAAGGTCAATCCGTCTCAAATGCATTGGAACAAAACTAAAAATTGGGATTTACCAAATATATTTAGTAGTTCGCTTTCAACAGAAAGACTCGAAGCCTCCCAAATGCACTGGACAATCGTTTCGTTTGGATTCCTCTCAATTTACCTTAAATGGAATGGATCAATTTGTCTCAAATGTATAGGACAGTTCTCTTGTTCTGATTTTACTCAATCTACCAACCACAGAACGAGTCAAAACCTCTCAAATGCACTGGACAATCGTTTCCTTTGGATTCCTCTCAATTTACCTTAAATGGAATGGATCAATTTGTCTCAAATGGATAGGACAGTTCTCTTGTTCTGATTTTACTCAATCTACCAACCACAGAACGAGTCAAAACCTCCCAAATGCACTGGACAATCGTTTCGTTTGGATTCCTCTCAATTTACCTTAAATGGAATGGATCAATTTGTCTCAAATGGATAGGACAGTTCTCTTGTTCTGATTTTTCTGAATCCACCAACAACAGAACGAGCCAAAACCTCCCAAATGCACTGGACAATCGTTTCGTTTGGATTCCTCTCAATTTACCTTAAATGGAATGGATCAATTTGTCTCAAATGCATTGGATTTTCATGGAGTTCTTTTGTATGATTTTTCTCAATTTGCTTTTTTATTGACAAAGAGGGACAAAAAGTGACAAAGAGGGTGAGAGGCAGGGAGAAAGAGGGAAAGTGGTTTGTCGCGACGGAGATCGGCGAAATCAAAGGTGGATCACTTGTCCGTTTGATCACTTGTCTGGTGGAGGACTTGTCGAGTTGAGGACTTGTCATGGGACCGCTGTGTGTATGTCTATGTACAATGAGTCATTGTCAATGACTAATTACGAGTGACACACAGTGCCGCCACCCTCCCAAACTAAAACAAAAGATACTTCAGTACTGTCTTGCTGTTGTGTATTTTGCGCGCCAATTTGATGCCGCCAAAAGTACACCTCCACTGGCGCCGTAGTGTCTGTGTTTGTCGCGACAGTTAGGGTTGTCTGCAAGCCGGCTTTTCTCGTTCGTTTTTGTTCTTGCTGAGGTCGTTTTTGCGCCAATTCACTCGTCCTTTCACTTCTGTTTTCCAGGTTAGTTAAATAAATTTCTTAATTTGAAAATGACTAATTAGTTCATTCCACATTAGTGCAAACAGTCCTTCTCAGGACTATCAAGTGTCTCAACGATGACAGCAAGACCAGCCGAGTGTCCCCTGTTTGGAGCATCACGAGATCTACCTACTGACCGATTGCCAACCTATTCGGATCTGATGCGTTACTACAAGATTGTGAGCGATCGAATCAAATTGCAAACCAATTCGAATAAGGATCCAGACAGAACGGATGTCATCAACCAAATTCGTGACGAACTTGTGCTGTTGTGGCACAAAGCAAGACTGTTTCACTGCAAACCAGACTACATCTACACCAAACTGAATCGATTTAGAAATGACTATTTAAGACACTTTAAATTTGCTAACGATACAAGAGCAAAACGTAACAAAACATTAGCAGCACTGAACAATTTTCGTATCAAAAGTCAAAAACTATTCGACATCTCCAAGTGCAAATGCGAACTTCCAAAATGTAAATTCTGTAGCAACATTGACGATCATGACAGGGACTTTCTACTAGACCAAAAAGGTCATCGTTTGGATACGATTAAAGTTGATCGGCATCGAGATTTGGCTTGGCAAGACAAATTGGCTCGACTGGAGCAGGACGAGATCAAGGCCGCTTTGAAAGAGAAACAAGCTAAAGAAGAAGAAGAATTGCGTGAACATCCTTTCGTACAGCTTGACGATTCGTCTGGATTGTCGGGAGAATCTATGTGTGACGAGTCTGACCCGAACGACCCTCTTTGGACCGACAATCTCGAACCGAAACAAAATGACCAAAACAGAACTGATCTAGGTGACCTTGCAGAAGTGGCAATCCGATTCGAACATGAACGTGTGAGCAATGGAATTTTGGCTGCAATCACTAATGTTGTTTTAGTGAAATATAATATTGTAACCAAAGAGAATACCACTGAACTGGTCGACCAGTCTAAACTTGGACGTGCCAAGGACCGAATCAGAAATGAAACTCTAGAAGAAATTGAACAAAATACTGAAAAAACCAAAGACTTAGGGTACGACTCGAAAATCGACAAAAAGTCATTGGAGACTATCGAAAAGTTAATCGAAATTGGATCAACAATTTTAAAATCCTACTCGACTCAGACTGTCTCACAAGAACACTACGTTTTGATGAATCAACTCACTAGAAAGTTCCTGAAAATCCTCACTGTAAAGCATTCAGATTCCTCCATGAAGGTAAATGAGTAAAAGGGAAATAATAATACAAAAATAATATTTTAATAATCTATTTGTAGCCTGCGGAGAAGATTGCCAATGCTATTGTCGACTTGCTCGGTAAAGACAGTTTGTCTGAGCTCGAAGCCTTGTCATGTGACGGCTGCAACATGAACACAGGTGCACTTGGTGGAATCAATCGATTTATCGAGGAGATTCTCAATAGAGCACTTCAGTGGAAGGTCTGCCTATTACATGCAATCGAGCTGCCACTGAAGAATATGGTGTACCAATTGGACGGAGCATCATCATCAGAAGGCGGATTCAAAGGCGAACTTGGCAAGCTCATCTCCAACGAAGCTAATCCGCCGTACAAAATGGAAATCGTTGCGTTCGATCCAATTCCACTGGTTGATCTGCCTCCTTACCAGCCACAAGTCAAAACTCGAAGGAATGGAAATGAGGAGGAGTTCGTCATCAACAAGGACCAAGATCAACTGTACCACATGATTGTCGCAACCAGCAAAGGAATTGTCGACCCAAAATTGGCTCATAGAAAAATTGTGAAGCCATCTAAGTGTCGCTGGTTTGTTACCGCCAGCAATCTACTTCGTCTGTATACAGTAAAAAATCGCATTTACGAATTCGTAAAATTTGTAGTATTTTACAATTACATGAATTTATATTTTACGAGTACGGAAATTTTCGAAAACTTCACGTATGTGTAAATTTTCGTTTTCATATATATGCATAATTTAATAATTTTACATATCCGTAAAAATAAAAATTTGCGGATATGTAAAATTTAATAAATATACAATTCTGTGAATTTACAAATCTACGTTTTCGTAAAATTTTTCAGTTGATTATTATTTCAGATTTCCGTACATTCTAAAATTCACAAAATTGTAAAATTATTAAATTTTACATATCCATAAATTTGAAAATTTACGTTAGCGTGAATTTATGAAATTTCACGTATTCGTGAAATAACATGTGTCAATGAAAAGACATCAATCCACATAAAATTTCACAAAAACATAGATTCTCCAAATTTTACAATTTCATAGAATTTTGAAATGGCTATTGAAACGTGAATTTTAAGAACTTTATATATTTGTAAATTAAAAAATCACGTATATGTAAAATTTTAAATGTTGTTTGTTATCAAATTGAGACGAATACTTAAGATCGTGAATTGGATGTCGTCACTGATTGGTTATGAATTTTCATTGTCTAATTTGAAATTGTATTTACTTTAATAATTTTGTTGAAAATATTTATTATTATCAGATTAACTTAATCCGATAACCCGTTTATCTTTAATTCAAATTATCAACAAATTATTAAAAATTATTAAATTTAATTATTTCAGGTTAAGCAAAAGTATAAACCTCGATTCAGAATGTTAAAACAGGAAACACTAATTAAACGATATGACAATCATCAATTGTTCAGAATTGGTTACATTTGAATTTGAATTTTGAGTTGACTGCGCATGCGTCCCTGATGACGACATCACTCACTCAACTGCCACTGTTGGTGTCTGTCTGTCCGCTAGCGCTGTGTGTGCTGTGTCTCATAGCGCCTCTGTGCGCTCTGTGTTGTGAGTGTGTGTGTGTGTCGGTTGGTTTGCGCGCTACAGCCGGTCAGTGCAGCAGGACTTTGTGATTCTCGTTGCGTTTCTTCGTTTCAATTGATCTGTTTCTCATTTAATAATTCTTATTCACTATTGTGACTACCATTTATTTAATTTATTATGTGCGGATTGTAATTTATCATTGTGTCTCAACCACCACTTCTGAATCTACACCGAAATATGCAATTTTGGTCTCGACGTTCCTTGACTTGAAATGTCTAAAAACTTCTACAAACATTTGTGTTCTATTCCCTTATTAATCCAGCGAATTACTACAACACCCACTCCTAATTTATCCGAAAATATTCAGCATTGCAACTTTACTCATGTACGTGAAAATTCCGCAAACAATGAAACCGCGGTTTAAGGTAAATAACTTAGTTATAATCTGTTGTCTTCATATTTCTAATCTAAAACTATTTTATTTATTTAGGACGTTCGTATTCATATCGTGGCGCGTGCAGAAACAATTACTGGACAATTTAACGACTTGAATATCTGGTTTGGCAAATGTTTTGGAAATGTTTATATCGCAACAAGTACGGATCCGAAATCTCTAATCTACTCTCCATTGATGGGCCGAATCATCTGCCGATAATCGATTCTATGGTTTGGCATGGGCAAGAAAGCATCATTGGAGAATGCATCTACATCAGACGAAGACTTTTCGTTGACGAAGATCATCACCGATCATCATTCCGGCTCAATTCTACGATTACATTTGGTGTGAATATGTAAGTATATTATACTTAAGCTAAATCAATGTATTTACGAATTCTTGTAATATTATACTTTATAAAACGTATATTTTGTGTTGTAATTGTATGCAAATAAACAATAATGTAAAATTGTACGAATACGTGAATTATTGGAAGTGGGGGACCTGCAGGGCAGCATTGCACCTTTGGAAAATATCCGTATTCGTAAATTTTTAATTCACATATACGTAGATTTTAACTCTCAATAATTTACGAATACATAAAAAAGAAAAATTTACGTATACGTTTTCAGTTACTATATTTTTTACGAATTCATAAATTTTTGGAGGCAAATTTTTTAACGGTATACTGGTCGGCAACTCCAGAGATGTTCGCTAAGCCTGAATCGTTCCAACTGCTCAAGACACTTGCCCAATTCATCGTTCAAGCTTATGGTCCAATGGCTTTTTGGATCAAAATGAAATGGAACTTTGCTTGGGGAGCCAAACATTTTCACCAATTGTGTGTTCGCTCACAATTTTTGCTTCAACCCGAACATGACCACAAATATCTCGGAGAAAAAATACGAAAGAAAGTGAAGGCAACGAAAGAAGGAGATAACCAAGCGAAAGGAGATGAAGATGATGAAGAAGATCAAAGGCTAACTCCATACGAGGTTGTTGAGGCGACTTTGAGGCGGAACTCTTTTTGCGCTCACCCTGAAAGCATCACTGTGGCCATGCTGATTGATGACGATTTGGCGGTTCGGGAAATGGCGGTCAACAAGATTAGAGAAATGCGCGAAAGGGAACAAGAGCAACAAACCAAAGTAGTACAACCACAAACTGTTGCTCAATCAGGCAACAAGCGAACAAGAAAGACTCAAACAAAGAAGCCACCGAAGAAGCAGAAGGTCTCTTCTGTTAGAATTTTCAGAGCGCCCGGCAAGGATCTACTGTTGGATGCACCAAATTACTGGCAAATGGTCCCATGGGAGGACAAGTTGGATTTCCAGTGGACCGAGCCTCCCGTGACCAAATCCATTCCTTTGGACAAATTGTCATCATACGAACCGCCCAAGTATCCGTGCCATAATCAAAATGTAGAGTTCTATATTCAAAGATCCAGCAAAGTGTGTGCAGCAGTGGCAGACGAAAATAGAAGAAACGCAGACATTGTCATCGGTGAGAAGTCTCGCAAGAGTTTGCCATATTTCAAAAACAAAAAAGACTTCATGAACTTTGATTAACTTTGATTTTGATTTATTGATTATTATTTAATTGCAATAAAATGATAAATTGAATGATGATAATTAGATTCAATTTATATTAGTTTCTCGAGGAGATAATCAGTTAAGATGTTGAACAAGACTGGAGACAGCGGACAGATGAAAGACGAATGGACTCACTTTGGTTACCATTGACAATTGTGAGATACTAGTCCAGTACATTCCGTCTGTTCACATCAAGTGCAGGACCAGTGTCGATTTTGAATGCAATGCCTCTCCTGAAGCCATTCTGGTTGTTGCTAAGTTTGATAGTACGATCCGCGAGAACTGTACATAGACACAGATGCAAAATCATACGATAGTAATTGGGAGGAAGTCTGCACTAGTTAACTAATTGCCAATTGGTTCTATGACATTGTCCTCCTTGGCAATAAGCATAGTTTTCGAGTCTCGTCACTTATCATAAATGTCACCAATGTAGATGCAGCAGTTGAGCAGAACCACAAACTCGTCGATCTTATAAATGAATTAGTTTGGCATTAGACCATCAGGACCTGGACTTGATATTAGTTTGATACGAATGATTTTCAATAATCAAAATAGTTGCTGTTGAAACAGATTCATTTGCAAAAATTGAGAAGTAATTCACTTGAGTAAATATGAAAGGTGCTGCTTTCTGTAAAAGTCAAATAACTGTTATTCGTTGCCAAAGTTGTTTGAGTTTGGCCGTTCTTGATTAGATGCCATCGTTCCGAGAATGTTACGGTAGATTCTCTGTAATAAATATTTAATATGAATTTAATGTATAACATGTAAACATTAGAAATGTTACTGCGATTGGAAAATGAGGCCATAAATTCATTGATTGGATTTTATAGTCATTAGAGAAATAAGCCGAGAGCAGAAGAGAAACTTGTGTGCAAACTTGTGTTACAAGTTGTGTATCCATAATTTACAATTGGCCAGAATGATTTATTCTTGAAGCAAAAGTAAACTTGTTATCCACCAAAGAAAGTTAATTGAAACAGTTCTTAATAAAAATAGTACTTTGACAGCTTGATTTGCTTCTCAATGTCCATAGTAGAATGTCAATAAGTTATTGTCAATAACTGCACGATCGATTCCTCTCGAAATGTCACAAATGAGATATTAATTCTTGTTTTGAGATGATCGGTAAAGATTAAATAAAATTGGCTTGCAAACAAATTAATATCGAAAATGCTTTACTCGTTCAGATAAACAGAAAAAATGTTTGAAACTTAGGCTTTCAAACTTTGAAATTCAAAGCAGGCAAAGTGTTGTCTGCAGAGTCTGTGCAGACAGACAGACAGCAAATCAGCTGACAATTGTAAGCATCTGCTTTTAGAAAATTTCCCAAATGATACAATTTTAATTAGCCTGGGGAATAGTCTAAACATCATCCAAAAAATCTGGAAAAATTCTCAAAAATTCTTTTTTGGCATACTCTATCGGTTTATCGATGATACGATAGTCATCACACACCTTCGAGGATCCCTAGTGTACGCGCACACACACACCGAAAGCAGTAAAGCAGCAGCACACTCATGCACACACAGCCAAGCAGGCGACAGTACGCGCGTTGTTTTGAATGTTGTCAATCTGAATGTAAACATTGTGCCCTAAACATCTAACTGACAGATCTACTGCTATCTGAACTAAACAGATGTACTTGCAAACTAATGTCTTCAGTTTGTTATTATCTCAACCAATCAACTCAAATCACTCAAAAAAAACAACTTTAAATCCATCACCACCAAACTGATTTGATCCTTTTAACAACATCTACAGCACCACACCGTTGTTTTTATTCACATTTTGTAATTACAATCTGTTAAATTTACAGAGGTGCTGCCAAATAGTTATAACAGTGCTCATCGCATTTGAAAGCCTACATGTACAACTTCATCACATCACCAAATTAAAGTTTATGAATATGATTATTTCCTCTGTATGTCAATTGAATTAATGCAATTGAGGATCACAGATCTTTTCAATGTCAGCATGGCAGTCACAAAACAAATCACGCTAAACCGACATATTTGTCTAAATGAATCAAACGAATCTTTACTCGAAATAATCTTAACTCTTCATTGACATAAAAATCTAAGCAAAATGAAAATCAACGTAGATAAATCAGAATCAATTACAAGTAGAAAGAGACCAGGTGAAGCAAATTACGAATTCAATACTTGGGTGTGAATTTTGCAAGTTATAGACGACAGAGTTGAGAAGTCAATCAATGTATCGCACAGACCAGTACTGTACCACCTTTGTTGGAAAAGTAGAAATGATCAGAGCAACCAAACAGTGTTCAGATCCATATACAGACGGTATACGACAGAGATTTAATTCCGGAGATGTATGGTGGACTCAACACAAAAAGGCCAAATAAGGAACGACAATACACGAAAGAATATTAGAATCGAGCCACTACTTTGATCAATTGCAAAATTCCAAATAAGTTGGTTACACTATTTGATCCGGCTACTGAGATTTGTTGAGATTACCGTAGAAAGCAAACAGTAGTCAGAATACTACCACTTGGTATTTTACCATGTGAAAATGTCACAAGATTGTAAATATTGAAGATATTTTGAAAATGTTCGATTGGGTGATTCGTTTGTTATCTGTACAAACGGTACATTCTTTACACTTTAATTCAATTTACAAATGAACCGAATGTAATACAAAAAAAGTGCGATCGAATGTACGAGAAATTGCAATTTGATCTCGATCAATTGAAAATGAAATTGCGGCGCGGTCGTGGAGAGAGGGGTGTGGGGGAGTGGGTTGGTGGTGGGTGGGTGGGTGGGGTGTGGGCGCGCGAGCGCCTTGCGAGGGTCGCTTGCGACCCGAGCATTTTCTTGTAAAGATTGATAAAATAGAAAAATAATTGATGATATATTTCTGTAAAATCGAAGATTTCGACTATAGATTTTTTATTTTCCAATATTTAGAATAGCGCTTGTAAATTAATAAAACATGCAAACACACCTAACGCTTCTAATATATTCTTGTAAAATCGAAGATTTCGACTATAGATTTTTTATTTTTTTATATTTAGAGTTGCGCTTGTAAATTAATAAAACATGCAAACACACTTAACGCTTTTAAATTGATAAAACAACAAAATTGAACGGGTATTTCATTTTTCAGTAAATAATAAAAATCGTGCCCCAGGTGTAACTGCAAGAATTTTTGCATATGTGTTGCATATAATGAGTATGTATTGGTACCTAGGTAAGTGGACCAATCGATTGACAGTTCTTTCTAAATTTGCAGTTGGACATGAGTGTAAGCATTGGACAGGTTTGTTTATTATACGTACTCGAACAATTGGAAAACAAATCCAATATATGCATATAATCCAAGGTGCTACTATTTATAATCAACGATTTTTGTTATATCTTTTTTGGTTCATTTCTGAAATGTAATGAATGATATTCTGTCATGGGAGACGTCACAAAAAAGCATTATATTTGTCAATTAAAGCTATTGATAATGGTATTGACTTGACAACAAATCATTGGCTAAACGATAACTGAAGAATCACTCAAAATGAATGAATAATACTTTTTGTCTGGTTTAAGTGCAAATTTGTTCTTTGAAACTGACAGTTTGGTTTATTCAAGGAATCACGTTCATAAATTGTTATCTCACTTTGACGGGATTTACACCTGGGGCACGATTTTTTATTATTTACTGGAAAATGAATTACCCGTTCAATTTTCTTGTTTTATCAATTTAGAAGCGTTAGGTGTGTTTGCATGTTTTATTAATTTACAAGCGCAATTCTAAATGTGGAGAAAATAAAAAATCTATAGTCGAAATCTTCGATTTTACAAGAATATATTGCATCGATTTTCAATACGTGTTATGAATATGTACCAAAGCAAGTCCAAAATATCATATATAGTTATCATGATACACTGAAAAGCTACAAGGCAGGATTCCATTCGCTATTTGCTCACAAGATACAATATAGCTACATGATTATGATTATAACTATTACCAGTTCGTTGTTAACAAAATCTAGCATACAGAAAAACTATATTTGTTACATGAGCAAATAGATTGTCCAGAAAACTTACGAAATAGCATCCACATACGGATATATAACAATGTAGCACCGTTATAAAGTTAGCACCTTGTTCGTTTTTACATAACCGATTTACCACCGTGTAAAACTTTAGGAAGTAGGCCATCAGTCCGGGTAGTTAATCTTCTCCTTTGCTTATTTCATGTCTTAGGCTCCTTTCGAAATGTGATTCTTATTAACTTTTTGAATGTTTAAGGTATCAATTATAGAAGGCTGACCCAGAGTTTGCTTTATGCTAGTGTTCACTACTCGTGGTCAATTTGTTTAGCTTCAATCACTTGTGGTTTATCATTGAATTGAACACGAGCAGTCTTATCCACGTTCACATCTGGCAATGGTGGTTGACGTTTGTCTAATGCCACGGGATTGTTCAGTTTCGAAGGTTGATGGTCTTTATTCTTCAGGTTCTTCTAGTAGGACAATCTGATTATAAGGGCATACAATCAATTCTATGTTGTCACTTTTCGGTTTAGTATCTGATTACGGAGTTGACTGGTGGAGAGATCGATTGAGTCGATTAGAAGTTGGGGTTACAGATAGAAATTCAGAGCTCAAACTAACAACGCGACGTTACAGCTCATCCTTCGCAAAGTACTGTAACGGCAAAAGTATGATGAAGATGGTTTTTCACACTGCCTTCCCGATTCTGATCTAGTCATTTACAGAGATGTATTCGGGACAGAATGCGGCATTGGGTCTGTTTTTGTCGTCTATCAAATTGGCCTAGAATAAAACAATGAAATGTTCAAGCTTCCGTCATATTGCAGGCTTAAAAAGAGGGCGATGATGCACGAAGGAGATTTCTTGCGTACGAGTTGTGGCCAGTGGTTTATATTGCTAATGGTGGGGCAATTTTATTCCATTTTCAATTGCATTCGCTTTTCTTTTTCATTCCAATGCAGAAATTCAAACCAAAGATTGATTCTATTCTCCAAATGCTCAGTGATGCTCACATGACATAATATGCTTCGCTTCCAGTACAGATATGCAAAACCAAAGCACCAATTTGTATACAAAAGAAAACTGTACCTTGAATTTGAGCACGTTGTTGACAAAACAATGTGTTTATGCAGCATCGAGCAGTAAACAAGACCGTCCACAAATGACGTTTGTTTTCACTCAAAGTACGCATTAAACAACAAATAAGATAAACGCACACCAGCACAGCAACGTATTCAGAAGTTTAGCACACAAACATGCGCGAAATTGATTTCACGTGTGATTTTTGGTTTTCTGCGCATTTGGTCAAAAACATGGGCATTTCACATAGTACCTGTGATTGCGTCACTAACTTCTACAATTCAAGTGCTCCTCCTTGCTGGTGGGCAAAAGACACACCTCCTCCACTTCCACAATGACGTCCCCGATTGGCTAAAAATGTACCAAATTTTTGGGGGCAGGAGCGCCCAATGGGAGAAATACATGGAAAAGCGTCAGTCATACGAGCAGAAATAACTAAAAAATCTATAATATAATATTTTGAGTTTTAATTAGTTGTTTGTCTCAATCAATTTTTTTTCATTAAGATTTAAAAACTGATATAAGTGGATTACATTTGATACTGTCGTGATTGATTTCGGGTTCAATATTAAATGTATCTGTACTGTAACAATTTATAGGAGATAATCAAAAATCTCCCATATAGCAGTAAATACTAGGAAAAATGTTAAATTAATATAAATCACTTTACAAGCATAAAAGTACTCATACCTTCATAAAAGCGTCCATTGAGATGAGTCCAAAGTTGCCATACGTGAATCCATACCGATTACGCACATGAATGGACATGATTTGATTGCACAACTGCAGTCTGGTTCGTAGGTTGCCAACTTTATGCTGATTTCGAACCATCAGTTGCTGCAAAACAATTCCAGGCTTGTGGATCTGTTTGGTACAGCGAGCCAAAAGAAAATGTACTCCAAATACAACAAATTGTATATATATTATGAAGAATGCAATTATGGGTATGTTTTGTCCTTGGACATAACCAGTGAAAATCCAGATTGTGAGCAATGCACTTGTAGGACAGAAAACCATCAAGCAAGCAAGAAACAATCGACCATACATTTTGTTGATACGGAAAAAGAAGAGCAAAGTTTGAGTGAATTGTGCACGAAAATGAAGATAATTTATTGCATTGTAGTGATGAGTCAAGAATACGGTCAATTCGATATATATGAACTTGGATCTGATGTAAAGGGAAATTAACAGAGCAGCGATTAAACTAAAAAATAATGCCAAAACATGAGAAAGGTTGAAGACGTATAGCCAGTAGAGCACGAAACAAGTGCAATGCCAAAGTAAAATGAAAATTAGTAAAATTATTGAATATTTTTCAAATAATTCGTAACGATGATTGAATATTGTGAACGCATAGAAAAAAGTGACGTAAACAACGAGAATATCTAAGAAAATTTAAATAATCAAATCATGTGACATGTTTCTTCACTGCATGACATTTCAAAAATCAAAATTTAAATTAAAATGTTGTGCAGTGAAGTGAAATTTTATAAACCAAACTTACCTAAAACAAAGGTCAAACCATGAAACAAATTCAATGCCAACAAAAACCTCTTTCTGACAAGCTGACACAAATTTCTGGTCATTTTGTTGTAACTTGAATTGAAAAAGGACGGATCATTTTTTATCATAACATTAGCCAAAAAGTGATTCAGTTTGTAATCGGTTCCAATGAGTAGCATGTGATTGTAATAGATAATCATCCAACAAACGGACACAACGATGAGATTTAACTGCGATTTGGGTAGAAGAACGTAGTAGGCATCGTAGTGGATGGCGTGATCGAGTTCACTCAGTGGATAAAAACTTAAATACACAAAATGAATGGATTTAATGGCGATGATCATGTTAATGACTCGAATTTGACCAAGAACACGCGAATTATTGAAAAGAACAATCTGCTGGACAATGTTCAAATAGTCGACAAAATAAGATAATGTTTTGTGTGGACAGAGAATTGTTTCGATAATCTTGAAGATTCTTTTGCGTAGTTCGGATAATGTCATGTTTGGATTGGCATTGCAGTTTTTGTTGTCTTCTTCCTATGACGACCAAACTCAATCTGTCAGGTAGGACATTTCAAGTTTATTTTTATTATTCAAATAGAACAGAAAAGTGTACAGGAACAAGTTTGTGTATGTGTGTTTGCTCAGGCGGATAATGATCACAAATAATGTCATGACAAATTTTATTGATTTTGCAAAATGTATGATGGTTGACTTGTCTTTAGATTTGAGGATAACTTAAAGATCTCTCAAGTTCGTGAAGAGAGCTACCCTTGAAATGAATTGATCGAAAGTGGTTCAGGTGGTATCAGCATAAATATCACCCGTTTTGTGTTGAGCCTACCGGTAGAGGTAGGTTAGTAATGACAAACACAAGTTGAAATGTACACATTTGTTACTTTTACTTTTTATTACCTTGTTGTTGTTTTGATCGGAAGGCCAAACTCAGAAAATTGTATAAAAACATAATGTTTTTGTGACAGTGAACTCAATTCTGTCCAAGTCGATTATAGTCAAAGTTTAATTTCATTCATATCGAAACATGTTTAAATTTTAATCTTCTTGTTCACATTGAAGCACACCAAAAAGTTTTGCATGATAATTTATGTACATCTAGGAAAATCATAAGTGAATTTTATTTTGAACTTTACACTACCAAAGATAGTAATTCAATTAAAGATATAGAGGCATTGAAGGCATTCTTGTAAATTCGTGAACAACCATGTTAATTTAAGACGCTCAAATTTGAATTGATTCTAAATTGGTATAAAATATTATCTTTGAAAAAATGTCAATTTTTAATCTCCGTCTTCATCATTCTATCGCAAAGTAATCAAGACCAATTTGAATGTAACGATAATCTCTATCTGAGCCATTAAAGTACTCGAGATTATTTGAGTATTGCACATTCACGAGTGCAATGCATTCCACTTTGGTTGGTGGGCACGATTGATTGATTTGATTAAAACAAACCCAAATCCGGTTTCTCACAAAATAACATTTGTATATAAATTGAAATTTTTTATTGTTATTTTTGTATATTCTAAATCACACATCTAAATGCAAGAAAATGATTCGACTTTTAATTGCAATTGTTCTGTCAATAGCATGTGCACAGACTTGTGTTCATGCCGAACAAGAAGATGAAGCTCTGCGAGAGTGTGGAAATCTCCACCATCTCGAATTCCGAAATCTGCCAAATGCAAATGCTACATTTTCCAATCGAAATTGTAAGCTCAAATGTTCTGTTGGCGATAAGACCCTGTCGGATGATGCGCTCAATGAAGGATTTCCGTGTCCCCTTGAGTCGTCTGGAGTTTGTCACAATGGTCAGTGCATTGGCAGTCAGACTGACGCGCTGAGGGAATGCTCAAATGTGCATCACATTGACATGCACAGCGCTCACAGTTCGGGCTCGTCTTATGGCAACAATCAGTGCTCACTGAGATGTGTCATCAGTGGAAGTGTCATCTCAGAAAATCAACTAAACGAAGGCTTCGCCTGTCCTACCGAACCCAATGGAGTAAGTAGTAGCCAAACAAATTGCAATCCACTTTATATATTTGATGAAATGTTCGCAGATTTGTCGTAATGGTCGTTGTGTTTTGAAGAACCAACCGACCACAGTCACTCCACCACCAAATGGTCAAATTCATAACATTCACGAACTGCAAGTAAAATTGGTCTCGGCAAATTTACTCAGCAACTATTTCTATTTGTCCGCGATAGTCGGCATTGAAGAGAACCACCAAAACAATGTAATATAACATTTAGTTCAATTAATTTAAAATCACTCAATTCTCTAGACTGCCCACTCGTATCTGAATTGCCGCAAGCGCTGTTCAACTGTCTCCATTCACGGAACGGCTCACAATCCCGCGTGGGACTACAATTGCTTCCTCGCTGGACCATTCCAGAACGAGAACGACGTTCTACTGGTGACCGTGTTATACCGGTACCAAAACAGAAACGTCGTTGCGGGCATTTACCAGGAGAATCTTCAATCGCTCTACAATCGTCTCTACCCAATTTCGACACATCGCACAACCTTGGATTTGCAATATCCAGGCATATTTCCTCTTTACCAAAACGATCTGCTACACCAAACTGGAAATATTACTCTGGATTTGTCAATTTTACTGTCGCATTAAGTTTGATGGATAAATATTGCTATCTTAAAATCTTTTAAAATATTGCACATGTACATTTACAAGCATGTAAATGATTAAAGTTTTGATTGAGTTATCAAACGATAACAATTAGATTGATTATTAACAAATTGAATTACTCCTTGTTAATTACACATCTGGAGTAATTCAACACACAACAATAAGCCCCATTTGGATTTCTCAAGTGTTTGATAAACATCAGCATACAAGTACAATGCAATGTATTTGCTGTCTATCCTTGATTCAAATCAAAATGGCATTGCACACTGCTTGTTTGAGCACATGTTTGATTACTATCGACTAAACTAAATCCGGTTCGATATTCTACTATTGCAAAACTAGATAATTGTAATTGTATTGTAATTGCGAGCGAAAAAAATCAAGCCATCAAATAATATCTCGAAAAAATAATACATGATTAATTTTTTAATCTTAAAACCCAAAATTGGGTTTCAATTAAAGGGCAACCACTTTCATTTTAGTTGTCATTTTTTGTTTGAATTATTATTCGTTGCCAAAGAAACTGGTAAAGCAAGAAAGTCAAGAATTGTCTTTAATTATTGATAATATGAATCGATCAATAGGTTTGATGGTTGGATCGGTTTGGGATCTGAACAAATTAGGCGCAGTTATTGGTAAAAATTTTCCAATTTTAATTTCGAATCTTACAAGGCTTCGTGTACTTCATGGGTGCGCAAACTTTTCGAGGCAAATTCCAACAGGGTGGACATTCGAAGCACAAAAAGTCCACTCTTTTTTCGCAATCACAGTGTGGTTTTTTGAAGATTTTTAAGAAAAAACTGATTTGAATGGATTTGATACAGTCGTGTTTGGTATCGGGTTTAATATTAAATGTATTTGAGCTTTAACAATTTATAGGAAATAATCAAAAATCTCCCATACAGCATTAAATACTAGGGAAAGTACAATTAATTCAAATTACCTCACGAGTCTAAAAGCATATATATACCTTCATAAAAGCGTCCATTGAGATGAGTCCAAAGTTGCCATAAGTGAATCCATACCGATTGCGCACATGAATGGACATGATTTGATTGCACAACTGCAGTCGTGTTCGTACGTTGCCAACTTTATGTTGATTTCGAACCATCAGTTGCTGTAGTGTAATGCCAGGTTTGTGAATCAACTTGGTGCAGTGTGCCAACAGAAAATGTACTCCAAATACAATCAATTGTATGTATATTATAAAGGAGGCCATTATGGGTATGTTTTGTCTTTGAACATAGCCAGTGAAAATCCATATTGTGGGCATTGCACTGGTGGGACAAGAGACCATCAAACAAGCAAGAAATAGTCGACCATGCATTTGGTTGATACGGAAGAAAAACAACAAAGTGTGAGTGAATTGCCTTCGAAAATGAATATAATTTTTAGTGCTGTAGTGATGATACAAAAGTGTAGTCAATTCACAATGTATCTGCTTGATCTTGATGTAAAATGAAATCAATAGGGCAGCGATTAAACTGAAAAATAATGCCAAAACATGGGAAAGATTGAAAGCATACAGCCAATAGAGCAAGAAACAAGTGCAATGCCAAAGTAGAATGCAAATTAGTGATTGCACAGAATAGTTTTCAAATAATTCGTCACAATGCTTGAATATTGTGAACGCATAGGAAAAAGTGACGTAAACAACTAGAATATCTAAAAAAATTAAATAATTAACTCGTGGCATGTTACTTCACTGCATGACATTTTAAAAGTTAAAAATTTAAATTGAAATGTTGTGCAGTGAAGTGTACTTTTATAAACTCAACTTACCTAAAACCAAGGTCAAGCCATGAAACAAATTCAATGCCAACAAGAAGTTCTTTCTGACTAACTGACAAGAATTTCTGGTTATTTTGATGTATGTTGATTTGAAAAAGGACGGATCATTCTTGATCATAACATCAGACAGAAAATAATTCAATTTGTAATCGGTTTCAATAAGTAGCATGTGATTGCAATAGACAATCATCCAACAAACGGGCGCAACGATGAGATTTATCTGCGATTTGGGTAGAATAAGAAAGTAGGCATCGTATTGGATGGCGTGATCAAGTTCACTCAGTGGATAAAAACTCAAATACACAAAATGAATGGACTTGATTGCAAGGGAGCATGTTAATGAGCCGAATTCTGTAAAGTAAACGAGAATTATTGAACAGAACAATCTGCTGGACAATGTTCAAATAGTCAACAAAATAAGTCAATGTTTTGTGAGGACAGAGAATTGTTTCGATAATCTTGAAGACTCGTTTGCGTAGTCGGGATAATTTTATTCGGGCTGGCATTGCAATTTGCATGTTGTCTTTTCAGTGACGGCTAAATTCAAACTGACGTGCACGGAAACATGTTTGTGTACGTATACGTTTGCTCAAGCGGATAATACACTCTCTGCATTGTCATGACAAATTTTATTGATTTGATTCTTATGGTAAGATTTACATTAAACATAGAGAAACAAAACATGTATTTTTAAATTGAATGGTATATTGCAAATATCACTTGTGTATAGGTAACTTCCAGTTTCTTATTCCGACACATGCAAATGGACATTAATTGACTTTCAAAATGTTAAGTTAAACATTAAAAATATCCGTTTGCTTCAACGGAATAAATATAATTGCCAAAATGTTGGCAAATTGATCTTATTATCTTTCATTTTTAAAGTTGAGTAGTTTGATCAAAACTGGCACTTTTTGGCGTTTTAGAACAAATTCGGAACAGAACTCGGTGGCACGAGCACTGCATACCAAAAGGCTCTACACCATTGAGATTAACCCAAAGGAGGTGAATCAAATTTTGGCTGAATTGTTCAATTTGAAATAATAATTTACATCACAAATAAAGTATAATGTTTTTCAGTTCATCTTCAAATCAATTGTCAAACTATTTTGTTATCGTTGTGCTTTAGCTGCCATCTAGTGACCAATTTTGAAACAAATTTTTTTTGAATAAACATTAGCATTAGTTTGATCAATCATGATTAGAAAGTCCTCCTGTTGAGCATTCTGCCCGAACAAACCGAGAAACTCGATACCAAAGTTCATGATGTTAACAAGCTGATTCAACGATTTGCTGACAACAAACGTGTACACTATCTTGACTTGGCTGTACACTTTGAGGTGAGCTTGGGCCATGACATTGCCGAGTTGTACACAGCTGATCATAAGCACTTGAGTGCAAAGGGCTACGATCTGTGGTACAACGTGATGGAACCATCGTACAAAGAGTTGACTGCTTGAATAGATTATGCATTTACATTAGCGATTCAATAAAAATTTATTATTTTTAATAATGTCTCAATTTTAAAGAAGGAAATTAAGCAGAAAGTATTACTCTTAAGAGAATAAACTAAACTTTCCTAACAAAATAAGGTAACTCCTCAATTGGTGCTTGAACCAGTGTTTCGGATGGTCCTGTTAACGATTTCCCGTGTTTATCGATCCAAACTCCAGTCGGCAAGTAGACCGTCCGTTGATGTGCTCCAAGTTCAATCACCGGTGCAACCACAATATTATCGCCAACCATAAATTGATCACCAATCTTGAATGTCCTCGAGTCATCCGGTTCAGCATACCACATTGGTCGTAGCATTGGTTCACCATACTTGGTACGTTTGGCCAAATTGATGAAAGTTTCTGCGTGCTTCTCGTGAAGTTCAACTGCTTTCTTCGCAATGGCGGTTACTTTCTCACCGAAACTCCACGGTGGAACTGAGAATTGCATCGATGGTAGGAAAGTGTTTGCCTGAATCCATCGAATGAGCAACTCTTCCTCAGGGTGACCATTGCCGCCAATCATGTCTGGCAAGTTGAAAGGATAACCAGAAATGGACATTGTGAGCGCAACAGGAATCAACGACTTGAGACCATCCATAAAAGTCCACGTAGACTGTTTGTCCATCATTCGCACAAAAACGGGCAGAGATTGCGACTTGTAGCCTGCGCGAACTTCGATTGCTCCACCTAGTTTTGCGCATGTTTCCACGTACGCGGTAGTAGCCAGATTTGGATATTGCTGCGCGAGATGACTAGTGAAGAGTAAAATTTTTACCATACCAATTCATTTCACCAGCATCAAATTTGAACGAATCAATCCCGGTCTCATTTTGGAGTTCATGAAGTCTCTGCACGAACCAATTTGCATTGTCCGGATTGGTGAAGTCGATCAAACTGCCAATACCATTCCACCATTTAGTCAGCAGTGGCTGTCCGTTATGGTCTTGAACAAAACGAGCTTTATTCGTTTCCCAAGCCGATGAATCATTGTTGATGAAAGGATAGACCCACAGGGTGACTCGATAGCCTCGATGATGCAAATCGGTGATCATCTTTTTGGCGTCGGGAAATTTTTCCTTATCAAACATCATATCACCGTAGTGCACTTCCCACTTGTCATCAATCTCCAGTTGAGCATGCGGAAATCCGTGTTGAGTCACCTCGGCTGCAAAGCCTCTCACTTTGGATTCTGTAATTCCCTTTTTGTACCGAGCCCAGGTAGACCAAATTGGGTGTTTGAAAAATTTCCACATCTGGGATTCCTGTTGGAACGTTGAACCCAAGAAAATTTTGGTGCTTATTTTCAACGTTCACAAAACTTTTCCATAAAGTTTAACATTCTTGGCAATTCTTATGTAGAAAATCAAATTCAAATACGCTGGATTGTCATATTTTGCTAGTTTACAATACGGCGACTCATTGGATACGCCCACACACATGATTGGATCACCATGATTTGGATTACGACGCAGAAACCAGGGATGATGCTCGTCCAAGAAAATTGCAAACCCATCCGAGGTCAGAAAGAGATGTTCAATAATGTTGCCAAATTGAGTTTGTAAAAAGTCCGCAGTGGTGAAACTTTTAAATATTCCTGTGGTTATGTTATGAGACATTGGAAAATGTTGCTCTTTCTCTTCATAAGTGCTATACCTAAAGAGAAATAACAATGCAACTATATTTACGAATATCCCAATCAACTTACCAACTAGCATTGTTGAAACCATAATGGAAACAAATCTCCCGCTGTAAACTCGGTCCAGCACCGTGCCAGGTGACCTTGAATTGATCAACATTTGCGTCCAAACTCTCCAACTGTTCAACATGAATCTCTGTTTGATCCGTAAAACCAACCGAAAAAATCTGCTTCGACTTGGTTGAATGAGTAATTTGGCTCAACCTTGTGCCATGCGCACTGAAACGGAGCTTCCCTTGATGAGGCAAATGGTTGTTGATCAGTTCAAATGTAGTGTGATTCTCATTGGTGGTGCTGCTGCCTTCCGTCACATCAAATACGCCAATCTTTTCACATGAAATCGCTAAAATTCCTGATAAAATCAATATTAAAACGTTAATCAGTTTTAAAAACAACATTTTCAGTTTGAATTAAACAAAACTTTTTAATATATTAAAATTGACATATTCATTAAGAAGATTTTATACATTGAGTATTAAACAATTAACCACTTAAGGAAAATTCCAATTAAGGACTTTAAGTTCCATTTTATCAAAGTTCAGTTTATGGACATTTTGAGATGCTTAAAAATGCGATAAAGTTTGTCAATTTGTTAATGTTGTTCAAGTGGTTGTTTAAACCAACTTGTATCTGTCGTTAAAAGATTGCAATTGAACTTTGATTTGAGTGGTTCTCTAATCAATGATAAAATAACAAAATATGAGATTCAAACTCTTTGAGCAACCAGTTTGCCACCGGTTGCAATCTTATCGTAATTGGTTCAACAATGCATAAAACAAAATTACAAACATGGTGACTAACCTTTGTAATCCGCGCTCTAATCAAAAAACCAAGTGGTGGTCTACCCAATTTGGTAACAGTGAATTGCTGTTATTGTCTAAAGTCGTGAGAAAATATTTATATTTAGGTGCATCCTTGATTGATTGTATGTGCGACTTTGCTGTTGAGCAATTGAGTTAGATACGAGTATTTTGATTCATTAATGATGATTGTCTTAAGCAACGATAGTTTAGTATGAACGCCCGGAAGTCCGTTCGCGTGAGAAATCTCGTTTGGAACATCCGCGGTCACAGGTTTCGCAATGTAATAGAAAGTAAAATATTAAGGTCATAATGAAGGCAAAATTGTTTTAAGAATGTAACATAATGGCACGATTGGTACACGATTCACATCAGGTGAAACCAAATATTATCTCTTATATATTAAAATCCCAATGTAACGCTCAACAAAAACTTATTCAGCCAAAAGTACTTGACGTAATGTCATGAAAATTTTTTACCAGACTAATTCGACCACAAGGTATCTGGGATAAATAGAATCGATTCGATCCAGCAAAAAATTGGGTTTTGGAATTTTGGATTTTTGGATTCATGAACTAAAAAAATATGGTTGGATTCATCGTGAAAATCTAGGAACATTGATATATCATGTACTCAATACGAAAATGTGTCCTTGGCACTGAAAAAATCATTTGAAGATTCCGGACAACAGGCAAGCACAGAGCGTGTTTGTGTGTTCGTGTTGAAGAGTGTGCCATTTAGTACAGTGAAGGATAGAGCGCAGATGGACAGACATCCGCGCTCACCGCACACAGCTGTCAGCTGTTGTTTTTCTTTCGCTTCCAGCAGTACTACATCACGTTCACATGACACACTCTCCCACCTCGCATTCTGGGTGTCCTTTCACATCTGCACGTGTTTTGGTTTGTCTTCTCTTCATCATCATTATCACCTCTACTTCATCTCTGAAATCAACTACAGGTACTTCAAGTACGAGGTCTGTATGGATGTGTGTATGAACCGAAAGCATCTTAAAGCTCAAACGGTATGTATTTCGTACATTATTTTGTTGTGTTAATTTCTAATTTGCTTTTATTTTATTTACTAGAGTAAATCTGTTATTGATTTCGAACCAGATTATCAAGCTTAGTGTCTGGGGAGCATCTTGACATTGTGAGTGCGTTGATCTTTTGGTGGTCCTAAATCAACAACAAGCAACAGAACCTGATCGTGAAATTGTGATTTGTTGTAAGCGCATGGTTTGTTCATATGATTCATATGATTACCGTTTGCAATGTTTTTATAATTGGCGGGATTAACTTTTCTCTGTACAACCTTACCACATTGTGAGAGTTTCACAAGTTTTTTTAGATTATGAATATGGTTTCTGTGGTTATATGGACAAGGATGGCAGAACTGCTGTGGAAGTGTATCAGAGAAGAGTGAATCGTCAAATTCAACTTTTCCTGTTTCAACAACTCATTAGGCATTGTTATACTGCCATTATGCCTAATCGACCACGTTGAATTAGATCGTAATCGTTATCAAGACTGGTCGATTTATCGTCTCTACTTTATCTCACTGTGGACACCATCATCAAGACACGAGGTTGTCAACGTCTGTGTTGCTCTCATCTACCTGAGCCAGATGAACTTCTAAATCATTGATAAGGAAAGCAGAACTTACTTTTACAGTGCATTGAATGGCGAGTTCATCTTCAACTTTCTGTTCTAATTTCAATTTAATTTCAATAATATGTGATAATTGGTCATCCCCTTTCCCACCATCCCAATTTAGCAAATAAGGTTTGTTTGTTTCCGAAATTATCTTTTCAAGATTTGAATTCCAATTAAAGTATTTTGAAATCCTGAATTTGTCTGTTATTTGAATTAATTGACACTTTTATTCTTCAAAACTCTGTACAAAAGGGGTTTTTACAAGAAAACGTTCGCGCAGCGACAATTCCCATCGTGACCTGTCACGAGGGAATTGAGTTTTCTTGTAATAATAAGCAAAAATCTCATTATTCAGATTTTTTCAACAATAAAGATGGAATGGATTGAGCATAAGCCAAAACATGTTTGCTTTGTTGTGAGAAAAATTCACGAGTGGCTGTTTTAAATAGTGTTTATTCAAGGCTACAATCGAAAATGCTTAGCTTGAAAATGACTTTTTGATTACTTTGTTTTCAAATTTAATATTTTTTATTTACTTCAAAATTTTAATAACTACCCTGTTAATAATATATTTACAAAAAAATTATCTGAGTTAATATGAAATTTTAAATTCTAGATTCTAGCAAATAATGATTTTAAAATTGTCGTTTCCGATAGTCATTAAATATTCAAATAAATGGCCCATTTATTGACAAACAAGTGTATAAATCATTAACTTTTGAATAAAATCCACTTGAAACTTTAGACTTGCAAGTTACCATGAAATATGATTGCAAATAAATCATTACTTTAAAAAAATATAAAAAATTCATTTATTGAAATATTTATAGATTGAAATTTGGCAGACAATCTCACGAAACTGCTGAACAACGCTTCTACTTAGGAAATTGAATGGAAAATCCATTACTGTGCCACAAAGTACTGGATTATAAAATTAATTTATTTTTAATTTACTATAATTCAATTAGTTTGATTGAGAAATACAATGTAATTGAGTGCAAATAAAACTGCATACAAAATAAAATACGGATTAACTTCTGTCAATTGAAATATCCTCAACTCAAAATGTGATCGTTACTGTATCACTTCATAGAGTCGGATCCGACAACTTTGTTTCTTTCCAACGTTCAAATGTCGCTGATTCGGTTGTGATTTTTGACGAGTTGATAAATTCCTCGATTTATTTTGTATGCTGTTTTGTTTGCACTCAATTACATTGTATTTCTCAATCAAACTAAAAATTGAATTATAGAAAATTAAAATAAACTAGTTTAAACCAATTTTATATTCCAGTAATTTGTGGCACAGTAATGGGTTTGACAACCAATTTAAGTAGAAATATTTCAATGCATTAATCTTTATATTTTTTAATGTAATGATTTATTTGCAATTATATTTCATGATTACTGGCAAGTCAAAAGTTTCAAGTGGAATTTTTTTAAAGTTAATGATTTACACACGTGTCTGTCAATAAATGGGCCATTCATTTGAATATTTAATGACTAAAACGACAATTTCAAAATTATTATTTGCTTAAGTTTAGAATTTAAAATTTGATCTTAACTCAGATAATTTTTTGTAAATTTATTATTGTCTTAGTAGTTATTAAGATTTTGAAGTAAATAAGAAATATTAAATTTGAAAACATAGTAATCAAAAAGTCATTTTCATTCTAAATATATTCGATTGTGGCTTTGAATAAACACTATTTAAAACAGCCACTGTTTTTCGTATAGTATTCTCACAACAATCAAACATTTGAACAAAAACAAAATGTTTGAAAATTTCAAATCCAAACTATCAAACCTCTACAAGCAGAATCACTATGCTCACAATGATCAGTTCGATGTTATCCGAACTGGAGATTGTGATTACAGTCACGAAGTGATCCGAAAATGTTATGTGTTCACACTTGTGCTGTACATTGGGACTGTTGGCTATGGAATTGTCGGGTTGGAGTGCGAATCACGACCTCAGTGTCACATCGATTGGGCAGCACTACCCTCAAGTCCCTACAACATGTACCATCAAATGTTTCCTCAAATTGTCTGGCCTCAAACTCACATAATGGCACTAACTACACTGCTCTTTGTTGTTGGATGTATGGTCGTGTTTACGGTTAATCCGCCTATTGAAGAGAGTTACTTGATTTTGACCAAAACAAACGCCGAATCAAACTTTGTTTGTAACCCTAATGTAAGCAAAATGCTTGCATTTCGAGCTCGCATCCTCAAATTGGCCTATTGGATGGAAACCACTGTGTATCTGGGTGCATCTGCTTTTTGCAACGTGCACATCTTCTTCATAAATTCAGTTTACAATGTCAACTTGACCTCGTGTGCGTTTTGGCTTATGCTCGATCCATTTCATCTTTATTGTATAGTTCATTGTAAGTGTTTTTTGGATTAATTTTAAAAAATTATTTATTTTATTTCTATTAAAAATTTAGATTATTATTTGGTTCCATTCTATGTCATTCTGGCAAGCAAATACGTGACCATTCAGCAGAAAACACTCGCCGACAAAATAAAGGAAATCAATGCGAAACTGAACCAAATTAAAGGTCCAAATCATCGAAATCGTCTCTGGTTGGAGCACTTGGACGTGAACAGGCAAATCTGTAACCTATGCAGCCATCTGCGTGAATATGCTCGATTCTGGTCACCATACTTGACCACACTGTTTGTAGCTTTCATTTTTTTTAATTAGTTTATTTCGTAACCTTTATCCAATGAAGATATACAAAGGTGTAGTTATAAAAAGCTAGCTAGTTAGCTTTCATTTCAATGGAATGCTATCTCTTTTATATTGCCTTGTTTGCCAAACAATTTCCACTAGTCTTTCGTGTGCTCATAGTGTCGGTAGTGTTCGTTATGATCTTTGTGCAGTTTGTACTTGTCTACTTTTGTGCTGCTGTGGTGACCAATTTCAAACGAATCACTCGACTAAATCGTACTTTCTACCTGGGTTACAGAAATAGCCAATGTGTGGGCGTGATTTTGGCTCGAAATTTGTTCAAGGTAAGTTGAAGAGTAAAAAAACAATTAGTCGATTGATTTCATATTTTATATTTATAATTTTCCAGGCTGAAGGTCTGCAGCACAGTCGACTGTTTCACAGTTATGCATTTTGTCTGTTTGGAAACTATCGAATCACCAACAAATCGTTTCACATTGTAAGTCACCAAAATGATAGATTGCATTTTTATTAATTCATTATCTTTTTTTTTCAATAAGCTCATCTCGTACATAAGTTTATTTTTTCTATATATTGTTAAGAACAAACATTAAGGTGGCTCATTTCGATTTTTGGAGGCAGTTATTAGAAAAAAAATTATTAATTATAATCCGGTAAGTAACAATCTACAAATCAACCTAACCCATATGCGGAATCCACATTGTGAATAACATTTTTGAATTTGATTTTTAATAAATTACGAAGATATAACTTTACTTTTCAAAGACTGACAGGTCGATCAAATGTATATCTTAAATCTCTATCTAGTTTGTAAATGACTTTTTGATTACTTTGTTTTCAAATTAAATTTTTTAATTTAATTTTAAAATTTTAATATGAAATTTTAAATTATGGTTTTCGACAGCCAATCTATATTCAAATGAATGGCTCACTTTTTTCCACACTTGTAGCGTAAATCATTAACTTTTGTAAAAACTTCCACTTGAAACTTTCGACTTGTTAAATTGGTTATTTAGAAACTTAAAAGTACATTATGCCAAAAAAAGGTTCTGGGCCTGCCTGTTCTTAGGAACCCTCAAGTGACCTTTCCGGTATGAAAGTTCAGTTCGGTACGTTCAGTTCGATTTGCCTAAATTTTCAAGAATAACTGAAAGGTTAATTTTTAGTTACTTCTTAACTTATCGGATTTAGGATTATATTATTTATATGGAAAATATGAACCACATTATCGGAAACGTCTTTTCTATCTTTAAAATCTAAAAAATAACCCAAGTAACCAATCAATACGAAAATGGTTTCACTGTGAATTGACTCCACTCAAATCGATAGATAGTACAGTATTTGTTTGTACAATTCTTACTAATTGTTATTATTTGGAAACTAAAATTAACGCAAACTAACAACAAATGTGGAAATAGTGTTTCCGTCGGAAATTGCAAAACTACCGGAAACGGCGCTTTTGTGTACATTTGTTCAAATATATTAACAAACATACATTATAATTGTTTTGTCATTGTTTCACAAAGTTTTGAGCTATTAAGGCGCATAAAGTGTCGCCATCATTTCAACACACATATATCATATCAAATAAGTATCATCAATCGTCTTGAGTTGTATTCTATTTATAAATATAATTTTAGGATGTAAGTACATTATAAGTATTGTAAGCTTTCTATTGTGCAACTGCTTCAAGATTAGATTACTAACTTGGACTTTGAGTTTGATAACCCCAGAAAAACAATCACTTTAAGTCTTAGAGCAAAAAAATATATTTGCCTTGTTTGCTGTTTTTATATTACAAAAGAAATGCAAAAATGAATCAAGGCATAATTTAAATATGTCGAATATGTGGAGATGCCGCATCAGGTATTCTGTTTTTATATTTTTATTTTTAGTAAAATCATTTTTTAATTTAAGCATTCAATTACAATGGACTAACTTGTGAAGCATGCAAAGTTTTCTTCCGTCGAAATGCATCTTGTAGAGAGGTTTATTTAGATTGTTTTATTGTTTATTCACAATTTCTAAAAAAGGTTTATTTCATAAATCTAGACTTTGGTTTGTCGTCGAGATACAAACGATTGCGAAATCCAAGACAGATATTCTCGAAAAGGCTGCTCCAAATGTCGACTCGAAAAATGCTTTTCAATTGGCATGAAATACAAGACGAGAAGCGAAAATTCTGTTATTCGGATAAATCAAACATTACAAACCAAATACGTTCAACATCAAGCCTGTGCACTTCAGTACAAACATAAATTACTGCAAACAAACATTCCAG
Source organism: Rhizoglyphus robini (assembly GCA_023373905.1). Lineage (NCBI taxonomy): Eukaryota > Metazoa > Arthropoda > Arachnida > Sarcoptiformes > Acaridae > Rhizoglyphus > Rhizoglyphus robini. The sequence continues at coordinate 1,054,878 of JAKIJQ010000048.1, read as the reverse complement.
TTCACTTTACTGATTACGAATTTGAACTGACCAAACAAATGAAAAATCTGTTAAACGAAAATTTTGTCGAAGAAAGTGAACTCAAACTCGTGAAACCTCAATCTGAGAATGACATGCAAAATCTGTTCAACTTGCCAGCGAATTATGCTAGAAAAATTGTCAAATTCTGTAAACAAATTGAGCAATTCAAAAGCATCAAACCTGAGGACCAGTTTGCAATTTTGAAACCGTTCTATTTTGAATTTTGTACAATGCGATATGCGTTCACATTTGATGTGAAAAAAGACGGATTTACGGTTATGTTGGTATTTTTTGTTTATTAATTTTTTGATGCAAAATTAAGATTTAAATAATATCTTAGAACGAATCTGCAAACCAGGCTGTGTTGTTTGATTTTAAAATGTTTGATCAACTTGAAGATAAAAGTCTCGGGAGGGACGCAAGAAATATTAATCAAAAGTTGGGCGATGAACTGGAAAATGATCCAATCATAAGAGATTTGGTAAAACTTTGAAAGTTTCATTAAAAACTCATGAATGAAACTCTTTCCCCAAAATTAGAATTAAGAACCAATTATGGCCAGTAACAACTCCACCAACTCTCGACCTATGAACACTCTAAAAGAGGAATTTGTCAACTACACCTGCATCTCATCATGTCTTTTTGCGTGCACATCCATTCGCTCTTGCACACATCTCCGCAAGCTTTACATCGAACCCAAACCATATGGTGCTGAGCGCCGTAAATCGCAATGGATCTGTCCCTTATGCTTGACCAATCAGAATTCTGCCACAAAGCTCATCAAGCACTTACAATCAAATCAGCACAATCTTGAAGTATCGTTCAGATGTTGCTACTGTTGCTCCACCAACTTCGACAGCATCCACAAAATAATTGGTCACCACCCTCACTGCTCTGATTATCACTCGATCTGGACCGAGTATGTTGCTCCTCCGCCACCGCCACGCGATGTCCACGAGCTCGACTCAATCTCTCTTGACCAAGCAATCCTCATCGATCTCTTCGAATTGCCTGAATCCGAGTACAAGAGTGCAGCATACGAGATAATCAAGCATGGGTAACCAAAGACATTGTCGCTTCTGGTTGGTTCTCAAGTAAACTGAAGAAAATAGAACGAATTCTGCCTCACTACCTCGACAACCAAGCTCGCATTATGAACGATCTCGAGAAGATTAAGTCCTTCAAAGGACAAACATGTTTTGGAGTTGCTGGAAGTCTTGTCAACCGCCACCTTGAAGGTAACACGTGGTTTTCGGGTCGGTTGTTTGTCAGTTACCTTCGGATGCGAACTTGCAGCATTGGCGCTTCTAGTCATGAGACGGATCCAGTCTACTGTCGGCATGGTTGCGGGAAAATAGAAAATCTCAAGCACATCCTCTGTAGCTGCAAACAGATGGGCGACATGATGCATCGACGGCACAACAAAGCCCAAAAGATAATAGTCGACCACTTGATGTGTCTCGGTTGGACTGTGTACACCAATTATTCGGTCTACAACTCTAGAGGCGAAGAGAAGAAGCCTGATATTGTCGCTGTTAGTCCCGACTCAGAAAACTGCTTGGTTTTGGACGTTCAAGTCTCATTCGAAAGCGATAAGACCGTGTTTCAAGATCGTGACAAGTTCAAGCGAGACAAGTACTCCGAGGAGTCAGTGCTTGAAGCAATTAAGACAAAACTTTCTTTGGATGGCCACAACCCTGGTTCGTTCGAAGTGTTTGGACTTATTTTTGGGGCGCGTGGTGCCATCCACAACACGACATTCAACATTCTGACAGGCCTCAACATGACTACCAACAGAATTGGTAGTATTATTGACATAATTGTAAAGGAGTCTTTGACTCTATTTTGGATGTTTGGTTCAGGGGAACCCTCAACCGGGCGACTAGGGCGTCTGGTTTTGTTCAACTCTAATTTTTTACAATAAATTTTATTGAGACCTAAATATTAATCAAAAGTTGGGCGATGAACTGGAAAATGATCCAATCATAAGAGATTTGGTAAAACTTTGAAAGTTTCATTAAAAACTCATGAATGAAAATGAATCTCTTTCCTAAAATTAGATCATTGTCCAATTGTTGTTCACACATAGAGAAAATTTAACTTGTCAAGAACTTATTAAGTAAACATTTTATTACAATTTACAATTTTTAAAAAATATTTCCTTAACAGATATCAATATCATGTCTATAGTAGACTGTTGCGGCGTTATCTTGAACTGAAATATAACAACATCTCGAAAGCTAATCAAAAATATTCCGCTCTCATGAAGATACTTGGTAAACTGACTGTCCTCAAGGAAATTCTTCGTAAAGTATACATGACATTTGACCAGGTGGACGAAGTGCTTGCAGAGGTGTTTGAAATAACATGAATTGTAAATTTTATTATGTCTTCAAATATTAGATTAGTTCTGAATTTTAGTGCAAAAAATCTAAATTGTCGATTCTACAAATTTATGCATAATCTCTGCTTTCGTTTGTTTTCCGTGTATATTTGTCTTAAATATATAGAGTATCAGTTGTCTTTGTAAATTTTATTATTTAATGTACGAACGTCACTTTATGTCTTGATCTATCTTATTATTTGGCAAATTGATTTATGTTAAAACAACAATATTATTGAGAAATTCATTCGAATGAATGATAAAAAGTAAGGAATTATGAAATGATAGACTTTGGTAGACATTGTTTGTTTTGAATCATAATTAATGCTTCTCGTAGTAAATTCAGGCAAATTTGCAGAACAAAAATTGCACTCACTGCACGGAAAATTGCCTGCAATTACAGCGGATACCAACTTTTGTTGGCTTCATGGAAATTTATGTCAAAATAGAAACCAACACAACGACAACAACTCAAGAAGCTCTAAATAATGAATGTTTGTTCAGTAAAACTTTATTCTCACGTGATATTGTGTGATCGAAATAAAATTTTGAAATCAAACTTTTTCGTGTTTTGAAATAAAAGTATTCAAAATGATCAAATATTAATTTGCAGTATTGAAGCATGTCAAAATCTTTTTGGTTTGATGAAAATTAACATTTAAAATTAATTTATCGTTTTTTCTTAAATTTGACATTTTGAATTTTAAATTTAACTTAGCAGCCGAACCGGACCTGCAAGCTCACAATTTGTCAGTTCAATGGCGTGAATTCACTGTCAAGAGAACTTTCACGTTTTTATTTTTATTTTTATTCATATTGTTGTGGGTTAAAATTTTTGAATAGAATATTCAAATTGTCATTGTATGGATATCAACATAAAATAACTGCTAATATAGGATAGAATCTATTGAAATAAAAATAAAAATAATTATTTTTTGATTGAAATAATTAATAACTTGCATACCATATAGAATGTGCATAGAATGTGCTTGGACGAATTCGATAATTGCCAAACAACTTGAACGGATACGGAACCAATCGTCAATTCGACTGATGCATTTCGATCTACATTTTAAAAAAATATGTTAAAATAATATTTAGCGTAAAAAATTCAAAATATTTTTATTTTATTTTACCTGAAGCAACTGAGATAGTTTAGTATTACTGTTTGATGTTGACTTATTTTTGCAGTAATACAGCGAAAGGAAAAATTTCCAATTTTCCGATTCCAACTTGCGATTGTGGATCACCAGTAGGGCACACTGCTTTGAGAGTACAAACTGTAGAGCCAACAGTGAAACGGTGGCATAGCTGAAAAGCCACTTTTCCGTCTGTGTCACTGTTTTGGCAGCAAATCCTAAATAGAATACATAGGTAAAGTTAAATACAAAACCCGGATATATTATGCTGAGGAATGGCTTCCAAAAGTGGCAATAATCTGTGATGCATTTACAGATGTCCAATGTGTCGAATATATCTTCTCCACAATCTGAGCGAATATCCTCGGACACGTAAACGACTGTTCAATTTGGTCATACACGAAATGATATGCCGCTGTCGTATGGTAATGTATCGACTGTGGTTGATCACATGACAAGGCACATTGAAGTAGCTAAATGGCCATGTAAAACTGCCAGGCTGGCCAAATTACCGCCCCGAAAAGTGCTTCTACCAAGCTGACCGAGTATGCGTCGTTCAGCCAGAGCATGTTATCGACTATTGATTTCGTCGTGGAAGAACAAATTTGCTACCTCGTTGGTAAGACTTTATGCAAAGCATGACGATAATCGTTCGTTCGTTGATTGGAACAATTGCGAGCCAACAGAAAATGCTGATGATGATCTAAATCTACCAGAAGAAGTTGGAGAATGGTGATTCGTCCAGAAGTATAATGTTTAATGTTTTGTTTGTTGAATAATTAGAACAAACAGAAATGAATTAATACGTGATTGTAAAAAAAATGTCGAACATGTGTGAAGTTGTTGCATCAAGTTATTTTTATTTAATTGTTTTTAATACTAAAAAAATGATATATAAAGAATTATATATTTTATTTAACCTCTTCCGTGCTAGGATTTGGCACATGTGCCCAGACCGAACGGCATAACATAACGACTTGAAATTTTTTGAGCATATTCCTGTGGTCCGTCGGAGGTGTGCTCACTACTCAAATGTTCCAATTGGATCGATATCCGGGAGCCCATTTCCGGTCTGGATTTTTGACTGATATTTTGTTTTTGAACTATTCTAAGACCTTTGGCGCTAAAACTAATTTTTTTTGGATCACCGGAAGTTGAAATTCCAAAATGGCACTTCCGGTTCCTGACCAAAAATTACATTTTTGATTTCGGAATCGGATTCTCAGTTGCTTTTCATAAAGAATAGCATATCTGATCATAAATATCCATCAAGTGTAAGAGAAATAACCTAAAAATTAAAAAACTTCTAATTTTGGCCTAATAAACAAGGCCGGAAAGTGAACAGACTGAATTGTCATTGATATTGTACTGTTAAAGATCTAATTATATCGCTTGTAGTGAATGGATTTTGATCATTTAAAATGCAATTCTTACTAAATACAATACAGAGAATTGAATAAGTTGAACTAAAAAGCAATTTATCTACCGGAAGTAGGAGTTCCAGAATCCAACTTCCGGGTATCTTTCAAAATCTAATTTTTATTTCAAAATCAGATTCTCCGTCCTTTTTCATGAAAGATAGCATATGAGAACATTAAAATCGGTTACGTTTAAGTAACAAAAACTGAATTTAAAAATAACCTGTTTATTGGTCCATCAGTCAATTTCCGCCTGTTTTATGGAAAATTTTAAATCTATTTATTTCTTTTTTACACTTGATGGATTTTTATGTTCAGATATGCTATTTTTCATGAAAAAGGATAGTGAATCCGATTCCGATCTCAAAAATGTAATTTTCGACCAGGAACCGGAAGTTCCATTTTGGAACTCCAACTTCCGGTGATCCAAGAAAATTAATTTTTGCGCCATAAGTCTTAGAATAGTTCAAAAAACAAAATATCGGTCAAAAAATCCAGACCGGAAATGGGCTCCCGGATATCGATCCAATTGGAACATTTGAGTAGTGAGCACACCTCCGACGGACCACAGGAATATGCTCAAAAAATTTTCAAGTCGCTATGTTGTGCCGTTCGGTTTGGGCACATGTGCCAAATCCTAGCACGGAAGAGGTTAAAAGATTCAATTACAAAGTACAAACTTGCAAAGCATGCAAAGATTTTTCGTAAGTAAGCAAATAAATTCCTAATGTCGCTGATATGACTCAACTCAAATATCACTCTAATGAGCAATCGTACACCTGTCAGATGCAACTTTACAGTATCACACTACAATCAGTTAGTTACCAATCTTAGTCGTTTAGACTTTAGACGCATTGCTGGGAGATGACTCATCAGTGAGTCATCAGTGGCTAGTGGGTGCATATATATGTTGCTCAGTTTTTTAACCAAAGCAAGCCAAACAAAATTAAGTTTGCAAAAAAACTCGTCGACATTTATATTTGATACTTTTGCATTTTCTCTCCGTCCATTAATCTACTGCTCTAGTTAAACAATATCGAATATTCACTTTCACCAGGTTTGCAAAACCTCGAAAATGACCTCCAAAGATGACAAGTATGATTATTTGTACAAAGGTACGCTTGTCGGATGCTTTTTTTATAAATTTAATTATATCATTTGTAAATTAATGTAAATTATAGTTGTTCTAATTGGAGATTCTGGTGTTGGTAAAAGTAACTTGCTAAGCAGATTTACACGCAACGAATTCAACTTGGAAATGCGCTCTACCATTGGCGTTGACTTTGCCACTCGCAACATTCAAGTTGACAACAACAAGACAATTAAAGCTCAAATTTTAGATACTGCTGGCCAGGAAAAATTTAGAGCCATCACGAGTGTTTACTATCGAGGTGCAGTTGGCGCATTGTTGGTCTATGACATTACTAAGCATTTGACTTTTGAAAATGTTGAAAAGTGGCTTCGAGAATTGAGAAAACTTGCAGATGCGAACATTGTGATAATATTGGTTGGAAATAAAACTGATTTACGTCATCTTCGTGCAGTGCCTACTGATGAAGTTCGAGCTTTTGCTGGTGTGTGCTTTTTATATTTAATGTAATATTTTTAATTAATTAATTAATTTGTTCATTAGAAAGAAATGGGCTTTCTTTTATTGAAACGTCAGCTCTTGATTCAACCAACGTAGAAGCCGCATTCCAACTATTAATGACCGAAATCTATCAAACACAAAAGCAAATTCGCAACAATAATTTTGACAAATCATTGCCATCTGCCGGTGATAGCATGCCAATTTCCATTGTTCCAACTTATAATTCCGATCAAAAGTATAACAACTGCTGTAATGTCTAAATGACAAGTGTTCATTTTATACCATTTAATATACTAAATATTTATTCTGAAAAACAAAATAAATCCTCAGAGGTGTGCAATGTTAAATATATTTGAGTTGTAACAATTTATACGGTATTATCAAAAATCTCCCATAAAGCATTAAAAATTATATAAATATCAAAACCATATTATATAAAATATTTATGACTACATACCTTCATAAAAGCGTCCATTGAGATGAGTCCAAAATTGCCATATATGAATCCATACCGATTGCGCACATGAATGGACAATATTTGATTGCAAAACTGCAGTCGTGTTCGTACGTTGCCAATTATGAGCTACTTTCGCACCATCAATTGGTTCATGGTAATACTTGGTTTGTGGATCAATTTTGTACAGTGAGCAAACAGAAAATGCACAACCATTAAAAAAATGTATATTATGAAGAAGGCAATTATGGGCATACTATCTCCCTGCACATAACCAGTGACAATCCAGAGTGTCAAAATGGTACTGATGGACAGCACGCCATCAGACAAGCCAGATACATTCTACCATACATTCGGTTTATACGAATGAAGAACAACAAAGTCCGTGTGTAGTGATCACAAAAGTAGATGTAATTTCTAGTGTTGTATTGACGACAAACAAACAATTGAGCTAAAAAATTGTGAGCCTGTTTGATTCGGATATAAAATGACCACAACAGTGCAGTTTCTACTACATGTTTTTAGATAGACTAAATATAATTTTTTATTGCTCTCTTGCTTATTCTCAAAATGTGGCAATAATTGATTGTCTTCATACAACTGCAAGAATATTTAAAACTTTTGACAGTACGATAAAGTAGATGAAATCATAGAATGAGCTCAAGTTCGTTTAGAGAACAAAATCTCAAATGCAGGAAATGGACTAATTTGATGGAAAGTTGTAGTTTTAGAGAGAAGCAAATCTTTTGTATATATTCAAATACTTATTCCAGTAGATAAAGATCCAGAGATTTTATTGATTTTTCAATTAAAATTGGTAGTGATTCTAGTTGATTATGAGATACAGCTTCATTGATTGTTTCGATTTGGAGTTAATGTTTTTTGCAGTTTGACAAATTAATACTATTCAAATATTTTGATTTCAAATGTATTTTAGTTGAATCAATTTATATGAAATCATCATGAATTTGCCATACAGCAGTAAATACTGAAAGTAAGATTAAACATTTGATAAAGCATAAATAAAAGCATAATATCATAAGCATAAAAGTACTATACCTTCATAAAAGCGTCCATTGAGATGAGTCCAAAGTTGCCATACGTGAATCCATACCGATTGCGCACATGAATGGACATGATTTGATTGGCCAACTGGAGTCGGGTTCGTACGTTGCCAACTTTATGCTGATTTCGAACCATCAACTGACTCAACGTAATACCTGGTTTATGGATAATCTTGGTACAGGATGTAAGCAGTAGATGCACCACAAATGTCACGAAAGAGACATAGGATACAAAGAAAGCATTCACCATTAGGGTGCTTCCGCTACTGACTTTGTCAGTTATGATCCATACAGTCATTAGTGTATTGATGGGAAAGCAAATAAGCAAACACACCAGAAACATTCGACCGTACATTTTGTTGATACTAAAAAAGAACAACAAAGTTTGGGTGAATTGTTCACGAAAGCGACGATAATTCCGTGGAGTGTTGTAGTAGTGATGGGGTCGACTTAAGAATTGACACAACACAGCGCAAGTTTGTTTGATTCGAATGTAGAATGCAAACAAAAGTGCAGTGGTTGAAGCAAAAAACAATGCCGCAATGCAGACGCCATCTAGAAAGAAGAACCAGAACAAGAGTGCATTTGAGTAATGGAAAATTATTAGACAACTCAAAGAAATTGTATCTTTTTCCAATAATTCATGACGATGTTTAAAAAATTGTATCAAATAGCCAGTCGTAATCACAGGAATAAGAATATCTGTTCAATGATATAAATTGTAAATAAAATTAAAAAATCACTAATTTTAAATCTTACCTGCAATAATCGTCATACTGTGGAACAAATTCAATATGCGCAAAAACCATTTTCGAATCCATTGGCAAATGTGTTTGTTTTGAAAATATTTTGCTTTAAAAAATGAATGATCATTTTTAATCAGCACATCAAACAGTAGGCGAGTCAAGTTTGGATTATTATCGCACAGCAAAGTGTGGTTATAGTAAATGTTAAATAAACAGACGGGCATTACTGCAATATTGAACAGCGCTTTCGGTAATAGAAAGTAGAAGGCATCATAGTGAATTGAGTGCTCAAGTTCGGACAGTGGCCACAGGCCCAAGTAGAGAAAATGAGCCAATTTGATTGTGAGCAGAAGGTTGGCGATTTTGACACGACCAATGTAATCTGAACTTCCATGGTGGTAGATCTGATCGACAATTGCCAAGTAGCCGGCAAAGTAATTCAATGTCTTGTGTGGATTTAATAATGTGACAATTGTTCTGAAGCACATTTTTACGAACATTTTTTCGTCCCGTTGCTTTCTGTTTGAGTGCCAACTGTGTCACTGTGAGACATTAAAATTTAAAATTCAATCCAGGGAGAAAAATCGTACATTGGCAAAACTAATGGCTACTTTAAATTGATTTCTCGTGTATAGCCTTATTGTTGCTTCTTTAATGTGTTTTCAGTTGAAGACAACGAAAGAACAAATATTGTTTACCAAAGACAGATCTTCAGATTGCTATGACAAATTTTATTGATTCTCCATTTCAAATGGACTATTTGAGATAAGCATCAAACCTAAAGAAGTGCAAACACCTAAAGGAAGTTCAGACACCTTAAAGGAAGTGCAGAAAATACAAAATACGTGAAAGGAATCTCATTGGGGCGGGAAAGTGTCTTCCTAACCAAGATGACGGGTTAGTGAAACCAATTTTACCCCATCAACAATAAATTAAACTAAACAATTATTCGCCTTTTCATTAATTTGTACGAAATCATGCAGAATTTTCCATACAGTAGTACAAACTGAAATGTAAATAAAAAAGCCAATTTAAACAAAAAACTGATTAATTTTTTTCTGTTTTACTGTTTGGAAAGTAGTCAGCGAAACGAAGCCAAAATCACAACAGGTGAAACCGTATCGATTAGTGGTGTACAAGTGGGCAACAAAGTTCGAATTACGAATACGCGTTTTTGTAGCCATTTCTTGAGCGTAATTTGAATGGAAAACAATGCGAAACAGGAGTCTACTTGGACGCAGGTGAATTTGCTTGGTGCACTGAGTGAACAGACAGTGAAACACAAAGAGAACATTACAAATGTACGTAAACCAAGAGATGATGATCACTTTTGACATGGTCGATAGTTCACCCCTGAATGAGCCACATTGTGTGCACATGAAACATGTCGAATTGCATATTAATCCAACAAATGTCACTAAAAAATGCGTTTTATTTGTTTTCGCAATCATATTTTCCTCAATTGCTTCGTCGATTATTGTCAAATTCTTTGCTTAATATTGTTCATTATTAAATTCCAGTTAGAGACAATGGAATTAATTTTCAGATTATTTTGATTTTAAAATTGAAAAATAAAACATTCAAATGTATTTTCGTTTAATCATTTTATACGAAATCATCATGAATTTTCCATAGAGTAGTAAATACTGGGAGTAAAATAAAATACTATTTTGATATTACAATCATAAAAATATACCTTCATAAAAGCGTCCATTGAGATGAGTCCAAAGTTGCCATACGTAAATCCATACCGATTGCGTACATGAATGGACATGATTTGATTGCACAACTGCATTCGTGTTCTTACATTGCCCATTTTATGCTGCTTTTGAACCATCAACTCGTTCAACGTAACACCAGGCTTGTGAATCAGTTTTGTGCAGTGTGCCAGCAGTAGATGAAGCCCAAATGTTACCAAAGACACGTACAAAACAAAGAACACATTCACCACTGTGCTACTCCTTTTGACATCGTCAGTTACGATCCAAATAGTGAGTAGTGTATTGATAGGACAGCAAATCAGTAGACAGGCCAGGAACATTCGACCGTACATTTTGTTGATTCGGAAAAAGAACAACAATGTTTGAGTGAATTGTTCACGAAAGTGAAGATAATTTCGATTGTTGTAGTAGTGGTGTTGACGTAAAAATTGACATAGCAAACTGCAGCACTGCTTGATTCGAATGTAGAATGCAATCAAAAGTGCCGTTGTTGAAGCAAAAAACAGTGCCGCGATGCAAGTGCCCTCCAACAAAAAAAGCCAATACAAAAGTGCACTAGTGTAATGACAAATTACAATGCAAATTAAAGATATTAAATGTTTCTGCATTAATTCGGGGCGATATTTGAAAAACTGTATCAAATACCCAGTCGTTATAACCGGAATCAGAATATCTGTTCAAATGGTAAAGCGAATTAAATCAATGATCTGATTATCAAATTAGGATTACCTAAAATTAGCGTTAAACTGTGAAACAAATTCAATGTGAGCAAGAACCATTTTCGAATCCAATTGCAAATGTGTTCATTTCCGAAATATTTTGCATTAAAAAACGAATGATCACTCTTGATCAGTACATCAAACAGAAGGCGATTCAACTTTGGATTGGCATCGCACATTAAAATATAGTTGTAATAGATTATCATCAAACAGCCGGGCATTACGGCAATGTTGAACAGCGGTTTCGGTAGTAGGAAATAGAAAACGTCATAATGAAGTGTGTGCTCAAGTTCGGATAGTGAATACAGGCCCAAATAGAGAAAATGAACAAATTTGATTGTGATTAGTAAGTTGATCATTTTGATTCGACGAATGTAAAGCAAATTTTTACATCGGCAAATCTGATCAACAATATTCAAATAGTCAACAAAGTAATTCAGTGTTTTGTGAGAATTTAATAATTTTTCGATTGTTCGGAAGAACATTTTGAATAAATTTTTCATATAATTTTTTTCTGTTTGAGTAACTTTGATTTACTTTAACCTTGGGATTCAAGAGAAAGAACGCACTTTTCTACCTAATGGCAACTTTAAATTGATTTATCGTGTGACTTTACTATTGCCTTAATGTGTTTTAAGTTTGAAACTTGTGAAGAAACAAATGCTGAATCTTACACGGGCAGATCTCAATATTGCTATGACAAATTTTATTGATTTTCAATTTGAGGTAAACAAGAATTTTCAAAAAAATAAATCAAAATTGTTAGTGTGAAGGTCGTTTAAAGGAAACTTCAATAGACATCATTCAAATTGAATTAGTGAAAAAAAACAATTAATATCGAATCAATTTGGTTGGTTTGAAGTATAGCACCTTTGAAGCAGTTGAAGTGCAGTTGGCACAAGTGTTTTTGCCACAAAAAGTATGCAAATTAGCTTTTCAGAAACTAACGCTTCTTTTTTGCTCAAATTAATAATATTAAAATCGTTATTTCAAATGAATTTTCGTTGAATCATTTTATAAGAAATCATCATAAATTTTCCATAGAGTAGTAGATACTGGAAGTAAATTAAGGTATTATTGTAAAAAAGATTTCATGACCACAAAAGCATATATACCTTCATAAAAGCGTCCATTGAGATTAGTCCAAAGTTTGCATAGGTGAAGCCATACCGATTGCGCACGTGAATTGCAAACAATTGATTGCACAAATGCAGTCGAGTTCGTATGTTGCCCATTCGATGTTGATATCGAACCATCAGTTGATTTAACTTAAATCCTGGTTTATGAATCAATTTGGTACATCGGGCCAGCATAAAATGTACTCCAAACACAATCAGCCAAATATATGTTATAAAGAATGCAATTACGGGCATATTCTCGCGTTCAACATAACCATTCAAGATCCAGAGTGTTAGTAAGGCACTGAGCGGACAGCACACCATCAAACAGGCCATAAACATTCGACCGTACATTTTGTTGGTTCGAAAGAAAAGCAACAATGTTTGAACATATTGTTCACTGAAATGGTGATAATTTCGCGCGTTGTATTGACGATTGCAAAATAAATTATCCAACTTGCGATACACTAGATTGGCTTTGATATAGAAAGCCATCAAAAGTGCACTAACTTGAGCAAAGAATAGTGATATTGAGTGGGATAAGCCAAACGAGAACAGACAATTGAGCACGAAACAAATGCAATGCCAAATTAGAATGCAAATTAATGATGGAATTGTAGAATAGCTTTCAAAAATTTGTTGACGATATTTGACCAGTTTGATTGCACATACAATCGTAGTGTAAGGAATGACAACATCTTTAAATTGAAATGCACAAATATACAAAATTATTAATTTGAATTTTGTTTTGCGTGGCACTTACCAATAATCAAAGTTAAACTGTGAAACAAGTTTAGCACTCTCAGAAACCTTTTTCTGACAAGACCACAGATGTCTTTGTCTCTGTAAAATTTTGAATCAAAAAATGCAAAATTATTTCTCACCAAAACATCCAACAGAAATTGGTTTAATTTGCAATCTGTTTTGATCAAAAGAATGTAACAGTAATAGATTGTCATCCAACAAGCAAAAGCGTTGAATAAATTGTAAAACGGCTTGGGAAGTAGAATGTAGATGACATTGTGGTGAATGGCATGTTGAAGCTCACTCAGTGGACACAGACTGATGTAGAAGAAATGAATGGACTGGATTGCAATCAGTAGATTGACTATTTGTACAAGGCGAATTCGAGATGAATTTCGGTACACAACAATTTGCTCTATCAAGTTCAAATAGTCAGTAAAGTAATCCAATGTTTTGAATGGATTTGCAACTTTTCCGACAACTTTGTAAAACATTTTTATTGTTTTCTTGATGCTCGACATTGTAATCGACATGTTTTTTTATTGGTTGCTTATTTTCGTATTTTCATGGAGAAGCAAATATTTTCAAGTTAACGACAAACTTTTTATTGAATAATTGATTAATTTGCAACTACTTGTTTGTTGTGGTTGGTTTTCATGTAGATAATGATCACAAAAGCATTGCCATGACAAAATTGATTTTCTTCTATTGAAATCAGCAATACGAAATGACAAACAATCAATGGAACTACAAATTACCGAACCCAATCAAATGGGTTTCTAATATATTTTATTTGTAACAATTTTCACAAAATCATCATGAATTTTCCCAATAGATACGAGAAAACTTTTGTTCAGTAAAATATATAAAAAATAATCACATTTACCTTCATAATAGTGTCCATTGAGATGAGTCTAAAATTGTCATAAGTGAATCCATACCGATTGCGCACATGAATGGACAGTGTTTGATTGCACAACTGCAGTCGTGCTCGTACGTTTGTTTTGTATGTCAGCTATAGTGATGCACTATAGTTGTCGGTCCACTTTGCTGCACAATAATAGTTGGAGATTCAACTTTGATGTAGTGACTAATCATGTGCTCTTTCCTGAATATTGTATTAATTTATCACTAGTTTTGTAGATTGTAACAATTTTACGCACAATTTTCGAACAATATTATTGTCAATAAATCACATGAGACTTTAACGCTTCAATTCGTACAAGTCCCGCAAAACTAACGTTTTGCCGTTGGGACTTGTACGCAACCGCTGGCAAGAAGCTGCAAGCGGCGCCCTCACGCATATTAACCAAATAAAAGTTTAAAGCGATTATATAAGCTAATTAACTGAAACTAATCAAACACTTAAATTCAACTACCAACCCACCTAACCTAACCTAAACCTATCCCTAACAACGACCAACACCCACACAACCACCTAGTAAGTAAATACGAAATTATTGTAGAATTACAAAATTTTTCTCAACAATCAAATGCGTTTTCATTATTTCCTATCCATTTCCCCAATAATCTGTGCAACAATTGAACTTTCTCTAACAATATCGAATTAAAAGTGTCACAGATATACATACGAATAGATGTGGGATGGTATTCAAATTGTGATTTCAAATGTACTTTCGTTGAATCATTTTATAAAAAATCATCATGAATTTCCCGTAAAGGAGAATATACTGAAAGTAAGGTAAAATGTTATTTTGATATTATAAATCTTAAAAGCACATACCTTCATAAAAGCGTCCATTGAGATGAGTCCAAAGTCACCATACGTGAATCCATACCGATTGCGTACATGAATGGACATGATTTGATTACACAGCTGCAGTCGTGTTTTTTTTTATTACACAACGTTGCCCATTTTGTGCTGCTTGCGAACCATCAACTCATTCAACTTAATGCCTGGTTTATGGATTAGCTTAGTAGTGGATGCAAGCAGTAGATGCACCACAAATGTTATCAATGAGACGTAGAATACGAACAACACATTCACCAGAGTGCTGCCCCTGTGGACATCGTCAGTGACAATCCAGATGGTCAGTATTGTGTTGATTGGACAGCAACACAACAAACAAACCAAGAACAATCGGCCGTACATTTTGTTGAACCGAAAAAAGAACAATAAAGTCCGTGTGAATTGTTCTCGAAAGTGTAGATAATTTCGAGTGTTGTAGTAGTGGTGGTGTTGACGTAAAAATTTACATAGCACAAAGCACGATAGTTTGATTCGAATGTAGAATGCAATCAAAAGTGCAGTGGTAGAGGCAAAAAACATTGCCACTGTGCTAGTGCCCTCTATTATGAATTGCCAACACAAAAGTGCACTAGTGTAATGCCAAATTAATATACAAATTATTGAAACTATATCATTTCTCAATAATTCGTGACGATATTCATTAAATTGAATCCAATATGAAACCGTCATGAAGATTATGAGAACATCTGTCCAATGAAAAGTAAATTAATGATTTTAAAAACGATTTTAAATCTCTAATCATCTAACCTGTTATGGGCGTCAAACAGTGAAACAAATTCAATATGAGCAAAAACCATTTTCGAATCCAATTGCAAATGTGTTTGTTTTGAAAATATTTTGCATTAAAAAACGAATGATCACTTTTGATGAGCACATTAAACAGAAGGCGATTAAGATTTAGATCGGCATTGCACAGCAGAATGTTATTATAATAAATCATCATTAAACAGCCATTCATTACGGCAATGTTGAACAATTGTTTCGGTAGTAGAAAATAGAAAACATCATAATGAATTGTGTGTTCAAGTTCGGAAAGCGGACACAGGCCCAAAAATATAAAATGAGCAAATTTGATTGTGTACAAAAAGTTGATGAATTTGACACGACGAAGGTAGCGAGAATTTGCATGTTCACAAATTTGATCCACAAATGCTAAATAGCTGACAAAGTAATGCAATGTCTTGTGTGGATTTAATAATTCGACAACTGCTGTAATGTACATTTTGTACGAAATATTGTCTAAATTTTGAAAATATCTGTTTGAGTGATATTCAAATTTTTTTAGGCCCAAAAGAGAGTAAGATCGTACTTTGGAAACTAATGGTAAATTCAATATTGATTTTACCGTCTACACTTTTACCGTCCTTTAAGTTTGAGATTTTAAAGAGAGACACAATAACGATCAAATTGCATTTGATTACTTTGACAGATCTCTATATATTGCTATGACAAATTTTATTGATTTTTACATTTGAAATAAACAGAAACCTTAAGGAAGTGATATACAAAAAATAATCTATCGAATCTAGTTGTTTTGCATATCAGCTATAGTGATTCACTATAGTTGTCGGTCCACTTTGCTGCACAACAACCATAGGTGCTCTTGGAGGTAACTTTGTTACAAAACTAGGAACAGCCGTTTTCTTATAAACACTCACAAGCTCAACATAAGGCACAGGAATAGAGCCAACAAGACCATTCGCATTTCTTGCTGTCCACCAGTGATCTTCGTCTTTGGATATTACCGCAAGAATTTCATTCTTCTGGAAAGGCAAATCTTTTTTGGCTACACCAAGAAATTCAAACTTTCCACGCACATATTGAACCTCTTTCACTGCCTAATAAACCAAATTAAAAATTAAAAATCGAACAGTTTATTTCTACCAACTAAATACTCTTACCGCTCTGACCAGTGGAGTTGTATATAGATAGTGATTCTTGAAATATCTCAACAATCTTGGAACATCACGAAAGGTATGTTCGCCAATTTTGAATCGTGGTTCGCCGTCGATAAAAATTTCGTCAATGATATAGTGACTAATTTTGTGTTCTTCTCTGCAAATTGTGTTAACATAAAAACATTTAACAATTGAATTAAATTGACTAACATGCAAACAAATTACCTCACTGAAAGCACTAGAGTTGCAGTAAATGAGGTACTGTTACGAACCAAGAATATTCCTTTGCCAGTTTCGCGTTTTAAGATGTCATTTGCTTGATATCGTGTTATCGAGCCAAAAAACCAACTAAAAGCAAAAAAATCTATATATAAAATATTATCATGTTAAAGCACACTTACTTATTTTGATCATATGGATCGAACGACATTTAGAAATGAAAAGTATATTAACGTTATCAAATAATATTAACTTAGTAGAAATTATAAGACTCAACCAGATTTTTTTTCAAATTAAATAGTTTTGATGAAATTATTGAAGAGTGAAATCTATGAAATGGGGTTTTGTTATATAATTTTACTTATGTAAAATGTCGGTGGTGGTGAATGTCAGACAATTTTTTCTGTGATTGCCCCCAGTTTAAAAGTGAATTGCAATATTTAAAACTTACGTGCACGGAAGCATGATGACGAAGTGGCAATTTAAACTAAACAGCAAGTGCAATCAAATGTAAACTAAAAATAGACAATATTCCATGAAGCGCCGGAAATCCGATTTAAAAAACTGAAAGACAACTAACAGACGACATATGTGTATCCTGTCTTTGGGAGGGTGGGGAGATTTCAACCCACCAGGGGAAGAAATTTTCAAGCCAGGATGACTTTTCCCTTAAATGTTACATCAACACAAAAACTAAATAATAATTCTCCTTTGCATTAACTTGTACGAAATCATGCAGAATTTCCCATACAGCAGTACAAACTGAAAAGCAAAAATTGTCTAATTACAAAAAACAATTAGAGTTTTTTAGTTTTACCTTTGAGAAAGTAGCCAAAGAAACGAGACCAAAATCACCATAAGTGAAACTGTATCGATTTTTGGTGTGTAAATGGGCAACAAAGTTCGAAATTTGAATTCTTGTTCGTGTTTTCATCAGTTGATAATAATTTAGAATGACCAACAATGTGAAACAAAAGTCTACTCGGTTTAAGATGAATTTGCTTGGTGCACAGAGTGAACAAACAGTGAAACACAAAGAGAACATTACAAATGTACACAATCCATAAGAAGATTATCACTTTTGACATGAACGAAAGTTTGCCATGAATGAGCCACATTGTTTGAGGGTACAAGTGTTACCAAAAATGCTGTAAACAACTTTCCATAGAATCGATTGATTACAAAGAATAATTCCAATGTTTGCACAAACTTCCGCCGAAATAGAAGATAACGCTCAAGTGGAAATTTCCTGCTGGTTTTCCTCGTTACAATTCGAGAGAGGATTGAGAGAATTTGTTGTAATTTGAGATAGAATACCATCAACAGCGAAACAGTACAAAGTTGATTGTGATAGAATGAGCCAAATTGATCAAAAAATATTTATATTTCATAGGCTTCAACTTTGATGCACTCACCTGCGGTTCGTGTAGATCATTTTTCCGTAGAAATGGTCTGCTACAAAATGAACAAATTGTTTGCAAACTCAAAGAAAAGTGCACAATCGAAAAGTCTACCAGAACAAATTGTCCTGCTTGTCGGTTGAGCAAATGTTTTGTAGTTGGCATGAAAAAGGTTTATATTTTAAAATGTTTTTATAAAATTAAAATTAAATGTACTTGTAACAGGATTTAATACTGAGCCGTTCAACTAAAAATAATTCAACCAACAAAACCACCCTACCGTCGATTATTAGAATTTACAAAAATTCCACAGATTTTAAAGAACACGAATTGGTGCGTTTGATTGAAGTGCGAAATTGTGTTAGAGCATTTTGTGAAGAGAACACACTTCCGGTGGTGGGGCAATCTCAAAATCTACTACACGTTGCCAACCTCGAAGGATACTCAGTGGAGCGAGCAGTAAAATTTTGTAAAAGTTTTCAGGCCTACAGAGGCTTGAGTCTGCAAGATCAGTTGATTTTGTTGAAAAATTTCTATTTGAAAAAAGGTATCGTCAGGGGGCAGCTTTTGCACTGATTTGGATAAGGATGGATTCGTGCTGGCTGATGTAGGTTTGATTTTTGAAAATCTATTTTAGCTATTTTTATTTTAAAAAAACAGGACAAAACCAAAAACCAAGCTGTATTTGTGAAATTTAGTGTTATCCACGAGTATAATAATGGAACTAAAGCATATCAAGTTTTCCGTAATTATGCTCACGCGCTTCAGCGCGAAATGGACAACGATTCCATAATTCGTGATTTGGTAAATCTTGAATATTTCGTTCAAAAAATATATCTAAACTATTTTTATATTATAGATTTTATCGTTGCTTTTGTTTCAACCCGTAGAGTACCTATCCTGTCCTGAGACAATTCACTATCAACACGTCCTGTACCACTATCTACTGAGACGTCATCTCGAGCAAAAGCACTCAAATGTTCGAATGGCAAAAAAAATATATTATTCACTGATTTGTGTACTCAATCAAATTGAAAGTGTCGACCATTTTATGAAGGCAATTTTTGAGGACTTACAAGTTGTAAGTTACAACAGTCGCAACAAAGAGAACAAATTGAAAAGGTTTTATTTGAGATTTACAATTTTCAAACTTGTTGACTAGTAAGTTATTTGTTATTCGCTACTAATTTGATAAATTATATTACTATGTTTAAGAATCGAAATTATTACAAAAATTATTCACATATCTTTTCAAATATTCTCTGATACCTAGGCCTAATAGCACTAACAAAACAATACCCAACGCAATCGACAAAACAATGGTAGCCACCTTGAAGCCATTTTCAGTAGATTCATCAGTCATTTTCACCAGCTTTTTGTTCAC
This sequence comes from Rhizoglyphus robini, assembly GCA_023373905.1. NCBI lineage: Eukaryota > Metazoa > Arthropoda > Arachnida > Sarcoptiformes > Acaridae > Rhizoglyphus > Rhizoglyphus robini. The sequence goes on along the minus strand of JAKIJQ010000048.1, from coordinate 1,035,088 downwards.
ATCTTTTTCCAGTAAAACCATCAAAACAATGACAAACAATTCTATCCACATCTTGAGCACATTCACCATTGGCACAGTATCCCTCACAAGAAGTTGAATTTATAGTTTTGGTTGCTTATTCGTTCATTTAAAGCAAAAATATTTGATTTTTTACAAACCTGAATTACTGGAAAACCTCTCTTTTGACGGTCAAACACGAAACCATTTTCTGCAAACAAACAGTCCATGAAAAATAGTTTCAACACTTGAACTTGATCATTACGATTGACGATTTAAAGGATTGAATCTGTCTACAAAATCGGACAATTTGTTTTGTATAATACGGACAAATAGTTTATTAACAATTAAAAATGTGTAAAAACAAAACCAATTTATACTGAGTTTGTCATATAAAATTTGGGGATATTTCCGAATACGGCAATTAGTTGCAAATTGCACACGCAATTTACTAAATGAATTATCACATCAACACAGATATATCACCATATAAGACATACACATGCGTCAATGAATTTTTTTGGTTTCGCACAATAGTTCAAATGATACTTTTGTTTAATCAATGACACTTATCGGGTGAATCAATATGCATTAGATCTGTTCAACGGGTTTGAGTCAAAAAGGTGTTGTGGAGTGCATGTACAATTTAAGATATTGCAGCACACGCATCCATACATAACAGATATCGCACAAATGTACCATAGAGAACTTATGCATTGTAATTTGTGTTTGTGGCTATCTCTCTTGAACCAATGTCGTGATCGTGATTTACCGCATTCAAGTATAAATAGTGAAGCAAGAACGTTGAAATTTTGTGTCATTTGAACAAAAATTAACTTCATTCATATGAAATGGACATTTTACTTCTGATTGCTCAGTTTGTGCCTATTTTGATTTTGATTTATTTGTAAGTATATGTTGATTTTGGTATACAGAATTACAATTATTGGTATTTTAGATATATAAATCGAAAGTTCAACTACTGGTCAAAGCTCGGAGTGGTTGGACCTATACCGAGTTTTCTTCAACTAGGAAATCTATCACAAATTGCCGGAAGCAACAAACCGTCTGAGAATGAAGTTGATTTGGTTGAAAAATATGGCAAAATCTATGGAACGTATGCAGGACTGGAGCCAGTGCTCACTGTTGCCGATCCTGAGTGGATCAAGCAGATTATGGTGAAGGATTTTCCTTTGTTCATCAATCATCGACAACTTCGAACATATCACGAATATGTCAATTCAAATCTGTTCTTCTCGGAGGGTGATGACTGGAAACGGCTGCGAACAATCACAAGTCCATCGTTCAGTACGGGAAAGCTTCGAGCGATGCATTCGATGATGAACAAGAGCGTGGACAAGTTGAATTCGTATCTAAGAAAAGTGGCCACTACTGCAGATGGAGTGATCCAAACTAAAGAAGTGATCGCCGGTTTGACACTCGATGTCATTGCCTCGACTTCGTTTGCACTTGAAACCGATTCAAATGGTGATCTGTCCAAACAGAATCCCTTTTTGAAGCACTTACTTCAATACAACGATGCTGGTAAGCTTCAAGCTCTCTCCTACTATGCAATGCCCAAATGGTTCAACAAATTGGTCAAAGTGCAACACATTGCCGATTCGGTCAGTTTGAAGTATCTTCAAGATATGAGCGCTGAAATTTTGAAACAACGCAAAAGTAGTAATTCGGTTAAACGAAATGATTTTATGCAACTGCTGATGGATGCTAGTGTGAGCGACCATGAACTCACAAGTAACGATTATGGACAGTTGACAGCAGATGTTGGAAACAAAGATGATTTGGATATCAAATCAAAGGACAAGAAATTTGCTGATTCGATGAAGAACACTTTGACCGATAAGGAAATCATCGCGCAAAGTATTTTGTTCTTGGTTGCTGGGTTTGAGACGGTCGCTTTAATAATAACCAACTGCATCTTTGAACTCTCTCAAAATCCCGATGTTCAAGAACGGCTATTCCAAGAACTCACCAAACATCTCGCTGGTGTTGAAGTCGACTCAGACCAGTACTACGACATTATCATGCAGCAAATTCCCTACTTTGATGCGGTCATCAAGGAAACACTTCGAAAGTATCCTCCACTGGTTCGAATTGAGCGAAGAGTGATGGTCGACAACTACAAGGTGGATGGCATTCCTCTCCGAAAGAATCAACTCGTGAAAATACCGACAATGGCAGTGCACTATAATCCACAGTACTACCCACAACCAGATCAATTCAATCCAGATCGTATCATGCCCTCCAACCGTCACCTTCTAGTACCGTACACTTTCATTCCATTCGGCGCTGGTCCACGCAACTGCATTGGAATGCGCTATGCCTATCAGGAGCTCAAACTGTGCCTGTCACAGATTGTACAACAATTCAGATTTTCTTCCAACTGCGCAAACGCCGAAAAAGCTTGAATTTGAAGGTTTGAAGTTTGTATTGTTTGTTAAACCATTTACTACTAAGATTGAATTACGCTAATTGTACACACAGTTTAATGTAATTTAATTCAATAAAGCATTTAAAATTGCGAGTTTAACTATCCAAAAATTTAATATGCATTGTAAACCAATAGAATCTTTATCGCTTAATTATCAGATCATGAATATTTCACAAGTTATTTTATCAATAAACTCATAAACTATAAATGTTAATAAATTATTCAATTTCAAATATTTCTTTGAGTAATGGTTTCAACTGACAAACATCAATTTCCCGAGTGTACAAATATTGAATTGCTTGCACGGCAATCTCCAGTTCAATGTCTATAATGTTGAGTATGTTTTGAAATTTAGCTTCTCTAATTTGTTTATCCTTAAATTTGTATTCAATGTATCGCAACATGAGACGACGATAAAAAGCGAAACGGTATTTGATGTTTTCGACATTTGGCTGCCGTTGATTTTTTCGTGTTTTGAACAAAAGTTGAATCAGGATCTGTAGGGTGACAAAAATGATTAGACTAATGGCAAATATATAAATAACAACAAAATATACCAAATTTCTGATGAACGTATCTTTATGCATCTCGACACTTAAGGCGCAAACAAATTTTTTAAAAATGGACACAATTTTGCGTTTTGTACTATCGATACAGCGTTTCTTGAAACACATGAACATTGCTTTTTCTCCGGTTTCATTCTAAAGTTTTTATTCATGTGAGTAATTTTTACAATAACAATTTCCAACTTTACCATAATCAAAGGAACTCCGTATTTTTGAGCATCATAAAAGTGAGCAATATAAACAATCACCATATCCAAAATCGAATGCTTTAACAAATTCTTCTTTTCTTCCCCATCCAAAGAATTATAACTGGAAAAATATCCACAAAACTTTACAGCTTTTTGCACGTAATATTCGCCTAAATTGAGTATTTCTATCAAATTCGCTGGCTTATGATCATAACAAATTTCCACATTGGCTCGATCAATGTTGAATGTTGAACTTTGAAGTTCATGAATTTCTTTGAAATTGAACCAATTATCTTGGTGAAAATGGCTCAATTGATTATGATTCACTGGGTGATAATAAATTTCGGTTAAAACTTTGGTCAACTTGTTGGATGGAACAAGTTTGTACAGATCCTTTGTGACAGTACATATATCAGACAGTCCATTCAGTGCTTCCATCAGTGAGGTATACTTTTGTGGATCACTGTATTTGTGGAAGACGTATTTTCGCAACATTTTATTGTAAATCGATAGATTGGTTCTGTAAAACAAAACAAAAATGTCTATTTTTGCATCAAATATTTTAGAAGAACTCACTTTAAGTATGCCGGACAGCTGACATATTGACGATCGTTGAACAGAAAATGAGCTATGATCTGTATTTTGATACAATTTGATAATTTTTAAAATATCTAAAATCAATTATATTTAACATTTACCATATTTCTCAAAGTGTAGTCATTTTGCATCTCCTGCTTGAGCCTTATGTAGAAATTTCGATAAATCCCTGCAATGTCCTCAGGCCTGTGGAACTCTAAGAAAACGTTCATCTGCCACCAAAGTGTACAATTTTCATCTTCGTTCTACAAAAAACAAACCATATTTTACTATTTGAATCATTCAAATGTATATCTTACTCCAATCATACAAAAAGCATCCTGTTCAGGATCAAACAGAAAAGCAAATCTTAAATTGGAAATTTCACAATAGAATCCTCTCAAGATCTCAATTTGGTCATCTTGACTCAAGCACCGAAATGATTGAATACTTTTGCAGAATTTAACAATTTTTCGCACGTACAACGAGGGTAAATTGAATGCGTGCAGCAAATCGCTCACTTGGCCTGTATTTGGAATTTGAAATTCATTTGGAAAGTGTGACATTGCTCGTTGAATTTCGGCAAATCTGTCAAGTTCAAGTTGATCGAATTTGTAACCATCAGAATTAGGCTCGTTTTGAATGTATGACCGTTTCATTTCGTCAACATTAACCATGATCAAGTTGGACAGTTGTGCATTTTTATCAACAGTTTTGGATAATAGAGTATTTTGTTTGTGTTTTTCATTAGGAACCAACTCAGGCTTCATGCCAACGATCAAACATTTTCTCAATCGACAACTTTTGCATCTTTTTCGATTTGCCTTTGAGTCAATCACACAGCTGTCAGTGTTGTATTTACATTTGAGATCCTGTACAAAACAAAACAAAATATAAAATTTTTATATTTCAACTTGAATTTACACGATTTACTCTTGTTACCTCTTGTTTTAAAGCATTTCTACGGAAAAATATTTTGCAAGTCGCACAGGAGAGTGCACCAAAATTGCAACCTAAAAAAATCATTATGGTTTTTATTTAAAATTATAATTTACATTTAAATTGTTTGTCAACATACTCAACGCATAATCGCCACAAATTTTGCACATTCTTTTGGCGTTGCCTTCCATTTGATCCAGTTTATCAAAAAATACAAATAAATTTTTCACATATAGAAAGCAAAAACAAATGTCAAAGCTGAGCATATCAAATGCACCAGTTGAGTTTCATTGGGTACAACACGAGTTCGCATTATTAATAAGACTACACTTACTGATAACTAAGTGTGAGATGGTTTATGTTTGAGTGATAAGCCTGTGCCAGTGCTGCAGTGGAAATGTTTCTCAATTTGTCATATTGTCAATCAAAATGACTTGGCTTACTCTGACTAAAATCTGGCCGTAATCTTGATATTTGAAAATGACAACACTCTGTCTGTGACTGTTGAGTAAATCGTTACTTTACAATGAAGTGAATTTTTGTTTAGAAATTTTTTAATTTGTATATTTCGCCACCAGATAGCGCCACAGTAGGCGACTGAACACTACGGGACTTGTACGAAATGTCGATTTAAAATTGTGTTTGTTTTGTATCGATAGCTAAACTACCTCGAAGCGAACAAAAAAAATTCTACTCCAGAATTGGCTTCAAATTGCTCGATTGTCTCAAGATAAGCTCGAAAATGTTTTAATTGGTATGTTCAAGTTGATCATTGAAGATATTTTTTCTATTTTGTTGTTCTATTAGCTATTTTCCTATATATTCACTATCTTCATGATACCGTGTGTTCGGAAAGTAACATAAGAGTTGGTCGCCAAAAATGTTGAAAAACTAAATGTTGTCAATTTTATTTTTGATATTGGTTTTGAGAGGCTTGACCCTCGTAATGAATAATAGTAATGATATCCGAATTCCTGGAACGCCTACAGGGGTTATACGATTTATCAAATATTACTACTTTTGGACTTGATTATTATTTTAATTATTTTTAAGATTTGACTAGACAAAAAATTATCTTAATATATGTTTATACTAAAAATGAATTTTGTAATCTAAATAAAGCACAAGAAACGATCCAATTGGAACGTTTATAGTGCAAAAACTAGCTAACTTTATTTCAAATTTCGGTTATTTAAATTATTAATTATACATTTGAAAATGACAATTAGAACATTCCTTTATCTTATTTTTGATTTAAAAATATGAGCAAAAAATTAGATAACTTTTTGTCTGATCAAATCTTAAAAAATAATTAAAATAATAATCAAGTCCAACAGTAGTAATATTTGATAAATGGTATAACCCCTGTAGGTGTTCCAGGAATTCTAATTTCATTGCTATTGTTCATTACGAATGTCAAGCATCTCAAAACCAAAATCAAAAATAAAATTGACAACATTTAGTTTTTCAACATTTTTTGGCGACCAACTCTTATGTTACTTTCCGAACACACGGTATACCAAAAAAATTGTATCAAACTTTCAAATGCGTTGTAATGGATCGGAAAATTAATAAAGAAAATTAAATTATAATTCATACTTTATTTTGGTTAAAAATTAAGTTACATGAATTTTTTCGTTAAAATCATTTTGCAAATATACATAATATAACTAAAATAAAACAACACAAACTTCAGCAATGACATTCGATTCAGCTTGCCTAAATGACCCAGTGTAAAGTAAAATTTATGTTTTGTATGTAGCAACTGATAGGCCGACAGTAGTTTAATTTTGTGTCTAGCCAGCTTTGGACCAAGCAGAAACTGTAGCCGATACAGCCAACCATCCGAACTGTGAAGTGCACCGGTCATTGAGACACATTGCTGTGTGCACAAGAGGAACAGGCAACTTGGAAAGCACAAAAGTGCCACCGTGTATAGTTGCACTTGCACTGTGAGACTGTTCCATTGTAGAAACAAAATAGATTGCAGATAAATGCACTGTGGAAAGACTGTGAGAAAAGACACGAGCAAAACGGGCGAAATGAAATTTCGATTTATGCAGATTAGATCACAAATGGCCCACAAATGAGTGTGATAGTAAAATGAAAGATACCGGTGCAAATTGGCTTCGTTCACGCCGCGACCGTTTCGGTACTTTGTAATGACAATTCGTAGAAAGTCATTCAGTCGTTTCAGAATTGAAACAAACAGATAATATTCAACAAGGCCACAGTGCATGTAGAAGAATGTCAAACTGTATGCTTTCCATATAGCGGCATAAAATAATGACAAGTCTAGGGCAACCAGAAAGCACGTTTCAACTGGATAATTTCGATGTACATGATTGAAAACATACAATGTCATCATAATGAAGTATAGGCCTAATTAATTATCGAGAAATCGAATTAATTCAATATATACAATACAATTAATTTATTAATTTATAAAATATTTACCAGATAATTTGTCAAAAATTAAATGAACTTGATTGAGCATACACGAAATCAAGACTAATCGAACTCGAAGCTTGCAGAACAGGACATTCTTGTACAAACTTAGCTCTGAGCTGTTGAATTTGATTGATCTGGTGGACAAACAATCAAATTTCCATAATATTTTTGCCTGTTTTAGCATGGATTTTACTGATTCGATGGGGCTTCTCCAATTGGGGCGGTTAAATTTCAATTTAGAATTTAAACACCAAAAATTAATGCCATTCTCAAAAACAATCTGCACAAACTTGTCCATCAGTGGATTGTCCCTTTTGATGTATGTGTAATAATTGAGGTAGAGAACTAAGAGGACTGGTGATGCGACCACTAGGCCAATTGTGCGATCGTTGGTAATCAGCTGTAAGCAGCTGACCACTGTTACGTCGTACAGGGTTTGATAGTTGGAGTAGTAGATCAATGCACGCAGTCCAAAGATGGCCAAATGTAGCCAGAGTAACAATCGCCAAATTGTGATTCGATGGTGAGAATGGAAAGGTCTGCGTTCAGCATTTTGATCCAATTGCTTTCGTTGAATTACTCCAGACAGTAGAGATGAGGCTGGTGCCGAATTTGGTGAAAATTGCTTAAGAATAAATTTAAACATTTTGTTAGTTTTTTTGAATTACCTTATCAAAGGAAATAATTTTAATAACGTCAAATATGTCTTATAAATAAATTAAAAATTTAATTTATATTATTTTTTAATTTTTATTTGAAAAGCAATTTTCTACATGTCAATTTGGAATTATTTTCAATTAATTTGAAAAGATAATTACTTATTCTCTTCAAAAAATTTGACAGAAAAAAATTGAAAGTCATCCATCAAACCTTATAATTGCAAATACATTTCGAAATATATCTACCAAGACAGCAATTTATCAGGATTGATCTACTATCTGTACTAGTTCAAGTGTTGAATGGCAGCGCATATTTATGAACTTACTTCGGTACAACTTCAGAGAAATTCCTATTCTGGGTTTGATGACTGTGTTTTATGAAAATTGACAATTCTTTAATTCGTTTTATGTATAAAATTTTACTTGGAAAAATTAAAATGCCGTCTCTCAACATTTGTCTCAATCCAATAAAACGCAAATTAGTAGAATTAGCAATTTATTTTTACCCCCAATTTAAACTGAAGCGTTGGCTCTATTTCTGGCAACTTAATGCCAATCTTCGTCTTTATATCGAGGACATGTCAACCCAGTCCGAGTTGTCCATCTACTCTCAATTCACATTTAGACTAATTTTCACAATTTTGACACTCAAATGTTTCCAGACAATTGTGCTAGGGCTAGTTTCGGAACAATCGACCAAAGTCCGTCTACTCAACTATGATCTCACTCTCTTCATTCACTGTCCCCAATCGTTTAATTTAATTTTTCTGTCTCTTTGGGCCCAGGAATTGTTCTATTTGTGTTTTATTTATAAGAAAAGATTCAAAAACTTTGCACCACTTCTTTTGGTGAAGCAAATATTGCTGCATAAAAATGATCAATTCTTTCTGGTGAAATGTTCATTTTCAAAAAGTCAAAATAGACGAATCAATGTTGGGGATCAAATTCGCAAATTTGTCAAATATTACATCTGGCTCATGAATTATTATGTCCTTGTAACCGGTTTGTGATTAATCGATTAAAAATATATTTATAACTTTAATCTTATCATTATTATTAGTATCATTCTTAATGAATTATTTAATCAGTTCCGTCAACTTTATAGTACAAGATTGTGAATATTATTTTCTGCAAATTAATGGCTTCTTGTGTGTTGTCCTCATTCCTTTAAACCATCTGATTACTCATCTGCAGTATTCAACTTTTGCAATATCAAGCGCCTTCATCTCCACCATTTATCTGGTGGCCACCTTAGCTTTGTTCAGGCAAATTAAATTAACAAACCAACTACTATCTCGTAAAGGCAAGTACTCGTCTCGTGTTTTCGGTCTCTTTCAACGAACTCACACAAACGTTTTGACGCTCATTTTGGTTGGCAATCGTTTCTATGGAGTTATACTGCTCGCCTTTATGGCAATCAACGTACCGGTCAATACAATGCTCACAATATCTCTCTCAAGATTGAAAATGTCATGGATTTCATCAGCTGTTTTTGTGCAAATTGCACTGTATCAGTATGTTTGCATATTTGGATTTCATCTTCTGGCAGGCATGTACAGCCAGCGAATTCATTTGTGCTCAAAACTGTTGTTGCACTACTATTATTCGAAGAATTGTCAATTTTCTACAATTCAAAAATTGCGCATTGGTTGTTACATTGAACGGATTCATACCAAGAAAAAATATGGATTAACATACGCGGGCTATGGTTTGGTATCATTAGAGTCATTCTTTAAGGTATACCTATATACAAATATATTTTTCAATTTTAAATTACAAAGAGGTTAACATTTTTTTGTTTATAGTTTCTGTCGGTTTATTTGGAATTAATAATGTACTGGCACCAGCTAGTCTAAACAATAGTAAGTTGAAAAGTTTTTTAGATGAATTATTAATTGTCGAACCAATAATGGCAATAATTTTGACAAATAAAAATATAAGTTAACATATAAATTTTTATAATTAATTAATTTTATATAAGTTAATTTTAAACTCATCAATTAATCATATCCCTTAAAAATAATTTTAAATTAATTGTCAATTTTGATCGAAAATAATAATAATTAATAGTTTTATTAGCTTTAAACAAGAAATTGCTCGCTAGGCGCTGTCGAGCCAACACTCTCCGCACGGGCTCCAAACACACCCACTCCCACCTAACCACAATCATCCACACTTTACTGACTTCTCATCAGTTTCTCATATTCTCACATGATTGACATTGATACAATATTCAGAATTATCAACCGCAAATCATGACACCGGAATTACCTCATTAATCTCTGTAATACAGTCAACTTTCTGTAATTTATAACTCGCTAACTTAGAAACCTTTCATAATTTATAACTTTGAATAGGTTTGATAAAAAAAAATTGGTATAATTTAGTACCTCTTACTGTACAAAAACTCTCTGTAATTTAGAAAATTCCCTATAATTTATAATTTAAAACAACATTTGGAGCTTATTTATAATAATTGTATAATGGGGGACCAAGTTAAGTTTTTAAACTTGGGAAATTTTTTTTAGGTAAAGTGACCCAGAGTGAGAATGAGATGTGACAATCTCTGGAAATGTAATCAAACTTTTTTTTAATGATTTAAATCAACTAATTAGTTGTCATAATTGAAATATTTTACTAAAAACCTACTTATTTATGATATTTGAACTTCAAATTGTAAAATAGTTAAGTTAATTATTGCAATTAGACCAAATTATTTTTATTTTAACCCAAATTTCACCCTTTTGTAATTTATAACTTAGAAAATATTTTGAGATTTTACTCCCAAAAATTCTAAATTAGAGAGAGTTGACTGTACAAAAAAATTATTTTTGGAAAATATTTATTCAATTTACTTAAAATATCGTAAAATTTCTAACAAGAGCCGCTTTCAAATAATCGCGGCAGCCAGAGCCTGTTCAAATTAATAAGCGCCGCATTCAAACAAGCGCCTCACTTTGTGAATATATGTTAAATTTTCAATCTCCACAAACACTATACGGTAGTAAATCACATTTTGAAATAACATTCAGTTTGTTAATTTTGGCTTTAATATGAAGCTCAAAATTGTTGTCAAAAATGTAGTGAACCGCAACAAATAATTGCAAATTGGCGGATTGAGAGAAGAATGTAGTAGTAGAAAGTTAATGTTTAGCACAACAACACGAGTATTACCTCTACCTCATTATTTTGGGAATATTCAAATGAAAATGGTAGAGAAAGAGACACATTGAGAGCATATATGCTTTGCATTGAATGTCTACTCGTACATGATGATCTAGCAGAAGCCGTCATCGGCCTTGGTTTTCAAACTGAGCAATCGCACATGTTGTCGCCTTTGAGTAGATGTGCATGCAACGACAAGTAGACGGTAGAGACAAGTGGGTGTAACAAAATTGAACTTGATTGGAATGCTAGAAAAATGTGTGATTTGATTGTGATTGGCCAAATTAACCTCATTTGGTAACCAATTTGTATTTGTATTGAAAATTCCAAGTAGCTAAATTGAAATTGGCAGATTGTGCCATTAAATTCAGATTTTCTAAAATTCTTCAAAGTCAGATAATGTAGTTTTGAATTAATTTTTTAATTTAAAAAATGTTTAGTTTAAAATATATTAGTTTCAAAAATCAATTAATCACTTTTGAGCCAACTTTTGAGCTTTCATTCCTTGTACCAAATTGATAAAATTTTGTTGAGCATTATCAAACAGACCATCAGTCTGATAAGGCTGCAAGGCTTGCTTCACTTTGTCACTGTAAGCCAAAATTGCCGGGTATTGTTTTGCATCAATAAAGTCTGCCAAAATGTCCAAGTAACTCAGCGTAAAATGAATTGCCACATCAGCAATGGACAGGTCGCTTCCACCGGCAATAAAACCTGAACCATTTTGTGCAAGAAAGTCGTCCAACGTTTTGAGAACATCTTTGGCTTGGGTCACTTTTGGAGCTGGATCCTCGCCTTGCATGGTGGCGTACTGTTTTATAAATAAAAATTTTATTTTATTTAAAATTAAAATCAAGTTAACTTACGAAAATTCCACCCAATGTCGGAACTAATTTTCCCGTATCATAATACAGAAACTTGTCGACAGTTGCACGTTTCTTCAAATCACTCGGATACAGACTTGAGCCAGCGGATCGAGTCTCTATCAGATAAGTAGCAATGACACGCGACTCCCACAGGACAAAACCATCAGTGTCCACAAAGGTTGGGATACAATGAAATGGATTGATCTAAAATGATTTTAAAATAACATTAAAATTATTTTAAAAGTATTACCTTTAGAAATTCTGGTGTGAGCTGTTCCTGTTTTGGAAGATCGAGCTTTTTGAGTTCAATCTCAAATCCAAGGATTCGAGAAACAGCAATCACCGTTCGGACGGCAGTACTTTCAATCATGCCATAGAGAACTGGTTTCGATGAGGAAGCAGCCATGTTGTGTATAATTAAATTAGGTATTTAAATTGACAAAAATATAAAACTCAAATTGTGTAAAATTTTCAGCATTGGCGGGCGTTTAAATAGCATAAAATAGCACAACTGTCTCATAAAGATGTGCTTAATCATTACTTGGTATGTATCGTTATGAAACTATCTAATTTTAGGCCTACAATCTATCAAAGCTGTAGTCAGGTTTGAATGAGTTACATTTGTGATAATGCATTTGTCCAAAGTCGCGACAATTTGTCAGTTACAAAGTTAGCGATCGGTTGCTTTATAATTTTGGATTTAATCAATTGGCATATTTGTCAACGTCGTCAATGTCTCTCATTGAACGACTAATATTGATGAATGGTGACAATTCACTAGAAAGCATTCAAGGACAGACGATGTAATTCAAGCAACGATTATCAGTCCAAAGTGACACAAACTGTCTTGTAAACAAACTTTACTCAATTCATTGATTGATCTGAGCTTTAACCACTTTCGGTTTCGATCTTTGTACTTTCCGATTGAAAGTTTCCGTCGACAACAATTTTTTTCTGTACATGAAATTTGTGTGGATATTTTTAGCTACATATCAGATGTATTTTTTCGTCTTCCAATGGGTGGCAATATTTGTGTGCATATAAAAGCTAATACGTTATTTAGTTATGCGTACAGTGCATGCAAACAAGCGGAAAGAGAAGAGAAACTGAACCCAAAAATGATTCGCCCAAAAGTGTCAAAGAGAATTTTACTTCTCGCAATTGTAACTTTGGTGCAACTTGGAACGTATGTCATGTCAAATTTACAAATCAATTTGTTAATTATTTTTCTATTCAGTATTGCTTCCAATGAAGAAGGACAAAAGAGGAAAATTTTTGATCAACTTCTCAACACCACTGGCTATGATCGAAATTCGATTCCGAAGATTTTCAACCAAACCACTGATCAATGTAAAGTTCTAAACTAAAGTAAAATAATTAAATCAAAATATAAGTTTTGTTGATTGATTCCTGTATATGTTACTGTAAAAGTGTGTTGTCTGGTAAATGTGTACATTTACCAGATTATACACTTTTACAGTAACATATAATATATTATAACATATAACAGATTATACACTCGTACATGTATACAAAATCAATTATTCGCTAATTAGTCAATCTTTGAGCTTTCATTCGGCCATATTGATTAAATTTTGCTAAGCCTTATCAAGCAAACCATCAGTCTGATAAGTCTTTAAGGCTTGTTTCATTTAGTCGCTTTAAGCCAAAATTACTGGGTATTGTTTCGCATCAATAAAGACGGGCACAATGTCCAAGTAACTCAGGGTGAAATAAATTGACAAATCAGCCAGAGACAGCTCATTTTATCCGACAATAAAACCTGAACCATTTTGAGCGAGAAAATCATTCAACGTTTTAGCACATCATTAGACAATTTTCCCGTAATAGAGAAATTTGTCGATCGTTGCACACTTTTTCACATCACTTGGATAGAGACTTGAGCCAGCGGATCGAGTCTTTATCAAATAAGTAAAAGAGCAAAACCCGTCGAAATTAATCAGCTCACTTTTTTATTCATTAAATTCTGTACAATTTAAACCTCTCAAATGCCATAATCGACAAAGATTTAGATTTAATACGTATCTTCAAAGAATTCAAATTGAAGTTTTAACTAAATTGAGAAAAGTGAACTGTAAGATTCGATCTGATTGAGATATAAATGTGCATAGATTTTTAAATTTGTATTTTAAACCAATTTCTTTAATTAAAGTTGATTTTTTTTCGTTTTAAATGCAAAAAGATAAGATAAGATAATTTTTAAAAGATAACAAAAATTTTGTTATATTTAGTCAAAATTTCATCATGTCCTGCTTTAATAAAAATATAAAACTCAAATTGTAGACAATTTGCAACATTTGCGGGCGTTTAAATAGCATAAAATAGCATTGCTGTCTCATAAGGATGTGTTTAATCATTACTTGATATGTATCGTTATGAAACTATCTAATTTTAGGCCAGCAATCTATCAAAGTGTAGCCAAGTTTGAATAAGTTACAATTGTAATGCATTTGTCCAAAGAAGCGACAATTTGTTGCTCGAAAAGTTAGCGATCGGATGCATTATATTTGATAAATTTGGAATTAATCAATTGGCATATTTGTGACAAATAATTTGTCAACGTAATTAATGTCTTACATTGAACGGCCAATATTAGCCTTAAGAAGTGGTGCGCTAAAGGGTTATCCACATATAATCACTTCAGTGAAGAGCCTGCTGTTTGCTTAATTGTGGATCACCCTTTAACGCACCACTTCATAAGCCTAGCCAATATTGATGACTGGTGACCATTCAAGAGTAAGCATTCAAAGACAGGCGATGTAATTCAATCCTCGAGTATCAAGTTCAAAGTGACACAAACTGTCTTGTTTACGAGCTTTAATCAATTCATTGATTTGTGTCTGAGCCACTCTCGGTTTCGAGCTTTGCACTTTCCGATGGAAAATTTCCTTCAACAGATTTTTAATATTAGTCAAAACAGATGTTTTGTTTTGGCTAAATTGTCAATCAAATTTATCTCATGTACATTGAATTTGTGGGTATATTTTGGCCTCATATCAGATGTATTTTTTGTCTACCAATGGTAACCGTATTTTTGCATATAAAAACGAACATTTTACTTAAGTAATGCAAACAAGCGTTGAGAGCAAAAAACAAAATCCAAAATGATTCGTTCGAAAGTGTCAAATGGCATTTTGCTGTTTGCATTTGTGGCTTTGGTGCAATTCGGAACGTAAGTCTTCTTTTAACAAATCAATTTTTTAATTATTTAAATTATTCAGTATTGTCTCTATCGAGGAAGGACAAGAGAGGAAAATTCTCGATCAACTTCTCAACACCACTCGATATGATCGAGATTCGATTCCGAAAAGTTTCAACCAAACTACCAATCAAGGTAAGTAAGAAATTATTAAATTAATTTTAAAAATAATTGATGATTGACTCTTAGTGGGACCGGTCCAAGTCAATGTCAGCATGTACGTAATTGGCGTTCATGTAATTGATGAGATCAAAATGGTTGGAACACTTGATCATTTTTAAAATCTTTCTAAATATTTTGATTTTACTAGCAAATGGGAGTGCAATTGTATTTTCGTCAAGGTTGGCTTGATCCGCGGCTTAAATATTCGCATATGAATGGAAACATTTCGCACATTTATCTAAATGAACCAAATCGTATTTGGAAGCCTGATACTTTTTTCCCTAATGAAATCAGTGGCCATTTTCACGAATTAGTCGTTCCAAATACGTATCTACGAATTTCTCCCTCAGGTGAAGTGCTGTACTCAGTTCGGCTCTCGCTCACTTTGAGCTGTCCAATGGATCATCAGCGCTATCCATTTGACAAACATACGTGTCAAATGGAGGTTGAAAGTTGTGAGTATTATTATGGTAAAATATGAATTCAAATTTAAATATTTGTTTTGGTTTGTTCGTATTTGAACAGACGGATACTCGGCTCGTGATATAGTTTATGAATGGAGAACTGGGGCCAGTTTATCACAGAGTGCACAGCATCCAGGATTCGTGATCGCGTCCATTGAAACTAGTAAAAAGTTGGAAGTTTTGAGCACAGGTTAGTGAAAATGCAATGATACTTCTTGAACAGACATTTTGGCTTTCATTCGTAACAAGGTAACTACACTCGTCTTGTGATGAACATTGGTCTTGTAAAAAGTATGGGTCGATTTCTTATTCAACTCTACTTCCCGAGCATTGCCCTGATTATCATCTCGTGGATTACCTTTTGGTTGCATCCGAGTGTATCACAAATCGAGCGAACATCACTCACTATCACAACTATTCTCGCAATGATGCTCCTACTGGCCAATGCCAATGCAAACGTTCCATCAGCCAACTATATCACCCTGATCGATATCTGGAACATGGCTTGTTGTGTCTTTGTTTTCGGTGCTTTCATTGAATCGATTCTAGCAAGCTCGACAACCACAAATGTTAGTGAGGTGGACGGGTCAAAGAAGCGACTGATTGCACGACTCATTCAGTCCTCAAGCCGACTCGACACAATCTCACGTGTCCTCTTCCCAGTGTCGTACATCGCTTTTTGTGTTTTCTATTATTGTGCAATTCCTCTCTAATTGGTTATTTAGACAAAATTAGTTTATTCTTTAGATTAAACAAAACAGATTTTCAGAATTTTGGATTAAGAATTCAATGTAAAAAACAAAAAATTAAGAAAAACTTAATGATTATTAATTGAATAGCATGAAAAAAAATATTTAAATCTGTTCTATTTAACCTAAAGATTAAACATTTGCCTTTAATTTGATGTATCCAAACGCAACAACGATTCAAACTTCTAGATTAAATCTGTTTCGACAAATGAGCGGCTAAATACACTGAAATGTATGACGGCTATTTTTACTGAAAATGTCCATCCTGTCATGCCTTAATGATTAAGGCTTAATCAATATAAAAAACACAGAGCATTTCCTGCATAGCTGACGTCAATGGCTGTCCCAATTTAATCATAAAATCAATAAGTTTCAAAGTTCAATTCATTATTTTTTTAATTAGTTATAATGATAATTAAATTTTAAAAGTTTCAAAGCCAATTTCCAAACAATTCCAAACACGCCACGTTCTTTCTAATGCACTGCGAGCGCGCTCTGTTACTCGCGTTATTGAAATAAATAAAGTAATTAGAAGAATAACGATTTTAATTTCAAATTTTCAGTTTCAAAACACATTTTATTATTCATGCTAATTTAAAATTTAAAATTTATTTTATATCGTTTCAAATTGAAAAATTTGTGATCTTTAAAAAAGAAGACACAATGAATTTGAAGACATTGTTATGGCTGGTATTGTATCCAGTAAAGGATGTACAGTACTACCGAGTGTACATTCAAATTGTGGATCAAATAGTGCTCGCAAGAAATTGCAAGTATATTCGTATGTTTCAATTAATCAACGCTCTACTGGCGCTCGAAGTAGCTCATTTCGTCTATTTGGCATGGGCTTCTGGTGGCAGTGAAGCTGATTATGCCCCTGTGGATAGAGTGATCAATTATGATGTGCTCTATTTGATTGTGCCCAAAAGCCTGCTCAATTTTGTTTGCGCTGCAGTGTCGGTAATGACTCTAATTTACAACCGAGCACTCATCTGGCCGGCCAATGATGGACTCATTCGAGTGCTGAGTTCGGTCATTGTGCACAATGATCACACCTTCTTTGTGGGACCCAACTTTGCCGGACGCAGTGTTTGTGCTCGAACCAGAAAGTACTTCTTCGTTACACTCAATCTTTTCATGAGTTTAATGGCCAGTTTTGGTTTGTGTGGTTTACTTTTGATAATAAACAAAATTATTGAATTAAACCATTATTTTTATTCAACAGAATTTGTTATTGTCAGTTCCTACATCTACATGGCTGTTCAATATTATGCGCATCGAAAGCATTTTAGCGGCAAATCGTGGATCTATTTGGCCATTTCGCTTGTGAGAAGCCATTTGAGTTGCGCTGGTTTGGCACTCTACTTTCTCAACACTGCGCATGCAGTAGCGATCAATTTTGCCTCGACCATCGGTTTGCTGGTGATGCTCTACCAGAAAGCAAGTCAAGTCTATCGCAAATTGACCAAAACTTGCACCAAAGGACGATTCAACTTGTATGCTTACCATTGGTATCGCAAAAAGTTTGCACAAATGCTGATCACCTTTCTGCAGATCAATCGAACGCATGGAAGACTGTTCTTGGTGGCTCTGGTGCCATACTGTTCCATGAACATAGTGTTCACCATTTGGCTGATTGAGGGCGGTCTTGGTGTGTTTAGTGAATTTATTCTCTGCTTGTGGATATTCTATTTGAGCAGTATAGTGTTTGCATTTCATCTCATTTTTGCGCACTGCACTGCGCACATACACAAGCCGAGCAAGGTTTACCTTCACCTCGTTGCGCAGCCAAATGACAAAATGAGATTACCATCTCGAACCCGGCTCAACATTGCAATGAACATTTGTGCACTGCACACCCAAAACCGATATGGCTTCACATATGGCGACTTTGGCCTGGTATCAATGGCCACATTTATCAAGGTATATACCAGAAAAAAAACAAATTCACAATTTAATGTTAATTTATTCTTTAGTTTCTGATGCTATATTCGAAGATTTGCATTAACTCGTACAAATTGATGAAAAATAAAATTATTTAAAAAATTATTTCTACAGATTGTGAACTACTCTACATCATTCATGCTCCAATAAAATTATGTTAATATTTTGTTCTTGTTATTCTATTTCTTATTTCTAGCGATCCCATTACAGATCCGACGAACAATCAGTCAAATGATAAAATTGACAATCCCATTACAGATCCGACGAACAATCAGTCAAATGATATAATTGAAAATCCCATTACAGATCCGACGAACAATCAGTCAAATGATATAATTGAAAATCCCATTACAGATCCGACGAACAATCAGTCAAATGATATAATTGAAAATCCCATTACTGATCCGACGAACAATCAGTCAAATGATATAATTGACAATCCCATTACAGATCCGACGAACAATCAGTCAAATGATATAATTGAAAATCCCATTACAGATCCGACGAACAATCAGTCAAATGATAAAATTGACAATCCCATTGTGAGAAGTCATTTGAGTTGCGCTGGCTTGGCACTCTACTTTCTCAACACAGCACACGCAGTTGCAATCAATTTTGCATCTACCATCGGTTTGTTGGCAATGTTCTACCAGAAAGCAAGTCAGGCCTACGGCAAATTGGCCAAAACGTGCACCAAAGGCCGATTCAACCTGTTTGCTTACCATTGGTATCGCAAAAAGTTTGCACAATTGCTGATCACCTTCCTGCACACCAATCGAACGCACGGAAGACTGTTCTTGGTGGCCCTGGTGCCTTACTGTTCCATGAACATAGTGTTCACCATTTGGCTGATTGAGGGCGGTCTTGGTGTGTTGAGTGAGTTCATTCTCTGCTTGTGGATATTTTATTTGAGCAGTATTGTGTTTGCATTTCATCTCATATTTGCGCACTGCACTGCGCACATACACAAGCCGAGCAAAGTTTATCTCCAACTCGTTGCGCAGCCAAATGCCAATTTGAGAATACGAGCCCGAACCCGGCTCAACATTGCAATGAACATTTGTGCACTGCACACCCAAAACCGATATGGCTTCACATATGGCGACTTTGGTCTGATATCAATGACCACATTTATGAAGGTATTCCAGAAAAAACAATTTTACAATTTAATGTTATTATATTATTTAGTTTCTGATGCTTTATTGGAAGATTTGCATGATCACGTACAAATTTATGAAAAATAAAATTATTTAAAAACTAGTTTATACAGGCGGTTTATAATCTTTGTTTATTTAATAAAAATTTTACAAAACTTAATTCGAGAATTGAGAACGAAGCACAATTTCAAATTCATAACCCAGAAAGCCTTTTGCAACAATTTTCTTCGATTCCACAAAGTTAACCCGAGTTGACTTATAGTTGAAGATAAAAACAAGTTTTTCCAAATTTGGAAACAAATGTCCAATGCAATGTGCCAATCGATCCACTCTGTAAAGTGGCAAATGATACCATAAGTTAAGTGAACTAACAGATACGAGTCGTGTCAGTTTGATGGTGGACTCGTTAAGCCAATCAGACGAATTCCTGTTGAGATTTATCGAAATGTGTTTGAGTTGAGTGAGTTTTGCAAGTTCGGGAACAATTTTACAAAGTGGAATCTTTTCGAACAAGCTTGTCTGAAAGTATTCTAGTCTAGGAAATTGTTCACAAATCATCTTTAAAGCTCGCATCTCATTACCCTCAATCCGATTCTGGCTTTTCACCGTAAGCTGGCTCAAATTGGCACAAATTTCAGGACTGATCCGAGGCAGAACTGATGCGATTAAAAGCGTATCATTTTCATATGTCAAGTCAAGCTGTTTCAATTGTTTTCCAAAATTGAGATATCGATCTCTCTGGAACAGTTCTTTTTCATATTTTATCATATTTAAGAAAAATGTGTTCATCCTTAAACGTTCAAGTGAAGGCAACAGATTCAACAGAAGCGGATCGACTTTTTCGTAGCGTTGATCGAGAATGTAGAGTGATCTGAGACATGGCAAATCGATGGCTTCAATTTGAGTAAACTTTCGCAGTTGATAAAAGCCATCACTTTTAAAAATTAAAGTTTCCAGCGTGTTGCTCCATTTTGCTATAAGATAATTCAAATTGATCTCAAATTTTTCCATTCTCGTGTCAAATAGAACCAATGTTTTCACATTTAGAAACAAATTGCACGGAAAGCTGCTTGTCAGGTATCTTGGACATTGGTCCAAAATCAGACAGTCACTTGATTTCGCCACAAAGTCAACACTCTCCAAGTCGAGCTCAGATTCGAAAAGAATATTCTTATAATAAATTAAATCTCTTGGTAGTCCAAAAAGTTTCAGTGATTTAAGTGGACGGTAGAGATAGTGTTCAATGAGATGCTTCCAATAGGGCGATACACATCGGAGGAATAGTGATTCTTGTAGAGAGAATTGAGCTAAAAGATGCAACAGACAATCCTCGTTGAGACTGGCGATGGGGCTCATGGTGATTTGGTTTTGTGTAATTTGAGGTTTGAACATAAAAAATGATGGAATTTTTGCATTCCTCCAGCAACTAATATATTGAGATAGAAACAAAATAGTCTACTTATTATGTTATTTTGAAAATTACTTATCACTGCTCAGAAACTGCTTATGACATGATTATGCTTGATTACCCAACTACACATTGCATTTTTGAATAATCCACAAACAACTTGAACGACTAAAATTACTTTTTTGTAATTTTATTTCAATTGGTACAAAATTATTACATTATATTTGATCGAAAAATAGTTTCATATTTGGCAATGGTTTTTCGTCCGCTTGAAGAAAACTACTTACATCACCGTTCATAAGCCAAACCATTGCCAAATTCTGCATCAATTCTTGGAATGAATCATTGGCTTCGGCATGTGTTGGATAAATTATCTGCAGATATCGACGCAAAAGACTTTGATATCGATCATGTTCTTCTCTGTAAAGAAAATAACTAGATAAAATTTTACGGTGGAATTTAATAGCAAACTCACTTGATCTTATCGTATTGCTCAAAATCAACCCGTGGATTGAACATCACAATTGCAGTGAGCAAATCAAAGATGACATTATCCTGAATCCATTCGTGTCGAAGGTGCTCCAAAAGGTGTTGATAATAGATGGTGCTTTTCTCATAAGAACTGGGACTTATGATTGAGCGGACCATTTCGGCACTGACAAGGAGGCTCACTTTGCATTTGTCCTAATAGCAATCGAGATTAACCAACTTATGCTACAAAACTCAAAATAGAAAAACTCACATCCATAAATGCCCAGGCCTGTCGATCGGGAATGAACATCAAAACCGACCGCAGCGACAACAAGTCCACAGAATTACAATTCAAAATCAGCTTTTGGTCATTTTGGGTTAGTTGACCAAAGCAGCCCAGTCTCTTACACATTCGAGTTACACGACGGAAAAAGTAATGAGTGATCTGGTCGGAGTGAACATGATTGCACTCGTGAAAATCACCGAATTGATTGTACGGGTTTTGAAGGACTGAGCAGGCGTCAATCAGTTCTTTGAGGAGGTACTTTTCGGGGAGAATAAACTCACGATGAGGAAATGCAGGTAGATGGATGAGTGGTAGTTTTTGTTGGGGTTCAATTGGAACATTAGTTTGTGCAACATTGTCGATCGTAGAAACCAATTCGAGTGATTGAAGATCTTCAATAAAATTTTCATTTTGCAGCAACACGTCACAATATTTTTCAATGTTTGAAAATAAATTTTGCTCTTTCAGTTTAGAATTTGTCGTTTCATTTTGAATCAGATTTACTTTGCAATCCTCATCCGAAAGTGCCATTTCAACATTTTGGCGCTTCAGTGATCGACGCAATTTTCGCTGTAATTTTTGTTGAATTCTCTGTTGCTCTGTGTCGCTTTTGATCAGTTCCTAAAAATTGCTAAATTTAATTTTGAACTTTTTTAATTTTAGGCAAACCGTTTTCATTCCCATTTGGAGACATTTTGTGAGTCGACATTTAGCACAAAATTTTCTTGTATTTTTATTAATTGTGCACGAGTTATCAAACAGACAGTCTGCTTGCTAAAATAAATACTTGCTTATTAAATTGAAAAATTTTTT
This sequence comes from Rhizoglyphus robini, assembly GCA_023373905.1. Taxonomy (NCBI): domain Eukaryota; kingdom Metazoa; phylum Arthropoda; class Arachnida; order Sarcoptiformes; family Acaridae; genus Rhizoglyphus; species Rhizoglyphus robini. The sequence continues at coordinate 1,012,555 of JAKIJQ010000048.1, read as the reverse complement.
AATGAAAAAAAAATGAAACTTACCCTATCACGGAGAGCATTTCGTCGAAAGAATACTTTACACGAAACACAGGTGAGTGCATTGAAATTCACGCCTACGGCATCGTCGGCACAAACGACACATATTTTGAGTTGATTTTGTTGCATTCTTTTTTGCTTAATTTACAATGTGATAACTTTTGGTAAGTTATAAACCTGCTATGTTGTTTCACTTTCATTGTTGTCTTTTGGCTATAACAGTCCTTATCAATGCACGATGTTTGTACATGTTTGTAGCACCGAAACGGGTACAAGTGTTATGCGGAGGTCTATTTCCAAAGGTAAGGTAAAGCACGGATGGCTTACTTTATTTGCGTATACAAATAAAAATACCATCAAAGTACAAAGAGTACAAAGTCTTGAGACTTTAATCTCAATGTAGCGCACGATGCTTAGGCTCATATTAATTAATTTTGACATTGAAATAGGTATTTTCTCGTGTATCTAATTTGGCTAATATATCAATATAGCCATGTGTTCAATTTCAATGTCAATTCTAATAATCTAATCTTGAGTGATTGATTGCAAAAATGTGTCTTTGGGTAACAATTTGGTGCCATCTAGATATGGAAAAGGGGGGAGATTTTAAGTGACTATCAAATAATTATTTAATTCAATCTTCTATTTCTAGATGGCGCCATGAAACAAACGCTCTTCTAGTGATATTAACTTTGTACAATCTGTGAATCAATTTTTGTTGATCGTTCAATGAATGTATAATTGAGTAGATGAACAAAATAGTACGATTAGCACTGAAAATTGCTACTGAGTTACACTGACAGGCAAATATGTTGAATTATCATATTGTCCATGAGCAAAATTAGAATAATTTAACAACTATTAATAAATATTGATGAGTTTAAGGAATGCAACTATGCAATGACGTCATTGAATAGTTTAGCGAATATCTGAATTTGTGATATTTTGTGCTTAATTGAAATTAAATACAATTCAGAGTTTATATAATTAATACATTAAATTAAAAACAATATCCTCAATTTTATATATTTTTTCTTAAATTTGTTAAATGAAATGAATTTTATTTTATTTTATTTTTAAAATCATTAAAAAATCTTTTAACTTTGTAAGTAGAATTCTAAAGTGCAAGTCAATTTGTTGACTTCTCACTTCCCTCAAACATTTATTTTGTGAAAGTAATGATGACGTACTTAACTTACAATGAACCCCTTGAACCATGTAAAAACATTCCGTTCAAATTACTCATGATTGTTTGTATGTTTGATGATGGGCGAGAAGGAAATGCCTCTTGTGTTTATTACTTCTCCCTTTACAGATAGGAAACATCCCAACATCTTAACATGCACGCCAAAGGGCGAATGTACTTTTACTTTTATTTGAATTGAATTGACAGACCGCATCAATTTACGGAATGTCACGTAACTCAACCTCAAGACAGTTCTTTGACTCGAAACAAGTTTGTTTATTTTATTTTATTAGACAACTGAGTGAATACGTGACTTTGTGAGTTCAAATGTGCTGCTGACAGGTTAGTGAGGGGTTAAGTTCACCAGAATCAGTGAAAGGGGTGAATTTTTCAATGCATTATTTGCAGGTTATCAAAAGTCGTAATCAATTTCTTGTTTCTTGTTTTCAAAACGATACAAAATCATTAACATTTGCACTGAACTAAAAACCGGTTGTTCGCTTTATGATGAGGCCTTGATTAACTAAACCCTCTTTTGGAAAGTGATTTAAAATTTTTCCCATTGAGTTAGTTCAAGGTAATCATATACACAAAAGGTGCAAATATTTATCTTTTAGTGCGACTTTTAAACAGGATAATTTAGATTGTGTAGCAATAGATGAGGCTCACAATCAGAACTCATTTTCACTTTGATTCAATTTTTTAAAAGTTTAAATTTATTTTAAATGGAAAAACAAAACTGTGCTTCGGATGATCGTGTGTTTGAGTGAGTAAATTTTGGTTAAATTGTTAATAACTTTTACATTTTTAAATTTTTCTGATAATTTTAAACAGAACAAACGACAATAACAACAATTTGTCATACGACGATGAAAATTATTTTAATACGTGTTTCGATACAGATTTCACCAAACCATTGGTTGTGTGTATGCGTGATGTTAAATTCAAATATAACCATAAGGAAAAGCTGATTGAAAATCTCAATTTAAATGTCAAGACTGGTGGAATTTATGGACTACTTGGACCGAGTGGTTGTGGCAAAAGTACTACGCTCAAGTTGATTTTGGGACTGATTAGGCCTCGACATGGAAATGTTTTGGTATTTGATGATAAGCCCAATACTGCATCGTGTCCAGTTCCAGGTAAGTGTTATTTTAAAATTTTTTATAATAATTAGATGATTTGAAACAGGTCCTGGAGCCGGTTATATGCCACAAGAGCTAGCCATGATGCCCACCATGACCATTGGTGATCACTTTCACTACTATGGCAGCCTCAATGGAATGGACCACAGAGCCATAGGCAAAAGATCTGCATATTTGTTGGAATTGCTTCAACTTCCGTCTACGGACAGACCAATCGAGAAACTGAGCGGAGGCCAACAGCGAAGAACATCTCTCGCCCTCAGTCTACTTCACTCTCCACCATTGCTCATTCTCGACGAGCCAACTGTGGGCATTGATCCGCTGTTGCGAAACAAAATTTGGCAATATCTTCATCAATTGACCGTTGAAGAATCAAAAACGGCAAGGTTAATTCTTAACTGTTGCGGAATTTTAACTTGATTTTTTAAATAGGTAATCCTCACGACTCATTACATTGAGGAAGCCAGAAATGCTGACACCATTGGTTTGATGCGATATGGCCGCCTACTGGCGGAAGCTAATCCCGATCGAATGATAGCACAATTCAAAATGAACACAATCGAAGAAGTGTTTCTAAATTTGTGTGAAAAAGAAGATCAGAATAAAGTGAATGAGGATAAAGAACTTCCGGTTAGTAAAAGAATCAAAAGTGCAAAACGTACTCTCAACACAATGAAAAGCATCGAATCGGAAAAGATCATATTTGAGAAATTTTCTAGAAATTTATTATCCCGAAACAATTATCATTTTAACCGGTCTCGTGTCCGGATCATCATGATGGATGCATTCAAGTTCATGAACACCATCTTCTGGAGCATCTTTGTCTCGTGCATTTTGCCCGCAAGTCAACTGTTTTTCTTTCATTTTGCAATTGGTAAACCAGTTACGAACTTTCAAATTTCTGTTGGCGCGCCCGAAAGTCGAGTACCTAGTTTTAGTGACATCTTGATTCAGAGTCTCGAGTCGAGGAATGTTCAAGTTGGGAGGCATCAAACTGCACTTGAATCCACGAATTCAGTACGAGAGGGAATTTCTTATGCCTCATTCGATTTTTCGCCCAACTACACCAAATGTCTGATCAATCGTGTGCGCAAAGGCGCTGAAGCGTCAAATTATGACATCGACTGTAGTCGAATGCGAATGTCGCCTGATAACACTTTTCAGTTTATTATCTTTCAATTGGCTATTGTGTTGCGGGATGCATTCACGGAAGCAATCTATCGTTTTCTACCCAATCTTGGCTATAATCCTGAAACGCTGAACGTTCCAGTGGTTGTGGAGGAGTACGTGTATGGAAGTGAACAATTTTCATATCAAGAATTTATGACACCTGGATTGGTATGGTTCGATCTCTATGTGACTTAATAACTTTATTTTCAATTTTTCAGTACATGTCCATGATATATTTAGCTCCACTGATTGTTGCTGAATTTGTCCTACTCGAATACAAAGTGAATGGCCATGTTGAAAGAAGCCGAGCCTCCGGTGCCAAACCAGTAGAAATCCTGACTGCCCATTTTCTAGCAAATTCAGCCATTTTGCTCATTCAAACCGGTCTCATGATGGCCATCAGTCTCAACTATTTCGAAGCACAAAATCACGGTTCGCTACTACTTTTACTCGCAATTGTCTTTTTGGAAGGCGTGGCAGGCATTTGTCTATCCATCCTAATGGCAGTCATAATGAAGGACAAATTTTTAGCACTTGTTTTCATTTATGCGGTCATAGTTAGCTTGTGGTTTATATCGGGAGTGGTTTGGCCTATTCAAAATATTCAATTCGGTTGGGCTCGAAGACTGGTGCAATTTCTGCCGATGGCTTTGCCAGTTGAAACTGCCCGAAATATTATGAATCGGGGCTGGGCTTGGGACCATCAAGATGTTCTACTCGGATTTGGTGCGGCTGGGGTTTACTGTCTTCTTCCACTTATAATCGCTTTCTATTTATTTAAATAATAATTTTAAAATTTTTTTTCGATAAAATATATTTAATTTATTTGTGCAATATTCAATTGAGAAATTTAAATTATTTTTCACAAAAATAAAAACTGACTTTTTTATAAATTTTAAAATAATTTTAACTTTTTAAAATTTAACCTTTTAACGTTAAACTTCTGGGAATTTTTTTTAAATTTAAATTTATATATTTTATTTTTGGCGCATTGAGACAATCTCATGTGTTTTAATTGGCAGATCTATTACTCCTCCCCATTAACCATCTAATCAATTTTTTCATTGATCGTTCACTAATTGTGTTGATGACCGACAACAACAATAACACGATTGCAATACAAATTGACTAACTGACGGACTGTTTTGACAAGTTCAAGTGCAAGTAAATAAAAATCAAGCAATGGCTATTAATAGAATTTGTGAAGGCACAATTGAAGGGATCATACTTAAATGACGTCATTGGCGCAGTGGAGAAAGTAATGAGAATGCCGTACGTAGGTTTCATCCTTTATCGTAATTAGCCCAATAAATCGTAAACAATTCTCAATTCGATGCATTCGAATGTTCTTAAAAGATGATATTCTTAACATAATCTTTCTATATTTTTACGTCAAAATCGAGAGGGTCAATTTGTTGTCTGTTCACATGTCCGATATATTTTCAGGTAATGACGCAATTAGAAATGACCCCTCACACCACAAAAAACTCTCCGTTCAATTAAATCTGTATGTGTTGTAACATGTAGACAACAATTCTCATGACGTCACTCACTCCTCGCTTATTCATTGATTGTTTACATCAGTGCAAAGGGAATGCCTTCCTCTCACTAACTTGCACTGACCGCATGCATGCACAGATGTCCGAACATGATCTGAACATGAGCTATCTATCTATACACACGCACGGATAAGTTAGCAAATGTACTTTTGCTTATCTCAACCTGATCACTGACCGCATCAATGACGGCATTCGAATCTTGTATGCGCGTACGTTACTTATTTTCTCTCTTTTTTGCGTAACGTAACCTACGTTATTTAGTTCAAAACTTGTTGACTCATATATTGATAGATAGATACAAAATAGAAATAACACTTGTATGTGTTGAGTCTTGAGTTTCCGTGTACCGTGGGTACGGTCATAAGATTTGACGGACTAGGATGGGCGTATGTTTACAACAGAATTTGTTGTTTCTGAACATAAATAGCTTCTCTAAAACACAAAATTTATATATTCGTAAAGGGACTAAACCTGTTGCTCATTTTATTGAACATCATGTTTCTATAAATTCCATTTACTACTATATAAATAGCGAGAGAAATATCAACAATTCTACCATTGATTGTTCAAGCCAAAGTTAGACAAATGCCCTTTGATACATTACAACTTACCGAGATTGGACTTGCAATGAGGCAGACGGTCACCTCACATTCGAACTGGCACTTTGTCGTTATCTTTGAACTACTGCTCTTTACACTGTTAATATTACTATTTTTGAATCAACTTTGTTTTCGTATTTTCATGTAAAACACAATCGATTAAAACATGGACACCTTGATTGCCATGAACCAAGAGGATGCTGTGTCGAATGACAATTTGATTGTGTGAGTAAATTTTGATCAAATTTTTAAACTTTTTTATTATTAAATTTTTGATTCAATTTTTATTCAGAACACCAACAAATGACCTTAGCGGTAATTTTGAATTCGAAGAAGACGATTACTATGAAGCGAGCAGGTGTTTCGACACTGATCACACGAAACCATTGGTTGTGTGTATGCGTGATGTTAAATTCAAATATAATAACAAGGAAAAATTAATTGAAGGTCTCAATTTGAATGTCAAAGCTGGAGGAATCTATGGACTACTGGGACCGAGTGGGTGTGGCAAAAGTACTACGCTCAAGTTGATTTTGGGACTGATTAGGCCACGGAAGGGGCAGGTGCTGGTATTTGGTGATAAACCCAATACGTCTTCGAGTCCAGTTCCAGGTAAGTTTTCATGTTTTGTAAATATTTGGTAAAAATTAAATGATTTGATTTATAGGCGCTGGAGCCGGTTATATGCCACAAGAACTTGCCTTGATGCCCACCATGACCATTGGTGATCATTTTCAATACTACGGCAGTCTCAATGGAATGAATAGCAGAGAAATTTGCAAGAAGTCTACTTATCTTTTGGAATTGCTTCAAATTCCCTCAATGGACAGACAAATCGAGAAACTCAGTGGAGGACAGAAGCGTCGAGCATCTCTCGCCCTCAGTCTACTTCATTCTCCTCCATTGCTCATTCTCGATGAACCAACTGTGGGCATTGATCCACTGTTACGAAATAAAATTTGGGAATATCTTCATCAGCTCACAGTTGAGGAGTCAAAAACGGCAAGGTGGATTTTTGATTATAACAAAATTTTAACATTTTTTTAAATTTTAGGTGATCCTCACTACTCATTACATCGAGGAGGCTAGAAATGCTCACACCATTGGTCTGATGCGATATGGCCGCCTACTGGCGGAAACAAATCCAGACCGACTGCTAACACAATTCAGAATGCACACAATTGAAGAAGTGTTCTTGAATTTGTGTGAAAAAGAGGACATGTTTCGAGATAGCCAAGAAAAAGAGCTTCCCGTGAGTAAAAGAAACAATAGTGCCAAGCGTTCAATCAAAACGAAAAAACGTATCGAATCAGAAATGATCTCATTTGCTAAATGTCCAGTCAAGAGACGTCAAAACTATTTCAACTGGTCTCGAGTGTGTGCCATTGTATTGGATGCATTCAAGTTTATGAAAGGAAAATTCTGGACAATATTTGTCGCCTGTATTCTACCAACACTTCAAATATTTTTGTTTCATTTCTCAATTGGCAAACCTGTTACAAGTTTCCCAATATCGGTGAGCACCCCAGAAAATCGAACCTCCCGTTTCAGTGATGTCTTGATTGAGAGTCTCGAGTCGAGAAATATAGAAGTTGTGCGACATCAAACACCATTTGACTCATCGAATGCTGTAGTGGAAGGCAACTCCTATGCCTCATTTGAATTTCATCCAAACTTCACCAAATGTCTGCTCAATCGAGTGCGTAAAGGCTACGAAGCTTCAGATTACGATATCGACTGTAGTCGAGTGCGAATGTCACCTGACAACACCTATCAGTTTATTATCTTTCAATTGGCTCTTGTGTTGAGGGATGCATTCGCGGAGGCAATCTATCGTTTCTTTCCAAAACTTGGATACAATCCTGATACATTGAACGTTCCAGTGGTTGTTGAGGAGTACGTTTATGGAAGTGAACAATTTTCATATCAGGAATTTATGACGCCTGGAATGGTATGCCTATCTTGGGTTTTTAATTTAATTTTATAACATTTTCTTGTTTTTTTTAGTACATGGCTTTAGTTTACCTAGCTCCACTCATCGTAACTCAATTTGTCCTACTCGAACACAAAGTGAGTGGCCATGTTGAGAGATCGCTAGCCTCCGGTGCCAAACCCCTTGAGATCCTCACTGCACACTTTTTGGCAAACTTTTCCATCCTGATCCTTCAAGTAGGCCTCATGATGGCCACTAGTCTCAACTACTTCGAAGCACAAAATCTCGGTTCCATACGTCTTTTAATCGGTATTGTTTTCATGGTAGGGGTGGCAGGAGTTTGTTTAGCCATCCTGATGGCCACCGTGATAAAGAACAAATTTGTCGCACTGGTGTTTATCTATGGCCTCACCATTAGTTTGTGGATGAGCTGTGGAGTGTTTTGGCCTATTCAGAACATTACACTTGAGTTGGGAAGACGGCTTGTACGATTTTTACCGCTGACCCTACCCATTGAAACTGCTCGAAATATTATGAATCGAGGTTGGAGTTGGGAACATCCTGATGTCCTACTCGGATTTGGTTCCACGGGAGTTTACTGTGTCATTCCACTTTTACTCGCTTTTCTAATATTCAAATAATAATCAAAAATTTTGTAAAATTTAATTTTACTTTATAATCATTTGTACATAGAAACATTCAAATATATAAAATTTAATCAATTCGCTTGTACACTCGAAGGCATTCGACATTGTTTGCAATTGAAGTCTAAAATGTAAAAAATTAAAATAAAATTCCATTATTGATTTCAAATTGATTAACTTACCACTTTGATCTCATCACCGGTAAACTCTCGAATGTACTTAATCTCCAGCGGTCCATCTTTTTGAATTTGCGTGTAAATGTTGCCATCAACAGTCACAATCGACTTCACCTTTTTGCCATCCATTCGCTCCTCGTCAAACTCAACACCAGGCTTGAATTTGGTTGTTTGCGTTTTGAAGGGCGCCACCGCCTTGAAGGAGATGTAATCGTCGGGCTCGGGTGTGACATCTAAAGTTGGCGAAGCAAGGCCGGCCATTTTTCGGGTCACAAGACCAACACCAATTTCCTTGAGGAAGGCATCAAAGTTGGCACTAGTGGAAAGTTGATATTTTCCGTAAATGTTCACCATTTTTGAAATAGAAAAATTAAGAAGTGGATTGGTTGAGTGGAGAAAGTATCACGTTTGAAGTGAGTTTGGTTCGATCTGTTGAGTTATTTATATTAGAGCACATCAATAGATACTTTGGCATGAGAATTCCAATGTAACATTATCAGCAAGCCTCACATTGCTTTGCGATAAGGAGTTTAGTGCAGTCTGTGCAGAGAGGACAGTTTCGTTCATGTGGTTTGGTCGAACTCAAATAGTTGGCAGTTGTTTATCGTATAAAATGCAATATGTCACGTTGGCCAAAATGATTGACAGTGTGTGTTGTAGTAGATGAAGGAAATTTTCCGAACACAACTTTACATAGAAGGATTGCCTTTACATCTTTTTGTGTAATCATCCACTTGTTTGGCCATAATGATAACATACGTGTGTGTGCAAATAGAAAGTGCAAATGGGTTAGCACATTTGTTTTATTTGGTTGCATTTGCACGACAAACAAATTCATTTCAAATGATTCATAAAGTCGAGTACATGAAAATGATCTCATTCGTTTTGTGCTACTATCATTTTGTTTTTATCTTTAGATTAGATATGACGATTGTCATTGACAAATATCTTTTCTTTAGTATGTTAGTTTAAATTGGGTTTCCAAGAACCAGCTTTAGTATCTGGTGTAAAATGAAAGGGACTCCAGTCAAATTCAAATTGTAAGTGACACAATTCAACTTTGACATTTGTTTCACTCTAGTTCCAACAGAGTGAAGAACAGATTAAATTTATTATCTGATCCAATCATTATTATTAAATTTTTTTATTTAGAAAATTTAATTTTAATGATATTATTTTAAATTCAAACTTTAATGTACTTTCTCGTAGAATCCATTTTGAATTATAGATTGGGATAACAAAGCGGTGAACAACTAATTTCGCAGCAAGTTAAAATTGTCATTTTTATTAAATTTATTACTATCATGAATTATATTTTTATTATTATTCAAGACAATTTGCACGAGAATCAGACTTTTCCATATCAAACCGAATTTATTTAATTGTCTTGTTTACTTTATAAAGTTTCTAAAAAACATTATTAGGCAAACATTCAAAGCCATTAAACTGAAGCTAACTAGAACAACTATCAGGGACATTGTCAGTATCTTTTTGAAAAACAATAACTAGGATAAGTAACTAACAATAATAAAAATTTCTAATTTGTGTTCATTTAGTCATTTTGCTCTTCTGACTGATTGACACCATATAAACCGAACACATGTAGAAAATAATCTAAAATAAATGTAGTAGGTATTAATAATTTACAATGCAAAATTGAAACTCACAATTTCAAACATTTTCGAGTCAATCAGAAAGTTGTTAATCAGCCGAAAGCCATTCTTAATGCCACGATAGTTCGCGACCATTTTGCTCATTTGCAACAGACAACGAGCATTTGGCTGTCCAAGCCGAGTGAAAACATAGCAAAACGATCGATTAGTTTTGAAAATCTCGATGTTATTCTGCACAATGATGGCACACTCGTGTGTCATCAGCAACAACAAGGCGAAACATTCGATCGCAAAAAAGATAAAGAAACTTCGATGGAGCACATTGACATTTTCATTCTGAAAAGCCACGCCATAGAACAGTTGGGTGTCCAGTGCAACATAGCCCACAAAGATGATGGTCAGATAGGGACTCCAGTAGGCACTGTACGCGCGCAACTCAATGTTGAGCTGCAGAATGTCCTGATTCAGGACACAGAAGCGTTTCCAGATGAGATACTTGTTCTGTTTAGACTTTTTAGCCAACAATTCACTGGTGAACGATTCCAGTTGAGACATTAAAGCAGTTTGACGAATTTGAAAGTACCGAATCGAGAGGAAGATGAAAAAGACAATGCACGAAATTCCTGTTAAAGTGTACAAATGTACTCGAAATTTAGCTAAAAGATAAAAACGCATACCAAAATGGGCTACTATAGCTTGCATCGGAACAGTAACAATGACGATCAAATCATGCAATGTGCCAGAATAGTTTTGGCACGCATTCCAGCCCCAATACAGAATAGCCAGCACCAATCCGATTGGGTAGAAATAGCTGTACATCTTTCGATATCGGAACCGGAAACGCACAATCTTGTCGACGCATTCAGGGGTCCAGACTAGAAAAATCATAAAATGCATTTCATTTCAACTTACAATTTATATTCCACTCACATTTTCCATTGGAAAAGATCTTCACACGATCGCCTTCGCCAATGACGTAGATTCGATACTTTTGCGCCAATCCGCGTCTCAACGTGAGCAACCAATAGACGACAAAGGCAATCAACCAGCCACTGTTGATCACACCATCCGACTGGAACCACAGCTCCCTGTGTGACACTTTTCTCGACAAAAGATCTTGCGCTCCTTCAAATGTGTACTGAAAGTTGGCTCGGGCCAGTATCACCAAACTGTCCAAATGAACAAGCGTTGCAACAAGCGCCGCAAACAGATAGTAACCGTTTTGTTTGATTTGGTTTCCAATTCCAAATCCATCGGAAGCATCTTGCTCATTGGGAATATCGTTGATCGAGTCACAATTTGTGATAGTGTCCAAGTTGAGGAAGAATGCATTCACTGTGCCAATGAATATTTTCGATGTTGAAGTGTTGAATTTATTTAAAAAAACATAAATTCTATTCCGAATAAGGTCCATCCTCGAGGACGCTTCAAACGAAACTGTTCTCTAACAAATAATAAGTAGATCCAGGCCCCAAAAAAGTCACCTTTTGTAGATATTGATTTTAATTTTAATTTGGCAATTCACTTGACTTGTTGTGTATGTTTCAATGCTTTATTGATTTGGAAAACAATAAGTTCTAGAGAAATTTTGAAACAAGCCAAAAGTGTCATTAAATTGTGCGATCGTAAATTTTATTTTTCAATTTTCAAGACCATTTGCAATTTTAGGCCCAGATTTTTCCGGATCAAACCGAATTTATTTAATTATCCTGTTTACTTGACAGAGTTACTACAATTTTTTATATACAACTTTCATAATCATTTTTGGTGCAAATTGTATTTTCAAGTGTGTGTGCGTGTTGAAAGAGCTTAAAGTTGGAGCTTGTGACATTAGAAGAGTCCACAAACATTATAATGACTCTATGGAGGCCAATTGCGATCGTATGATCTACAATTTCGAAAGCCAACAAAAATAAAAATAAAATCCAAGTTAATGTTTGTTTTAGAATAAAAAAATCATTTAATAATTCCAAAGTAGAAGAAATTTATTATTCAAATTTCAATTTCAAGGTCTCAATACAAATATTTATAAATACTTTTATCTATTTGTATCAATAATCAGGAACAATTGTTGAACCATTTCGGATATTGAAGCGAGAATGTTTTTTCGTGTTAAATATACAACATCGGCCATAGAAATTGAAACTCTATCAGTTGCGATCATTTCACGAATCTCCACAATCGAAAATTTGCCTATCACTACACTTTTTTGCCAAGGAATTCGATGCAAAAGTAGATCCAATTCTGCTAAAAGCCATTTGGATTTAGAATTGAATTCACTCATTAGGTAGAACATTACAAAGACAACTAACACCAGGAAGGTTATCTCTTGGAGGGCGATGGCCTTCAAGAAGTTCGACGTTCGATGATCGATAAGTAGATATAGTTGAAATTGTACTGTAAATATGACAGCTTTATACACGATATATGAGACAAATTTGGATTGAGCTTGCATTCGTAGAAAGTTGGTTAAAAAATTTGATGAAGTTTTGGTCAACTTTCTAACTCGATTAAAGTAGACATGTGCTCGGACACGGTTGTTTGGATTTCGAAGCTTTCGCAAAGAAAGCGCAATTTCACTTCTGATAAACAGAAATCGATTTGTGACGTAACAATTGAGAAAGAAAATATGCTGAATCATGAGCAACATTATCGATATGACTTGACGAGCTGATATAACAAAGATCACTGTCCAAAAGGTGAACAGGCCCAAGTTGAAGTAAGTTCGGGTAGTCGAAGGATGAGTGGTAAAATAATCCCAAATAGGAAGTGTTATCACCGTAAATGGAGCAGTCAAAAGGGAAAATGAGTGCAGGAACGATAACCACTTCATTCCGCGATCCATTTTTGCACGGTAATGGGAAGGGAAGTCAAAATTTCCAGATTTGAAGAATTGAAACAAAATTTGAAAACCAAAATATTTATTCAGTGAAAACGAAACTACCAGAGTGTTTATATCTGAACAGGAAAAAATATAAAATCATTAAAAATCATTAAAAATCTTAAAAATCATATAAATCATAAAAATCAAACTTACACATAAATGTCGGTGCCAGAAACATGAGACAAACCGTAACATTAAAGAATGAATTATTTGGCTGATTTTCGAAAATCTCAACAAAATATTCGCGAAAATGAGAATTTTTACTGCACAACGCAATTGCCGTGAAACGAAACAAATTGATCAACAAAATTATGATGTAAAACACAATTTCACGCAGCATTCTACGGTCGATTTGACCGCTCTCCACATCGCCAATTGACCGGTAAGGAATGATGCGACATTTGATCATCATTTGTACATGACACTCGTAGGGATTCTGGTATGAATTTACAATTGTGCTCAATAAGCGAGAGACAATTTGACGAAACATTTTTTAAACGATTTTTCAAGAGTCGACCGTAAAACAAATGAAGAATTTATTATTTGCGTTTCTACCGAAAAACAAAACTCCTGGAGTAAATCAATGAAACTTTAAAAAACAAAATGCATTTATAATTAAATTTGTTTCATTAGGGAGAGCAGGACATTAAGGCAAATGCAATTAGACACAAATATTGCTATGGCGATTCGAGGGACTCGCTGCTTTGAGTCAACAAAGTTTGACATTTAAAAGTCATTCTGCTGACGCAAATTCATACATTCACGTGAGTTAAGTTTTTCACTAAATAAGTAATTTTAAAATGTTTTGCAAGAAAACAAAAATAGTTTTGCGAGTTGGGCAATTAAGATCAAATGACTTTAAAACTTTATATGATAAATGACTTTGAGGAATAAAACTCGGTCTTGGAATCGATTTTATCCATTCTATAGAATTAGAAAATAGAAGATCAATCACGACATTGCTGGTCAGGGTGGTGATATTGTTGGAAAAGTGGCATTTGAATTTCAGCGAATTAATGAATTCAATGAATACTCAAAACAAGTTTTGAATACACTAAAATGTAATCGATTTTAATTAATTACATTCAATTTTATGTATATAGATTATATATATATGATTATGTAAATTACAATATTGTATTGTATGTTTCATGATGAGTTAGGTTCGTTGTGGTCGTAATGTTAATGTAGAGTTATGGAAATGTTGCAGTAAAGAGATAAGTACATAATTTGCTATGTATGGTAGCTTTTTCTTGGTCGAGATAGAAGCGATTGAAAAAAGCAATCACTTGTTGGCTGATGGATCCGCGAGCACCAAACAATAGTCCAATAATTTCATATTTGCGAATATCAAACTCGAGGAATACCACTCAAAATAAATTTGTTAACAAATCTTATAGATTTTGAATTTTGAATTCAATTATCTGGCTAAACGCCATAAACAGATAGCCAATATAAATGAATATAATCTGTTTTATAAAATGTTGGTTAATTCGTAATTTAACAAGTTAACCAAAACGCTTCGCGTTCGCGGCGTTTCACTCCGCTCACCGCTCGCGTTTGTGGTCAACTTAGTTAAAACCCGCCGCTTTCAGCGGCGGGTTGATAATGTAGAAACATTTTCTTTTCAAAAAGCAAAACATTGTTTTTATATTCAGGCACAATTGAAGATTGTGGATATTTCTCTTTAAACCATCAGACAAAATCATATGCACACCGCTATTTCCATTTATGTTAAGTTTGTCCATATCTTTAAAATCTTTTAAAAATCAATTCTCTACCTCTAATTCGTTCAATTTGCAGTTTCTTTTTATAGTAAATAATTTGAAAATTCTTAGTTTTAAACCAGGAAAGTAAATCTCACCCAAAGCTCGAATAATACAGTGTCTGTGTGCAACTATTCATAGACAATTTCGTATTAAAAATTATACAATGATATACATAAATCCACCATACGTATATGAGATAATAATTTTAAATAGCTTACACTGCTCACTGCTCGTCATTTAGACTATGGAAAATTTCATAATTTTTCGTAAATATTCGCAAGTCAAGTTCTTATGTTTCAGAATGTGCTTTACATTCTGTCAAATTCAGCATTCTGTTATACCATGCAGATGTACATTTAATATTTTTAAATAAGTAAGGTAAGTAAACTTGTGTTATTCAAGAACTTTGTAATTTTTATTTCTCAGTTGAAAGCATTCAGTAAGCGTCATTGTAACTCTCAGAAGATTTTCAAAAGATTTTTAATTTGCTGTCGAGAGAATGCAGCCACAATTTGGTTAAGTCTTGTGAGCGCTCTCTCAAAAAGATATTCAAGGTTTTATCTTATTTAGGTGAAAAATGAGGAAAACATTTTGATTTAAGGTAGGACAAAACGTCGCTGACATATGTCAATGGGCCACATGCATTTCAAATGCAAAATGTATTTTTGCATTTGAACGTTTTACTCGAAACCAGTACACCGTTTTTTTTCAACGATATCTTAAATTAAATGTAAATGTACGATCTAGAAACATGACTATCCGAAATTTTCTAATTCTATATATTTCACAATGATCTCAAATGGCCAAAAATAGTGTTATTTATACATTTGATTGTAAATTTGTTTGTACGTTTATTTGTACATTTGTTTTCCAAACGAAACTCAAATAAAAATATCAGATTCTGAGTATTCCATTGGATTCAGGGTTAAAAATTATTTAAGAATAAATATTTTGACTTTATAAAAGTATTTCAAGTAGTTTCTAAAAGAAAATATCCAATCGAATGTCTACCAGTGTACCACTGAACACACAACCTCGCCTGAACCTCTTCGTCTACTAAAAAAGCACATGCGCAGTAGCGACCTGCCAAACAAAACAATTTACTGGTTGAATTTTCACTGGTTTCAAAATTTTGATTTGGGAATGTTTCCGCAAAAGTTAAGAAAGTTCCCGGAAACAATACATGAATACAATATGACTTTTCAAAGCGCACTGGGAAAGTTCCTGAAAGTTTTCAAAAAATGTTTCCAGAAACTTTCCCAAGTCCATTGATCAAGGGTCATAGCCATGGATACTATCATTTCTTTACTGCGCATGTCCGTCGTACCTTCCACCATGCTTGTGCCCGACACGATGACCACCACGATTTTCAAAATTACTTTAATGTAGTTAGATGTTTTTTCAAGTATATCAATACTTACTTCAATAACAGCAAAGCGAGAATACTCTCTCACTGGGCCAATAGAGACGACATACTTGGGTCCACTGGTCAATCGTCCATACAAGTCGCAGTATTTCATTTTGTACCACAACCATTTTCGTCCCTTCAACATTGCCTGAAGTGTTGGAATATACTTGGCCATTGCATGCACATCCCGACCCTGATCAGCAATGGGAATCATTGCACAGTAGCCCAGGGCTTGACCGGCAACAAACAATGAGCCAATGACTGAATCAAACGATGACGTGTTCAGTAGGGTCACCTTGCTCACAAGATAAATGTTGATGGGAATGTTGATGAGAATAAAGGTTAAATTACAATTTGCCAGAAAGTCTCGACTTGCAGAAACCAAGGTGATGCAAACTCGTGTATGATCATGTAGAATTCGATGCACGACCCGACGAAACCAAATTGACAGAGAACCAGTGCGCTCAAATTGATTAATGAGCAACTCCAATTGAGAGTACATTTCTTTGCACTGTTTCATCACACTGTAAACCTCGAGAGTGCCAAATACCACCAAAAAGAGAGCAAGTTGAATTATTTGTGAAAGATGGTCGAATAGTATGATACCGACAGGCAGTACCAAGAAAGAGGAGTACCACGGAAATGGCCGCACAATTATCCAACCAAAAATGGCACTAATTGCAATGTAAATCACAACATAGCACACAAGTAGAGCACAATTGAGCTTGTCAAGTACAATCTGTACTAGAATGTTTCGAGTACGGATTTTGTTTGATAAATTTGGATAGATTGAAGGTTTTTTCTTTAAGAACTTAGATTTATCGATATTTTCCAAATGTAGAAACATGTCCAATTTAATCAAAGGCATTATGAACATTTTCGAGATTCGGGCAAGAAATTTCAGATTTTGAAATCTGATCAGAAATTGTCTATACTTCTTGGTCTGTATTTTGCTCAATTTCGGTTCATCCCTGATGACGCATCGCTCATACCAATCGAACTGCGTCACAAATTGTTCATAATTCCATTGCCATATTTTGTGCTTCGATAGATGATACAACAGATGGCGTACATAGAAGTTCATCAGTACAAATAGTCCATCAATTACAAACAAGTATGGATCATATAAATTTCTATTTTGATAGAAATAATACGAAATTGGATCTATGCGCCAAATCTCCAATTGATAATCACTCGCTATTGAGTAGGCTTCAAGAGTTAGTGCACACAGAGTGACGATCAGAATTGACCAATTGAGTCTATAACGAAGTTTGCATCGTGACGATTTGTGCTCGGCAAAGTATTCCTTGCAAGTGTAGTAGAAACAGTGACGATATGAGGGTGGAATGAGTTGCATGGTTTTTATGTTTTTTTTGCTGACAAAAAAACTGAATAAATAAATGTTACTTAGTTAAAGTTTGTTGAAATAGTAAAATTTTATTTAGTTTTTTTAAACAAAAAGAATATTCCATTTGCTTTGTCAAGAGACACAATTAAAGAACACTTTGTTTAAATTGACAATTCAAAATTCACGGAATTAGTGATTGCAATTTACCGGTATACCGATTGCCCTCTAATACCGGTAAATATTCTTGCAAAAACCGGTAAATACCGGTACAAACCGGTAAATCAGGAAAAAAATTAAACCCACTGTTTTGATACCATTTTGAGTATAATGAACCAGACTCTTTTGCTGACATACACTTATCACAAATTGCAACAGCTTCAGTAAGTTTTTTACCATCTTAAATCCCAGAAATTAAAAATTATTGTAGCTAAGTTAGTGGTAAACCAATTTCTAAACTATTTCATCAAAGAAGTTCTCACTTCTTTTGAGATTACTGTTTATTATTTGTTTTTTCCATTAAAGTTACAACTAAGCCTAGATTTCCCGATTTGCAATTGATTAAAAATATACCATATAGCATTAAATATTTTCGATATCTAAATGATGAACCCTCGTCAAAAGATAAAAACAAGACACCCACTAGTTTAATTTTAGCTTTATTTTTTGTTAACAATTTTCCAAAAATTCATTGCGTATTCTCGATTTTATTGGATGACAAAGAAAGATTCTATGATATCTCTACATTTCTCACCTTTAGTCTCTTGGTTTCGGTTATGGTATTGACATATGTTTGCAAATTTTCGATTTTTGCGAAGTATTTAAAAACTTGTCTCGTCAAATTGAAGAGAATTTATGACAGAAAGCACTAATCTGTTGAAAAATGAAGTGTTAAATTTTCAAATTTTACACTATTAATCCGTAAATAATGTTAGAATACATTTGCATTTCAATCAAACCTCAAACATTTTGTTTGCATTATGACACATTGTCTTATCACTTGAATTCGCGCAGATGGCTCAGGTCCAGGTGTTACAATACGCATTTTTATCGCGTGCAGACACGCTCAAATATTAATAAATTAAAAATGATAAATTACTGTTTTGGATGTACTTTTAAATGCCTTTAAAGACACAAAACAAATTGCAGATTAACTCAGAGTAGTTTTAAGGCCAAAGTTTATCGTTTTAACTGCAAAATATACATTTTTGAACGAAATACTCAAATTTTTCGGTATTTTACCGGTTTACCGAAAAATTTTCCGGTATACCGATGACTACTTTTTTCCGGTAAATTACCGGTTTCGGTTATTTACCGAAACCGGTATGCAATCACTGCACGGAATAATCACACGACCCTAATGGCTCACTAATTTATTTATTCATTAGATTGAGCAATGCTTACAATTGTTAGTCATTTTCGATTGCTCAACGGTTGTTCATATATATTTAAATTATAAAAATTCAGTTAGAATATGAATAAGTAATAAATTGTGTTTTATTTTCAATGTTAACTTGATTGGTTAGTTTGTTAATTATAAAGTTGCCAAATTGGTGAGACAAAAAAAATAGTTCTCCGAAATAATGTAATTTGGAACCAAAAAATAACAAAAACATTTAGTTTCACTTGGAAATGGAAGTAGTTTCTAAAAACTATATCAAGAAACTTAATTTTATTTTAATTAAAAACTTTAAATTTAAACACACGCAAACAAGCGAGAATTAAAACTTCAAGTTGTTTGAACTAACTTCATTTTTTTTCTTGCATTAATATTACCCATCATTGCAATTGAGAGTGCAATAATAATAGTGGCACTCGGTATACTTTTTCATTGAGTTACCAACTAGATATACAAAATGTAAATTGACAGAATTCAAAATCGATACATCTTTAGAAATTTTAACTAAATAACTAATATTAAAATGGTTTGCTTAAAAAGTTTTTTGGTGTTGGACAATTAACACCAGATGGCTTTAAAACTTTAAATGATAAACCACTGAGATATAAAACTCGACCTTTAAATCGATTGAGTTATGTTTTTGTTGAGTTGAGTTGTTGTCTCAAAACTAAAATTGTTACGATGCGTTGCATGGGGTTTGGCACATTTTTTACAGATGCACTCAAAGAAAGCTATTCGAGGTTGAAAGTACCCTTATCATAATGCACTGAAAAGTTTAAATAAAAAATAAAATTGAATATATTAAAATTTTGATCAACATTCCACGATCGATGTGGGCTATCTAATCAATTGGCTAATCAATTTATGCATCTTTCATGAGGGAATGCCCTTATGGTTGGGAAATTTGATATTTGATATAAAACGACATTGCAATGACATTGATTTGTGATTTTCATTTTTAAATGAATGACAAAGTTCATGTACAATCAAAATGACACTTCTCACAGCTCAACTGTTGACTCTATCTGTGTTGGCCCTACAGCGGCAGGAATATCACAATCGTGGACTGAATCGAACCACCTGGAATGGGTCATACGACTTTGTGGTTGTTGGAAGTGGCACTGCTGGTTCGATTGTTGCTGGGAGACTGTCTGAAAATCCAAATGTTACTGTGCTGCTAATCGAAGCAGGTGGACCAATTACGCTAACTTCGGATATAATGCCGGCGCTTTGGTTTCTCGATTTTACTTGGGGCTATCAAACGACTTCACAGAAAAATGCAGGTTTGAAGTTTTTGTTTTTTTAAATTGTTAATTGACTTTTACTGTTGTTTATAATAGCATTCGGTTTTCGCAACCGGCAAATTGCATATCCACTTGGAAAAATCCTCGGTGGAACGCATACGATCAACTTGGCAGGTTATACTCGAGGAAATCAGCGCGACTATGACAATTGGGTTAGTAGCTATGGAGCTACTGGGTGGAGCTACCGAGAAGTGTTTCCTTACTTTCTAAGATCTGAAAACAATACCGATCCAGAAGTGGTTGCACGATATCCCGAATTGCATTCAACTACTGGACCAGTGCAGATTTCGACACCTCCTGATCCGGATCCAATTGCACTTCGATATTTGGATGCAGCTCAGCGATTGGGTTGGCCAAAAAGTGATTTCGCTAACAGTGTCAATCAGTATGGAGTGACTATTATGCAGACAACTCAGTCAAACATTAACTGGACTAGACAGACAACTGCATCCGCCTATATCGAGACCAATATCTATAGACCAAACCTTCACGTTCTCGTTAATTCGCTTGTAACACGAATTCTGTTTGATCGATCTACGAATGTTCCTTGTGCGATTGGGGTAGAGTTTGTTCGTAACAATCAAACATTTCAAGCAATGGCTAATCGTGAAGTAATCGTCTCAGCTGGACCAATCAAAACGCCTCAACTCCTACTGTTGTCAGGCATTGGTCCAACTGATTATTTGTCTCAATTTAACATTCCATTAACAGCGAATCTTCCAGTTGGTAACAATCTACAGGATCATGTTCTTGTTCCGTTTAATTTTTTCGTTAGAAATGCTAGTGATGTCCAACTTGGGGCGAATATTTATCATAATCTTAATGTTGAAAATTTGTTCAATTTTATGGCAAATTCCAAAGGACCATTGACCCAGTATTGGACGACTGAGACATATCTCGCTACCGGAATTAATGGAGATAGAGATTGGCCGGATGGAGTAATGCACAATGGCGTTACTCAGGGCGCACCGGACCTTGAAGCCACCTTAGAAGGTTATGATCAATCGCGTCAACCAGAATGGCGTCAATATTTGAGTCAATTGGTGGACAATAATCGTCATGTAATCTACATTGTTGCTCTGTACAGACCTCGGAGTAGAGGAATTGTCCGACTTGCTTCTGCAAATCCATTCGATGCTCCACTGATCAATCCTGAATTTCTGAGTGATCGACAGGACTTGGTTGCACTGGTTCGGGCAATTCAACTTGGATTGAGAATACTCGAAAGTGAATATATGACTCCACTGGTGGAGTACTCTAAGTTGCCTATTCCTGGGTGTGAATTTTGCCCAAACAAACCATTGAGTGAATGTGTCACATATTTGATTTGTGTCGCTCAGACAAGTTCGGGTAGTAACTTTCATCCAGTGGGTACGGCTGCAATGGGCAATTCGACCAATCCAAATTCGGTTGTGGACGAACGGTTGCGAGTGAGAAATGTTACCAATTTGAGGGTTGTGGACGCATCGGTGATGCCAGCGGTTACAAATTGTAATACTAACGCTCCGACAATGATGATTGGCGAGAGAGGGGCGGAGTTCATTGCCCAGGACAATGGACTAATGGTGAATGAGTGATAGTATAAAAATAGTTGCAAATTAAAAATTGCTAGTTTTATTGTATTTTTGAAATTTATAATTTTTTAGTATATTAATAAATATTGATTTAATCAAATGTTTTTTTTCAAACGATAAACCTCCAAGATTTGTGTTGACCAGTTTTGGATGAAGTTTGCAAAGATACTCAGACGTTTTGGCTCAGACGAGCAGAAATTTAATACTTGGCCTTATTTATTACATTCTAATAAGTTAAAATTTCACATTTGCAAACCACAGAGTCCACAAGTCAGGATATCTGTTTATTTTGGTCAATGAACTCTTGCATTTTCATTATTAAAAAACCCCTTCGTATGATCATATAAAACAATTTTTTCGGTCGTTTCATGCAGTAATTAGCATAAAATTTATTTCAAGTTCATGAACTGCAGCTAATCAATGGTTTTTTTTCTGGATATTACCGGAAAATGCTGATGAATTGGTAAAGACAAATTGAGAAAAAAGAAAGAATGAGAAACGTTTCAACATTTAAACAAATAGAAAGTTAATTACTATTTTGGCATAGAACAAAGTTTCACTTTTAATTAAAAAAACATAATAATTTCTACAAAATATATTGTTTTATTCATGATTATTCATGATTATTCATTTCAAATTGTCTTGAATGTATATTTTATGTTAACAAAATTGGTTTGGCTAGCCTTACATTTTTTTTAATGATAAAAAATGTTCTACCAAAAACGATTATTCTGTAATTTCATCAAAGACATTGTCGAGAATCAGCTCTCTCTGTCGTATCGTTTGTTGCACCAACTCGAAATTGCCCTGTATTTGATCTATTCCATTCGATTCTGTTACATCATTCTGTCAATGTCCAATCCTGATGAGTATCCTTTGTTTTATCATTACGACGTATACGAGCAAATGTTTCGCCAAATGTCCACCGAACGGGACTTTCTCTACAGTCTCACTCATCTAATGTTGCTGGTCAATGAGATTTTTTTCGAGAAAATATTCTATTTCTCCCGTATCGACACACACACCTTCCAGCAGCCTTACGAAGAGATTGTCATATTCTGTAATAAAAATTACGCGAAATGTCTCAAAAGTTCGACAGCTCAGGCAAAGATATTTTCTACAGAATTTTTGAAAGAATTCAATCGATTCAATTTGAATTTGCCCCCTGCTTGGCTTTCTGTGGGAATTGTATTGCAAAGTGAAAGTCCGATTCAACATTTGGCTCAATATGAGCTATTTGAAGAAGCGCAAATTGATGAGACTGCAACGCAGGGCCAAGTACTTTCCACATCTGTCAATTGGAAATCGTGTTCATATGTTGGTGGTCTATTCGATTGTAGAGAATATTAACTTTGCTATATCTACAGCAGCAAGTAAGTGCTAATGACTATATGAAAGTGTCAATTTGTAGAAATTAAATTGGGCAAACCTTCAGACCCTCCAATCATGCCATAGCCTCACCCTACCAAAGATTAGATTAAGGGACAATTGGAACAATTACTAAGTTCTTAAATTGTGTTCAAAAATTGACGAACCCCAATTATTCTAGCCAAATATGTCAGTACAATTTTGAATTATTAAATGTTCATAAAATGTTGACATTTTTTGGGTTGCCAATTTACTCAACTTATTAAATAGTTTAAAAAATTTACCAAAGTCTTACAAAAAGTTAAAGTAACCTATTTGGAACTGAAATTGGGCTATGTAAAGTTGGGCTAGAAATCAATTGTGGACAATATCCGATAAATCGTAACCCGGGGAAGAAATTTATCTTTGACTGCTTATAATCCCAAATTAACGCGAGTGAATTAACCTATTGATTCAATTATCCAATACCTGATCAAATCAGGAATTTCACTGGTGGCCATCCAGATATACCATTTCATGAATATCAACGAGCAGCTGCCACTTTGGGTAAAGCCATTGGTCATACTAGACCTTGCAATTGCGTGCCATCTTTTCGACCATTTAGTGCAAACCTTTATTCAACTCTTTTGCTTTACACTCTACTTTCCCACCTTCTACACCCAAATGTTTGGTGAGATCAATCGAATGTTGGGCCAAATTGTGCTCAAATTGAGGCAACACAACTGCAGACCAAGTTCGGTTGTGTCCCAATTGAACTTCTTTCGGACTGTCAACACACGAGCGTCAATGTATTTAAAGTTTTCCAACGATGAATTGTGGGGCTGGACAGTGTTTGACATATTTGCCTGTCAATTACCGGGCAATATTTACACAATTTATCGTACGGTGGATCAGTCACTGAGTGGGTCCAAGTTGGTGATCAATTTGGTGATCATGTGCAATCAACTTGGAATGCTGCTGGTGAGTATGCTCACGCTGGCCAGAAATGCCAAAGCAATTCATGCAGCTGAGAGCTACATTCCGCCACTGATTGGTGCACTCAATGGTCGACCGATGTTGCTGGTCAAGTTGAAATATATGGAGCTGTATGAGCGGTTGAATTGTGACAAGCCCATTGGCATCAGTATTGGGCCCTTTGATTCGATCACTTATCAGATGGTTTTCGAGGTATGAATTGGCAATTTAAAGTTCAATTAATTATAAATCTAAAATTTTTAGATATTTCTAATATACTTTGCTTACGTGTTTTTTCTATTTGGCTTATTTATGTAATTAATTTGATTTTTGATTTAATTTTGATTTATTAAATTTATTAACCGTTGATGGCTTAATGTTTGCAAAACAACATGAATTTTAAATTAAAAGTTTTATGCTATTTTATGCTATTTCAGAGTTGTTAATAATTCACGCAGTTTCTCAGTTTAACGATTGAGAAAACAAGAAAAGAGAACAGAATGATTACTAAGAAAATGTCAAAATTGGTTGTACACAAGACTAATGATGTAGTACAATGAAAATATTGCGGCCAAAATTGCCTCCAGGTGCGACATGGGCACATTTGGCCTGGATGATATATATCAATAAATCGTCATTGATAGTTAGTAGTATCATTGATAGGTAGTTTTTAGTCAATCTTTGAGGAATTGTTTGTGATTTGTTGACTAAACATCATCAACAAATATCCAATGTAAAAAGATATGAACTGCAGAGAGTTGATTATTTAAAAACGAATTAACAACCCGAATTAACGCTCGTCTAATAACCTACCTCCATAATGGCGAGATATGTAACATTCTTGATTGGTCCAATTGAGACGGATATTTTCGGTCCATGATTCAATCGAGCAAACAGATCGTCACATTTGAGCTTGTACAGCACCAAATAGCGATTCCGAATGGTGAACTGCAAGGCTGGCAGCCACTTTCGTGGTGAATGATACTGTTCGCAATTGTATGCGAGTGGTAACATCACCACGCCTATAGCCACAACTTGAACAAAAAAATTGTGCAAGCTACTAATAATACGAGCGGGATTGACTTTATGAGCACAATTCGAGTGATTGCGTAAATGTTGATTGGAATGTTGGTCAATAGAAAGGCAAACAACACATCTCCAAACAGCTCTCGACTGCCACAGATGACAATATTGCAGATTTTGTTGTGTTCTCGTAGAAATTCATAGAACACCGATGGTATGAATCTACGTTTGACAACCAATTTAATCATTGATTCGCATTGTTCCTGTACATGAGCCGGATTTAACAGTCCAATGATTGCGCACAGTGTAAAGAACAGTGCACAGCGGATCAATCGCATAAGAGCGTAACATATCATGCCTTGCTCGGCTAGGATTAGTGGAAGATAAAACCATGGATATGGCCTGGCAAAATCAGGAATTACTGCAATTTCAAAAGTTGCAATAACTACAACTAAATGAAAAATTTGAATAATGATAAAAAAAATCTCAATTCAACTTTACCAATGCCCAATTGAATGAACAGACAAACTTTGTCGCCAACAATCAATGTGAGCAAAAGTTTTCTTCTGAGTTTTTGGGATAATTTCGGCAGCATCGAAAGCTTTCGTCGGTACAACTTTTGGGTGTCAACATGCTTCATGTCGATCCAAATTTGCATTCTTGAAGCGATTTTTACATAAATGCGAACCAATGCTGGGAAAAACTGAACCAAACGTTTAAATTTTGAGTTCAAATTAGCATACACAACCAGTTCTGTTTGTTTGACAATTTCGCTGTATGATTTATCGTCTTTTCTGTACCGAAAATAGAGATCTTGATTGTGCACCACTAACTGGTACCACCACTTGGCGCTAATGTTTCCATAATCATAAAAATACAGCTTGCTTAGACAGAAATAATAGAACACATTTAGCAGATAAACGCCTGCTGGTATGAATGCGTCATATGCGTCTGAATGTTGGTAGAAGTAATTCAAAAATGGATCATATTTCAGAAAGTTGTAACTCGTCTCAAAGTGGTTGTACATCACGTAGGAGTACAGTAACACCTTATGAACATATACAAAGATGAACAAGTCCAACAGATAAAACCATTTCAGTGATGGAGACCGATACGGACCGAGATATTGTCGAGTCAGTTCATACTGACAACGCGTCAATTTTGTAAAGTTGAACATTTTTAATAGTTTTTGTCGGTAAAGGCCCACAATTCTAAGTTAAAGAACCAGTGCCATTTTAAAAATGACTAAATAGAAATTGTACATTTAAATTTTAAATAATTTAAAATTTAAATTTCAAACCATAATAGAGTCATTTTCAATACAAAATTTTTGCATGGTAACATATGTAATTAACTTTTTTATTCTTTGAATTGTGTCAAATATTTTGGTTAATATAAATTCAAATTTTTGTCAAATTGTCGATTAGGAAAACTTTGATGAAAATAATGATTAATTATGGTAAAATTGGTTGAACAAGACAATGTTATATTGGAAATGTTGTTGCGAAAATGGCGTGCAAGTACGAAATGCGGACATTGGTTTTGTGTTATATATTTACTTTTACATTCGATTGTATTTTATTTTATTTTAAAAACCTGTTTAACAAGTTGTGTATGGAAATAATGGGGATTTACAATTATTGTTACATATGTAATGTAACGTATAATGAATTATGAAAAAATGATTATACGGGTTTAAGGGCATTTTAATTTTTACTGTTTTGTATGCTTCTCTTGTGTTTCTTCAAGCTAATCAAACAAGCCTTCATGAGGAAGCTTTGCTTGGAGATATTGTTCTTCTTGAATGAAACTTGATCTTCTTTTTTGGGGTTCGCCTTCGAGTCTACCTCAAACTCATAATACAGTCCATCTCCGTCATCCTCAATGACGCAGTAAATATTTTGTTCCGCTTGGATTTGAGCCAATTCGCAGTTTTGTTTGTGAACTTTGCGTCGTGCGTTCAGTAGTTGCATTACCAAATATGTGATTGCCATAATGAACAGGATTGAAAACGGAATTGCAATTGTCGCAATCAAAACTAGAAAAAATTAATTTTAAAAAATGTTTAAAACGTCACTTTACTTACTGAAATTAGTTTGAATTGGTTCTTTGGGAACTTTTTCTAAAATTTCCTCATCTTCATTCTCAAATCTCATTGATTCCATTGATTTGTGACAAATATTTTCAATTTTTGAGTTTTCTTCCACCAAATTGTTTTTATTGTGGCACTCTGTCAAATTTGTGATATCGTTTATCTTTTGGTAGTACCTGATGTAGTCAATCATGTAGTTGGGACATTTCCAGTTGAGTTCAGTGAAATTTTTAGGGACCGGTTTTCCAGAATAAGCGTAACCAACGCCAATGTATATACGCAGATGATGAAATGGATGAAGTTTGTGTGTTTCTGATAAGATTAACAACAAAATTATTGCAAAAAGATAGTGAAAATTAGCTTCTTACCGTTAAATCTGTACGTTTCACTGTAATTATCATCGAAAAAGAATCGAATCCACTCTCGATCCCACTCCCAGCCATATCGATGAAAGTGATTCATGTCAGGCGCCAATCCCTCAAACTTGTCCTTCAAATCAAAGTACTTAGCAAAACCCATGTTTGCATATCGAACACTTCTCAACATCTCCCCCCGATGAGTGCACATGATAATCTGACCAGGTGCATCCCAAGCCATGTCTGTAGGACCAGATGTGTAGATGCATGTTCGAAATTGATTCCCAACCGGTTGGGTTGCCTTCACTTCAACTCGACCGTACGAGATTTGGCCTTTTGTGGTAATCATACCGCCGGTGTAATTGAATTCGTAGTAATGCTCGTGTTTAGCTTGCAACACCAAAAAGCCTGAATCAACTTGAACATTGTTTTGTGTGTTGCAACTTTCCTGCTTAACCCAATTGCCTAAAATGAAGTAAACAAAACAAAAAACTATGAAATTCGTAAATTAAAAAACTCAAACTCACCATGGCACTTTTCAGTTTCATGCCAAATTGCCCAATTTTCCAAATCTGATTTCGAGTCAAAATTATATTCCAAGTCCAATTTCCAAGTGGCATTGCTTGGATTGTTGTTTTTAAGATAGCAATCCTTGTTACTTAAACCATTTGAGATTAAAATAGCTTGTAAAATAAAAATACAACAGTATAGAATCTCCATCGTTGATTTAAAATTTTTAGAATTCAAGAAAAACAAATGCAATAATATAAAGTAAGAATTGTACGACTATTTGTAACAAACAAGTTGCAACAAATTTGTTTGCTACCGGAAGTTGATTAAAATCTTGTAAAAATAATAATTTTGTTTGGGTAAAACAGAATTCGAATAATACTGAATAAGTAAAAAACAGGAACACGGATTTCCTGTCTGGCGATCTTAACAGTCACGTATGCAACTTTTTGAATGTATATTTAAAAAAAACATGAAAATTCAAGTTCAATTTTCAAATGACGTTAGTATGAAATTTTTAATGGCACGTTTCCAACTCACGTGAAAGTATATTTTTCCATTATCAACTTATTTTCTGTACAAAACATTTTCATTGTTACGTCATGTATGAAAGATCTCGAATAAATATGACCTCATTAATTTCCTTCAAAAGGAAGTCCGGTTTACAATTCCTGTTGTAATGTGGCGAATAACGTATGCTAAATTTCAATAATGTTCATCAATATTTATTGTTCCTTTTTTATTATTTAATCAAATGACGCAATCGCTAAGAAAATATGTCAAAGTCAATCTGGGTCAATTCAAAAATGTCTTTTGTTCAATTGAACAAACTGAACAATGAACAGAGTTGTTGTATTCATTGTATTATTTTACTTGATTTTTTATTACATGAACACCATCTTGTTTGCACTCAAAAGTGAACGTAAAAGATGCTTTATTAGGAGTGAAGATAGTCAAAATAATTTCATCTGGAAATTAGCGTGGGAAAATAAATTTGAAACAAAAGAAGAGTTGAGAAATTGGGACATTTTGAATGAAGATGATAAATGTCATGGTGAATATTTTTAAAATTGTTTTTTATTAAAAATTAATTTATTTATTTTTACAAGGAAATTGGATAGGACAAGAAAGTTGTAACGTGAACAGTAATGTTCAAATTGATTCAGGCTTTCTGATGCTGCAAGCGAAACATCAAAGTTACAACTTCTTCAACTACACAGGAGCGATGATTAGTTCAAAGCACGAAATATCGTATGGTCGTTTGGAAGTGAAAGCAACCCAACCGGTTGGTCGTCAATTTCGAACGTGCATTTACACTAAAAATCCATCAAATGATATTTCCTGGGATAAACCTGCCCAAATCTTAATCTGTTCTCAAAAATCCGAAATGTTCAGAGCCTTTTACTATGACAAAACGAACAACACAGTGGGCTGGAACACGTCTGAAGTGTTTGGAGAATTTACGGGCAATATGCACGACTTTCACTTGTATGGATTTGAGTGGGACCGAGAATCGTTCAGATTTTTTATTGATGATAAACTCACCAAAACAATAGCACTCAACGGTAAATGAAAGGTGATTTGGGTGAACAAACCAAACTAAAATGCTTAAATTTCTACTCCTACACAGAAACTCACAATCTTAATCCATTCCAAAATATTGGCATCTACATTGGCGTCGGATTGTCAGTCTTAAATCTTCCTGTTCCTGAAAATTTCAATCAACTTTACTGGAAATGTCCAAACTTTTTAATTGACTATGTAAGATATTATCGCAAAGTCGAAACAGCAGCTAATTTGACAGAGTGTAATCATGCGAATAGTAAGTTGGAGGACGAGTTTTTAAAAATTGGGAAATTGTGTCAAAAATCAATGAAGTCTATTAACTTTAACGGTGTGAACAAATTTGAAGGAAGGGAAAATACTTCAAATATTTTAGGAAATAATTTCGGTGAGTTGTAAATTTAATCCTCAAATAATAATCACAAAATTATTTCTAGTAATAATCGTGATTGCAATTGTAACATTTTTAGCCATCGCAATTGGGGCAATCGTTTATCTGTTGACAAAACTGAAAAGAACAAAACGTAAAGCCCATAAACAAGACCATAAACTCACACAAATCAAGTCCCAAAAGCATGAAGACGATGATAATTTCTATACGGACATTATTGAGAATGGAGAGTACTATACGGATCCTGTGTACGATGACTACTTGTCAATATTGACCGATTCAGAAACGTATGAGCCTATGTTTACTCCAGTCGAAGAAAATGTAGAAGAAGAAAACCCGCCAAAACGAGTTGAAAACGAATATTCTCTCAGACGTTCATATTCCTATGAGGAGATGTCAAATACGTACAAGGAAGTGCAAGCCTATTCACGTCTTATTCGACAAGTGCACTCGTATGCAAACTTTTCTGCTGTTAAATGTCACAACGAAAAAGTTGAATTGCACTAAAATTTTTACATATTTGAGGCTATTTTGCATGTAAATATGCAAACTAAAATATTTCTACCAAACATATCAAAATAGTGTAATACTCTACAGATTGAACGAATCTATTCAATTTTACTACAAAAACATAATTTTGATATAAATATATATAAAATTAGAAATTTTAACCAGATCATATTCTTATTCTTTCCCTGTAAACAGTATTTCGAAACAATTTTAACGTCAACACTTAATTTATTAGTTTAAAAATAGATTTAGATTACAATTTCGAAATATAACAAATTCTTTTCAAATATTCCATTGATTGAAATCCTTAATTAATCGGAAAATTGTTGACAAAATCAGACGATGATGATATTGATTGATGATGATGAAAGTTTCATGATGATCAATCAACAAAATTGGAATCATTTATCATTATATTTTTGTCTTATTTTAATAGACATAAACTAGAATATACCTTCCCATTGCGGATATATCCTTTAAAGCAAATTCAATATAAAAATTTTAATTGAAAACTTTAAATTAATTTTGACGTCAACTCTAATCTAAATGAGTAGCTTAAAAAAGTATTTTAATTTTGAAATAAAATAAAAATTCTCTAAAATATTTAATTAATTATTATTTTGCTGATTAAAATCATTAATTATTTTTAATTTTTGACAAAGTCCGACAATCATTACGATGATTAATTGTGAATTTCGATGATCAATCAAATAAAAAGAATTAATTTGTTACTGAACGATATTTTTCTTTTTAATAAATAGTCAGAAATATCGTAAAACTCGTAAAATAGTTTATTAAATTCATTTTTTCTGCAAACTTTAAAAATGTCTTCAACAAACGTATCCAACGACTTGAAATTACCGTCTGTGCGTACTTTAGTTAAAATCAAACAAAAAATTGGAATTCCCATGCGAAAAGATGTTCAAGGCGTTCTGGCATTGCTGTCAATAGCTGCCAATCGACGATATGGCCAAACACCAAAGTGGAACACTGCAAAGTGTCTGGTTTTTGACAATACTTTAGTCCTGGCGTTTCGATTATTCCTGTTTGGTTTGGCACAGAAAATCCACTGGACCGAATATGTCGAGTTTGAAGTGGTTCAGGCATACGTGGCCAAGTCATTCAAACTCTACCAAAACGGTGATCTAGCACTGTGCATTGCGCCCTTGCCGATGGTAGCACTTTACTTCAACTACATATTCTACTTCAAATCGAGCAAAATTTACTGTGTCAAAATGTGTTTCGACCTTTTTGTGGTAAACTGTCGCGATTTTTGGAAGCTCAATCCAAAATGGAAGATTAATTTCGCAATGCGAAAACCAATTATCTCGATAAAGAATGTCTTTGCAACTCTTCTGGACATTTGGACAAGTGACAATGCGCACTTTTCCCAGCCCAAATTGAAATACTTCTCCGGAATAACCAAACGGATTCGCATGCGAACAATTTTGGTTGCATTATTTCTAGAATTTCTTGTTCTCGCATTTATCAGTCTAATAGGATTCACTGCTCTTTTAGTGTTTATGCAACACTACGACATATTGACAATGCTGTTCACTCGCTATTCACTGGTTAAACTAGTTTTGTTTTTTATAGACTTTCTAATAATGTTGTATAGCATCTTTTCAACTCTATTCTTTGTAATCTACGGAGTTTGTTCGATTATTGTGGTTTCGTTTGTGCAGGTGAGCAGACTGAAGCACCTGAATCGATTGTTGTCACGCTCGTTGTATGAAGTCAACAACCGAATAATCATTTCTTGGCAGTATGCGCATACTTTGCTATACTATTTTCGGATCAACAGTTCCATTCGTAATAATGCAATTTGTATGAAGAACCAATTTATGGATAGCGTTTTCCTGTGTGGATTTGTGTCCAACATTCCAGTCAATTTGTATATAAACACAATGATCTTCTTTGTGGACATTGAGTGGCTGGACAAGTTGGCACTGTCGATTTGTATGCTTTTCCAGTTGGGCATCGCTTACGTGGCTTGTCAAACAGTGGCCGTGGCCACCACTTATGGCTACTCGGAAACGGCGCGAATGTTGCATCGAACACAGTTTCCGCTAAAACAAAAATTTCTTTCTGTTAAACTGAAAACAATGACTTATTATGGGCACATTCACACTGATGATAGAGTAGTATTTTCGCTTGGTTCGATTGGAAGCATCACCAAACTAAACGTCCTCAAGGTTTGCATGCCTCAAACTGAAGTGTGTTTATTTACAATTTACCATTGTTCCTCTTAAACTTTACAGTTCATTTGCTTCTACATTGCCAACCAACTTTATGTTGCCAAGATTGTAAGGAAACAAATTACTCGTTTCAAATAGTTCCAAAAAAGTTTGTGAATAATTGAGGAATTAATTGATGAGGAATACTTTTCTATGAAAAATGTTAGACTCATTATTATTTGTGTATGGCAGTACTCAAGTTGTGGCTTGAAAATACTTAAAAAGATGCGTACTACCAATGACTTCGAGTCAATGTCAATTTCAGTATTATACGAGATTAGATTGTAACTAAATTGATCTAAATTGATATGAACTGATAAAACAAAACGTTTGTTTAGTGAGTAGAGTTTAGAGAATAGAGTTTAAACAATTATCTATGCATAAATATCTCAGTTGTCGTTTAGTTAAAACTTAAATTAAACTTACAAGCAAGTTTTTTTGTTGTTGTGTTGTGTTGTGATTAGTTGGCACAGCTAAATACATTATGCTCAAATATAAAACTCGGATAGGTAAAGTGCGTTCTGTTCAATATTAAATTAGTCTTTTTAAGAGTTTCAGTATAGTAAAATATCTGTCTGGGATACGAGTTTCAAAATGAAGCTTTCTTTCGTACTAGTATTTGCACTTGGAGCAACTCTTGCCATATCACAAGCACCCATAGGTAATTCAAATTTGCATGATTTGTTTATTTGGTGCAATTTGATTCGATGGTGAGAGCGAGGGCGTTCGGGCCAACATTCACGTGAAGGACTGTGACTTTATTGACTCGTCCTACTCGGCAATTTCGCATGTGGGCAGAAAAAACGTACGGAATCGTGTACGAGGATGTACTCATCAACGGAACGGGCACTTATGCCATTCAGATTCAGGCCGGTGGAGATTCGCTGTTCAAGAATGTTCAAATACACAAAATTTGTGCTTCGCAGCCAATATTTAGTTGTAATGGTGGATTCAAGTTGACTATCGAAAGATCCAAAACTGACTGGAATCTTGATAAGCCGCTGTGTGGTGACATTGGCGCGGCTGTGCACAGTTACCTCAATGGCCATGGAATTGGTAACTTTGTTTGATGATGAGGCAAACTGATTTAATAAAATTTATTTGCATTTTATGATTTGTCTGATTTGATCGAATTTGTTTTTGATTAGTCATGGAAAAGTTTTATCTTTAAAACAAGTCATCATCCGTTTACCATTTGATTGCAAATGATAAGATAGACTTGGTTACAAAGTTCATTTCTAACACGAATATGTTTGTATCAACAAATCGCATATTTTTAAAAACTTTTAAAACTTTTGTGTGAGTATAATTGTGATCTATCTTAGTTTTTGAATACTACATTTCTATGAACAATATGAATAAATTAAAAAAGAAAGTTTTACTCAAACTTCGTCAGTCGAATTTCATATTGAAATTAAAACATTTTCTCATCTTTCCGTTGGTGCTGGCGCTGATTCCACCGCTCATATGTGTCACCCTGTAAGTTTTGTTTTGTGATTTAACAATTATTTGTCGTAAAAATCATATTTTCAAATTCCAGTTATCCTCTGGCTCTGTACAATGGCCACATTGCGCCCCTATTGCCGTACATCAGTGACATTGGGAGTGTGTATCCCGAAGCAGGTCTGTTCTCACAACAACTTGACATTGCAGCTTTCTTGGGTATTTTATTTTTGGATTTGTTTTTGAATTGAAATGAACTGTTTTTTTGCATCTTTTTTTAGTAATGATGATTACACTTGTACGATACAAACAAGTGAAGTATTGTATTCGAGTGAAATTATCACAGAAATGCAAAACAATTGAAGCATCGTTACTTTCTCGATTGCAAAGATTGAATTTTCTTGCAAATCTCATTTCTTTGGTTACAGGGCTTGGTCTTATGACCATCTCAAGTGTCCGTGTTAGTGAATGGTTGACTTTTCATGTCATCGCTGCGGCTGTGGCTTTTACATTCTTCAACATTTACGCCTGTTTGATGGTAAATCTAAATTAGATTCTAGATTTGATTTGTACAAAAATTGTATTCGATTTTTCTTTCATAGATTTACATTTGTACCCATTTAGCCGAACATGGAATCGAATCGAAACCAACCTCCCTTTCAGTGATCACTATGATCGGAATTGTCTCAATGCTCGGTTGTGCAGTTTGTTCGGGAATTTCGATCCTAATTGTGAAAAACAAAATATACGACAATGAATTTCGAATGAAATGGAACTCGACCCAGGCGGGCTATTGGTGGCATGTTTTTGCTGCTCTGTTCGAATGGATGCTCATTTGTTCATTCTCCCTTACACTGCTGTGTTTGTATTCGCGTATGAAAGCTTTCAAAGAGTGGAGCAGAATCAAATTTTTGAAATAGATTGTATTTTTTGATTTTTCGAAATGTTAATAAAAAACAGTTTTTATCAAGCACGTGCACTTAGATAAATAATCATTCAATGAACTCTAATCGTGAATTTTTTTGAATTGATATCTTCAACTTCATCATGCCACGAAATGGCGTGATGTTTGGGCATAGTGAAAAAATTTCTCCACTTGAGATTATGGACACGTGTGCGAGATAATGTTCAATATTAATCAATATAAAAAAATATTAACACTATTGGTGATCGTGAAAACTATCTAACAATGGGCAAATCATTGACTCTAGCATTCATACTATGCAAAGTCTAGTACTGATTAGAATAAACAGGTCATAATTTTAAATGTAAAACTCAAAATTGATAAAGACGATAGTCAATATATAATCACAGATATCAATGAACATTTAAATCCAGTCGTTTATTCCATCATTCAAGCACAAAAAATTATCGAAACCTATTGCTGAGTTTTTACTTGAACTGAAGTGCCAATTTGGTTGAAATGTTTTCCATTGGCGCTCGAATGGTTTCTCGTTGACGGTGCCAACGAGAAAACAAATTGAACTTTTGATTTTGTTCATTGAATGGTTCGATTTATAGCAAAAATTGTTCTCGCTTTGAGTTCTCTTATCAACTCCACAACAAGTTGAATTGGAGCACTGAAAATTTTGTAGAAATGGACAATCTTTGGTTGGACAAAATCCAAACAGCTTACCGCGATGCAATCTGCGTAATGAACTGTAAGGGAATGTATTTTCATTGATGAATTGATTTTAATCAATTTAATCAAGAAGAACTCACTTTGCTTTTCAAAGATTCTGAACATTGGAATCACAATGATGGACAGTGCCAATTGAATCGTATTTTCTACTCTCTCAAAAATGTGGCCAGCCAGTTTACTATCACTCTTAAGTGATTCATATCGATCGTTTGTGAACTTCCAAATTGAGCTCACCAGAGAAAATTCCAGAAGACGTGTGATTATTTTCAAGTCAATGCAACCGTTAGCTTTGGAATTGATCGAGTGATTCGAAGACATTTTAAAATAAAATGATGTACTAATTTAGTGAAAATAAAATAAAATAACCACCTTTAAAAACATTTAAAAAATTGTCAATATTATTTTTTTGAGAGCATAATTATAAAGACTTACTAATAAGTTGACAATTTAATGACAAAGCCAAATTGATGTCGCGATGCCCACTACTTTTGTAGACACATGTCGGTTTTTGGTGGGGTCGATTGTAGGAGCTAGTCTACCGAGATCAGAATAGGTGAATTTTCTTCAAGGGCACCAGACTGAACGATAAAGATTCGAGAGTATTGAAGAACTTATATACTAGCCAGTTTTAATGTATAAATGTCTATCGAGACTAAAAATAACCTTTCGCTTTCAAGATTTGTTTACAACATTATCACTGCTCAATATCGATGCCTCGACCTGATTGTTGGGGTGGGAGATCGTATAGAGATTATTTTGTACGATTATATGTCAACAATATTGGGTGCTACTGGGTGACCGAAATGAAATATAAAAATTATAGATTTTTTATGATTTTGACTGGGTTGAGTAACGATTTTTCCCATAAAACATTGGAGGGCGTTAGCACCCATCAAAAATATAGCGGTTCTGCGTCTCACATATAAAGTAAGGAATCGTTCGAGTAACGTGGAAGTAGTAGGACTTTAGTGACAAACAAACATAACCTAACCTTATACAACTTTAGTTATAAAGTTATAAAGTTATATAGGGATAAACAAACCTAATCTAACCTAACCTCACAGTTGTTTGGCAGCTGCTGTACTGGATATTGATTTTTATTATATTTCCCTGAAATTTTTGATATTCGATCCATTTGAAACTTCTTGGCAATTTTCTACATCAAATCGAAACAAATCTTTGTTCATTCAGTGAAATTAGTTCGCGGTAGTAAGCGATTTAACCTGAAGCACTACATTTGGTTTCGTCGAAGTTTCACCAAATCTTTGTGTTGCAGGACACGCGAGAGACAGAGAAAAGAACTTGATGTTTATTTAACATAACAAGATGAGCACAGTACAGGCTTTATATACAGCGAGAAAACATTTGAAAATTTTCGCTTCGAGAACCTTCTGAATGTTTCTACATTTACAATCTAGAAAGTTCTCTATGTTTCTATACATTTCGAGCAAATTCTAAATGTTCTCGAATGTACTAGACATGACAGGAATAATCCAGACAAACCTAATCACATATCTCAACACTTTGATCTTCTTTTTCTCCGTGAATCGAATGTACGGTCGACTGTTTTGCGCCTTTCTGGTTGTCTTCTGTCCCATCAACATTGTCTACACCATGTGGATTGTGCAGGGAAAGCTGTCCTTTGCGGGCAAATGTGTACTCTACTTTTGGGTGGCCTATCTGCTCAATCTCCTCTTTGTGCTTCATCTCATTTTTGCCAACTTTAGCAAACACATTCACCGACCAGTGAAGCTGTGGTTTCGTTTGATTACTCGAAATCAGAAATCGAGTTCAAAAATCAAAATTCGAACTCGAATTCACCTGTCTTGTGACACGATGACTTTTCATACACTCAATCGATATGGACTCACTTATGGCGCCTTTGGACTAGTGTCGTTGGCAACATTTGCTAAAGTATAATTAATTATTTGCATAATTAATCAAAAAATAATTATAATATGACATTTTGATTTGACAGTTTTCAATGTTTTACGGAAAATTTTGCATGATTTCATATAAAATGATGAAACAAGAAATCATTTGAAATCATTAACTATCTCACTCTTAACACTATAGGATTAATTATTCTGTTAATATTATATTAGTCTAGTTAGATAGAAAATGGAAGACACGTAGTACACGTAGTATTTTCTAATATTTTAATTTTTGTTAGAAATAAACTTAAAAACCTCCTAAAAATCATGATAATTAATTATTTAAGATTTTGAAAATTTAAAATAAAAAAATACCTTTTAATGTAAAATTCATAAATTAAATTTTAGTGGAATGTTTTGTTTGTCTTGAAAAATTTAATTAAGTTTCTCGAGAATTTTAATTTTAAGAATGTTTAATTTTAATCTTTTTATTATGATTAAAAAATTGTTTATCGCTTTTTATTAAATTTGAAAATATTGTATGGAACAGAATTTTTACAAAATTTTAAACATTTACCGAAAATTGTCTTCAATTTTATTATTCTTCCATCACTCAACGTCATCAATTCTTGAGAAAGTGTTGAAAATTGATTCGAGTGATTTAAGCAGATTTCCAAAATCAAGAAATCATCGACTTGGACCATGGCGACTTGCATACTACCTATACATGACCATCTTTTTTGTACGTTCACTCATACTGACCTACGCTCTGTCATCGCTAACACAAAACTCCAAGGTTGCATCTTTCTACACTTGGATCGATTCAAACATGTACGCATTCTTCCGCCATTTCATAGCTCACAGTTTTGTGGGCCTGTTCATTGGTCCACTGTTTGCGCAGGCGCTCTACACTGACTATCTCGTGTATGTAAAGCCCAACCACTACATCTGGACAGAGCTGTTCTATCCGATTGTGATCGAAAATGGTTTGCACTTTTTCGAGTTGAATCCTCAGTTTAAAATTGAGCTAAAACCCAAGTGTCCGCTTGAATCAGCTAGAAAAGCTGTCAAAGCAATGCTCAGCTTGTGGAAATGCAAAAATGGCATAAAATTCTGTTGTAGATTGCAACATTTCCCCAGTATCACTTGTGAAACGCGATTGAAAGCTTTAATCTGGAAAATGGCTGTCGAGACAAATGAGTTCACCATGCAGTATATTACAGGTAAGAGAGTGAAGGATCACTCACAAATGACGTAACATTTAAATTGATAACCATAGCCATAATCATGCCACTATTTCATCTCTATCATCTCTACATCTTCTACCAAAGTCAATCTCTAGTGACCACAATTCTAGCATCGATTGATTTTGCAATCATTCTATTCACAATTCGACAAACTTTAATTCTGATTTTTTTCATAATGAATTGTGCCTTTATTAGCTTGTCAGTTTACAATTGCTATCTGATTGAGTTGAACAGCTTGATGTCACATTTTGTGAATATTGACAATACTGTTTGTATTACGCAATTGTTGAATTATTTCCGTCGTGAACACAGCAGAGTGGCGATTGATTTGATTCGACTTAACGAACAACTGGCATCGAATCTGCTTTGCGTTATTGCCTACTCAAACGTAGGCCTCAGTATCTATCTGTTCTCAATTTCATTCTATGTCAAACTGTACTTTCATACTCAACTCCTCATTGTTTGCTACTTTAGTGCATCTATATTCTTTGGATCATTGATCATACGAACCCTGATTCGTGTTAGTGATCGTCTTTATGGCAGTGAAAAGTGCCTGTACAAATATCAAGCGAAACTGTGTGGTCTTAGGACGATTCTTGACAAAATCAAATTGGCGAGCTATTACGAGCTGCTCAATACAAATGAGCAATTCAGATTCACACTTGGACATATTGACACCATCTCCTGGCTGACAGTTTTGCAGGTAAATTTTACAAAATTTGAAAAAAAATTATTTTTTAAACATTTTAATTTCAGGCAACACTATTCTACACTTCATATGTGATGTATTCGTTGAAGCTATTCATGAAAGTTAAATGTACAAAAAATCAAATTGACAGCTAATTCATATAATTCATATTCGTTCACATTACGTCTTCTATTTATGCACTCAACAAGCAAAATCGATATGGCTTCACGTATGGCGTTTTTGGATTGGTTTCACTTAACACACACTTGCAAAGGTACTTTTCATTTGTTTATTTATCTATAAATTTATAAATTTTGTTTCCACAATTGAATTATAATTCAGTTTCTCTTGCTATATAAAAAATTTTTGCTTGATTTCCTACAAGTTGATGAAGAAGAGAATCATCGAATAAATTACCGTTATTAAAATTTAGTCATTCAATTTGCAATTCGTGGTGAATTTTCAGTTTTAAACCAAAAGATGGCAGCATTGTTTGTGCAACTCAATTTTCAATCCGACCAATGATATTTTACAGAAATCAAATTTGATGCCATCTCGCTGCGTAGTTCAAACCATATCGAAACCAAATAGTTTAAAAAGCTTAGTATAAGGAAGGCTTCCCCCTATCCCAACAATTGAATAAATATTTAACATTTATTTATAATTATCATTAACATATCGATTTCATTAACTTTCCTATCCACTTTTCGGAAGCCACTTTGCAAGTTGCTAGGCGACTATATATCGTATACAAACGTTGACAAAACAAACAAGACCAAACACAAATATAATTGATTCATTGATTGGAATCATTAGTGAAGTACGGATTGGATGATTGTTTTCACATTCAAAGTTGTGGTCACACTACATTAGAAATTTACTTCCTAATGACATTTGAATATATGACTTTTTATTGATTCCAAGTGTCAAGTGATATACGAATTTATAAATAAATTTATGCGATATTAACTAAAAATCAATAATTTGATGAAAAGTTTCTAGTTTCTGTAGGTAACAAACATTTTAAGAAAGTCTTCCAAACTTAATCAACCATATACTTCTGCCAGGGGAAAGATATACCATATATAAGATAAAGACATAAGTTAATCCTGCAGACGGACAGACATCCAACAGTTGTCTTTGCACCAACGAGATGGCGCTGCGGAAAAACTTATGCAATAAACCTGATATATAGATGTTTTTGTGGAATCCGTAATAATCACAATTTTGTTTTAAAAATGGTCCTCAACACAGAATATTCGTGTTATCACGAAGCGAAACAATTAATTTTCTTTTGCAATACGTGCAGCTATAGACTTAATCATTCAACGATATTGTGTTTGATCGCGCTGATTACATTGCGCTAGATTCTGTTGCTCATATTTTCAGATCATTTCATGGCCTTGCAATATGATCCACTTGCGACCTATGTCTCAATGCATGCGCAACTCTACGATCCCTATTTCATTGGTTCATTCATCCTCTTCTGTGCGAACATCTTCGCAATCAATCGATGTGTGTACTTTATCAAACCAGACCGAATACTCTGGCAAGATGTTAACGATTTAGTAATGCGTACATTTGATGCCTATCGAGATTCACACAAAAGTGCACAAGAAATCGGTCAAATTCGTCACAATCTCATCAAGAAATTTGGAGAAAGCCAAGCAAACATTCCCAAATACTTTCGAGTCATATTCAACAATTATTTGCATTTTAAAGCTTCGATTAGTGATGTTAAAATCGAATACGGCATTCGAATATTCGCGAATATTCGAATATTCTTATTCGAATACTGCAGTTTTTAAAAATTTCCGAATATTCGAATATTCAATATTGCTTTCATTGATATTCGAATAATTCGAATAATATTCGAATATTGTCACAATCAAATTAAGTCAATTTACTCTTAATTAGTTAATGTTTTGAATAACTGCACATTGTGCCTGTAAGCCTGACTTGAATTCAGTTTGTCGGATTTGATCAAGTGTCTAGGCAAATTAATAGCCAGCTCGTGTAGAACTTGTTTGCCACCTTCACCTTAGCAAGTTTGCTCATTATAATGTATATGTTACTGTAAAAGTGCATTGTCTGGTAAATGTGCACATTCACCGGTAAAAGTGTCATGTTCTCCAGTGAAAATTAAAACTTTGTACTTTTACTGGTAAAAGTACACATTTTCCAGTAAATCTGCACATTTACCAAAACGTCTTGGTAAAAGTACTTTTTGGACCAATTATTCTTGGATATTATCTCAAAAATAAGGAATTTTGAATTTTAACAAAACATATTTAGTTCAGAAAGATATTATAATTGAATTTTGAATCCTATCCCTCAATAAAATGACTAGGGAACTTCACCAACTAAATTTTAGGTAATAACTTAAAATGTTTCCACAGGCACCCCAATTGGAATTTCAACATTCATCAACATTTTTGTGTCAAAGAATGCACTTACTTTACCTAGACGTTTTGGTAAATGTGTAGATTTACTGGTAATTGTGCACATTTACCAGTAAATCTGTATATTGAGTTTTAAAATTTTCTTAATATTCACTTTTACCGGTAAATGTGCACATTTACCAGACAATGCACTTTTACAGTAACATATACATGTGCACTAGGGGTAGGTGAACTTTCCATTTTTGAGAAATATGAATCGGCGAGCCATAGAAAACTTGTCAATATAGACCATAAACAAAACCTGAAATTTTGGTCAAGATTGGTTAAGGTCTAGGTGGGCTTAGACGATCCAGAGTGCTGGAACAGGCCATTTTTGCCAGTTTCAATACTAACATTGGGCTTCACTGCACGTTTCTGGTCAATTGCACATTGTGCACATGTGGTGTAAGACAGTGACAATGAAAGTTTAAGTGTCTTTCTTGGAATTTTTAGCGTAACAAAGGCCACTATGCCTGACAAATGAGTCACCATAAATGTTGCTTACTTAGATAATTTACTTGGAAAATGTTCCAATTGGATCATCGAATAAAACCTATATACGAATAATCTTCTTGTTCTTATCAGAAAGGTGAAATCTGCTTAAATTGATTGTCATATCAAGGTTATGAAGTTAGTTGGACTATTCGCCTATTTGAAAGTGATTCAAAAATGGTGGTTTGGATTGTTTTATGGATAGTATCGTTAAATCTTTTCCCACAGTTAGTTGGCTAAGACTTACAACCCAAATATCTGGATAGTAAGATTCAAAAAATGAGAATTTATTACAAATTGCAATTGGAGGGTTTGAAAGAAGATCATATTATCGACTTGTTGGATCTTTTTCCAAATTTCCTGACATTTCCTGATTGGGTTGATAAGTTTTACCGGATTGGCCAATTCCAATTTGGTAAATCTAACTGCCAGAACACTCTGTAGATAGGATTTTACAAGCTCATTTGAAGAATCCTTCCACTCATCAAATTGGGGAAAAATGTCTAACGATCAAAAGACAGCGGGAAAACAAGTTTTATATGATAAAAAAATTATGTTAGGTATTCGAATACTTGTCGAATATTCGAATATTATTCGCGAATATTCGAATACTAAATTTTGAAATTTGGGTAATATTCGAATATCTTAGTATTCGAATACTATGCGAAAATCCTATTCGAATATTCGAATATTCGTAAATAACATCACTAGCTTCGATTATTATGTGGCACAGGATGGATCACATAGTAATAGACTACTTTCTCTAATCCAACTATTTAGTGACAGTCCAAGTTCTTTACTCAATACATTATCTGCTAGTGCTCATTCCTGTATACCCAATTTTGGTATTATCCAATTTTAATACTCGATTCACTTGTTCTTCAGTATCTATTTCTCAATATGCTAAAAGTGACTTACTTTCTGGTTTGTGTTGTCTTTTTAGTTACAACCTGCTTTAAAGAACATATTAAGGAGGCGAATGTTCAATTGTATAACTCGATTCAAGTGGTAAGCCAAAGGCTTAATAATGAAAAATTCTCCACAAGATATGCCTCCAGGATTGCATTCCTCAAAGAATTGGATCACTTTCTGTGCCTACACACGGACATTTCTATTCAAATTCTACACAAAAATCGCAAACTGTGGGCTCACTGGCTTATGGAGGCAACTCTACTCACAATTGGCTCCATCAACATCTACCTTGTCAATCGGTTCATCTACCAGCAGAATGTGTCCAAAGCTGAAAGATTGTTAACTCTATTGATTCTAATGTTTCAGTTTGCGTTTCTCACTGGTGGAATGTTTCTACTTGCACAAGCTACAAAGGCAATTCACAAGTCGACAAATGTTTTGCCAAAAGTGCAACTGCTACTAAGTTTTCTGGAAAATGTTTTATGCGTTTTAAAATGAAATATCTCAGCATGTTTGAGCGAATTTCGTGCAGGGACATGTCCTACGGGGTGACTATTGGCCACACAAACAAAGCGATAACCTACAAGACAATTTTTGAAATAATTCTCTTTTTACATTGGCTATTTGTTGTTCGTTATCGGCTTTCTCAATAGAGAAAATGTTTGAAAATAAGTTTTAAATTACAGACAAAGCATTCAACGTATATATGTGTTACAAAAATATTCGAATGCGCCTTCCAAATACAACGTGTCCTTTTGCGTTAATAATGGAATATTCCTAAATAAAATCAATATATAATATAATTAAAACAAGCTAATCGTTTTTTGAGCCCATTTTAATTATTATCGATTTTAAAATAATATAATTAGTAGAATAATAATAATTCATATTTAAAACATTAAAATTTACTTACGATACCAAAAAAGTCTAAGCAAACTAAAGTGCATCATCTGCTCGTTACAGGGGA
Source organism: Rhizoglyphus robini (assembly GCA_023373905.1). Lineage (NCBI taxonomy): Eukaryota > Metazoa > Arthropoda > Arachnida > Sarcoptiformes > Acaridae > Rhizoglyphus > Rhizoglyphus robini. The sequence continues at coordinate 968,120 of JAKIJQ010000048.1, read as the reverse complement.
AAGAAGAGTCAGAATCGTGTCACAGTGCATTCTCCCGAGACTGTCCTTTGAGAAAGAAATTTCTCCAAGTTCGTTTAGACAACACAATCTACAACGAAGATGGATGGTGATTGCACACTTTCACCATCTTCAGCACACATCTTAGATAGCCAACATGACTCATCTACCCTCAACCTTAGTAATATATCCATCAGTGATATGCACACACCTGAGCCAGATGGCCAGCTCAATCACACTGGGCCAACTACAACCCCTTTGCACTCACCGCCACAAACAGATGACCACCAGTCTAGACACCACTCACCACCTCGTCGTCGTCAAATAATCGAAAGCTATGTCAACTACAAATGCTTCGCTAATTGCCCACATGCATGTACCAACATCAAAGCATGCGACCACTTCGACAAACTAACGATCGAGCCCACAACCACCGCAATTGGCCGCAATGCTACTCAATGGTTATGTCCAAAGTGCAGGACCAATCGATTGTCTGCAAAGAAGCTGGTAGAACACATGCGCGAACACTCCATCAAGACTGTCTTTCGCTGTCCAAAATGTTCAAAACAACTCGACAGTTTACCCAAGATAATGTCACATTACCGATATTGTCTACGGGAAAAGGTCGAGTTTGATTCACGAATACTTGAGGACAGGCGGTTTCACACACCACCACTACCAAAAGTCCCACTCACAACTGAACTCCTACTCGAAAAGTGTTCTCTTTTAAAGAAGGATTCTTACTTTAAGCGCCTTATGATCTATTTTCTTGATAAATTCGATCAAACTGGCCGCCCAAAGGCTCACGCAACCACCGAACAACTTCGCCGAATGATGAACATCATCTACGAAAGCTTCTTGAAGGTAATCCTCGAACTTGAGAAAGACAATCCTCAAAGCGATCTGAAAAACATTGCGCGGCCAAATACGACAAACAACAGGCAGAGGAGAACAAGGGTTAGGCGGGGAAGAAGACACCATCGGCGGAGTCAACTTGAGAGAAGCAGACTGTCTCAATCAACCAGAGACAACATGACAGAGTTCGCACAAAATCAATTGCTGTGGGAAACAGACAAGAAACGTCTGTACAACAAGATCATGAAAGGTGAGACGAATGTATCAGATCAACTTGATCCGGACACATTCTTTGACTTCTGGAGGCCAATTTTTGAGAAGGTTCCTACTCTCTCTCAATTCAATCCAATGAAAACTGCAGAGGCCAACTCAGTGGATGTTCTCTACTACATTCACGATCAAGAAATCTGTGATTTTCTTCGAAAGAAAAAGAAGTCTAGTCCGGGCCCTGATAAGGTCACCGCAAAGCATCTCGTCGACCACCCCATCCACATTTCTGTCATGCTGAACTTCATCCTGCTTGTGGGAGTAATCCCCGACGATCTCAAGGCCAACCGAACCACTCTAATCCCAAAGAAAGACTCAACCGATCCGGCAGACTATCGCCCTATCACAGTCAGCTCGATCATATACCGAACACTAACCGCTGTCATTGCAGAACGAATGTCAACTCAAGTGCCCCTAAGTGATCTTCAAAAGGGTTTTGTGAAAAGTGATGGAATCTTTGAAGCCATCACAGTAACCAAGTTCGTTGCCCAAACCTTCAAAGATTATCGACTAGCCGCACTCGACATCAGGAAAGCATTCGACAGTGTCAACCACCAAACCATCTTCAGTTGTTGCAAGCCAAGTGGTCTGTGCCAGAAGAACATCTCCTTTCTGGAGGAGGTGTACAACGGATGCACCACAACAATGAAGATCTCCGGCCAAACGGCATCCTTCAATCTTAAACAAGGTGTCAAACAGGGGGATCCCCTGAGCCCGATACTGTTCAACATAGTGGTCGATCAACTGTTGAGGAAACTGGAGAAATCCGGTTTTGGAGTCAGGCTGGGAAAACGATTCGGGAAACGCCTTCCGGGAATTGGATACCCCGACGATATAGTCTTATTCGCAAGCACCGACAAGGGTCTACAGGCATTAATCGACATTTGCAGCAAATTCTACAAATTAATTGGAATGTCAATCAATGAATCCAAATCGGTCGTGATGGGAACTGACGAGATCATCAAGGTCGACGGAAAACCAATCCCCAAACAACCGACCATCAAGTACTTGGGTGTAGTGATCGATCGAACCGGAAGGCATCGTACTCAAAGAGAGGATATACAAGAAATGTTAGACAAAATCTTGGCTGCCAGAATAACCGCAAGTCAGAAGTATTACTTCATCAAACACCACCTAATCCCCAGCAAGCTTCAATCTATAGTGAATGAAAAGTTCACCCGAACTATTATGATGGGCATCGACTTCGCAATACGAAATGCAACAAGAAAAGTTCTACAACTACCAACTTCTACCCCTCATGAGTACCTACATTTGACAACCAAGAACGCTGGTCTTGGTCTACTTCAACTGAGCTTCGAGATCTCACGATTGTTTTGGATTCGTGCTGCCAAACTCAAACAATCGAAAAGTTGGTTTGTGAAAGATATGTTTGATCATGACTCATTCTACACTTCCCTTCTTCGAGTTCAACATTTGTTGCCCTCTGCTTTGGATAACCAGAGCAGACTTATATCAACTCTATGCGTCAAACCAGAGAACAAGGGCCACAAGAACTTCATCGTTGGAGGATCGACAACAAACGCACACCTAGACAAGCCCAACTTGCTTCCCCCGAACCAACTTGTGAAACTTGTCAAACTACAAAGTTCAACTGCTGGACTGTCATACAAGAACCCGAGTTCAGACACACGATTCAAAGTCGATAAATGCCGCTTTGGATGTGCAACACCGGAAAGCCTTAGCCATGTTCTAGGAGGTTGTAAGGATAAGCGCATACGGTCAGCACACACATACAGGCATGATGAGACTCTCGCTCAAATTCACAAGCATCTCATCAATCGAGGAATCATTGCCATTAAAGAACAGCAATTCAACGTTCCGTATGACCAACAAGACACTCCAGAGGAACCAGCCCCTGATGTCCCAAACCAACAGACGAACACCAACAGAGACGAATCGGAGGAGTCACACCAGGAGACTTTCAGACCTGATCTCATAGTGTTTGACGAACGAAGGGAGAAGTGCTTCTGTCTCGACGTACGAATCACCTACGAAAGTGATGATTCTAGCCTAATCAACAGTTGCAAATCCAAAACGAAGAAGTATTCCAAAATTCGAACCAAGATCATCGAATTCATCAACAGTCAAGTTCCTCGGACTGGTCTATGCCAAGAAGTCAAGATCTATGGCCTAGTCTTTGGGTCTCGAGGAGCTATCCACAATGTCACTCTGAATATTCTTCGCGAACTTGGACTATCGAACGCAATGATTGGCAAACTATGTCGAGACATCGCTCTAACATCTAATAAAATTCTCCAATACTTCGGAAATCACCCAGAGAATAGTCACCAGAACTGAAATACCTCAACAACTCAACTACCCTATGCAATCAACCCAATCAAACTACCTTAGACTTTCTATTATTATTATTATTATTTTTTTCATTTTCTCATCTCTTAGAAATATTTGTATTTGTGTATTGTTATATTTTTATACATAGTTTCTGTTATACTTATATGTGATATTCAAATGCTCTTTGTAAATATTCTTAGTTAAACACGATGTAATTCGCATAACCAAATAAATTGGCTTTATATATCTCAACATGTTTGAGCGAATTTCGTGCAGGGACATGTCCTACGGGGTGACTATTGGCCACACAAACAAAGCGATAACCTACAAGACAATTTTTGAAATAATTCTCTTTTACATTGGCTATTTGTTGTTCGTTATCGGCTTTCTCAATAGAGAAAATGTTTGAAAATAAGTTTTAAATTACAGACAAAGCATTCAACGTATATATGTGTTACAAAAATATTCGAATGCGCCTTCCAAATACAACGTGTCCTTTTGCGTTAATAATGGAATATTCCTAAATAAAATCAATATATAATATAATTAAAACAAGCTAATCGTTTTTTGAGCCCATTTTAATTATTATCGATTTTAAAATAATATAATTAGTAGAATAATAATAATTCATATTTAAAACATTAAAATTTACTTACGATACCAAAAAAAGTCTCATATATTTGAAAGACGGACTAAAAAACTGAAACATCGAATCTCTCGAGCCAAATGAATCTCAAACAAATTGGATCGTTTCTGTTCAAGCCAGTCAAAGGTGTGGACTACTTTGTTGAGTATTACAATTTGGCCGTAGGCGTATGGTTGCTCAAGAATCGCAAACTTGTGACATTGCTCAAGCTTATGAACTGTATCATTGCACTGAATGCATTCCACTTTCTGTATCTCTCATTTGGCTTGGCCAGTGGCCCACTGGAGAATGCACTCCACTGTGATGCATTCTTCTTGGTGACTGGCAAAGCGCAGATCAACCTGCTCACATTCGCAGCTTCACTTCTACTTCTGTACTTTAATCACAATCTCCATATCGTGGGCAATTATCCACTGTTGGCAGTTCTCTATCCCGTGATTGTTCACAATCGTTGGAGACATTTTTTCTTGAAATCAAAATTTAAAAATCAAAATGTTTGCACTCGAACTCGAAAGTGCTACCTGATTGTGCTCAATCTGTTCATCAGTTCACTTGGAACATTTGGTTTGTTTGTAGTAATAATGAACTTTTCCTACCATTGATGCAACTTTATTTTGGTTAGATATTATCATTGCTGTCTCTTATGTTTATTACATTTGGATATTAACTGTGAATGGTTATCACATGTGGACACACAAGGATTCTCTGGTTGCTGCTCTACTTTTGATAGCAGTTTTCCATCTCAATGCATTTGCATATTACCTTTTTCTTGTTGATTTGATCCATTCGGTAGCAATCAATTTCTCCTCTACCGTTGGTCTACTGATGATGTTCTACCTGAAAGCACAGCAAGTGACCAGCATTCTGTCAAATCGGGTCGTCAAATCAGCAACATTCTCACTTGTGGGTTACCTTCGATTTCGGCGCTCATTCGAGGACAGTCTACAGTTCTTCTTTGCCATCAATCGATTTCACGGAAAGTTGTTCTGTGCCTTTCTGGTTGCCTATGTTCCAATCAACATTATTTTGACAATGTGGATCATACAGGGCAAGTTAGAAGTTGTCTCGCGGTTGTTTGTATACTTTTGGATTTGCTACATTTGTAATCTACTGTTTGTATTTCATTGTATCTTTGCACAATGCAGCAAACACATCCACGCGCCTTGTAAATTGCTGTTTAAGTTGATTGTTCATCAATCTAGTACAATTTACATTCGTACACGAGTTCATATTGCAACTTCTATTTATGCACTTAATACTCAAAATCGGTACGGGTTTACTTATGGTGTTTTTGGCTTGGTTTCGCTGAATACATTTGCAAAGGTGTATAAGATGTGATACATTTTTAAATTTTAACGTTTTTTTATATTCAAACAGTTTCTCTTGCTGTATGGAAAATTTTGCTTCATTTCTTACAAGTTGATGAAAAAGAGAATCATAGAATAAGCACCGCTTATTAAGCAGTGCAATATATCTTACAACATAAAACATTCTTAATTTATTTTACATTTACATTCCGAACACTCTAATCTTGAAAATTGTTTAAGGCAATCGTCAAACTCTTAACCTCACACAACTTTAGTGACAAAAAAAACGTAACCTAACCTCAAACAAAGAGAGACCTTCACTTTAATCTGTTTTCCTTGCAAAATGGATTTGGATGTTTACATTGACATGCTTAATCTACATCTGGTTAACAATTTCAACTGCAAAATTTACAACAGACATTCTTCCAATTTAGATATCTTGAAACTTAAAAAATAATATTATCAGCTGTTTTTAAATGTTAAGATTACTTTGCCTCGACACTACTAGCACTATCCATTATTATTATTAAAGCACGCATTTTTTATCTTATATAATCAAACTAGCGACCGCTTAAATAAATAATTGTGAGTTAAAACATATTAATTACTCAGAAATCAACTTTGTAAATGCTTTCCTAATGTATTAGTCCACAAAGTTTTCATGTGAACTAACTGTATATTCTGTTAGCGCCATTTGTCAACTTTACTTTTGATAATGACCGACATTAAATAATGGCTTCATTTCTTTCTGCAGGAGATTAGATGTAATTAAGTGATATTCAAGTGGTACTCAACTGCTTAGTATAAATTGAACCATTTTAGGACGCAACAGAAACACTCGAACTTGATTTTTGAATCTTCGTGGATGGTGCTGGACTTGTTTGTCAAGCTTCAAGCTTCAAAGATGAAGTTTTGTTTTGTTTTGTTGATTGTATTATTTGGTACTTTATCCAACAATTTAGGCGCTGATGGAAAGACTCTAACGGATATCAAGTCCCGTGTAATTGGAATCGCAAATGTAGTTTTGCAACGCGCCGACATTGTTCTCTTTCAGATGGAAATGAAGTGCGAACTAGTAGGCGAGAAAATGGACATTCGTGAGAAGATGGCGAACATGAAGAAATTGATGGAACAGGTTGATGATTATTCCAAGGGCAAGCCTGATTTGAAGCACGCACTGCAAAAACTAATTGACGCTGAATATGAGTTGGCCGTGAAATTGAATCCACACTTCGCCGAAGCTAGCGAAAATATTCAAAGTTGTGTAGATTCTTTTTGAAACATGTTTTGAAAAATGTTTCATGCAAAATGCAGAATGTTTTTTTGCATACTTAAAACCCCACACTGTAGCCTTAGTTTTTCTCTCCAAAACCAAAATTAAAACCATTAGTGTACATTTTGTCATTTTTTGAAAGCTGACTTTATTGAGTAATAAATCAATTAAACTTTATCATGAACAATTTTTTCATTTTCTCATCAAATGGTCAGAATTTCATTCGAACTTTCTCGCTTTAGAAAGTATTCAAAAACTGAGTAATCATTTATTGTTCATGCTTGCACCTACCGAGGACTGAAAACCAATCTAAGTATCAATACAATCGTTTCATCACTTTTACAAATTTGCAAAAATTTAAAACCTGAAACAAATAAGCCTGAAACCTTTGCGTTTAACTGAAAAGTTATACCTTGTTGCATTATGGCCGTTGTTTTATTTTGATTAATTGACTAATGTCTTTTAAGTCAATTACTACAGTGCTTAAGTAAACGATGAGATAACAACATAATTAAAGCCCAATTGGCCTATTCGAGTGGTTAGTTACAATAAAAATATAAAGTAACGATAAAGGCAAGTGCTCATTGACGCAAGTTTCAATGTTTTATTTGTACACTTTCAGTTAGTGTTTGGTTTAGGGCTAAGATATGAGCCTTGTCTTAATAACATCTAGCGTGCAGTTGTCATATAATTTGGCAGCTCTGCTTTAGTGTACTTATTTTTAAACTTAATTAAAAATTATTAATTTTGGAAATGGTACAATTTGGTGTGGGTACAACATTAAAAAGATGTCAATTTTAGTGTTTTCGTTTAAAGAACGGAAGTTCCTCCAACGGTGCCGCCACTTTACTTTCACTTGGTCCAGTAAAACTTTTGCCATGTTGATCAATCCATGTTCCTACGGGAAAGTAGACACTTCTCTCAACCTGTCCTTCTTTAAGCACAGGTGCCACAAGAATATCATCACCCAGCATGAATTGATCTCCAATTGGGTAGGTTTTGGGGTCGTCTGGACTTGAATACCACATTGGCCGAATGATCGGACTGCCATCTTGTACACGTCTTTTGGCCAGCTCGATTATAGTTGACGAATGTTCCAAGTGAAGATTCACAAACTTTTGTGTCAATTCAAGTGTTGTCTGGTTGTAGTGCCAGGGTTTCTTGGTGAACGAGATGCTAGGCATGAGAGCCGTGGCTTGGATCATTCTGATGAATATTTCATCGTTCGGTCTGCTCCATTCGTTCAGTCCTCCAACAGAGTATGGAACAATGAATGAGTATCCAGCCATTGACACTGACAACACATTGGGTATCAAATCATGCAACAACTGAGCATAAGAAGTATTCTCATAGTTGACCAATCTCACCCAAATGGGCAAATGTTGAGTCTTGAAACCGTACTCTGAAATGATGGTTGTATTACTGCCAATCTGGTTTACTGTTTCCAGATATTTTGTTGTAAGAACACTCGGATACTTTTGTGCCATAGGGTCCGTGACCACAAAATCCCCATGCACACTTGACCGGGCAAACAACTGCAAGGCATTAACAGGCTTTTTGTGTAATAAATTTTGTAATTTAGCCAGAAAAATCTTGCACGCCTCAGGATTGGAAAAGTCGATAAATTCCCTGTAACGCTCACTGGTTTGGTTGATCAACAATTTGTTTAAATCCTTAACATGATGATCAAATGATGTTTTGGCCAACAGTAAACCAACATCAAACTTCAATTTGTGCAAGTCTTCAATCATACTTTGCTCAGGATATTCTTTTGGATTATTCGCTATAATATCCAACAGATCAGTGTTCCATCCATAGAGCAGAATTTTACTTGATGCTGAAAAACTATTGTTCAGCAGTTCGTGAGCAAACGGTAAAACATTCATATGTCCAATCAGACTCATCTCCCATGTGAACCAACTTGGATGCATGATCATCTTTTCATCAATGTGAGAGTTCACATTCGGTTTTGGGATATAACCCGAGTGATTGACAACATAATCGGTTACAGTTTTAATGCTTGATCCAGCAAAAAGATGAATTTTGATATCCAAGTAAGAAGAATCGTTATTTCGCTTCATGTAAGGCGCAGAATTGTTGACGGAAAAACACAGCAAATGATCATCTCCATTTGCATTGCGACTAATGAACCAGGGACAGTGTGGATCCAAAAGCACCGCAAATCCATCAGAATTAACAAACAAATGTTCCAGAATAAGAATGGCCTCACGTTGAGGTTGTTGATTGTTCCACGCGTTGAATCGATCCAAATCTAACAGAAAATTGAATTGTTGTTTGGGAGTGTTTTTCAACTTGTCCATTGGCCAACTAGCGTTCACCTTGGACTGGTAGCCATTGTACCTGAAATATAACAAAATTTAATTTTAAAAAATATTAATGTCAAAATATTCAAAAATACCAAAACGCTTGATTGTGTCCGTAATGAAAACAAATTTCCCGTTTTTCATTTGGACCGCCACCGTGCCATGTTAAATCAAACTGAGCTGTGCTGTTGTTGATTTCGTTGACTTCAAATTCAACGGTAGAATGATCATTGAGTGCAACATTCCAGACCAACGAACTGTTGATAGGCTTTTTGTTCAACTTGTCCACAGTCGTCCCATGAAGTGCAAATTTCAATGTTGGCTTTTGCTTTCGATGCAAATTCACAAAATCAACTTTATTTGTGTCATAAACTCGAAAGATACTTTCACCTCTCTGATTAATAGCTTCAGTATCATTAAAGCAGTTGACTTGTGGAAATGTAAAAGTGGTTAAACACAAAATAAAGAAAATTAATAAAAACATTTTGATTTAATTTTGAAACAACTTTTAATAATTATGATCATTGACATTAAAACATTTAAACTTTATATGCCAAAAGAGGCACTGATTTGAACTTTTTGATCAGTTTGGTATTTAATCTTAGGGAAGAATGCCCAACGCGATGCTGATTTGATTACATAATTGTACTATTAATAGTCAAAATATAGCTCGATTGGAGGGCTCAAGCTCCAAAGATTAATTAATGATTGGAAAAAATTTAATATATTGTAAGATAAGGTCATCCTTTTGTTACATGGATAGTCACATACAAATAATACATAATAATATATGTATAATATGATTTTTAATTATTAAAAGCACGACAAGAGCATCTTAAAGCATAAAATCAAACTTTTCTTAATAAAAATCAAAATTTTTGAAGCATTGCCTTATCACATACGATAACAAAAATTGAGAGAGTTCAATCGAACATTGTCATATTTTTGCTTTATTTTCATTTTGAGATGTTTGATTCCAAAAATTTTGGATACAAAATTTTTTCAATTTAATTCTAATAAAGACGTCCAAACCCAAAACAACAAGACAAACTACATACAGATTGACTGTCTCCAACATCACTCAACTACTACACCCAAACCATATCCCTGAAAAACAATCCTCTACTCACTATTGTATTTGTTCTTGTTCAGTTTGCAAGGGTTGCATCCACACTACATCTACTCAGTGTTTCAGGCCAACAACTCACTATTTACTAAGCAGTAAACAATATTTACTTAACATGACTTCAAAAAGTTTTGTTTTATCTACATATGGCTCGTTAAGGCTTATCGTTAAGTATGTATTGCTCAACTTATGAGTAACGTATCTTACAGCTAACTCTAATTGCTCAACAGGCTCACTAATAACCTCTGTTGCCCTTGTGTTTAGTGAATTATTGTACACTGCTACAAAATTTGAGAACGTCCTCCATCCTTATCATCAACGATCAAATGTGTATCAATCAAAGCAACACAATGCAAAACAAGTGTTTCCGTCAAACAATGGCAACACAAATAAATCAAAAATAGTTTTGCATATACCTACATTTTGTATTGACCCAAATGTGATATGTTTTTCCTGGAACAAATACAAACTTATCACTGATTAGTTATTATCAAAATTCCTATGAATGTCTGCATTTGTGGTGAAGTGGTTGCGACTAAAATCAAAAATACGATTTCGCTGTAAAGTGTTTTTTGTAGATAGTTTTGCAATTAAGCAAACAAAGTTAATTGTATTTCTTGCTAAACACCTACCCAGAGGCAATAAGTAACTTTAAATTATTTAGATTAACTTTAAATAATAACATAAAATCAAATTGATTATCGAATCGACTCCAAATTACAGTGAAGTACAGTCTAGTCAAAAGTGGCACTTTAATTGTATGTCTCTATCGATCGATCGATCGAGCATGTAGACTTGTGTGGGCAGTTTGTTTCACTTTAGTCGGTCCGATAACAGTTGCCAATTGGAAAACAAGTGTTTTTAAGGTATATATAAAGTGAGCGATTTACAATGACAATTACCAGTTAATTTATGTTTTTGTATTGTCTACTTTGAATCATCTTGAACAATGAACAAATTAATATTTTACATTTTGTTAGCAATTTTGTTAACTTTATTATTTGGCATAGCTTCACCAGCATCTCGGCCTGTTTCAAGACCCGTAGTGGTGGCAAGACCCCCATCACGACCCGTTGTAGTGGTGGCAAGACCCCCATCACGACCCGTTGTAGTGGTGGCAAGACCCCCACCCCGACCCGTAGTAATCGTCGCGAAGCCTCCACCAAGACCCGTAATTGTCATTCGAACCCGACGAGTCACACGCATATCAATTCGACCGGTAATCCATCCTCTGCCAGTTTACAACATAGTTCTTTATCCCAATCAACAAGTGTTCTCATTGTCAAGTGGGGCATGCACCAACAAAGCAACCGGAGAGAGCATTTCAAACTTTTGTCAAGCACAAGTGGCGCGAAGCTACGATCCCTCAAGCCTGATCACCACCAAGCAAACATGTTGCGCCACCTATGCTGAAGCATCGTGTTATGTTCGAAATGCTGGCGCATTTTGTTCACAGTCGGATGCTGCTTCGCTGATTAAAAACAATCAGGACATTGCAAATTATTTCTCAAACACAATTTGTCGCTCTGTTCCTTTTGGTAATTGGGAAAGTGCTTGCGCAAGCAATGCAGTTGTCGCGCAAAACGGCCCATTCATCCAATTGCCACCTCCAGTCGGCAATGGGCAAGTTTGTATAACTAAACTGGGCACCAGTCCTGGCGGTAACATAGCGGATCAATGCTTGAATGCATCGCTCAGCGTTTGGGACCCAAACCGGAGCAAACTAGCAGACAGTCAAATTGGCGAATCGTGCTGTGCAATGTACGACCTGTTGGACTGTGTTTACGGCCAAGCAGTAGACACTAAAACTTGCACTGGCCAAGAGTTGGCAGATTTGGACAATTATCGAAAAGTTTCTGCCAACGCATTCACTGGGGGCGTCTGTCGTGCACTGCCTTATGATCAGGCAAACAAAATGTGCAGGGGTAGATCGTACGCAGTTGGACCATCGTTTGGTCTAATCCTGTCAAATATGTTTGCAATTGTATTTGTTTGGATTAAAATCAAATGATACTCATATGTACAGCTCAGCTATCAGCGGCGCCTCACACCACCTAACTCAATAAAAATTAAAAATGATTAATAATTTACAAGGAAACAAAAAACCCTTCGTGACAGATCAAGTAGCGATTGCCACTGCGCGGACGTTCATTTTTAAAACCCCTTCGGGGTGGAATATTTCATTAGAATCAACACATTGTAAAAGCTTGTTTCATAAACAGACAAACTTTATTGACTTAATTGGGAAACGAATGATAAAATAATCGTTTTTAAAGTAATGTTGAGAATTTTTTACATATTACAATGTCTTTTAGCAAACAAGAAACGTTAATTGTTCTTTATTTTACAACGAGTGTACTCTTAGGAACATCAATCTTAGAAACATCGTTTAATGTCTTACATTGAAAAGTTTAATCGAACATTGTCACATTTTGATTGATTTCGATTTGAAATTATATAGTGACCAGTATGTTACATCATTTAGCCCTCATTGCCATAGTATCGATTTCATATACTAGTTTAAACAGCATTATTGTTTGTATTTCACAATATTAGAAAAATGAATGTGGATGAATTATTACTATGATTAGCAATATGATTGACAGATGTATGTGTGTTCAGTTGATATCTAATCGCAAATCAAGTCAAAAACAGTACATCCAAACTTTTATGCTTCGAATCATGTTCGTATTTGTAATTGTGTGTAGAAAAATTATCCTGGGAAATTTAATATCTAAACGAACTCGTTATTTATATCTAGAAAATGAACTCAAGATATTGTCATTTAATTCCATACACGTTCCCGATTATTTGGTTGATGCTCGAAAACAATATCACAAAAAATGGAACAACAAAATGGTAAATCATCACTGAAGAGGCAAAATTCCTTGGTTGAACATGACTATCTTACAACGTGCGGCATTGGATCATGGCGTCCCGGATGGTTGCAAGTTTTTGCAAATCCTGTTGCATTCCTTGTCTCGATCTCCATGGTGGCTACATTTCAAGCAATGGCTGCTTCGCTCATTTACTCAACGCTGAGCACAATGGGAAAACGATATGCTTTCGATTCGAAGGTGTCTTCGGTTATCTTTATTGCAGATAGCATCACCTGTCTTTTGGTAAGTTGAGGAAATATCCAAAAAAACCAACAATACGTTAACTAATTTTATTGTCAGTTAAGCCCAATTGTCGGTTACTTCGGACCAAGATTTAACCGTTCACGTCTCATTGGTTTTGTTCCTAGGATTGTTTTGGTCAAACAATCCTAAGACTAACCTGCTTCCTAAGTTCAATTCCATATTTTATCTACGGACCGGCGACTCATCTAATCAAGGAATTTTCCCCGTTTGCATCAAATTCTACAATTAGTAATTTACGCAACTTTGAAATGTGTTCCACCGGGACGGATGTTCACTCAGAAGCGAGTAACTGTGCCCAACATGGCAGCAACACAGTCTGGCCTGTAGTGATAATTCTCTTTGTGGCAAATGTTTTCCGTGGATTTGGTTTTACTATGTGATTGCGATGCCATTCATGGACGATAATGTGAGCAAAAAGAATTCACCAATATTTCTCAGTGTAATGCACGCCATTCTGATGATTGGTCCACTGTTGGGTTTCTTTCTGTCGGTTTTTTGTTTGAGCATGTACGAGAATCCTTGGAGTGAGTATTGTCTATTTTTCATATGCCAAAAGATCTAAAATAATTTTAATAGACGATCCCGGTCTCAGTAGGAATGTTCCTCGATTTGTTGGCGCCTGGTGGATGGCCTTCTTCATTGTGGGCTGTCTCAATTTCCTCTCGGCAATTCCAATGTTCTTCTATCCGGCACAATTTAAGAATGCTTCTGTGAAAGTCACGGTGATTAAGAAAAAGTTGAAAGAAAGTGGAGGTAAAGTATATTCCTTTTTTAAACCAAAATGTCCCAACAATTTTATCCCAGGCACAATTGAAGCCATAATGCGTTTTGCTCGCAATCCACTGGTGATTCTATACTTTCTTGGCAACACTTTCCGTCACTCTGGAACCATGGGCTTTTATATGCTTCTAACGAAATACATTGAATCTCAGTATCGACAGTCGAGTTCGACAGCAACTCTAATCACAGGCAGTTCTAGCATTGCACCAACCTCTATTGGCATCATCGTTGGTGGACTGTTCATCTCCAGGTAAAGGCCCAAAACACGACTTCTTTTTTACTCTCATCTTTTTGGCAGAACTATCTTCGTTTTTCACTATTTGATCGGGAATATTTCTGGGTTGTGAGCCGATTAAGTTACAGGGTGAAATGTTGCTTTCGATTGACATGTTAGTATGTTTGATTGAGTTTCTTGAATGATAGATTTTTTTCATTAGATTTTCACTTGAATCAACTTGCAACCAAAACTGCCACTGCTCAACCCGTGTCTACACGCCCCTTTGGTCACCTGATGCTACGACAACATACTTTTCACCCTGTCATGCTGGTTGTACGAACTACAATACGTCTGATTCGGTCTTTGGTAATTGTTCGTGCTTTTCGGGAACCCCTACAAAGGGCTACTGTTTGTCGGATCAGACTTGTCCAAACCTGGCCAGCTATTTAGCAATACTCACAATTGGTGTGTTTAAACATACACACATTTATAATTATATCGGCATCAGCTAAAACTGGCAACTCGTTGATTACTTTCCGGACGGTGGAGCCCATGGACAAAAGTTTCACAAGTGGTGTGCTCACTTCGTTGGTGTCGATTTTTTGTGAGTTCAATCTAGATATCTAAATTTCTTGCTTTTACTAATAAAATTTGTGTTTTCAATCCTTAGCCTTCATCCCAGCCCCCTACTGTTTGGCCAAATAGCTGACTCGGCCTGTTTGGTATGGGAACAGAAATGTGGCAATCGAGGCAACTGTTGGTTGTATGATCAGGTGAAATTTAGAAACAGATTTCTTGGCGTGGCCATCACATTCATGGCACTGGGCAGTTTGTTTGATTTCATCACTATCTTCTATTCTGATCGAATCAAGGATTTGTATGGAGAAAATGATGAAAATGGGGGAAAAGGACGGAGAAGTTGTTGGTAAAGAAAAAATTGTTGACTCTCAAACCAACGAGAAAAAAAAAATTTGTTTCAAATGAATTAAACATTAAAATAGAATGCAATTTTATTACTGAGTTTTTTACTGAGTTTTTATTAGAACGACTCTGTCAACGACAATTTAACAGATGACAGTGCTTGTAGAAACGTGTTTGTTTTTGTGTCCTTTATTTAGTTTGTTATTTGGTTTTTGTTAATCAATGTGAGTATTTTGAATTAGCAGCTTCAACCAGAGTGAAAATGATCATCAAACAAGAATCTTTTTAAAGATATTTTCTTTATTCTTCACTAAATCAAACACGTCATCTGTGAACAGGCTACAAAACATGCTCAAGTTTGATAACAAAACATTGAGCTGGCAGAGGCACTGCTATGATTTTGTTTTGCATACATTAAAAATATAATTTTATTGGTTTTTATAATTTGACAATTATTAATTGATATAATTGATTTCCATTTTAATTTGGTATTTACAATGGACTTTTGGTTGTTTTGTCTATGTTTTTTCAATTTAATCACTGCACTGTTGTTTGTGTTTTATGTCAAAGCCAAGCACAAGCTAACTTGTAAGTAATGAGCAAAAATTTAGAATAAAGTATTAAAAACTACAAAAAAACATTTTTAATTTGTTGATCACATTCCACAAAATGGAAAATACCTGAATGAAAGTTTTGATTGTCACTCTTCCAAACTTGCCATACGTCATTCCATACTGATTTTCTGTATGAAGTGCAAAGATAGCGTAAGAAAGTCGCATCTTAGATCTCAAGTCTCCAACCAAATGAATATTCGATGCGTACAAATTGAATAAAACTTTGGATCGATGAAGTCTGTGAGAGAAGTGAACCAAATAGTAGTGAAATGCAATTAGACACACGATTTGGAGTGTCGAATAGGAAAGAATGTACAACTGCAGCAACCATGGTATTCGGTTCATAATGAGCAGTAACACCAAGTAGACATTCATTGGACAGTTGATCAGCAGAAAGACAGCGAATAACTTGCCATACAATTCGTTGTACTGTAAATAGACCAATATTTTCACCAAATGAAGACGAAAATGATAAAACACTTTGTAGCGAAATGCTTTTGAATTGCGCTCCAAAAATGGATATATTTGATTGAGCTCTACAAATAAAACAAACAACTGTGTCATTGCAATGGGCAATATTAAGGCCATTGTTCGTGTGTATTTCATTAAGTAATAATCGTGCACAACAGAATTCAAAGTGAACATTGATAATTTCAAAATTGTGACTACAATTTGATGATAAGATTCAATTGAAAACATTTTCAAAAATTCCAAAGTCAACAAAACCCGCGAAATGCCAACGTAGATGACTAATTTAGAAAATGAAGTTTTATAAATTTAATCTACAATTTTTGTTTCATACCTCCTATTGCTGGAAGACCGTTCAGAACATTGGACGAAAATAGAAGGTGTTGTCGAATTCGTTCTTGAATTGGTTTGTTGCTCACAAGTAAATTTTGGAAAAAGTATTCATCATTGCGAATGATAATATTATGTAGGAGTTTGTTGTTCAATCGTGCGGGAAATAGATAGAATCTGTAGCACAAATAGACCAACAACAGTGCCAAAGCGGAAAGCACCAGATTTATATTGGTCATTTTGGAGAAAACAAAATAAATCGAATCATAGTGCAGCACTCGAGCTTCGGGGTCAATTT
Source organism: Rhizoglyphus robini (assembly GCA_023373905.1). NCBI lineage: Eukaryota > Metazoa > Arthropoda > Arachnida > Sarcoptiformes > Acaridae > Rhizoglyphus > Rhizoglyphus robini. The sequence goes on along the minus strand of JAKIJQ010000048.1, from coordinate 951,241 downwards.
TCCAGAATGACAAATACAACAAATGTGCACATTGTAGTGTGATCACAATTAGAGATAGGTAAAATCGATTCTTATTTTCTGCCATTTGATTAATTGACGTCAAATAATTTTCATAAAAGGCAATGTTGGATTTCATTTTAAAATCACAACAAAAAATATTTGGTTTAAATAAAATGCGAATCCGAACTTGAACTTTTAATGCAATTCATTTTTTGGTAGCATATAAATTTTATATTGTAAATTGAATATTAAAAATATTATTCTAGGCAAACAACACTTGATAAACACAATAATTCAGCGTGCATTTTTTAATAATATTTTGGCCATTTCGTGGCTTTGAATGATACTTAAACGCACACGTTTTATGCATTAACTTTCAGTTCTGATTTAATGTCTTCAGTATTCATTATATTTCAAGATGAAAACAACTTTATTTATAAAAATAGAAAAGCCGTGATAAAGCTTTAAATTGGTTTTTAATTGAAAATCGATGAACTTTGAGATTTTATGATTTTGTTGATAATATATACAATCTACAGTCCTCGATGATTGCTCACGTCTTTAGGGATTTATTTTTTTATATTTAACAATATACATAGATTAAAATTGAAAACTACCACATTGCACATTTTTTGTCCGGATTCATTGGAGAAGTAGCGGGACACTTGAAAGCATCGGAAAATTCATGCGAATTTTTGAGTGCTGTATTCACTAGAAGCTCTGGTGGAGTGTGAGGATCGATCAGCATTAGTAGTTTGGCTATCTCGGGACGATACAAGGCGCAGTAGTTCTGCAAAAGTTGTGGTAAAATAAGTTTAAACTAAATCTTAGTAAAATTTGTCATACATTAGCAAAGGAGATAAAGTATAGTTGTTCGGAGGTGAGCTTAGGCAAGTCGGCCAATGTGGGGGATCGGCCTGACTTGGCTTGTTTGGCTTGGAATGCGTGGTACGCCACTCGCACCCCACCATTGTCCGCAATGTTTTCACCCAAACTTAGCTTTCCATTTACCTAAAACATGTAATTTTTGTAAATTAAACTGTAAATTTGGTGTAAAAACAAAACTCACATGAAGCCCAGAGGCCTTATCCACAAGACTGCTGTACTGTTCAATAAAACATTCGCTTCGATTGTGAAATCGTCCAACTGCCTCAGCTGTCCACCAGTTACGCAAATTGCCCATCTCGTCGTACTGTCGTCCACTATCATCTAGACCGTGGGTAAATTCGTGTGCAATTGTCGTTCCACTTCCGCCATAGTTCAAACTAAAGGGGCGTTGACCATCAAAGCAGGGAAACTTTAAGATACCTGCTGCCATTGCTAGTAAAAGCAGAATTATTGCAAACTTCTTATACACAAAAAGCTTATATTTAATTGACAGAACAACTTACTAATGGAATTCTGCAGACTAAAATAGGCGGCAACTACTTCCGCAGGAGGAAATGGCCATCTCTTGTCAAGTTGGACTGCTTTTCCCAATTCAACAAAGCCTTTCTTCAATTGTAGTGAACTGAACTTGACCAAACTCGCAAGATAATTCTTGTTTGTCAACAAATTTTGGGCTTCAGTTTTGTTATGTAACAAATAGTACTCGTCCAACTGATCATTGTGTCGAAGCCACTCGGGATAGGCAACATTCTTGGTGACATGATTGAGCTTGTTCAGCGAAGCTTTCTTTGTTTCCGTGTCGAGCCAAGTGTTTTGATTGAGCAAGTCACGATACGAATCCTGAATGTTTTCCACCAAATCGGCAACTTCCTTCTTTTCGGATTCACTAAAAAAGTGATCAACAAAGAGTCGAGACAGTGCCAACTTTGTATGTTGGTTTGTCAACATGTAGCACTTTTCTTTTCGTTCCTCGAGTGTCTTCACACCCAATCGCACTTTGTTGTATTCAAAGTCAATCTGACGGAATTGTTCTGAGGAGTATCGACCAAATTGAGACACAATTCTCCAACCAACATAATTTGCGAGTGTTCGTTGAGATGTTTTGGAAAGTATTTCCACAGCTTTCACCATGTAGTTCACATCAGTCACAACTAGTCTGCTTGACTCGGAAAGTTCATGTTTTGAGATGCCAAGAGACTTTTTAATTGGTTTGATAACTTGGTTAAGCCAGTCCAGTTTGGTTTTATCTTTCAAATCTTTGAAAGTCATCACGTTTAAAAGATACTCTGGCTTTAGTTGCTTCTCCGCTGGAAGTTCATTCTAAATGAAGAGAAGAAAATCGTTTCTTATCAAAACATAAAAATATAATCACAAGCACAAACCATAGCCAATTCCAGCTCCAACTTGACAATTTCGTCAATGTCACTCTCGAGTAAAGTCGCATCACACTTGTCCACACAGAACAATTTGGCACTCTTTCGAATGTAGTCTTTGTAGGCAGTGAGTGTCTTGTTGTTTTGAAATGCTGGGCCAATTTCCGATGAAGTAACCTATGAATATATATAGTATGTCAAATTTCTGTTAATTAATGCATCAATTGACTTACAGTGAGCATGTTGACGGAAACATTCTTAGGGTCTGGCAGTGTGAAAGCAAATGCAAAAACACTAATCACTCCAGCGCTTGCGGCTTTTACAAAATTCTCAGTCCACGGTTGAGCTTTTGTCTGCACGGTCTTTTGACCAATTTCCCAGTTTTGATCAACCAAAATCGACTTGACAACTTCCTTTAATTCGGCCAATCCTACTTCATTCGTCTGTTTGCCCAGTGCCAAACACTGCTGATAGACATAAGCACCATATTGCACTGAACTAGCCGAAGTCAGACGTTCTTTTTGAATGTTAAACTTATCCAACAAGCCTTGCATGCCTGCAACCATTTGATCGTTGAGTGTCACCGAAGTAGCAATGGTGAGTTTCGAATCAGGAATTGTCTTATGTTTCCATCCACCACACGCGTACTCGTAGAAGTTGTCACATGGATTGGCTGTGGCGTTCATAGAGTCGATGATGTAATCGGCTGCATGCTTGCAAGCTGGCGTAGAACATGGCTTCGGTTCAGCTGGCAATGCTTTGAATAAAAATTGATTATTCAAGAATTTGCAAAAAAACTTACCGAAAACACATCCAAGAACGCATAAGCTAACAAAAATCAAAGAAATAGAGGAATAATCCATTTGTGAACTCATTTATTACTCTAAGGGTTAAATTAAAACTATTGAACCAAGATCTGTTTTGAGCAGAAAAAACCGCCAATGTTTATATATTGAATCTTCTCTGCACTTTTGTATCATTCTTCTCCTTCTCAAACACCAATCAAATTGTTATCACACACTGTAATTAGAATACTCTAATTAATTATCTAAAAACGTAACAACTTTTCTACAATCAATGTGTCTCATATTTACACATATTACTTATGACAAGACATTGTGAGATTAATTGGGTAAAATTTTCCATGTACATGAAAATAACGAGGCAATCACAGGGCAACAACAAGTGGTATGATAATATATATGATACAGTAGATTTGTTATGTAGAAGTATTACAATTTGGGATTGCACATTAGACCCGCATTTTGCACAACTGGCTAAATATTGACATATGTGTATTGCATATTGTGCAATGACGTTGACAGAAAGTCATTAATCGATTGCATGAAGAATATTAATAGTTCACTAGTTAATGACAATTGCAATTTGTATGCCATGTTGATATGTTAATGACAAGAGAAATGTTTGATTCGTAATTGTTTTGATGGATAATATATCAATTTTATTTTAAAATCAAATTTGATTTAATTTTAAAAAATGTTTTACATTGCAGAAAAAATAAAGTTCGAGCCACTACTAAAGAGTTTTCAGTTTATGTAGCTTTTGAACTACCAAACTGAACATTTCTTCTCAGGATTCATCGGAGAGCCAGCAGGACACTTGAAAGCCTTGGCAAAATCGGCAGAATTTTTCAGTGGAGTATTCACTCGATGTTCTGGTGGAGCGTGAGCGTCATACATGACTAAATGCTTAGCCCACTCGGGACGATAGAGAACGCAAAAGTTCTGAAATATAAAATTGAATTGTTATATTACATTTCATTGAAATTTATCTTACATTTGCGTAAGAGATGAAGTATAGCTGTTCGGAGGTGAGTTTAGGCAAGTCGGCCAATGTAGGGGAAGGACCAGACTTGGCTTGTCTGACTTGGAATGCGTTGTACGACACTTTCAAACCACCGTTATCGGCAATGTTTTCGCCTAAACCTAGTTTTCCGTTTACCTGAAGCATTTGTAAGTTTTACCAATTGGATTGCCAAACATTGTTAAAACTTACATAAAGTCCCGAAGCCTTATCCACCAAACTACCGTACTGTTGCACAAAGCACTGACTACGATTGGTAAATTGTTCAATTGACTCGGCTGACCACCAGTTTCGCAAATTTCCCACCTCATCAAACTGTCGTCCCTGATCATCTAGTCCGTGAGTGAATTCATGGGAAATGGCCATTCCACTTGAACCATAGTTCAGACTAAAAGGCCGTTGGGCGTCGAAAAAGGGAGACTTCAAGAAACCAGCAGGAATTGCTATTTTTACAAATTGAAAAGTTATTATAAACTAAATGAACATTAATCGAACTTAATTACTAATTGAATTCTGTACAGGAAAGTAGGCAGCATTGATGATTGCGGGGGGAAATGGCCAACTAAAATTATAACATTAAAACAAGAGTAAAAATTGAATTAAGAGTTTATACTTTTTGTCAACGTGGAGTGGCTTATTCACTTCTGCGTACAATTTCTTCATTTGCAGTCCCATAAACTTGGCCAAACTCACAACGTAATTTTTGCTTGACAGTAAGCTCTGTGCTTCAGTTTTATTTTGAAGTGAATGCAACTCGTCCAATTGGTGGTTATCTTGTAACCATTCCGGGTATGCAACATTCTTAGTGACATGATTCAGCTTGTTTAGCGAAGCTTTCTTTGTTTCAGCGTCAAGCCAAATGTTTTGATTGAGCAAGTCACGATACGAATCCTGAATTGTGTTGACCAACTCGATGGCTTCCTTCTTTTGAGCCTCACTGAAAAAGTGATCAACAAACAGTCGAGACAGTGCAAAACTTGTGTAACCATTAGCCAACTTATAACATGCTTCTTTTCGCTCCTCAAGAATCTTCACACCTGATTTCACTTGGTTGAGTTCAAACTCAATCTGACGGAATTGCTCTGAAGAGTATTGACCATAGGTTGACACAATTTTTAAACCAAAGTAATTTGCGAGTAACCGTGGGGATGCCTTCTCAAGAATCTCCACAGCTTTCACCATATAGTCTACATCGGTCACAATTAGTCTGCTTGACTCGGAAAGTTCCACTTTTGAATGTCAAAATAGTTGCTCCCTCACCACTCAACCACTCATGGTCAAGCCTGCCTCGCCACTAGTCATCAGTTGCTGTTGACATAGTCGATCTTCACCATGTGGAGTGAGTCAGCAATACTACTCGTCTCTCGCTATATAAGTCTGAGGACTGAAGCAGTCCATTACTCGTGTGCTGTGTATGTCTTAAGTGATGTTCTTTACCTAGTAATTTACCCTGTGCTTTGTAGGTGCACCTCATCATCCTGTTTGGTTCTATTCTCATATCAACTGGACTTGTGCCTTACATCAACATCATCTTCAAGACTACTACTATTGGTGGGCCCGATCTTGATCTGTCCTCGGTCAAGTTGTCTCTTCCCGTTGGCCCGACTTGTGTCTGTCGACACCTCTGTTTTTACTTATTTCCATCAAATCAATAAACCTATTTTATAACACGTTATCAGCACGAGGCTCCAGGATGGAACTCATTCTCAGTCTCCTGATCTTCCTGGTTGGTGGTTTATTCTCACTCTGTGTCTACCTTCTATGGGCCCTGTCAAATCGGAAACAAGGCATGGATCCCGATCGATCAATACGTGATAATCAGAAGTATCAGGAAACTGAGATGGTGCGTCTTAACGGAACTAACTACTCCAACTGGCAGTACAAGCTTAGACTGGCACTTCGTCGTCTACGCGTAGACTATGCCATCCAACGACCTCTGGCCATTGGCTCTGAAGCAAACCAAATAGCGTTGGCAAGAATCACCGATTCTCTAGATGATCGACACCTGTCAATGGTTCGGGACATCCTCACAGCCTTTGAAGTATTTGAGAAAATCAGTAAAGAATATGTCACTAATGATGTTTCCAAACAAGCTCTTGTGGAGCGTGACATACTAACTATCAAGCTGGAAGGCTTCAAAGAAGATAAAGTACGCGAATACATGCAAGCCAAAAGTAAGAAGATCGACGATTTACGAATGGCAGGTGCTGACGTTTCAAATCAACGAGAAATATGTTGGTACGTGGATGGTCTCCCAGATGAACTCGCTGCATTTAAGGAAATTGCCTATCAAGATCTGGAAAGTCTTACCAAAGATTGCCTGACTCTGCGACTTGTACGGTACTGTGGAATGCAGAAAATGGAAAAGCCTGAACAAAGCCTGCTCTCAAAAGAAGGAACTCGTTACAAGCCAGGCTCATTTAGACGGGAAACAAGAAGCTGCCATTACTGTGGCAAAGTCGGTCATCTGATTGCTGTCTGCCGAAAGAAGAAAGCTGACACAGAACGTGGAAATGGATCCAATGCTGGCCAGAAGTCAAATGTTGCTAATGTTGTGTCTGAACAAATAAATGATTTACATCAGTATATTATTGATTGGGTAATTGATTCCGGTGCAACGAGTCACTTCATAACGTCTGATAGACACCTCTTGAATGCCATCTCAATTAGCCAATCAGTGAATACAGCAAGTAACCAACAATGCAGAATTTATCGACAGGGAGATTATATTCTTCATACTGGCCCTGAAACTCTTCACCTTAAAGATGTCAAGCTAGCTTCAGATTTCAGTGCAAATTTATTATCAGTTAACAAGCTAACTAACGATGGTTTTAAAGTGACCTTTAACACCAAAGAAGCTATTATCACCAAAGAGGGAAAAGTCTACTTAAAGGCAAAACGGAGTGGTGGCCTCTATCGATTTAGTGAAGAACGAGCTTTAAGTGCATCAGTGAAGAAGGCCATTAACTGGCACAGCAGACTGGCTCACCCAGGCAAGAATAAAGTACAGAAACTGAAACAAGGCTACAATTTGCTATTTGAAACACATGAGAACTGTGTAACCTGTGCCAGATGCAAGTTGAAACAATCACCATATCTACCATCCACAACTTCAACCTCTCGTCCCCTTGAACTGATCCACTCAGATGTGGGTGTGGTACTGAATGACCCTGGCTATGATGGTTCACGATATTTCCTGATGTTCATTGATGACTACACTCGGTATGCTGAGGTGTTTTTCGCGAAGAACAAGTCTGAAGCACTTGCATGTTTTCAAGAGTATCAGGCCAAAATGGAGAAAATCTTCCCGATCGGAATTGGGGCCCTACGAACTGATAATGGTGGGGAATATACATCAACCGAATTCAGTGAACATCTCAAGACGGACGGAATCTACAGGCAGCTTACTGTTCCCTACTGTCACCAGCAGAATGGTATTGCCGAACGTACAATCCAGAAGATCCAAACTATGGCCCGTACTATGATGTTTGAAAGTTGCATGCCACGTCGATTCTGGCCTGAAGCCATCAGGACAGCTTGCTACATCGCTAATCGTCTGCCGCACTGTGCCATTGATGGTGATCTGCCATGTAAACGAATGTTTGATCTGGATCCAGAGTTTGAAAAGATGCGAACCTTCGGATCGGTGGCATATAGTTGGATCCCTCATGAAAAGAGGAAGAAGTTTGACCCAACTTCAGAGGAGCTGATCTTTGTTGGCTACTCGTACAATGCCAAAGGATATCGACTTTTGAATCCCTCCACCAACCAAGTCACTAATCAAAGAAACTGTGATATATGGGATGGTGTTTATCCGATGTGCATCAAGTCGATGAAGAAGCAAGAAGACAAAAAGTGCGAGTGCCAAACTAACAAGGAATGTGAAACTCGGAACTATTTGTTTAGCTTCGATATAGGGAATTCTGAGGAAGAAGAAACTGTGTCTCCTGAACTCCAAGTGGAAGCGCCAAACTCACCTGAAGAACCAAGGGCTGAGACACAAAGGCCTGAGACACCTGGCACTGTTGGGGCGGGCCCGACTTGTGTCCGTCCGACAGAACCCATTACCACCGTTTCCCCTTTTCTTGAAATACAACAACGACTTGAATCCCGAGCAAATCAAAGAAGAGATGAGTCACTTACTCAAGCCTTGAATAATTTTGACCAGAAACTTCAACATAAACCTAGATCTATCGCTGAGATTATTGCTACCACTAGTACAGAGACTATTGCTGAGCCTACTAATGAAACTACTCCAAAGACAATTGCTGAATCTACAGTTGAACCAAGTATTCACCATACGCCTTCAACAGTTCAATCAACCAACCAAACTATTCAACTGAGACCCCCGATATTGGATCAATCAGAAATGGAGCTGCCATCTGCACAACCGACTCAAGTTCAAGGATCTGGAATTAGACCCGAAGGAATTGTGCAAGCAGTGGACAGATTTGAACAACAACTTACAAATGAACAAATTGAACAATTAGAACCAATTCCAGTAACTAGGAATTTTAATCAAGCTCCTGAGCCACCACAAGTCGTCAATCAACCTGAACCTCTAAATGTGAGACCACGACGTGATGTGAGACCACCCCAACGCTTGAATTATATTGGTCTCGGAGAACAGGCTCAAGTAGTAAATTCACATTTATCGAAACAAGTATCAATACCATCGAGCTATACTGAAGCCCTAAAATCACCCGAGAAAGACTACTGGATTGAAGCCATGACCGATGAAATCTCGTCCTTGAATGCACACAATGTATATCAAATAGTAGACCAAAGTCGAGTAGGCGAGCGGAAGCTGATCTCTACCAGATGGGTTTATGATATCAAGAAAAACTCGATAGGAGCAATTGTTCGTTTCAAGGCAAGACTGGTGGCAAGAGGATTCAATCAACGAAAAGGAATCGACTATGAAGAAACCTTCAGTCCTGTCGTGTCTTTTACTGCTATAAGAGTAATGATGGTCATAGCAAGTCAAAGGAAACTTTTGGTTCACCAGATCGACATAAAGACAGCATTCCTAAATGGCAACCTAGATACTGTTGTGTACGTCCATCCACCAGAAGGTTTCCATGATCCAAACATGGTCTGGAGAGTAGACAAGGCTATGTATGGCCTCAAGCAAGCTCCGAAATGCTGGAATGAAAGGATGAATGAAATTCTCGAGAATCTTGGATTCAAAGCTATTAAATCTGACCAGTGTCTATATGTGAAGGAACATGAGAATACGAAATTATTCCTACTTGTCTGGGTCGACGACATATTAATCTACACCGAAACAGATGAGCAGATGAAGATGGTCAAAGAGCAATTAAGTAAGAAATTAGAACTTCGTGATCTTGGACGAGTGAATCGTTTCCTGGGCGTAAATTTCACTCAGAATGGAACTGGATATTTCTCGCTCTCACAAGAAACATACATCAATGATCTACTGAATCGATTCAACCTTGAAGACGCAAACCGAATCCGATCTTTGCCTCAACTAGACAAGATTGACTTGTCAAAAGGCCAAATTGATCACTCATTACCAATAAGAAGTCTTGTTGGTAGTTTGCTTTATCTAGCCAATCTTACAAGACCAGACATTGCTGCTGTGGTCAACTTATTATCTCGCCATCTTCACGAACCAACTCAAACCGTCTGGACCTATAGTAAACAAGTACTTGCATATCTCAAGTACACGAAAAGCCTTACTCTCAACCTTGGAAATTTCGATGATTCAAATTTGATTTGTTACGTCGATGCAAATTATGCAACTGAAGGTGATCGAAAGTCTCAGTCTGGTGCTTTACTTCAACTAAACGGAAGTACAATAAGTTGGTTCAGTCGAAAACAGAAAACAGTCAGTACATCGACCACCGAAGCCGAATACACAGCAATGGCCATGGCGTGCAAAGAAGTACTGTGGATGCAACAACTCCTTCATGAATTATTTTACCAAGTACAAATTCCAACAACCATCTATGAGGACAACATGCCCGCAATACAAATTGCTCATTCCCAACGAAGCCTATCAGATACCAAACACATTGATGTAAAGATGCATTTTATCCGGGATTACTGTCTCAAACGATACATCGAGATCAAGCACGTTCGGACGCAAGAACAACTAGCTGACAGTCTCACTAAACCAATGAACAATGTCCAGCATATTCAACGGATACTCTTGGGACCATGTGGTCAAGTAGTTCGGGACCAGGGGGAGTGTCAAAATAGTTGCTCCCTCACCACTCAACCACTCATGGTCAAGCCTGCTTCGCCACTAGTCATCAGTTGCTGTTGACATAGTCGATCTTCACCATGTGGAGTGAGTCAGCAATACTACTCGTCTCTCGCTATATAAGTCTGAGGACTGAAGCAGTCCATTACTCGTGTGCTGTGTATGTCTTAAGTGATGTTCTTTACCTAGTAATTTACCCTGTGCTTTGTAGGTGCACCTCATCATCCTGTTTGGTTCTATTCTCATATCAACTGGACTTGTGCCTTACATCAACATCATCTTCAAGACTACTACTATTGGTGGGCCCGATCTTGATCTGTCCTCGGTCAAGTTGTCTCTTCCCGTTGGCCCGACTTGTGTCTGTCGACACCTCTGTTTTTACTTATTTCCATCAAATCAATAAACCTATTTTATAACATTGAAATGCCAAGAGACTTTTCAATTGGCACAATAATCTGGTTAAGCAAGTCAAGCTTAAATTTCTCTTTCAACTCTTTTAAAGTGAAAACTTTCAAAAGATTCTCGAGAAGTCGTTGCTTTTCCACTGACAATTGAGTCTGAAGAAAGATAAAATTATTATTTTTTGGCATTAAAATAAATTTACACACCTTAGCCAATTCCGATTCAAAGTTAACAATATCGTCAATGTCCGTTTCGAGTAAAGTTGAATTGCACTTGTCCCCACAGAACAGTTTGGCACTCTTTCGAATGTAGTCCTTGTAGGCTGTGACCAACTTGGCGTTTGCTGTTAGATTTTGCATTTCTTGAAAACCAAGACCATATTGTGCAGGAGCGACCTTCATATTTAGAATAAGTTTTAAATTGAAAAACAAAATAATCGATAGACTTACAGTGAGCATATTGACTGAAGCATTCTTTGAGTCTGGCAAATTGAAAGCAAAACCAAACACACTCATCACTCCTGCAATGTTTGCTTTCACAAAATTCTCAGTCCATGAATGGGCTTTTGTTGGTTTTAGTTCAAATTTTGTTCCAATTTCCCAGGTTTGATCTACCAAGATCGACTTGATTACTTCCTTCAGTGCCGTGAGTCCGTCTTCTTTAGTCTGTTTTCCAGCTGCCACACATTGCTGATAGACATAAGCGCCATATGCCACCGAACTGGCCGATGTCTTACTATCGGTGGCAATGTTGAATTTGTCCAACAGCTCTCGAATGCCTGTCACCATTTTATCGTTGAGGACCTCGAAAGGACTGATGGTAGATCTCCATTCGGGAATATGTTTCTTCTTCCATCCTCCACACGCGTATTCATAGAAGCTGTCACATGGATTCGCTGTGGCGTTCATAGAGTCGATGATGTAATCGGCTGCCTGTTTGCATGCTGAGGTCGAACATGGCTTCGTTTCAGCTGGTAATGCTTTAAAAGAAACAACATTGATTATTCTAACATTTGTTTGAATTAAACTTACCTGAGACAAAACAAACAAATAAACAATTAAGAACCACAAAAGACTTCAAGGTATAATCCATTTTTGAATTACTGATTTAGAACTGTAAAACAAAACAATTGACAAACAAACTTTGTGGAACATAATTTCTTTATATTGCCATTTTATGAGTGTCTTCCTAACTTGCATCTAATCAATCTAAATCCATTTAAACCAAATTATATCGATCAATGAACGGATGTTATAAAGCCACGTGGAAAATTTCCATGCCGAAATGGTAAATAACAACTGCACAAACTATGATTACAACCTCATGTTATCTCCCTTTAATCCTCCTCTTATACACTGACGATTGTTATCAAAAATTGTAATTACACATTATCAAATATTGTAATTTAAAAAAAATTTTAATTGTGCACTTTAGATTTTAAATTATAATTCTATATTTAGAAATAATGTTTGCAGCCATAAAAGTTAAAACTCAAGTTTATCACCAAAATCTATTCAGTCGAATGATAAATAAATCAGGTTTTTTTGTTTTATAAGTACAACAATTGTTTAAACATTTTCATCTTGCTACTTTGAAGTTTTGACACTTTTGAATTACCACACTGAACATTTCTTATCAGGATTCATTGGAGAACCAGCTGGACACTTGAAAGCTTTGGCAAAGTCGGGAGAATTTTTTAGTGGCGTATTAACTCGATGTTGTGCTGGAGTGTGAGCGTCGTACAGGACTAAATGTTTGGCCAACTCGGGACGATATAAAACGCAAAAGTCCTGATTAATTTCAAATTGTGAGTTACATTAAATTTCATTGAAAGTTATCTTACATTTGCAAAGGAGATGAAGTATAGCTGTTCGGAACTCAATTTAGGCAAGTCGGCCAATGTAGGCGAAGGACCCGACTTGGCTTGTCGTGCTTGGAATGCGTGATAGGCCACTCTCAAGCCACCATTGTCCGCAATGTTTTCTCCCAAACCCAGTTTCCCGTTAATCTAACACAAATAAATCTTTAAATGAACTGGCAAATTATTATCAAAACTTACATTAAGCCCAGAGTCCTTATCCACCAGACTGCTATACTGTTGGACGAAGCACTGACTTCGATTGGTGAATCTTTCGAGTGCTTCTGGTGTCCACCAGTTTCGCTTATTGCCAATCTCGTCAAACTGTCGTCCTTGATCGTCTAGTCCGTGAGTGAATTCATGGCCAATGCCCATTCCACTCGAACCATAATTCAGACTAAAAGGCCGCTGAGCGTAAAAAAGAGGCGACTTCAAGAAACCAGCAGGGATTGTAATTATCACAAAGTATTAAAAACATGAACTTTATTTAACTTTTTTTCGGAAAATTATGGTCGATTTATTAATAAAAATGAAATTACAAAGAATATATAGTGTAGAGGAAAGAGAAAAGGAAAGTAGAAAGAGTGATAGTAATAATAATAATATAAATAGCAGAAGTAAATAATAAAATTATCAAAAACAACAATAATAATAACAATAAATTTGTTGGTTATTATAAACAGAGGTAATATTTGACTACGATATTGGAAGATCCCATGATCTGTACTTGACAATCATGTCATAGGAATCACACGCACAGTCGATGATCATATCCTCGATCATTTGAGGTGACATACTAAAGGTGTCCTTGAGTAGGTTGAGACACACGTTGTGTATTGCACCGCGAGATCCGAAGATTAATCCATAAGTAAGTAGTTCGGTGACTTGGATGTGGCCTTCACTGTGGAGCCATTCGATTATACTTTGCTTGATACCATTGTACTTTTCTCGCTTGATCACGTCGTACTTGTCCAAACTATCAGCACGAACCTCGTAGCTGACACCAACATCAAGACAGTAAGCCGTGTTACGACCTGCTTTAACGATGATAAGATCAGGTTTCAGATATTCGTTTTCTCCAAAGTTGATCCTCTTCTCGCGGTAGCATTTGTTGTAGAAACGACGAACATGCATTTCAATCTTGGCCAACAAACGATCATGACGTTCGTTCTGAGTAGACCTGGTGAGTTCACATTCGTTAAGGATGTGGAACATCGTCTTGGGTTTTGCACAGTGGAGACACCATTCATCTCTATCGACCATGAAACCAGCTCGGATCTGCAGTAATTTTCGTTTCTTCTCTGGGTCAAGGTTGGTCAAGCCTGATAAGTGCTTGTTCACCATCGATCCACCAATCAGGAAGCACAGGTGACCACCGTTAATTCGACACATATCGTTTAGGAGTCTGTTCTGGTTGCTGTTCTCAGTGGGGCACAGTCGATTGACTCTCGAAATTTCGTCACGAAACCATTTTCCTTTAGTTACGCCACGCACAAACCAGGAATTTGAGTTTGACAAGCGGACCATTCGGTTGAGCGAAATTCTGGGCACGTCAAACCTCAGTTGAGTCAAAGCGAGCCCTCCTTGCTTGGCAGACATTGATGCTTGATGGCGGAAATGGCCAACTAAAAATTATTCATTTATAATTGAACAAACTTTAACTTTAAGTGATCATCATACTTTTTGTCAACGATGAGTGGCTTATTCAATTCGACGTAACCTTTCTTCGTTTGCAGTTTTGTATACTTGACCAAACTAGCGAGGTAATTTTTGTTTTCCAGTAAATTCTGAACTTCGGTTTTGTTTTGAAGCAAATGAAACTCGTCCAGTTGGTAGTTTTGAAGAATCCATTCCGGGTAGGCGATATTCTTGGTGACATGATTCAGCTTGTTCAATGAGGCTTTCTTCGTTTCGGAGTCGAGCCATGTGTTTTCATTGAGCAAGGCACGATACGAATCCTGAATGCTGTTGACCAGATCAATCGCTTCTTTTTTCTCGATTTCACTGAAAAAGTGATCAACAAACAGCCGAGACATTGCCATACTCGTGTATTCATTAACCAACTTGTAACACGTCACTTTTCGTTCTTCAATAATCTTTGCGCCCAATTTCACTTGATTGAATTCAAACTCAATCTGTCGGAATTGTTCAGAGGAGTATTGACCATACTGAGAGACAATTTTCAAACCAATGTAATTTGAGAGTATCCGTGGTGAGGTTTTCTCAAGTATCTCCACAGCTTTCACCATATAGTTCACATCTGTCACAATAATTCTGCTCGACTCGGAAAGTTCAAGTTTCGTGATACCAAGGGATTTTTGAATTGGTACAATAATCTGTCCGAGAAAATCTAATTTGCTTTTCTCTTGCAGCTCTTTGAAAGTCAAAACAGTAAAAAGGTGCTCCGGTTGTCTCTGCTTTTCTAATGGCAATTGATTCTAAAGATTTTTATATTTTTCATTTTACACAAAAATCTAATACAATCTAAAACAAACCTTAGCCAATTCCGATTCCAAGTTGACAATGTCGTCAATGTCACTCTCGAGTAAAGTCGCATCACACTTGTCCCCACAGAACAGTTTGGCACTCTTACGAATGTAGTCCTTGTAGGCTGTTATCAACTTTTCGTTTGCAGTTAGATTTTGCATTTCTTGAAAACCAAGGCCATATTGTGCTGGAACAACCTTCATATACAAGTTAAACTTTGAATCTCTTAATTAGCTAACAGTAGACTTACAGTAAGCATGTTCACCGTGGCATTGTTAGGGTCTGGCAAACCGAAGTATAAAACAAACACACTCATCACTCCAGCAATATTAGCTTTTACAAAATTATCAATCCACGAATGGGATTTCATCTGAGTGGATTTTGTGCCAATTTGCCAGTTTTGATCCACCAAGATAGACTTGACAATTTCCTTTAATGCAGCCAATCCTACTTCGTTTGTCTGTTTGCCCATTGCCAAACACTGCTGATAGACATAGGCACCATAGGTCACCGAACTGGCTGATGTCTTACTATCGTTGACAATGTTGAATTTGTCCAACAGCCCTTGAATGCCTGCCACATTTTTGTCGTAGAGAATATTTAAAGGACTAACGCTAGATCTCCATTCGAGGATTTGTTTGTGCTTCCATCCTCCACACGCGTATTCATAGAAGTCGTCACAAGGATTGGCAGTAGCATTCATGCTGTCTATGATGTAATCGGCTGCCTGCTTGCAAGCTGGGCTAGAACATGGCTTCGGTTCATTTGGTAATGCTGTCAAAAAATTGATTATTCAAGAATTTGTAGTATATCTTGCAATGAAACTTACCGAAAACACATCCAAGAACGCATAAGCTAACAAAAATAAAATAAGAAGAGGAATAACCCATTTGTGAACCCATTTATGACTCAAAGAGTTAAATTTAAACGATTGAACCAAGATCTGTTTTGAGCAGAAAAAACCGCCAATGTTTATATATTGAATCTTCTCTACACTTTTTTATCATTCGTTTGTTATCACAAACTGTAATTAGTATACTTTAATTAATTATCTCAAAACGTAACAACTTTTCTACAATCAAAGAGTCTCATATATACACATATTAGTGAGATTAATTAAGCTAAGTTAGTTAACAATTAATTATAAAGTACAATGTAATCATGTAAGCATCTAAAAAATCTCATTTTGCCCTAAGTTCGTTTTGGTTGTAATTGTTTAGTAATTTGTGCAAGATTTGTTCAAGTGGCATCATTCAGTGCACACCATTGTGTGACATTGTCTGGTCTGTAGACTTAACTGTTTTGAATAAGTTTGAAGAACATTTTACTAAACTCTACTATGAAACAATTCAAGTTGACAAATATTGAAATTTTGAAAGTAGCAATAGAATTTTTGCAACACAATCAGGTAAAAATTTTCAAAAATGGCAAAAATAATCAAAGCGAAAATGAAAAAAATACAACCATGATTTTGGGTGTGTTTGAAGTTTAAATTTTATTTACAATATTCGCAAAAGACGGTACTGCTAAAATTCATTTTAACCATTTTAAAAAATCTGCTGTTTTCATAATTTTTATTTCAATTGTTTGCACTTTAAAGTTTAGATTTTTAAAAAATTAATGTGAACTACCAAACTGCACATCTCTTGTCAGGGTTCATAGGAGAACCAGCCAGACACTTGAAAGCCTTTGCAAAGTCGGGAAAATTTTTCAATGGAGTATTTGCTCGATGTTCTGGTGGAGCGTGAGGATCGTACATTGCATACAGTTTGGCCATCTCGGGACGATATTGGGCACACCAATTCTGCAATCAATGAAAATTAAAATGAATTTCAATAATTACTTAAACTAGTATAGAACCAGCAGCTGGCATTTTGAAATCTTTTAGCTTTAACGTATACAAATAGGTAACGCCATTGGCGTGAAAGTCGGAGCGAGAGTGTCTGAAACATCGCAAATAATTTAGTCACATTTAATGCAAGTGAGATTGAAAATTCATTCTGGGCCAATTAGACTCTAACATTGGCTTGACAGTTGATAGTTCAACTTACCAATCTAACTTGTTTCTTCATCATCAATCACAAATTCAAACGATGTGCGCCAATCATCGCTTTCAGTTTAGAACAATTCATAACACAGTAATTATCGATTCACATGACACGTCACTGACAGTTGATCGTGAACTGTATAATCTTCTTCTTCAAGTTTAGTCACTACCTGCAACTTATTGTACATGTTCTGTTGATTGCATATGTTCTTGAAATACAATGGTTTCATGCATAACAACTTTCTCTCGTTTATGATAAACAGATTTAAATCTCCAAACAGTCGAAAATCTAATATTTGTTCGAAAAACTCTCCAAGCAGACATGTTCCAAAAGTCGTATGAAACAAATTCAAACAATGACAAATCTGAAATTGGTACTCACAATTGTCAGTTCACAAATAAAGAATTTAACCATTTTCAAAAAGGGACTTAAAGGCCCGAAAATAGATTCAATTATTAAGAAATAAACATTTTGTGCAATTGACCTTGTCCTGGGTTTATCTTTATGTTGCGTCTCATTGTTAAGATCAGTAGCGTATCCAGGTGGCTTCATAATTGGGGCATTTTTATAGATCTATAACACTGTCTGTGTATACTCATCTATAGATCCACAAATAATTTTCGCTAACGAATAGAGGCAATTTTCGCTTTGCCTTTTATTAAATACGCAAATGATTAAGTAGACTTCACTTATATATCATTACATCATTACAATATATTATTTGAATTACAATAAAGTTGTTTTAGGTTTTAAATTTGGGACCAATTACGAGTCGCAATAATGCTCGAATGTCGGAAATGTAAACAAACATATACAGACCTGCACTCGAGTCAAATGGTCCTGATCCACTCTTCCTCCTCCTCACTCACCTTTGAGTGTGTTTGCTACTGCGCATCTTCTTTACGCACAGCGGGCGCGCGGGGGAGAGTGTGCTTGGCAGTGTCACACAGGAACACACACACGCTGTGTTGATACTGCCAACACTCTGTCTCCACACATTTCAATACAAAATTTTGGATTTTTTGAAAAATCGCTACTCCTTTGAACTTTGACCTATATGGCCAAATAAAGCCACAGCCCGTCATGACCACCACCAGAACACTGTGTTAAATTTTCGGACCGATCCATTCGGTAGTTTTGGAGGAGTTTTGTTCACAAGAATTGCCTGAAGTTACATATTTTCTCGGGAGTTAATCGTCGCTCCTCACTCACTCACACCCTCGGTCGCTTCGCTCCCTCGGATGTTCGTTCGTTCGTCGCTCCTCCAATTATCTTACATTGGCAAAAGAGATGAAGTATAGTTGCTCAGAGGTAAGTTTAGGCAAAGCGGCCAATGTAGGGGAATTACCAGACTTAGCTTGTCGTGCCTGAAATGCGTTGTACGACACTTTCAAACCACCATTGTCGGCAATGTTTTCGCCCAAACCCAATATACCGTTAACATGAATGCCTGCTGCCATTAGACTGCTGTACTGTTCCACAAAACATTGACTTCGGTTTGTGAAATGTTCGATTGCCTCGTGTGTCCACCAGTTTCGCTTGTTGCCCACCTCGTCAAACTGTCGTCCTTGATCGTCTAGTCCGTGAGTGAATTCGTGTGAAATTACCATTCCACTCAAACCATAGTTCAGACTGAAGGGACGTTGGCTATCGAAAAATGGAGCTTTCAAGTAGCCAGCAGGGATTGCTATTTTACATATTGCCAATATATCAAAAATCCAATGCTAATAATACAATTACTTACTAATTGTATTCTGTGCAAAATAGTAGGCCGCATTGATGACTGCAGGTGGCATTGGCCAACTAAAATAATTATAATAAAAACGTTACAAATCAGATAAAAAATCAACAAATGACATACTTTTTATCAATGTTGATTGGTTTCTTAAATTCGACAAACCCCTTCTTGAAAAGCAATTCCACAAACTTGACCAAACTTACAAGATAATTTTTGTTCCTCAACAAATTTTGTGCTTCAGTTTTGTTTTGCAACAAATAAAACTCGTCCAGCTGGTCATTGTGCAGAAGCCACTCAGGGTAGGCAACATTTTTGGTAACATGATTCACCTTGTGCAATGAAGCTTTCTTAGTTTCTGAGCCGAGCCAACTGCTTTGCTCGAGCAGCCCACGATACGATTCCTGAATATTGTTCACCAGATCAGTAGCTTCCTTCTTATCGGCTGGACTGAAAAAGTGATCAACAAACAGGCGGGAAAAGACATATCTCGTATAATAATAAGCCGTGGAGTAGCACTTTTCATTTCGCTCTTCTAGAATCTTTGCACCCATCTTTACATGGTTAAATTCAAACTCAATCTGTCGGAATTGTTCTGAGGAGAATGGACCAAACTGAGACACAATTTTCCAACCAACATAATTTGCGAATGTCCGTGGTGATGTCTTCCCAATTATTTCCACTGCTTTCACCATGTAGTGCTCATCGGTGACGACAATTCTGCTCGATTCCGAAAGTGCAAGTGTCGGAATGCTAAGAGACTTTTCAATAGGTACAATAATCAAGTTGATAAGATCTAGTTTAGTTTTCTCCATAAATTCATTGATAGTCATGACATTGTAGAGATTTTCGGGTAGTCGCTGCTTTTCTAAAGGCAATTGATTCTAAAGGAAGTTAAAATGATTAAATTTTTGGTATTAAAAACTGAAAATTCACAAACCTTTGCCAATTCTGCCTCCAAGTTGACAATATTGTCAATGTCCCTCTCGAGTTGTGTCCCATCACACTTGATCCCACAGAAGAGTTTGGCACTCGCTCGAATGTAGTCCTTGTAGGCGGTGACCAACTTTGCGTTTGTAGTTAGGTTCTGTAATTCTTGAAAACCCATAGCAAACTGTGCTGGAAGTACATTTAGCATATTCACAGAAACATTCTTTGGATCAGGCAGTGTGAAATCAATGTCAAACCCAACAGCCACTAAAGCTTTCACAGCTCTCACATAAAGTTCATTCCATGGATGAACTTTTGTATGAACATTTGATTTTGTACCAATTTCCCAATCTTGATCCAATAGAATCGACTTTACTGTTTCCTTAAGTACAGCAAGACCATTTTCGTTTGTCTCTTTGCCGAGTGCCAAACATTGCTGGTAAATGTAAACACTGTAAGTCACCGAACTGGCTGATGTTTTGCCATCGTTGACAATGCTGAATTTGTCCAACAATCCTCGAATTCCTGCCACCATTTTATCGTTGAGTTCTTCGAACGGACCAGTTGTAGATCTATGTTCGGGAATTTTCTTGTGCTTCCATCCACCACACGCGTACTCATAAAAGTTGTCACATGGATTTGCAGTGGCGTTCATAGACTCGATGATGTAATCGGCTGCTTGTTTGCATGCTGGGGTAGAACATGGCTTGGGTTGAGCTGGTAATGCTTTAATGCAAATTGATTGTTCAAACATTTTAAAGAAATCGTGAAACTTACCGAAAACACAACTAAGGCATAGAGCAAAAAGTATCACAAAAGGGATAGAACCCATTTTGAATCACGGTCTTAATGAGATCAAAAATTTTGAAGCAAGATTTGATGTTTTGGTCTGAACAAGATCAAGTTTATATTTTGTCAAACAAACAATACAACTGACAATTCCAAACTTGACATCAAATTTCCTTATATTGTTTTTTAATGAGCATTGTATATCAAATTTTGGTCTAATCAATCAATCAAACAGATAATAACCAATTAATGAGCCCATGTTTTGCCTAAATATTACATAGCAAATATGTGCAATTGACAATTGTGCAATTAGACGATTACGATCATTACCTTTGTACATGCGCCTCTTCTATTACGATTGTTATCTACAACTGTAATTATTTATCTGTAAGCACTGTAATTTTCAAATGTGGATTATACACTCGAGATTATACACGTACATTTCGCAGTTCAGAAATACAATTGATTGAACAAAAGCTGGGTTAAAATAAATTTTCCATAATAAAGCTAAATCTAGAGAAATTTATTTCGAGTTGTTGAGGCAATAATCACAAAAATGCCAACTCACAAACAGTATTTGCTCATATACATGACTTTAGTAATTTCTAAATATATATTTAACCTTGATTCGACCAACAAAATGTAGTATGAATTCACATGTGGTTTGGGTAGTATAATTTAGATTTATTTCCATCATTGATACCACAGATGCAATAATATCAGTATACGTACTTTAAAAAACAAACTTTTATTGAAAAATATTCACTAGTGTTTGCACAGCTGGAAAATCATACGCATATATTTTTACTGTTTTCTATTATGTTGAATAATTAAATATTTTTGCATTCTTTTTATTTCATTTCATATTTTCTATTTTGGTTGATTAAACTAATTGTGTTTAGATTACCACACTGAACATCTCTTTTCTGGATTCATCGGAGAACCAGCGGGACACTTGAAAGCCTTGGCAAAGTCGGGGAAATTTTTCAATGGAGTATTGGCTCGATGATTTCGTGGAGCGTGACCATCGTACAGAACCCGCTGTTTTGCCAACTCGGGACGAATAAGAGAGCACCAGTTCTGAAAAATTTTTAAATTAAAAAAATATTCAATTAATTTTTGGGTTATCTCACATTAGCGAACGAAATGAAGTATAGCTGCTCGGAGGTGAGCGTAGGCAAGTCGGCCAATGTAGGGGAAAGACCAGACTTGGCTTGTCTTGCTTGGAATGCGTTGTACGACACTCGCAAACCACCATTGTCAGCAATATTTTCGCCTAAGCCCAATTTGCCATTTACCTAAGACAAAAATGCTATGAGTTTCAACAGTTTTAACTTGTGTTTAAGACTTACATGAAGGCCTTCCGATAAAAGACTACTGTACTGGTCTACAAAGCATTGACTTCGATTGGTGAATCGTTCCCGTGCTTCCACTGTCCACCAATTTCGCAGATTTCCCACCTCATCAAACTGTCGTCCTTGATCGTCCAGTCCGTGAGTGAATTCGTGTGCAATCACCATTCCACTCGATCCATAGTTCAGACTAAAGGGTCGTTGGCCGTCGAAAAAAGGGGACTTCAAGAAACCAGCAGGAATTGCTATTAAAGAAATCAAATTAGTAAAACTTAGCAAAAAAAAGTTATGAAAACTTACTTATTGAATTGTGTACAGGAAAATAGGCAGCATTGACAATTGCTGGTGGAAATGGCCAACTAAAATGACAACAACATTGTAAATGCTAACTGAGTAACCAATTTTATCTTACCTTTTGTCAGCCGTGACTGGTTTATTCAGCTCGAGCAAGCCTTTCTTCACCTGCAATGCTCTAAACTTGGTTAAACTCACAAGATAATTCTTGTCTTCCTCTGAGAACCTCTGTCTTGTTTTGCAGCAAATAGTACTCGTCCAGTTTGTCGTTTTGTCGAATCCACTGAGGAAATGCAACATTCTTGGTGACATGATTCAGCTTGTTCAGGGAAGCTTTCTTTGTTTCAGAGTCGAGCCAAGTGTTTTGATTGAGCAGCTCACGATACGACTCATGAATTGTGTTGACTAGTTCGGTGGCTTCCGTCTTCTCGGATGCACTAAAAAAGTGATCAATAAACAAACGAGATATTGCCAAACTTGTTTCATCGTATGCCAACTTGTAGCATGTCTCGCTTCGATTCTCAAGAATCTTTACACCCAACTTCACTTGGTTGAATTCAAACTCAATCTGTCGGAATTGTTCGGAAGTTCGTTCACCAAACTGAGAGACAATTCTCAAACCAATGTAATTTTCGAGTGTTCGTGCTGATGTCTTGGCCAATATTTCCATGGCTTTCACCACGTAGTTCACATCGGTCACAATAATTCGACTTGACTCAGAAAGTTGATGTGTCGAGATGCCAAGGTACTTTTCAGTTGGCACAATAATCTGGTTAAGCAAGTCAAGCTTGCTTTTCTCTTTCAGCTCTTTGATTGTCAGTACGGTAAAGAGATTTTCGGGCTGTCGTTGCTGCTCAACTGACAATTGACTCTGAATAAGGTTGAAAATTATAATTTAGATGATAATGATTGAATCCACTGACAAACCTTTGCCAAATCAGATTCCAACTTAACAATATCGTCAATGTCACTCTCGAGTAAAGTCGCATCACATTTGTCCCCACAGAACAGTTTGGCACTTTTTCGAATGTAGTCCTTGTAGGCTGTGACCAACTTGGCGTTTGCAGTTAGATTCTGAAGCTCTTGAAAGCCGAGGCCAAATAGTGATGGGCCAATCTGCATTTTAAAAAATCTTTATAATCCAAAATAAAACGAAAATACAATTCTTACAAAGAGCATATTGTTCGAAACATTCTTCGGGTCTGGTAGTGCAAATGCAAAGGCAAACACACTAGTCACTTGGGCACTTGCAGCTTTCACAAAATTCTCATTCCATGGTTGTGTTTTTGATTTAGAAAATTTCGTGCCAATTTGCCATTCTTGATCTACCAAAATCGATTTAACGACTTCCTTCAATTTCATCAGACCATCTTCTTTTGTCTGTTTGCCCAGTACCAAACATTGCTGATAGACATAAGCACTATAGGCCACCGAACTAGCCGACGTCTTACTATCGGTGGCAATGTCATACTTTTCCAACAGTCCTCGAATGTCTGACACCATTTTATCGTTGAGTTCTTCGAAAGTACCAATTTCAGATCTCCATTCAGGAATGTGTCTTTTGTGCTTCCATCCTCCACAAGCGTACTCATAGAAGTTGTCACATGGATTGGCAGTGGCGTTCATTGACTCGATGATGTATGTGGCTGCATGCTTGCAAGCTGGGGTAGAACATGGTTTTGGTTGAGATGGTAAAGCTTTATAAAATTGTTTATTCAAACATTTGTTACTTTTGTAATAAAACTTACTCGCAGCACAACCGAGGCATATACCCAAAAGAAGCGCTAAAGAGGTCAAATCCATCTTGGATAACGGATTCGTCTAAATAGATCACAAAATCAAAACAATTGAACAAAATTTGATGCTTTGTTCTGATAATTTACGTCCACGTCAAACAAACAGGACAATTGACAAGCTACCCTGAAATCAAATTTCCTTATATCGCTTTTTGGCGGGTGCATATAAAATCTAGGTCTAATCAATCAAACAATCGATAATAATCAATTAATCAACGAGCAAAAGTCTCTTGCAAACAGCGTTGTTTTTTGCTCAAATATTACAAATAGACAAATTATAATTGTGCAATAAGGTGATAAAGATCGTTGTACCTTTGTATCGCCTTACCATTTCTGTGTAAGATTGTTATCGAAAACTGTAATTAATTATCAAGTAATGTAATTTTCAAAAGTGGTTTGTACTCGAGATTTTTAATGCGCTCATTTCACACTGTGAAATTCACAGTTCAAACATTCGATAGTGTTTGTTAACTCTTGGGTTCAAATTTGTCGAACCTAAATTCAACGAAAAATACTTTTAAGTCATTGAAGCCATAAAAATATCCTTACAAAACAATATTTGACCATATATGTGAACTTTTTTGATTATTTGACCACGAAAAATGCACATATACTCGTACGTACATTAAGTATTGCAAATTTAATCTGTTTCAATCATTGATACCACAGATATTTTCATATAAAATTACAATTAACCAAATATCCAATTATATTATAGAATTTATAATAAATAAAATTTTATTGAAAATATTAACAAATGTTTGTTTAGCTGAACAATCAAAACTTGTTGTTAACTTTCTATTGAAATCGTTCAATTTTTCATTGTTTTAATAAAGAGGTATATTATGGAGAAATTTTTTTTTGAATTACCACACTGAACATCTCTTCTCAGGATTCATCGGAGATCCAGCGGGACACTTGAAGGCCTTGGCAAAGTCGGGGAAATTTTTCAGTGGAGTATTGGCTCGGTGTTCTGGTGGAGCGTGGGGATCGTACAGAACCATCAGTTTTGTCAACTCGGGACGATATTGAGCGCACCAGTTCTGAATAATTAGTTTTCAATTAAAATTAGATTTCATTTTTGCGTTATCTTACATTTGCAAATGAGATGAAGTATAACTGTTCGGAGGTGAGCTTAGGCAAGTCTGCCAATGTAGGCGAGGGACCAGACTTGGCTTGTCGTGCTTGGAATGCGTTGTACGACACTTTCAAACCACCATTGTCGGCAATGTTTTCGCCCAAACCCAATATACCGTTTACCTAAGACAAAAATGTCATGAATTTAAACAATTTAACTTTCCCTTAAGACTTACATGAATGCCTGCGGCCATCAAACTACTGTACTGATCTACAAAACATTTGCTACGATTGGTGAATCGTTCAAGCGCATCAGGTGTCCACCAATTTCGCAAATTTCCAATCGCATCAAACTGTCGTCCTTGATCGTCTAGTCCGTGAGTGAATTCATGTGCAATCACCATTCCACCCGAACCATAGTTCAGACTGAAGGGACGTTGACCGTCGAAGAATGGAGACTTCAAGAAACCAGCAGGAATTGCTATTAAACAAACCAAATTATTTAAAAACCCTAAAAAGTTATGAAAACTTACTAATTGAATTGTGTACACCAAAATAGGCAGCATTTATGATTGCCGGTGGCATTGGCCAACTAAAATGATAATAACATTAACATTGTTTATGCTGAATTCGAAACCGTCAGTCTTACCTCTTGTCAGCGTTGACTGGTTTACCCAATTCGACGAAACCTTTCTTTGTTTGCAACTTTTTAAAATTGATCAAACTCAAAAGATAATTTTTGTTTGCCAACAAATTTTGAACTTCAGTTTTGTTTTGAAGCAAATAGAACTCGTCCAATTGGTTGTTATCTAGAATCCACTCTGGAAAAGCAACATTCTTGGTGACATGATTCAGCTTGTTTAGCGAAGCTTTCTTCGTTTCAGAGTCGAGCCAAGTGTTCTCATTGAGTAAACCACGATACGACTCTTGAATGGTTTCCACCAACTCAATAGCTTCCTTCTTCTCGGATTCACTGAAAAAGTGATCAACAAACAGACGAGACATTGCAATACTTGCTTGTGCATAAGCCCACTTGTAACATGCCTCCTTTCGATCCTCAAGGATTTTAACGCCCGATCTCACTTGATCGAATTCAAACTCAATCTGTCGAAATTGTTCTGAAGATTTTGGACCAAACTTGGTGACAATTCTCAAACCAACATAATTTGCGAGTGTTCGTGGTGATGTCTTGCCAATTATTTCCATAGCTTTCACCACGTAGTTCACGTCAGTAACAATAATTCTACTTGACTCAGATAGTTGATTTGTCGGAATACCAAGAGACTTTTCAATTGGAACAATAACCTGATTTAGCAAGTCAAGCTTGCTTTTTTCTTTCAGTTCTTTGATTGTTAGTACGGTAAAAAGGTATTCGGGCTGTCGCTGTTTTTCAACAGGCAATTGATTCTAGATTTAAGGATTTAGATAAACTGATCATGATTGAATTCAATGTCAAACCTTTGCCAATTCGGATTCCAACTTGACAATATCGTCAATGTCACTCTCGAGTAGCGTCCCATCACACTTGTCCCCACAGAACAGTTTGGCACTCTTTCGAATGTAGTCCTTGTAGGCAGTAATCAATTTTGCGTTTGCAGTTAGATTTTGCAATTCTTGAAAGCCAAGACCATATAGAGATGGACCGATCTACATAAATGATAAAACTATAAAGTTCTAAATCACATGAGACATTAGACTTACAGTGAGCATATTGTTCGAGACATTCTTTGGGTCAGGTAGGACGAAGGCAAAAGCAAACACACTAGTCACTTCAGCACTTGTGGCTTTCACAAAATTATCATTCCATGGTTGAGCTTTGTTCGGATTAACAGATTTTGTACCAATTTCCCATTCTTGATCCACCAAAATCGTCTTTATTACTTCCTTCACTGCTGCAAGTCCATCTTCTTTTGTCTGTTTTCCTGCTGCCAAACATTGCTGATAGACATAGGCACCATAAGCCACCGAACTTGCAGATGTTTTACTATCGGTGGCAATGTTATACTTGTCCAACAGTCCTCGAATGCCTGTCACCATTTTATCGTTGAGTTCCTCGAAAGGACCAGTTGTAGATCTCCATTCGGGAATTTTCTTGTGTTTCCATCCACCACATGCGTACTCATAGAAGTTATCGCATGGATTGGCAGTGGCGTTCATAGACTCGATGATGTAAGTGGCTGCATGTTTGCAAGCTGCAGTAGAACATGGTTTCGGCTCAGCTGGTAATGCCTTAGAAAAAACATTGATTACTCAAACATTTGTTATATTTCTTTTAATAAATCTTACCAGAAACGCAACCAATCAATAAACCCAAAAGAACCACAAAAGATCTCGTGGTATGACCCATTTTTAAATCTTCACAGAACAGAAATTTGTCTTGACAAATCAACCTGCAAAACAACTGACAACCTACCCTGACAAAAGTCACAAGTTTAAATATGTTTTAATTAATCAGAAATAATTGTGTAGCAAGCATAGGTCTAATCAGTAAATCGATTAACCAATTAATGAAAGTCAAAAATCAAAACAACCTGACTTACTCAAACATTACATCACAAATTGGCAAATGATAATTGCCTTCTCTTCTCGAATGTTATCACAAAATGTAATTAATTATCTATGAATGTAATTTTTATAAGTGGATTGCCTTTACTTAGATTAATTTCGTGGCTAATTTAGGTCAATAATATAATATATCACATGTAAAATTTTCCATCTTGTTTATCTAATAGCTAAACATTGATCGAAACAATGCAATGCTCAAATGCAAAGCTAATGTCACATTTGGTTGACAATGATTCACCAATATTCCCCTCATCTATGATACTAATGAGCTTTTTGTGCTTGTGATAATGTGTAATCAATAGACAGGTGGATACGTTCTATGACAATCAAGAGTGTCCTTGTAACCGTGCAGACTCATTGCTACATTGATACATGTTAACGCTTTAATAGTCGCTGTAGTTCATTTTCAATCAGGATACAGAGTATGATAAAAAAAATTAATGTTTGAGATATATCATGAGTATTTTTTTGTTACAGTCAAAACCAATCAACTTTTTTGGTTTCTCAATTTTTTAATTTTTCATACAAACCGAACAACGACTAACTTGGTCTTGTGAGTCTTCTTCATTTAAAAATTGTTGTTCAGAAATTGAAGATCGTTGAACCAAAAGCCTATCGGTTGTAAGCCAAAAGCTATTGATGTCTTCTTGATAGTGGCACATTGAAGCGTCGCATTCAACAGTTGGAAATGTTGCGAAATGTTGCAAACAATTTTCTGGTGCATTCAAAGACTGAACGCCGTTCTATTTAAAAAATTATAAATTTAAGTAAGTGTTTGAATAATTTAGCATACCATTGCAAAACTATAACCACTCCAAAGTTGTTTCCAATTTTGTGGGCAATCAGGAATAAGACTTGATTGACTATGCATGGCCAAAATTGTTGAAGGAGAATCACAAACTGCACATCGGCTAACATGTTTCAGTAGTGCTTTCTCTGTTGAGAGTTGCTTCTGTTCCGATATTGGCTCAATTGTGGAAAGCCAGTGGGACTTGGTTAATCCTTCACTACGATTGCATCTCTGTTTTGAGTTACACGATTTAATTGGAACAGCACTGAAATGGGCCAAACATGAGCCAACTGATGCACGATTGTTATTATCGTTGTTGTTTTCAATGTTCAACAAACTGAAACCGTCCCAGAGTTTGGTTGTTCCATCAGGACAAATTGCGGGTTCTGCTGATTGTGAGTGACGGACAAACAAATAACTCAACGAATTTTGTGGCAAAGTATCCCTTGTTGTACGAAACAAGCTCGAAGATTTTTCAAGAATGCCAGGTAGGCCAGGCATACCGGGTTCTCCTTTAAGTCCTGGAAGACCGGTCAAACCAGGATATCCTATTTGGCCTAGTTTAAAATAAAAATTATAATTTAATTTTAATTTGATATTTTTAAAAAATAGGCATTGTACCTTTATCTCCTTTTTTCCCTCTGCGCAACCTAGATCGATTCCATTTGTTTGATCTGCCTTTGGAAATTTTTTCATTGCATTTTTCGAGTGAGCATACCCCTGGTGGGCCAACAGGTCCTGGAAGACCGTCATCTCCACGTTCTCCCCTCAACCCAGAGAATCCCGGAGGTCCAATAAATCCTTTTAAGACACAAGGTTTATTTGATATAATCTTTTTTATATTTTTAATATTTCCAAACTAAAATATACCATTCATTCCTTGTGAACCCTTTTCTCCTGGCATTCCAGGTAATCCTAAAGAGATGACAATTTTATGATAAAAAAATTACTATTATCATAATTACACAAAAAACTACCTGGTACTCCTGGGTCGCCAGCTTGACCTATCTTCCCTGTAACTCCTAAACAAAATTACAGCAATTTTTACTAATTAAACTTAAATAAAACTTACCAGGTAATCCAGGAAGTCCTGGGTAACCTTTAACCCCAGACAATCCTATGGATAATTAAAATTACAGCCATTTTATATATTACAATTTAAATTTAACTTACCAGGCAATCCGGGATCTCCTTTGAGACCAGGCAAACCTTGCATTCCTATTGAGTCAAAAAATTATGTACTTCAAGGCCATAAGCTTGGACTTACCAGGCGGACCATCAGCAGTAATTGAGATTATGCAACTCAAACCGTTCAAAATGACGAAAATATTTGCAAATTTATGGATCATCTTGAATTTCAAATTCAAACCAATAGCAATGTAAAATTATATTTTCATATTACGTTTAACCATCAACGGATATGTATTCAATGTGAGTTTACAATGTCATTTTGATGCGCATTTAAATCTAACCACTACACATTTGATGACGAACAGACATTTCGATTGTGCATTCAGCTTCAGCTTGTTGTTGATGCATACAATCTTATCAATTCCTGGAAGTCATTACACAAAATTAGCACATTTTGACATCGTAAACAAGATTATAACGCTCACGTGTGTATGATCAACTGTGTCAATGAAAGAAACAATCTGTTCAGTAATATTTGGTAGCATACATAAAGTTTAAAAAAATGTTTAAGCAATTGACTTGAATTACTTGTAAACACACTTCTGACAACATAAACGAAAAGCAAAAAAAATTGTTGTAACCATTTTATTTAATATTAATTGGCTTGCATTTATTGGAAATTATTTGTTATTTAACTTAATTTTCTTTTGTGAATAAATATAGAACAAAATCGTATTAGAAACGATGCATAAATAAGCACAAACTGAAACAATGATGACAATTCTCAATTAAATTTCAAATTGCGCGAAACACAAACAAATTCAAGCAATTCTTTCATAACTCAACTTTCCCGACTTTCATCGTATCATTTCCATCCGACAACATTGAGCACTTATTGGAAAAGTCTCGGCCCAGAATTGCAAGGTCGTTGTCAAATGTCATATTCAAAGTATGAAAACTTGTACTTGTACAAAATTAGAATAGAAAAGGAATGCAATAATTTTTAAATAAAATAGAAAAATTCTCATAGAAAATGCTCAAAAGCGATAAAGCTTTAGTGCAAATTATTAGCATTGCCATAAAAACCTGATGATAAAATGTCCAACTACTTCAAAATCCAAATTTGTCCTAATGAATCATCCTTATTATTGGACCACTCTAAAGTCACAACTGGTGATAGCGTGCAAATGATATATGTACATTTTGTCACTTACTGAGCGATAAGCTAATTTGTTGTTGATTTCAATCTATGTATGACTCATAAATTTCCGTGTGCACAGCATAGAGGTTTATCAGTCAAATATATGCTCAAGCTCCTGTACTCAAACACACAGACACGCAAAGTGCAATCTTGATGTCTTGTGACTAATTTTCACTACACGATAGATTGCACAAATAATCCCAACGAGGGTGAGAGTGAGTAGACAATTTAAAAAACAACAATGATGATGACTCAAGTTCAAAGGCCACCTTGGCGAAATCTTTTGGGTGATCTGCCCCTTGCTGGTGGTAAACTAAAAAGTCCATCTAGAAAATTGTTATATAAATCAACACTTTTGGTTTTATTTTATCATACAACTCGATTTTGACTTGATTCAAATTTAATTTTCTCGAAAATGATCGAAAACGACGCACCACTGTACGCACCATTCTTTGGCGTAATGGGCTGTTCTGCCGCAATTGTGTTCAGTTCCCTTGGAGCCGCTTATGGCACAGCTAAATCTGGTACTGGTATTGCGTCCATGGCCGTGATGCGACCTGAACTCATCATGAAATCGATTATTCCCGTTGTGATGGCGGGTATCATTGCAATCTACGGTCTGGTGGTGGCTGCACTGATTGCGAATCGTATCGAAGTGGGCTACAAACTTCTCTCGGGTTTTCTGCATCTTGGTGCTGGACTGTCGGTTGGTCTGTCGGGGCTGGCTGCTGGGTTCGCAATTGGAATTGTTGGTGATGCAGGAGTTCGTGGTACGGCACAGCAACCGAGACTTTTTGTCGGTATGATTCTTATTCTCATCTTTGCTGAAGTGCTCGGACTGTATGGACTCATTGTGGCACTGGTGCTAAGTGGCAAGGCTACGTAATTAACACGAATTAATAACGCAACGAAAGAATATATTTTATACATAATTTGCAAAAGTCATGGGTTATTCACATATTTGCACACCAAAACTTTGTTTAAAACCTTTTCGAATAACCTAGAAACCACAAATATGTAAAGTACCGATGACTTTTGCAAGTTATGTATAGGATATATTCTTTAGAAACCCTGTTTTGAATATAACCAAGATAATTTTGTAATCAAGTTGTTTGTAATAAAATGTTTATTAAATCTAAGCAAATTCCACAGTTTGATCAAAAGAATTCTCATCCAAATAGAATCCAGTTTGTATTGTGTATGTGTGCTCTGCAATGACTAACTATGCAAAAACGCTCTCATTGGTTAAAAGAATAATGAAAATTCCATCATACGATTATGCAATGTATAAATTAGGCAAGACTATTGATTTTAATTAACTATGAATCAAAAATAATTTTACAAAAAATTTTTACAAAAAATCCTTTTAAAAAGATTTTTTAAATATTTCACATCTACATTTTAATTTTTAGTTAAATTTTCATTAAGATCCATAGAAGCTTGAACTTTTTCCAAATAGTAAAAGCAAAGTCATACTTCTACACTGACACATAGTTTATGCTTTGCTTTCAATTTCAAAAATTACTTTTTTATTATTTCAAAATCAATAATTCAAAGAATTAATCTAAGGCACGCTTCAATGGAATCGTACTGTTCGTATTTTTAACGATACTATGATTAATATAAATTCAGAAATTCGTTTTTTGAAATTATCAGAAATAATAAACTTTTTCAAAAGATAATTTATAATCGAAAATCAATGGTTTGTGCACAGGTACATGTTAAGGGAGAGTGTATGAAATTGTCGAATTTGATTAAATTGCTTAAACTTCAGTACTATTCAATTGACAATTGTGAGTCACAAAAAAATGTTTGCAATAAGAAAGTTTGTAGCCTTCGCGAAGCTGAGCTTCTATGCTCATCACAATCAGTTAGACGTGATTCGACCCAATGAGGATCGTTATACTTGGAAACAAATTCGAAAATGCTATCTACTTTCGATTGGTTTGTTCCTGTTCACTTTCGTGTACGGCATTTTGGGCCTGGAATGCGAGTCTCGGCCATCGTGTCACATCGATTTGACCCAAATGTCCACAAATCCATACATTTTCTTTCACCAAATATCTCCACGGCGTATCTGGTCTCAGATGAATCTAATGTTTGTAATTGATTTCATATTGTGCGCAAGCAGTTGGTTGGCATTCTTGTTCACACCACAAGTTGGAAAACGGTTTTTGATTCTCACTGGTGAAACTCAAGGAGAAAAGAAAGGTATATATGAACAGAATATGTGTTGAATGTTCTTTAATATTTGTTTAATGAAAGTTGAAATTGACCAAATGTGCAAATATCGAAAAAGATTCACTGATTTCATCTTCGCAATGGAAGTGGCAATGTTTGTCTGTGCCATTGCATTTACCCACTATCATGTTTTGTTCCAAAATTGTGTTTACACTGTCAACCTAACTTCGATTGTGTATTGGACTTTTCTCGTTCCACCGTACATTGTATATTGCAATGTGTTATGTGAGTATTTGGTTCATAATGCGTATTTTTCATATTTTTAATTCACAAATCAGTTGTGTACACACTTCCGTGTTATATCATTCTAACGAGCCGATACATTACCATTCAACAGAAAACTTTGCTCAACAAATTGACCGAAATTAATGTGAAAATGAGAAAAAATCAAACATCCAAATTTGGCTTTGAATCAAATGCTTCACCAGCGTCTCTGGTTGGAATACATTGTAGTGAACAGTGCAATCTGCAATCTGTGCAAACATGTTCGAGAATATTCTCGATTTTGGTCATCAAATTTAAGCATTGTTTTGGCCTTTCTAATTGTAGTCCAATGTAATATGCTTTACGTTTATTTATTTGTCACAGAATTGCCCCTGACATTGCGATCAATGGTCGCCTTTTTGGCTTTGGCTATTCTGCTCAATGAATTTGTGTTGATCTCGTTCTGTGGTGCAGTGGTACAGCATTTTGAACTGATGACACAGGAAAATCGAAGATTCTATCATTGCTACCGAAATAGGCAAGGAGTGAGAGCTGTTTTAAGTCGAAATTTAGCAAAGGTATAAAAAAAGATAATTTCATATTTATATATTTTTCACTTTATTTTAATTTTCAGGCGGAAAATCTTCAGGACAGTGGACTGCTGTGCAGTTATGCATTTCGCGCAATTGGCAACTACCGAATCACCAAGGAGTCGTTTCATATTGTAAGTCCACAAAAATTTTACTGATTATTGAAAATTATTATCCGAATTTATATTTTTAGATCATATCATACGTTGGCCTGTTATTTTTGTTTCTTGTTAAAGATAAATATTGAACATTCATTTTGTGGAGTGTGGGCACGCAAGCGCCCTGCGAGGCTCGCTCGAATTAATATCATTCCTAGGCTTCCTCATGGTTGCCATTAAAGTATTATCATTATCTTGATAATTTCAAACGACAGTACGTCGCTTAGGTCCACACAGGTTAATTACCTCTATTAGGCAGGTAGTCATTATACTACGTTGCATGTCTAATTATAATAAGGAAAAAACTCAAACCATCTTGAAAATTCATAAAATGGTTAAAGGATTTGTTTTAGATGCAGAAATATTGAAATAATTTTTTGAGTAATTTAGTTTAATGATGGTTCTTTTATTACACTTGGGAGCTGTTTGTTTGAAATTGTACTTTGTGTGGCTTATTTTCGATGCAATCACACTCAAGTTCGGTCATAAAACTTGAAATTGCTCAGAAAAGATTTTCAGAAAGATTACATCAAACTGGTAAAGGACTCGTGTGAAAATTAAATAATTTTTTTCTCAAATAAATTAAGCAAAGCCATGGATTTTATAAGCAAATTATTTTTCTCGTTGTTTAATGCACTCGCCATCAAAAGTCTAGTCGCTAAAAATGGTCATATCCCAAAAGGCCAGAATTGTTGAATTTTGGATTTGATGGTATTGCAAAAATATATTTGATTGAATTTAATTTATTTTTATGCCAATTTATCACTGATTTTTTTCGAAAATATATTTTAATTTTAAGCAAATTATTGGTAAATTGATATGTGAGGACTATGTCAGAGTGCGGTGTCGATTGTTGTCATCGCCTGAGGGGTTTCACTTTTTAAATAAATTTTCTTGCATGTCGAATGTGCCGCAGTTGATGCTCCGCTCTGTTTGCGCCGATGGCAACAATTTGAAAACCAGCGGAAAAATCTCTGCATTACTGTGCAAAAGTTTTATTTATTTATTTATTTATTTATTACAAGGAGACTCAAATTTCGAAGCTGTCGCTTCTCAATTTGTCGCGGGGCGAACGTCTCCTTGTAAAAAACACCTTCGGTGTATTTATTTTTAATTGATAACTAATTGCATAAGTCAAATTTGAGTTAAACGACTATACTATCGCTATTAACTATATGTAATAACAAAGTAATAATAATTAGCATTCGTGTGACTTTACTTATCACCACGACCCACATACGACGTATACCATGTGTCATAAGTAACAAAGTTAGATGCACATTTTCAAAACAGTGTCAATGGAGAAAATAAGCAAGAGTGATTCGTTGACGTATTAAGTTTTCAATTTACATCCAACTCCCATGATATACATTATGAAATCCAAATGACACAGAATGATGTTCATAAAGAAATTACGGAAATCCAACCAGTAGTTTCGGCTCTGTATCGACCAAGAAACAATTGTGTCAATTGCCAGATTCAGTAGATCTTCAGACTTAAGTCCAACTGCTCTGCAAAAGACGACTGCTCGAATTCAGTGTCTTCTTTATCTAAAGTTATTATGTACTGTCGTGGTCCACAGTACTATTGTATATTTTTACTGTTGGCTCGTCCATATCGATATGGATATGGACAACTCAATTCAAAAACACAACAAATATGAACAACTTCTGTGACTCGATCGTTCCATTGTTTATTCTCACTCAAATCAAGAAAATTCTGTTTGTTGGCACAATGTAATTTGTCCTTTCAACAACATATCCTTGCAAAACGCCATTTGGTGTGAATGAAGAAATATTTGTAGAATATGAATAATTCAAATAACAAATGTTTGGGTTTAAAAAATACTTTAATCATTCCCTCAATTAAAATTCACAGAAAAAACGAACATTATTTACAACATCATAATGATCCCAATGGCATGGAATTTCACGCCATTTGGATGTAGTCGGAGCGTGCGTTATTAATACTAAATCGTTTATATGAGTTGCTCTTGTCCCTTTTGATCGAACGTGTTATCAATATTGGTTGTTACTTTTCTGAGAGGGAACGCTCGTTGAAATGTAATATTTTAAAATTTTTAAACCACACTTAATGCCAATTGGCATTCGTTAATCGTGAACATGTACTCAAAATTAAATGTTAATCGAGTCCTCAAAAAGATTCAATTTTTTGTACGTAATAGGCTAGATAAAAAAAAGCTTGTTACTACTTTAGGAAAAGCAAAGTCATTTGTAGTAATTGAACTCGACCATAACGAACTTGGGATGATTTGGAGGCTAATGGACCTCTAACGAAGCATTGCGAAGCTAGATTTAATGCATAATTCAATCGATTTTTGATTCATCTTCGTCCAATAGTTTTCCTAGAATATTGACGAAGAAATTATTGCAACCTGAACTTCTAATTTGACTAGTTGTCAATTGTTCTCAGCAGTGCAAGCCTTGTTAGTTGTCTAAAGATCAAAAGCATTATCAAAAGATCAAAAGATCGGATGCCGTTTTTCAGGTTCACTTAAAACAGTCTTTCGGCGTTGCATAAATTACTGATCAATCAGTGATGATCTTCAGCAGTGTTTGCGCTTGTTCACAAAAAACCGAAAAATGAACAAAATGTTTACTGTTCAGGAACTGGTGACGAAGATATTGTCGAAGTTCAGTCAAAATCTGGGAATATCTTCAAAGTCACACAGTTGCATTTGAAACATATACAAATCGCATGTTATAATGGCATTTAACAGATTCATGTAAACAACATTAAAAGCAAAATATAGAATGAAATTAAAAGATTTACGTGACACAAACTAATAAATCTGGGTAACGAAAAGAGCTAAAAAACAAAAACAACTCTAAATATCACGAACTGTGGTCAAAGAATAACAGCTGACAACGCAACGATGTAAACAAAGCAGTCATTGCTAGCTCAGACAAACTCAGCTGACAACAGCAAAAACAGAAAAAACTTAAGAGTTAGTCACACTTTTTGTCACTAGGTGGCGCTAGTGGTCTTATCTAATCTTTGAGTTTTGGAGGAAGCCAGGTATTTACTGCACCTCTCTACAATGTAATAAGACTATTCCCAAAATTTTATGCAAATCGGATCAGTCGTTTTTGAGTAATAATTCGGACAAGAAACGCCAAAAGCTGTGGTAAAGTCTCCGCTGCTTCGCACGCTCCGACAATAAAATGTTAGAGAATGATTTGATCATATTTTAAAATTTCTTGAATTCTATGTATTATAAATGTGAATAAATTGGAACTTTCAGATCTTGAACACAGAAAGATTTCGCAAAGTCTTTTGATTATGCCGATGAATGACTTTATATGCTCGAGTGATGTGGAACTGGTAGTTGAGAGCATCTCTAGTAAGATAATAGAAGTGGAAGAATTGTAAGTGATTTTGAAGTTTGAAGTGAACAATGCTAATCCAACAAAGTGCACTTTCTAAAGGATACACTTGATTAGACTTGACCATTTAATTCGGCCTTTAACTGGTCAGTAAAGAGAGAGAGAGACTTTTCACTTAGGTATCGTTAAGGGTATATCCTACATAAACGATTCGTAAAATGATTATTTTGTTGTATAATCATTTGGGATTTTACATCATGGAATTTTGACATGAAGATTAACTTTTCATCTTATACATTGCCATTCTGGATTTAAAACATCATTTTGAAGTTCTTGTGATTCGGATAGGTGAAAGCAACACTGATTAGCCAGATTTTAGAATCGCTAGATAGCTAGTAGTGAAGGTACTTCCAATGTCTAAAATTACCATAAAAACCACATTCAGAATTAGAATTTGCTTCGATCATTACAATGTTATAAGGTTGTAAAGAGGAAAGAAATAACAGCTATTCCAAAAAAAAACTTTGCAAACGTTAATCAAGAAAAATCTAACATTATAAGAGCAAATCTAGCACAAATCATGATTTTACGAACAGACATTGTTAAAAAGAAATTGTAAACAATCAAAAGAATCACAGAACTCACAGAGTCAGAATGCTCCCTAGACATCGAAATTGGTCATCCGTTTCGCAATAAT
This sequence comes from Rhizoglyphus robini, assembly GCA_023373905.1. Taxonomy (NCBI): domain Eukaryota; kingdom Metazoa; phylum Arthropoda; class Arachnida; order Sarcoptiformes; family Acaridae; genus Rhizoglyphus; species Rhizoglyphus robini. The sequence goes on along the minus strand of JAKIJQ010000048.1, from coordinate 913,235 downwards.
TAACTGATTATTCGTTCAAGTAGAAATTATTCCAAAACAAATACCAAATATTACAGATTTGATTGGGATTTGAAGATGGTTTCGGTTCCAACACATCTGACCTCGCAAATGTTGTTGACATCTTCGTCACTACGAATTATGATGATGACGAAAGAGAGATAAATATACATTAGTGATCATAACGGCGGCGATAAGATATCAAAACAAAAATACGCAAATGTGGAAATGTGAAAAAAGAAGAACCAAAGGAGGGTAGGGTGAGCTGTTGTGCTACTGGTGGCGAAAACAAAACATAAACAGCTGACAAAGCAGTGTACTTCTTTTACTGTGTAAACTGACGCATGCGTGTTTGTTTTTGCACGATCACCCACTCCAAACGCGTTATTTTTTTATGTTAAAGGGGGATTTAATGCACGCAACTTTACTCAAAGAGCAAGCGTGCGGTCGCTTTATTAAATGATTGAGTTAATACATTGAGTTAAACAATTGAGTGATCAGCAAGGCGACAATCAAAGCAATAAATTGCTGGTAAGCACACGATATGCACCCAGGAACAAAACATTGAGTTAAATCATTGAGTTAAATATTAGAGGGATAATTGAGTTAAGAATTGAGTTAAACAATTGAGTTACGAAATGAACCACATTAAAAGGTGGGTCTTGATGTTGATTGAATTGAATGAACAAGAGTCGCGAATGGACCCGAAAATGTTTGATTATTGAACTAAGACCGCAATGGGCCAAAATAATCAAATGAATGATAAAAAAAAGTCGCGATTGGACATGAAATGTTTGATTATTGAACTAAGACCGCAATGGGCCAAAATAATCAAATGAATGATCAAAAAAAAAGTCGCGATTGGGCATGAAATGCTTGATTATTGAACTACGACCGCAAAGGGCCAAAATAATCAAATGAATGAACAAAAGAGGTCGCGAATGGACATGAAATGTTTGATTATTGAACTAAGACCGCAATGGGCCAAAATAATCAAATGAATGAACAAAAGAGGTCGCGATTGGACATGAAATGTTTGATTATTGAACTACGACCGCAAAGGGCCAAAATAATCAAATGAATGAACAAAAGAGGTCGCGAATGGACATGAAATGTTTGATTATTGAACTACGACCGCAAAGGGCCAAAATAATCAAATGAATGAACAAAAGAGGTCGCGATTGGACATGAAATGTTTGATTATTGAACTAAGACCGCAATGGGCCAAAATAATCAAATGAATGATAAAAAAAAGTCGCGATTGGGCATGAAATGCTTGATTATTGAACTACGACCGCAAAGGGCCAAAATAATCAAATGAATGAACAAAAGAGGTCGCGAATGGACATGAAATGTTTGATTATTGAACTAAGACCGCAATGGGCCAAAATAATCAAATGAATGATCAAAAAAAGTCGCGATTGGAAATGAAATGTTTGATTATTGAACTAAGACCGCAATGGGCCAAAATAAACAAATGAATGATCAAAAAAAGTCGCGATTGGAAATGAAATGCTTGATTATTGAACTACGACCGCAAAGGGCCAAATAATCAAATGAATGAACAAAAGAGGTCGCGAATGGACATGAAATGCTTGATTATTGAACTACGACCGCAAAGGGCCAAATAATCAAATGAATGAACAAAGGAGGTCGCGAATGGACATGAAATGTTTGATTATTGAACTAAGACCGCAATGGGCCAAAATAATCAAATGAATGAACAAAAGAGGTCGCGATTGGACATGAAATGTTTGATTATTGAACTACGACCGCAATGGGCCAAAATAATCAAATGAATGATAAAAAAAAGTCGCGATTGGGCATGAAATGTTTGATTATTGAACTACGACCGCAAAGGGCCAAAATAATCAAATGAATGAACAAAAGAGGTCGCGAATGGACATGAAATGCTTGATTATTGAACTACGACCGCAAAGGGCCAAATAATCAAATGAATGAACAAAAGAGGTCGCGAATGGACATGAAATGCTTGATTATTGAACTACGACCGCAAAGGGCCAAATAATCAAATGAATGAACAAAAGAGGTCGCGAATGGACATGAAATGTTTGATTATTGAACTAAGACCGCAATGGGCCAAAATAATCAAATGAATGAACAAAAGAGGTCGCGATTAGACATGAAATGTTTGATTATTGAACTAAGACCGCAATGGGCCAAAATAATCAAATGAATGATAAAAAAGTCGCGATTGGACATGAAATGTTTGATTATTGAACTACGACCGCAAAGGGCCAAAATAATCAAATGAATGAACAAAAGAGGTCGCGAATGGACATGAAATGTTTGATTATTGAACTAAGACCGCAATGGGCCAAAATAATCAAATGAATGAACAAAAGAGGTCGCGAATGGACATGAAATGTTTGATTATTGAACTACGACCGCAATGGGCCAAAAATAATCAAATACAAAAGTTTTGCTAAAACCAAATATCCAAATTAAATTAGAGGAATTAAAATTAAAAATTAAATCGACCCACTGTAGTATGTGTATGCTATTATTATCACTACTCACCGAGAATTGCCTACTAATGCAACAGTACACGAGTGGATTCATGAAACTGTGCGACATTGCCAGGAGATGACACACAAGGTAGCCATACACGAGTTGGTAGTAGTCGAGTGGTGTGCGAATGTGCAGAAAAGTGTCACGGAAGGTGGAAAATAGAGTATAAATTTGCAGTGGCAACCAGCACAGGAAGAATAGCAACACTATGAGTGGCATCATTTTGGCAACCTAATAAAAATAATTGTATAAATTACGCTCACTTAATTCACTTTGTATGTGTCAAAGTCAATTAGTTTTGGCACACACACAATTGTAAAATGTTGTTTAATTAAACCCAAACTTGTTTGTGTGTCGGAATTTCACTTACTTTTTCCATGTGATTCCGTGAAGTTTGATGATGTACTTTATTACCCAGTTGAGTTGCATGTCGCCACACTTTAAAGCCAATTCGCGTGTAGACATAAGCCAGGATTAGTGCCGGTAGGGCAAATGAACTCACAAATAGGTAGATGGTGTAAAGTTGAGAGTACTGTTCGGGTAAGCCCTCCCGACACTCGTAGTGTGTCCGATTGTCGTACTCGATTGGCACTACTCGAGTGTAGACAAACTGAATAGCGCCCGAACAGATGCCAAACAGCCAAATGCATCCAATGGATAGGAGCTTTTTGCCGATTTGGCTACATTTGTTTGATAGGAATGTTGGATTGATTCTGTTGGAATGGTTGCTCATCATAAACAGATATCTATCTCGCAATAATACAAAAAATTAATAACCATCAATCAAAATCATGTCATCATGAATCGCAACCTTACCTCTCAATTCCAATGAGCGTCAAATTCCAGACACTCACAAGAACCGAACATATCTGAGCAAAATTGCCCAATGGACAGAGAAAATCCGGAAATACCCATCGATTAAGAATAAAATTCGTATAAGTGAATGGAATGCACAAAAAGGCCATCACAATGTCCGACACGGACTGATTGATCAAATAGATATTCAATTCAGAGTAGATGTTGTCGTGCTTGAGCAACACAGAAATAGTCGCAAAATTCAACACAAACGTTACCAATCCAATGGCACTGTAGAGGAAGATGAGAATTGCCTGGCCTGGCCAATAGTCGACTGTTTCGAGTGATGCATAATTGAGCACATTCAGTTGACGTTCTCGGTTGCTCAGGTTAAGGTTGCCATTTTGGTGAATTTTTGTAAAGTCCATGATGTAAAAATTATTGTTGAAAAAATTGCTGTGTCCACAAGGTCCCTTAAAGAGTTTATAGCCATGGATCCGTTCAGGATGGATTCCCAAGTTGCAATGCACTCAACACTCGCATGAAGCGGTTAATTAAATAGGTGTCCAACTCAAATATGCATGCGCGCATTAGAATGTGTGTCATGAGAGAGCTCCTGTGATGGGCACACACTCAAAATCTTCTCTGTAGCATGGATTTTTCCTACTTTAAATTTACATGTCCGCAAGCAAATGGTAAAAAGCTGGTTAGACAATTTCAATAAATTTTCAAAATAATATTCCTAAACATATTCTTTAGGAACAATTTTCAAGAATGTATGTACAAAAGAATGAATTTACAAACCAATAATTAAATTTTCCTGACTAGATTTTTAAAAAACCCTTGGGGATATAAAAGTCAAATTCAAACCTTGCTTTCATATTCGTCTAATTTAATTGGAGGAGCGAACGAACAAACTCACGCCCGAGCGAAGCGAGGGTGTGAGTTTGTGAGTGAACGAGTCCTCTGGCGCCGCTTGATAGGAAAAGGCTTGTGCAGAGGATTGTGGCTACATGGTTCAATGGATCGGTCTGAAAATTTTACACAATGTTCTGGTTGGGGTGAAGTTGTGCCTTTTGGTAAATAAGTCAAAGGTCAACGAAGTAGCGATTTTTCAAAAAATAAATTAAATTTTGTATAGAAATGTGTAAGGACCAAGTGTCCACAGTGAAAGTACAAAACACTGTGTGTGACACAGACAAGCACACACGCCGAGCAGCGCGCCCACTGTGCGCAAAGAGGATACGCAGTGACAAACACACCCACACTGGAGTGCTGTGATTCACATATTGGTTTGATTGTGTTAACTTTAGACCAAATTGCATACTGTTGACTGTATCTGTTCATAAACATTGAACAACGATCAAGACATGTAATTTGCAAGTCTGTGTGATCTATTAAATCGAGTCAACACAATTCGAGCTTACTTCCCCTACCATCCAATACATTTTCAATTAAAACACATCTAACTTACCGAATTATTATAGAGCACTGTTTTTGGTGCATAACTTAAAGTATTTTAAAATAAAATTATCTTCATTTTTAATTTCCCCTTTAACCGGATTTTTAAAATCTCATATCAATTGGTAATTGAAGATCATGAAATTGTTCGGATGGGTATAGATCTAGGTGTCAATTTTTCAAACGCAATGGTTATTTTGTAGCCATGTGCAGAAAATAGTTGTCCAACTTTGTTGTATTGGACTGATTTGGAACACAACTGATCAAACGAGAAACAAATGGTTTACATACCGTAAAAGCCCAAACAACCGCCGCGGCGCTTATAGATTTTAAGCTCAAATTTTTTGCCCAAAAACCGTTATTTTCTAACTTCCACAGTGCATTTTTCTGCGGCGCTTATTAGAGAGCGGCGCTTATTAGAGATTATACGGTACTCTCGCTCCGACTTTTATGCCAATGGCATTACCTATTTTGATTTACGATAGCTAAAAGGTTTCATAATGCCAGCGGCTGGTTCTATTCTAGTATATTTGTACACGTATTCTATATATAGTGTAACAACATTTTATTAAATAATTAGCATGTCAATTTCTGGAAAAGAACCGTATGTCAATTGGCTTCTTTGGTCTTATTGTAATTTCAGGCCCAATGCGAATGTCATTCAGCTGCTTGACGGATTGTAGCCAAAAGTGCCTCAAAACTGTTGCCAGGATAATCTTCTCCTCCTGGAGTGCAAACTTTTGACCAATACAGTTGCGTGGGCCAGCTGAAAAAGGCACATACGAAAAGGCATTCTTTACGTGGTGTATTGTGCCATCGAGAAAACGCTCCGGAATGAACGTACTAAGTAGAACAAACTACAATCGCATGAACTTAAAAGCAAAAAAATTATTACTACACAAGAACGCCATAAGCAAGATCAATATCGCCTTGGAATTGAATATCGTCCATATATAGGAAAACAAACAAACCCCGTGGTCGAAGTTCTGGCTCTCTGAGTTTTTAATCAAAGATCAACCAAACAAAGGTTTAATTCAAGTTCTATTCCTTTCAGAGCGCATTCAAGTTTTCTCCCTTTTTTGAGCGCATTCAAGTTTTAATCATTTTAAAGCGCTAATTAAAAACTCAGTAATAGTAAAATCTATGATTTTAGGCAACAGGTTTTATCATGACCTTATCAAGCACGTTTTGTGTGCTGATGTGAGTCTGTGTTATCGTTTGATAAGCCTTGAATAGTTATGGTGGTGTTTATTTTATTAATTGCTTGTGAACATGACAAATCTGGCTGAAACCAGATCATATGGACGAAATCAAAGCATAGAAATGAATATAATTTCAAACGCATTTCAAGGTAAAATGGTGTGTTTTGAAATTCTGATTATTTTATGGATATTTTTTGTATCTTTTGAAATTAAAATACTGCAAAAATTATCACTAAACACAAAAACAGTTTGTCTATGCTTTGATTTCATCCATTGTCGTATGTTCATATTGAACTTTGCGCTCAAACCTGAAAAACATTGTACATTGCGACGAGCTCTCTGCCCTTTGCCTTTCTCTCCTCTTTCTCTCATGTTCAACTGTGATAGGTACCGTGTGGCCTTTGACAGTTCCACTAAGTCCACTCTCTGTATGTATTCGTCTATGTCTTATTATTGTATGTATAATGGGTAGAACCACAACCTTCTTCATCTATACATTCCTATGTAATATTTTGTAATAAACTTCACTTGCATATAGCACTCCATGGTGTTCGGTTGTCTCGGTCCTTTCTTGCGTAGTGTGTTGTGCATTTCCATCGGTATTCTCCAATAAGACCCAGTAAGACCATACGTGTGTGGGCAGCGGATATTCGTTTAGTAGAAATCACATTGCCAGAAGACCAGATGGATCACATTAATTGATTCTCATTTTGACGCCCCCTTGGATTCTTGCAAGTCAGCCCACTTCAACTTGAGCAGACCTCGAACTCTTGCTCTAAAGCCTAAAACCTTCGCATTATCAGCACACCCCATTGTACCCTCGCTTGTATCAACTTGTATCCCCAATGTCTAATATTACGACATCCATGATGATCTGGTTTCAGCCAGAGTGTCATGTTCACAAGCAATTAATACAATAAACACATCACCATAATCATTCAAGGCTTATCAAACAAAAAAGACAGACTCACATTAGCACACAAAAGTGCTTGATAAGGTATATAATAAAATAATACCATAATTGGAGGAGCGACCGAAATCACTCACGCTGAGCGAGCGAAGCGAGCGAGGTGTGAGTGATTTCGGGAGCGACGATTCCCTGCCAGAAAAAAAAGGAATTGGGGCAAATCTTGTGGGCAAGCAAACGCCGAAACTACTGTATGGATCGGTCTGAAAATTTAACACAATGTTCGGGTGGTGGTGTAGATGTGCACTATTGATTTTGGGTCATATAGGTCAAAGGTCAAAGGAGTAGTAATTTTTCAAAAAATTCAAAATTTTTGTACTGAAATGTGTAGAGACCGATTGTCAACACAGTGTGTATGTCCTCCTGTGACACAGCCAAGCACACACTCTTCCTGATGCGCCCGCTGTGCGCAATGGAGATGCGCAGTAGCAAGCACACCCAAATGTGAATCAGGGAGTTGGATGCGGACAATTTGAATAGAATGCACGTTTGTCCGAGTGTTTGTTTACGTTTTCCAACATATTCTGCTCACCGATGATTTGAAACTAAACGTCAGTGACCATTTAAAAGTATTAACAAATGATTAAACCGTTAATAAATACGATACTGAACACTGAATAATTAAGTGCAACCTCAAGGATTTTAAATGATTGAAAGTTTATTGCGTATGTTAAGATGTGAATTAATCCGAAAGCAATCATGAAAACACACATTTGTTTATTTCAAAGTTTTTTTCATTTTTCCATCAAAAAATATTCTGCTCTTCTTTACAAATTTGGTAGATTCTACACTATGGATTTGTGTGATGAGAATAAAAAATTTTGATTACAGACATTTATCCGATCAATCAGATCTTGAAGTGCTATCTCGAAGATTGTTGTCAATAATTTGTTGAATTGTAGATTTGTATTTGTGACCCGAACAAACATTTAGTATTTGTTTGAGTTTGAATTTAGTTCATTTTGCTATTTGCGTCATGTGATAGGATTTATTTGGGTTTATAAAATGAATCGATAAATGTACAAGGAGTTTATATCTAAAAATTTTAAAATGTAAAAATATGACAAATTAGATTGAAATTAAAAACATTAATTTGTTCCCAAAACTCCAAATATAACCCAACCCCGATTAAACTAAATTTAGAGTACATTGCCCATAGTGAATTTAGTGAGAATCAGTTGTTGATCGATTCTTCGATGTTATTTAATAATATTTAATAATGAAAATTATATTTTTTAATGTATCAGAGGTAGGCTACCAATGGCTAAATGACCCCATTTCCAAAACTCAAATGCCAATTGGCCATTCAAATATTTCCTAATGATGCAGTAACAAAATTGATTTTATATTGAACATGTTTTTGGCATAATTTCACAATCCCACAATTATCGCAAGAATATCTCGGCTTTTATTTCCTTTTAACCGTAATTTTTAAAATCGACTTTTTTGATCATTCATTTGATTATTTTGGCCCTTTGCGGTCTTAGTTCAATAATCAAACATTTTCGGGTCCATTCGTGACTCTTTTTGATCATTCAATTCAATCAACATCAAGACCCACCTTTTAATGTGGTTCAATCGTGACTCAATTGTTTAACTCAATTCTTAACTCAATTATCCCTCTAATATTTAACTCAATGTTTTGTTCCTGGGTGCATATCGTGTGCTTACCAGCAATTTATTGCTTTGATTGTCGCCTTGCTGATCACTCAATTGTTTAACTCAATGTATTAACTCAATTATTTAATAAAGCGACCGCACGCTTGCTCTTTGAGTAAAGTTGCGTGCCTTAAATAAATAAATAAATAAATTACACGACTTCCAAAACTCAAATGCCAATTGGCCATTAAAATATTTCCTAATCATGCAGTACCAACATTTATTTTATATTGAACATGTTTTAGGCACAATTTCACAATCCCACAATTAGCGCAAAAATATCTCGGCTTTTATATTTTTTAAACCGGATTTTAAAAATCCCATGTCAATTGGTAATTGTTTAACGCAATGTATTAACTCAATTATTTAATAAAGGGACCGCACACTTGCTCATTTAGGTGAGTAAAGTTGCATGCCTTGAAATGAAAATTGAAGATTATGAAATTGTTTGAATGGGTAAAGATCTGTATGTCTATTTTAAAAACGCAATGGTTATTTTGTTGCCAGAGGCAGAAAATAGTTGCCCAACTTTGTTGTACATGAACTGATTTAGAACACAACTGACCAAACGAGAAACAAATGGTTTACCTACTCTCGCTCCGACTTTTATGCCAACGGCATTACCTATTTTGATTTGCGATAGCTAAAAGGTTTCATAATGCCAGCCGCTGGTTCTATACTAGTTAGTTATATTTCAATTGTATATGTTAACTTTATTGTCGTCAATGATATGATTTGTTGATGAGTGATTGATAAGATTTTGTGAAATAAAATGTAACGACAGCTTGTGCCCTATTGATACGTAACATATGCGTCAATAATAGACGTCTCAGGTTAGCCAACTTTTCATCAGTGGCGTTTTTGTAGGCTTTTTTGACGGAAAAATCCGTCTTCTGAACACGCCGATGCCAAAAGCTGGCTAAGCTGAGACCACTATCAATCACTGTCCAACCAAATTAATCCAGGGTCTGAATGGCAGATAAAATAAATTACATAGCTTGCCGTTCTATTTAATATTGGATTATTAGCAAAAAAATAGTAAAAACTCAAACAAAAATAACAAAATCAATTTTATCAAAAATAATGCATTTTGCAATATCATAAACATTTGATTTGAATTGACTGTATACGTAAATACACAGAAGCCAAGGTTGTTACTTTATTCTCTAAGAACATGAACATAAAGACTTAAGAAATTGAGCGAAGACAAGATGATTGCACAGTGTGTGGTTTTTCTGCTTGCCGGCTACGAAACGACCGGATCGACATTAACATTTTGTATCTATGAACTGGCGATCAATCCACTGGTTCAAGGCAGATTGTACGAAGAAATTCAACAAGCCAAAGAGAGCGATCCAACTTTGGGCTATGAGACTGCAGTTTGCCATATCTCGATGCAGTCATATCGGAGACTCTGCGTCTACATCCACCGGTGATGGATATTGGACGCGAGTGCACCGCAGACCAGGTGCACATTCCCGAGATGAATCATACCCTGGCGAGAGGTGACATTGTCATTTTGCCCGTGTACGCAATACACCAAAGTGAACAGTACTACATTGAACCGGAAAGATTCCATCATGATCGATTTCTGCCGGAAAATCGGTCCAATGTCGAACCATACATCTATCTCCCATTTGGCGGTTTGCCGAGAAATTGCATTGGAATGCGATTTGCACTGACTGAAATCAGACTTGGATTAGCAAACATTTTGGATCTATTTGTGATCACTCAAACTGACAAAACACCGGTACCACTCAAAATAGCGGTCAGATTTAGACTGATGAAAACTGAACCAATTTATGTTGGTATAAAGCGACGCAATCTTTAGAATACAATTCTTGTATTAGGCCAGTCAAATTAAATTTTAATTTACCGTTTAATGCAATTAATATATTAAATTTCTTTACTTTGTTGGCGTTTTGATTAATTTCATCTGGCGAATCTTTCATTTTATCTCATTTTTGCTGATTGATTTGTACCTTTTGTTGGTTGTTTCTGGTAGTATTTTTCAAAGTTAAGGTTTGTGCTTGTGTATGCGTTCGACACTTGTTGCAACTCGTGTTTTCGGCTTGAGGTTTCATCCCGTGCAATTACATCTCTTGCCGTTGTCCGACAGCGTTTCGGTGATAGTAACCATCGTGACCATGTACTTCTATGTACTTCATACTCGCAACGTTCGACATTTGAACTAAGCTTATTCATATATCATTTAATATAAAATCAATGTCTTCAAAAACTAAATGCAATTCACTGGTCATAAAAACCCCCCATTAACGTCAGCTCAAAAAGGGTTTGTTGATAAGCAAAAAATAATAATGTAATGTTAATGATGGTTTATTTAAGATTAGTCTATAAAAGATAATAAAGAAACATGTTGCGTGGATGCATTTGAGTTAGAGTTACAAGGTCTATCTGAATATGACATTGCACAGTAACACGTGTTCAACATATGTGTACAGTAATGTAGTTCACCACATAGAATTTCAGGTAGCTACACGCATCAAAAGTTGTGTTTTCCTGTAAAAAATCAACATTTGGACATAGGAAGTCCGGAAATAACCACCGATTAAGAATAAAATTGGTGTTGGTGAATGGAATGCACAAAAAGGCCATCACAATGTCCGACACGGACTGATTGATCAGATAGACTTTCAACTCGGAGTAGATGTTGTCGTGTTTCGCCAACACAGAAATAGTCGCAGAATTCAACAAAAACGTTAGCAGTGAAATGGCACTGTACAGAAAGATGAGAATTGCCTGGCCTGGCCAATAGTCCAATCATTGGACTGTCTAATGTTTCAAGTTACGCATAATTGAGCACATTGAGTTGACGTCCTCGGTTGCTCATGTTAAGGTTGTCATTTTGGTGAATTTTTGGCAAAGTCCATTATGTAAAAATTATTGTAGAAAAATTGTTGAAAAGTTTGTTCAAATTAGAATATTTGCATCAAAAAATTAAAAAAACTAGAGTAAAGACCAAAAGTGCTCCATCATGGTCGACAACATGCGCTTTGCCTATCAGGAGATCAAACTGTGCTTGTCTCAGATTGTGCGGCAATTTAAATATTCGCCAACAGCACAAACTCCTGATAAACTCTAACTTAAAGGTTTGGAATTTGTTTTGTTTGTTAGGCCATTTACAACTAAAGTAGAATTGCGCTAATGTTATTCACGTCTCAATTAAAATCTTAAAGAAATAAAAATTTCAGTTGTTTTCAAAAGTAAAAAAAATTAACCATTTTTTAAAATTCAACTTAATTTAATTTAATTAATTTACCAATTATTCTGATATTTAATAAAAGCCAGAAATAAAGTGCTAACATATGAAATTGTCTAAAATGTCAATTTTAAGTTAATTTATTAATCGCAAATAGTTAACTAATAAGCACATAAAACGATTTCGAAGTAACACGATAATTTCCAAACAAATGGATTGAATAGTTGATTGATTGGATGACAGACAATGAAAGTGTCTCATGTAATATCTTCATACTGTTTAGAGAAATCAAGGTCAATCAAAAACATTCTAATCATCCAAAGTCTAAGTTCTGTATTTAACTATTGTTTTAGTTAGTTGTCGTTGTCCACATACATGAACACTCTCTATTCTCTCTTTTCAAATCGATTTCTGGTTAAGACCAAAGATATCGCAAGTCAAAGCACAAATAACACTTACCGATTGTTTGATAGACATTTAGTGTGAATTAGCCTCAAATCCTTCTTCGGTACTAAAATGTCATCTTGTTGCCAATGAAAGCTCACGCACGAACCCCTCAAAGCCAAACGCCAATGAGCGTACCATTTTGTTGTGTTGTTGTGAGGCCGGCTGTCGCCTGTGCGTTTGTGTGTCGAACTTTGCCTTTCATTTTTTTCTTGTGTTTGCCCTAATTATCATCCATAATCCACTGAATTATGATGATTGTGTATATCGGTAGTTTGTGTTTTAAATAACTAAGTTCACTGCGTGGCTCTGTGTTTGTGTGATCAATGTGTATTCGTTGGCAACTCGGTGGACTTTGTGTCAAAATGCCAAGACATATTCTTCTCCTGCAAAACTCTACTTTATGGAAATTTGTCAACTTTGAACTTACCTTATCACGTAACCGAAAACGGGGTTTAAGTTTAATCATATTCTGAGAAAAAATCATACCTTTTTGGTGGCTCAATCAACATATGATATGTCATATCTCTAATCAACTGTAATCGAAGCAACACTTGGTAAATCTCAAGTCTATTGTTTTAATTTAAATTAGATATTTAATTTCTCAATTTTTATGATTCCTCAGAAGTATCAGAAGAAAGAAGAATCCTTAGCCTGTTCCTGAAACACTCGAATCTCAATCCCGATGATGCAATCTGCAATTTGCATACGATTTTCTCACATTGGCTGACTGAGCCTGACTCTGCACTCAACCCAGAACTAGTGAGCTCACATTTTGATTAATTGAAGTTATCCATGATTCAAATTATCTTAATCAAGTTCCAAGTTAAATTCAATTGAAAGTAATTGTGACATTTTATTGTTTTGATTTCCACTATTGACTATATCATTTCAGTAACAGTTGGTTGTTTTGCCTAATTCACTGTTTGAAGAATTTGGTCATCTTTATCATCAGATCTCTTATATACATCGTGTTCCCGTCAAGTGTCTCTATTATAATTATCCTGACCAATATCTACACAAATCAACTTCTTCCAAACCTCGTTTCACCAAATCCAACATCTCTTAATCGTATTCTAATTCATCGTTCAGCATTTGTTCTTCCACAAAATGATTAAGATTTGTCTGATTAAGGACAGAAGCGGGTAACGTCCTGTATGAATTGCCCCCTTAGCTCAAATCTATAGATTTGACTAGATGGTATTTGAAAGGTTACTCTTCCTTTAATACTTGGCCGATTGTGGCATACTATAGCTCAAATTAAAGATAAATTGATTGGCTTTTAACGGCATCAGAAAACATTTATGGAAATATTTTTTCTTGAGAATATAGATCATTATTTGTATTGAATTGTATTATTAGTTTGAGTATGTCATTGACTTATCATAGTCACTTATGAGTGTTATTATTATTACTGATATGCATTTGTTCGTTCGCTTCCCTAATTTGGAAACACTTTATTCATTTTCTCATTGTAATTTGTGTTATATATAATTAAATTGCTTATTAATGAATATAAACGTTCGTAGGACCGATAACAAAATAGTTACGTAGTATGTGAGCAACCCCCGAGCTGCTGCTGCTTTTCTGCAGTTGCTCATATTATGACATACTATGACCATTTTTTTGACCCATTTTACAGACGAATGATGACATATAATGAGTATGACTTATTCTCATAGTATGACATAAAATGAGTCAAAAATTTGCTTGGGTAGTGCTCCAAGGTGGTCAAGTGCAATCGAGCCATAATGAGAGAGAATCAAAAGTTTGCTTCACTGCTGCAGCGATGTAAGACGATGCAAAATGTCGCAAATTGATGATCTGCATTTGCTCAAGGTTGTACCATCCAATTAATCAACTAATCAATCTTATATATTGACACAGACAGAGTCAAATCTACACCCTCGCCTTCTGCATTGTTATGCATTTCATCTGTTTGGCAATTATCGTATTACTTCGAAATCGCTTTATGTGGTAATTAGTTAACTAGTTAACTACTAGTGGTATTTATTAATTTATTAATTAACTAAAAATTGATATTTTTAGACAATTTCATATGTGAGCACTTTTTTCTGTGTTTTATTAAATATCAGAAAGATTGGTAAATTAAATTATACTAGTTGGCTCTGTCAAGCAAGTGTCAATATTTTTTTTTATGAATTTTAACATTAACCTTAGCCCAAGTGGAAAAACTACATGAATGCCCATTTGAGGTCAAAATGATCCCAAGGTATTTTTGATATTATTTGATTGTGTTCGCTAAAGTCCAGACAATAAAAATACCATCTAAATTGCAGCTACCTAAATAGTACTAACTTTTCACTTTTACTTTGTGATAACACAAATTGTGTCACGATCTGGTCGAGTGTCTCTGAAATTAATCTGTCTAAAAGGTTTGGACTTTGTGATTTTGTTTATCACACAGATACTTATATTTACCTAAGAACACGATGTACAAATTTATAGACCATAATATAATAAAACATAGATAAATAAAATCACAAAGTCCAACACATTCGGGGCATCATCATTAATTCTAGTCCCACATCGAGGCACAATTTGTGTAACTGAGAGGTAAAATATGCTAAAATGTGCCAAAATTACAGTGTTTGACTCAATTTATATTGCTACAATTTAGATAGTAAAATCTATTTTTGTGTGTTTAATAAGCAATAACTGCAATGTCATTAATGATGGCATATATACTATAGCCATCATTGGGCAATTATGTTAAATTATTAGATAAGACAAATTTGAATGTTCCTCCGTTCCAAAAACATATATAAATATGTGCTAAATTGGACTTGCGAGCAATTGAGATGATACTGCAACTGAACAAACAAAAATGAAAAAACTGACAATCTTGGTCATTTCCCTGCAAGGAGTTGGTCATGTGAATGCCTGTGCCGGTGCCCTGTCTGGCCTACTCAAACAGGGCCATCGAGTGATCTTTGTTCTAAGCGAATTGTTCAAAGGCAAACTCGCGCCCAGCGGCTACGAGGAGTACATCATGCCACTGTCTGAAGTTGGACGTCGACTAATTGAAACAATTGGCCACAATGCTGGTGCTATAATGGCCCATTTACTTTGGGATGGCCATGTGATTGGGCCATACAGTCCATTGGAGAAATTTATTAATCATATACTTCTCGCCAAGTCTGCTGAATCACTTGAGTTCATGAATTCATTCGACAAAAATGTCAAACAAGCGATTGCACTGTTCAAGCCTGACTTGATCTATGTGGATGGGGAGCGGCTGCCGGCAGTTCTCCACTCGGACATACCTTGGATTTTGAACATTAGCCAACATCCGTCTTGCTTCATTCTCGATGAGAATCTACCTCCACCTGCCTCTGGTTAGTAATACTGTGTGATGCAGCGTATATACTATATATATATATATATATGTTTCTGATAGGCTTGCCATCTGACGGTGATCGATCAGAGTGGGCAGAATGGTCGGAGTTTCGACTGAATAGTTTCCAATGCAAAGAGGTGAATGATCTGTTTGAGAAAAATGGATACCCACGCTTTCCGAATGATAGATATCCAGAGACACAGCTATTCACTGTTTATTGTGTTCCCGAAGAGATGAATCGTCCTGAATTTCGAAAGCAAAAATCTTGGTTCAACATTGAGGTTTTCAACAAATCAGGCAGATCATCAAATATTGCTTTCGAATCGCTTGTGCCTAAGAATTTCATAGACAACGATCTTGGTGGGCGTT
This sequence comes from Rhizoglyphus robini, assembly GCA_023373905.1. Classification (NCBI taxonomy): domain Eukaryota; kingdom Metazoa; phylum Arthropoda; class Arachnida; order Sarcoptiformes; family Acaridae; genus Rhizoglyphus; species Rhizoglyphus robini. Next base: position 897,228 of record JAKIJQ010000048.1, on the reverse strand, counting down.
TCAGTGGAAAGTGGATCTACGTTTCAATGGGATCAATGTGCGCGGCTGATGTTGGACTGATGAAGCGACTGGTGGCAGCACTTGCACCCACCAATCACAAGTACATTGTCTCTACAGGGCCAAAAGAGAAGCAATACAGTCTCGCGCCAAACATGTGGGGCCAAGAATACCTGCCACAATGTGCAATCCTTCCCCATGTTGATCTGGTGATAAGCCATGCGGGCAACAACACAGTGACGGAAGTGTTTGCCGAAGGAAAGCCAATGATAGCACTGCCCATGTTCGCTGACCAGTTCGACAATGCACAACGTCTGCTCGAGACAGGCTACGGCACTCGCATTGATCCGTACAATTTTACTGAAACACAACTCGTCGATGCTATTGAGCAGATGCTGCTCGATGTTGTACTGCAACAGAAGCTAAGGAGAGCTTCCGAACGAATTCATGCCACAAACAAGCACGAAGAATTGGCACTGATGATTGAACGCAAACTAGCACTGTAGCAGTGCAGTCTTGATATATGATAACAGTTGACTCTTTATCCTGTTGACCTTAAATTAACATCATCATATTTCTGTTTAAAAACATTTATATTGGAGCACTGATATTAGGTCATTGTGAAATTAAATTCAAATTGGTGTGTTTGTGGAATAGCAACAGTACAACTTAACCAGAAATCGATTTGAAAAGAGAGAATAGAGTGTTCTTGTATGTGGACAATGACAACTAACTAAAACCATAGTTAAACATAGAACTTAGACATTGGATGATTAGAATGTTTTTGATTGACCTTGATTTCTCTAAACAGTATGAAGATATTACATGAGACACTTTACATTGTCTGTCTCTTCTCTGAACTCTGTTAGGACGTGTTTGTATACAAGTTGAATACAAATCGTTTGTTGTACATTGAAATATAACTAAAAATGAATTTTTTCTGTTATTTGTAATGCGGCTCATAATTTTGAGCACTTCTTGTTTACTAAGCTAAACTTAATTTAAGCCCTTAAATAAGCTTGAACAAACTTTTCAACAATTTTTCAACAATAATTTTTACATCATGGACTTAACAAAGTTTCACCAAAATGACAACCTTAACATGTTTCTTTATTATCTTATATAGACTAATCTTAAATAAACCATCATTAACATTACATTATTATTTTTTGCTTATCAACAAACCCTTTTTGAGCTGACGTTAATGGGGGGTTTTTATGACCAGTGAATTGCATTTAGTTTTTGAAGACGTTGATTTTATATTAAATGATATATGAATACGCTTAGGTCAAATGTCGAACGTTGCGAGTATGAAGTACATGGCCACGATGGTTACTATCACCGAAACGCTGACGAACAACAGCAAGAGATGTAATTGCACGGGATGAAACCTCAAGCCGAAAACACGAGTTGCAACAAGTGTCGAACGCGTACACAAGCACAAACCTTAACTTTGAAAAATATTTCCAGAAACAACCAACAAAAGGTACAAATCAATCAGCAAAAAGTGAGACAAAATGGAAGATTCGCCAGATGAAATTGATCAAAACGCCAACGAAGTAAAGAAATTTAATATATTAATTGCATTAAACGGTAAATTAAAATTTGATTTAACTGGCCTAATACAAGAATTGTACGAAAGGTACCCAACTGCTTGACACAGCGCGGGTGGCATTCGCTGCGCTGCTTGCTGTACCTTCCAGCAGTGCTTTTTGTCAGGCAAGCTGAGTCGTCAGGCATTTAAGGCCGCACTGTATTCTAAAGATTGCGTCGCTTTATACCAACATAATTTGGTTCAGTTTTCATCAGTTTAAATCTGACCTCTATTTTGAGTGTTAACATTTTTTTTCGACAAACAAGTCGTTAAATTCTGGTCGTTGGAATTGAAAGTTATATATATAAATATTAAGGCAAGTCGAGGCTCAATTTTTCGTTAAAAATTTCAAATTATTTTAATATCTTAAGTTATCGGTTATCTCATTATCTATCATCTTACAAAAAATTAGAACAATATTCCGACGAAAAGTCTCGAAAAATCCACATTTCCAAGATGCACTTTTCGCATTTGCCCTCTACCGGCCAATGCATACCGTAAAATCTCAAACTAGCGCCGCGGCGCTTATTAATTTCGTCAGAAAATTTTTGGCCCAAAAACCGGTTTCTCGTAACGTCCACAGTGCTTTTTTCTGCGGCGCTTAAACGAATGCGGCGCTTATTTGAATGCGGCGCTTGTTAGAGATTTTACGGTACTTTTTAGTTTTTCCCTTCTACTGCAAATCAAGACCTATGCATTTTGTTTTTGTTTCTTCTCCTACAAAACTGATCCGATTTTGTTGAACAAGGGCATTTATTAAAGGTAATAAGATTCTCTATTTGGCGGACAGAAAACATTCTAAAAATTGTATCTTATCTGATCGTAAGTTCATCTTAAAGTGGTCAAAATATGCTACTTTTTTACATTTTTTGATCTATATTCTCAAGAAAAAATATTTCCATAAATGTTTTCTGATGCCGTTAAAGCCAATCAATTTATCATTAATTTAAGCTATAATATGGTTGGTACAATTGGTCAAATATTAAAGGAGAAGTAACTTTTCAAATATCATCTAGTCAAATCTATAGATTTGAGCTAAAGGGGCCATTCACAGAGGACGTTACCCGCGTCTGTCCTTAAGGCAAGTCGCGGCTCAATTTTTCGTTAAAAATTTCAAATTATTTTAATATCTTAAGTTATCGGTTATCTCATTATCTATCATCTTACAAAAAATTAGAACAATATTCCGACGAAAAGTCACGAAAAATCCACATTTCCAGGATGCACTTTTCGCATTTGCCCTCTACCGGCCAATGCATACTTTTTAGTTTTTCCCTTCTCCTGCAAATCAAGACCTTTGCATTTTGTTTTTGTTTCTTCTCCTACAAAACTGATCCGATTTTGTTGAACCAGGGCTTTTATTAAAGGTAATAAGATTCTCTATTTGGCGGACAGAAAACATTTTAAAAATTTTATCTTATCTGATCGTGAGTTCATCTTAAAGTGTTCAAAATATGCTACTTTTTTACATTTTTTGATCTATATTCTCAATAAAAAATATTTCCATAAATGTTTTCTGATGCCGTTAAAGCCAATCAATTTATCTTTAATTTAAGCTATAATATGCCACAATCGGTCAAATATTAAAGGAGAAGTAACCTTTCAAATATCATCTAGTCAAATCTATAGATTTGAGTTAAAGGGGCCATTCATAGAGGACGTTACCCGCGTCTGTCCTTAATTGAATTACTACAGTACTCCGGGAAATTCGGATACATTTTTTACGGAATCTGAATTGTATTATATGTATGAATAGAGAAATATTTACAATTATGCTGTCTTTCTTAAGTTATATATAATTTCAATCAATATTTTCGCCATTTATTCACTGATTTTCAGTATTTTTTGTTTTATTTTGGCTAATTTATAGTCAAAATAGGAAAGTTTGCTAGGAATTAAGTTAAGAAGCACTAAAAATTCTGTCTAAGACAACTAAATAGATGGGCAATTTGAAAGTGCGGGCAATATTCAGGTGCGGGCTATACACGAAAGTTTTTACAGTTTCAGAAAAATTGCGGGCTATACACGTGGTGCGGGCAATACACAGGGTGCGGGCTATTGTCGCGAAATTACGGTAACAAAAATTTGAACAAAATTTTATTGTGAAAAAATCGCGAACCTTATAATAGTCAGTCATCCTGACTATATCGATGAGAATATGCTCAGCCTTAGCTAGAACCTTTATTGGGGCTAGATTGTTGGCACTTTGTTGGCACACCACCTACAAATGCAGATGTGTAACGAAGTGTCATTCGATTTTATTGACATTTCTTCCTTCTCAACAACTCAAATTGCACATAACTGAAAGGTGAGACCAAATCAAAGAATAGTTCTACAACGGCTTTCGCGTTAACAGTTGCAGACAAAGAAGTAAATTTACGTGCATTTGCCATTTTAATTTTCCAGGACAGTGGACTGCTGTACAGTTATGCGTTTCGCACAATTGAAAACTATCGAATCACCAATGAATCGTTTCAAATTGTAGATCAACAAAAATTTTGATTTTGATGATATAATTCAAAAATATTCGTATTTATACATATTCATAGATCATATCTTACGTTGGCCTGTTCTTCTTGTTTATTTATTTATATTTACATTTGTTTCATTTTTTATGAAATTCAAATAGTATAGAGTTAATTAAAATCAAATTAACTGACAAATAAATAAAAATTGATTTGTGATTATAAAAATGATCGAGCTTTTTTTGTTGATTAATTGGATTAGTAAAATAACCAACATTAATCATTAATGATTGATTGTACAATGTACATGATTAAAAATGATTAATCAGACTAAATAGTCGCTCAAAAAGACTTATGGAAAGTTACTTTGAAATAAACTTTTGTCGAACAAATTAAGTACAAAAATTGATTTTATTGGCAAAATATCGAGCATATTTTAAAACAATTTTACGGAAATCATTCTGAAATGAAATGTTAATAAAATTCTAGATTAGATTTTTTTTAAATTATGAAAATTTGTAAACTCACCCGAAATCTTCTACTCATGAAGGAGTACACAATCGGATTGGAGAAACTGCTCGCCATGGCCAACCAGTGGCACACCATGTAAATGTACACCTGTGCGTGGTACTGCGTCTCAGTGCAGAACCACACCAACTCGTACTCCACCAGAAATTGGTACACTTTCATGGGTCCCCAACAGACACAGTACACCACGATTATGACCAAAATGATTTTGATTATCTAATCAAATGATTTTGTGTTAATTTGAGCATTGAAATCTATTGAGAAAATACCGTAGCCCGATCATTAGCATCACCAAACGTCCTTTGAATAGCAGTCTTGTTGTAGTATTGTGAATTTGATCTCAGAAATGGTGGTTTCGGTCGCGATGATTCAATTGTTTTCATTTCAATGCAATCGATATGAAATATCGATGAGGTCATCTTAAATATAGATTTGATTACTAATGATAACCAATTTTACAAAATTACCTCGTTCAAGTTTGGCTGTGAACTATATTTGATGTCTTCAGGTGTAATATGTTCTGCATAAAGCGAAGATTTCAACCAAATCAACCTGCGCATTATCGCAGAATACGAACACACCAACACAACCAACGGAAGAACAAAAGTGAGCGCCAAATTGAAGATCATGTAGATTCGTTTATTCTCTCGACTCAGTTCGTTGTCGTAACTGCACTCACAGTAGACGGTTTCATTGTCATCCATAACGTACTCATTGACATAGGTATTCTTGATAGGGAAATACGAATAGGTACTACCCACGATCCAAATGAGCACAATCAAACTGTTGGCATTCTTTTGAAGCCAATGATAAAAGCCCGAGAATGGATAGAGGGCTACTGTGTATCTGTAAAAAATTTGAAAACATCAAAAAACATTTTTTAAAAATTATTAAAAAAAACATAAAACTTAAAATTCCCCAAAAAAATTCAACCAACCTTTCAATCCCAATGATAGTCAACGTATTCGCGGTTATAAAAACACTCAACAGTTGAACATACTGAGTCATCGGACAGAGCCATGCAGGAAAATCCCATCTACCATTCATAAAGTCCATATACGTAATCGGCACACAGAATACCGCAAATATAATATCCGCCACTGCGAGATTTATCAGATATTTTCGCAGATTTCTCCTTGGAACTTCATGATTTTGAAGTTGTACCAAAATTACGATCACATTTCCAATCAACGCCACAGCAGTTGTCAACGAATATAAAAAAGTTAAAAATTGTCGAATTACTGGAGATGAAATTGTCTCTACATCTGTTGGTGTGAAACAATCAAAGTCTTGCTGCTGGAGCGTTGCTGCACCAGATAAGTCGTTGTTGGTTTCATTGTTGATTAGAAAGAAGGAACTCGTGCTCAAATCCATGATTAGTCGTATATGCTTTTGCGAGCGCAACAAAAATGACTTTTTAGTACGGAGCGTTGATTTCTTCCTTAACGTGAACCTTGTTAGCACATATGAAATATATTGACGTGATTATACAGCTAAAACTGTTTGATAATCATCAATTAGACGTCAGACCCATCAGTGGTGATAAAGTCACTCATCGATTTTTCACGTGTTTGGCTGTTCTTTCAATAACATAAGCTTCATAAAATTGAGGGGCTCACATGGCTAATATAACACATGGATAATATAATATGATTGTTTACATTATCGAGTCTATTTAGAAAGATATTTGAGGCCTAAAGCTTTGTATTCAAACTTAAACAAAACATGATGGAAAGTCTGGTCATGCTGAGACAGTTCAAGTCTTTGTTCATCTTTTTCTCGCGTTGTGCAATATATTTAGTAGTTATCAAACTTACCTAATTTGGTTGCGGCAGATAGCAATCAAGAGAAGAAAAAGGCACAAAATCGAATGAAAATTGATTGTATCAACTGGTTAATGTTATCAGCCCAAACACTGCTTTTGGCAAGTGAATTTTTTGGTTGCAAACTTTGGAGTTTGACATCTCATCAACGCATATCATCGTCGATTACTGTAATCAATACATCGGACAGATTATTGAATTGATTGGCTAAAGTGGCTGTGCAAAAGTGTACTGTACAAAAGTTGCCGATGCAAGTTGAGACTTGAGCTTGAGACAAAAATAATGTTTTGCCTAAAAGCGAATATATCGCTTTCAATATTGGGCAAGATAGTCAATCTTTGAACCTTGGTAATATTGACTGGCCACTTACCAACAAAACCTTGGATAAGACACATCCAAAATAGTAAACAGTTGAAACGCGTAATGGAAAATCACTATGAACATTGGACATTGGATCAATTTCATTCGATGACGACTTCGATGCAGGCACCAACGAAAAAAATTGACAAATCTTGTTTGCATCAATTGATGTCATTGCTAACGGATGTTTATATTAGAATATGAATTGTTTCACTCAAAAATATCTATTTGTGCCATTATGTGGATCAGGTAGATGATATACTTTTTTTACAAATTAATAAATACGAAATATAATCCAAATTGAGCTTGCTTCCTTTGACATTTATCTAAAAATCTCAGCCTCGTTAAGTTATCCTCTTCATCATCAATATAAACATTTTTTTATTGATTTGAGATACATTGATAATTGCGTCAATGACGTGCTTGGCTGCTCTCATTGATATGAAACGTTGACCGAAAAAAAGAAAGATCGGAAATATTCCATTGAAGAGCAACACAGACACTAAACATTGCATTGCACCGACATTACATAGAGGACACATGCTTGAGACATCATGAGACAAACATATGCTTCAGTCAGTACTACCAATCAGTAAGTAATACCAAATAAAGCGAATAAAAAAAGATGGTTTCTATTCTATTTTTATGCAGCTTTAAGATGTGCCTTATATAATGGTAAGAGAAAATGAAAACTCATTCCATCTTATACAAAACGACCGAATGTCAAACTAGTGAAATCAAACACGAATGCGAATACTCAAATTGGTAATCATCACCATTCTCATACTCATAATCTGCTTCTCTATATGTGGTAAGCTAATATTTTTTAAGCTAAATATTTTTAAAACAATTTATACTAACATGCCAATCTATCAGATTGCACCTCAAACAAAACAACAAACCCGCGAAACATTCCACGACGACCACGACGTAGAAAGATTCATCCATTGATCCTGTAATTGTTAAAGTTTTCTTATTCTTTTTTGTATATGTAATTTTGGTAGACAATAAAAAAACTCCGTAGGTCGTAGAATGTGCTTGTTGTGTTATTTATTGCTTCCATTGATGGTCAATGGTGGAAAATTCAATAGAAAATTTCAAAAGCACATTCTTATATGACTAGGCATTATAATTATTTGTTCTTAAAATAGAAAATTTCGTTATTTTCCACAATGTTAAATATTTTTGTGGTTAATATAAAAGAAGACGCTCAAAGAACGTATTGATACGTGATTGTAAAAAAGAAACGAAAATGTCGCTTAGCAAAAATCGCCCATTTAATCATCTTCAATTGGAGGCAGATTCGAACAATTTGATTAATCTCGAGTTAAATTTGTCTTGTATTTACAATCATCTGGTAAGTTATAAGAAAAATTACTTGTAAGATATTTTTAGCGGCAATTTGTATTATAATTTTTGAATTCTATCTAGTCAAATCTTCTGAAACATGCCGATTTTAAGAAATTCTTACTCAACTATAGTCAAGAAGAGCTGAATCGCGCTGATAAGATGATTCAATATCTCAGCACGCGCGGTGGATCTGTCGAATTGACCAAACTTCCGATCCCCAGTAGCGAAACTTTAAGTTCAAGTGCAAAAACGCTTGGAGCCGCTTTTGTACTCGAGAAAATGATCAAACGTTGATTCAGTTGCGTTCAAAAAGCCTGTAAAAATCAAGATAAAGTGTTTTTCGAATTCTTGCAAAAAAGAATACGCCAATGATCGAGTGAAAAGTATTGACCGACTCGTTACTATTCTGCACTGCAGCAAAGTTTCGAAAAAGAGAATTTACCATTTCCACAGCTGTTCTACTCCCAAATTGGTCATAAACATCAGATGAGTGAATTTCTCGGAGCGCTGGTTCAATACACACTCAATCAAAATGGTTTATGGGAGAAAATATAAAAACAAAATTTGCAACAATTGAACATATATATCCAAGCTAATTTTATTTTGAAATAAAAACCAATTAATTAAATTAAATTATTATTATTTCTTATATGATCACAAAAAAATCATTTTCTTAGATAACAGAGTGCAAGGTTGGGTCAAACAGATAAGGCAGAAAAAGTAACTAACTTGTGCTTGTTTTCGATTTGATCGAGAGATCAGAAGGCAAATGTTACGTTGACGGTGACTCTGTAACCATATGAGGATGAGAGCATTCCAAGGTCTCCAATATATTGCAGCTGGTATCCTCTTGTGCAGCGTTAAAAACGTTGTATTTCACCGTTCAATTGTCAATTGCCTTATCTAAACAACCACAAACCAGTATACACCAACTAGAATGAACCAACTTGTCATGCATTGTGACATTTGTAATCAATTTGAACTTGTATTCCCTGAAAGTAGACTACTACTACTCCTACACTACCAATCTTGTTGCTACTGACAACGAAAAACATACAGTAACTTTGTTGTATCCCAATTTGCTGTCTGCATTTGTTGTTTGTATGACAGACTAACGTGTCTAACATACAAAAAATGTCATGCTCAAGCTTGGAAACAATTGGCCTTGTAGCCCTCGTGTATTTTGTGTTTTACAAGCCACTGAAAATTTTGTACTTTTGGCAGCGAAATAGAACTTCGATTGCATATGAAACAATACTGAAACCTTATCCTGATGATTATGCGGTCATTACAGGGGCGAGTGATGGCATTGGACTGGAGTATGCGAAACAATTGGCCGAGAAGGGATACAACTTAATGCTACTCAGTAGGACGGAGGAGAAGTTGAAAAAAGTTGCTACTGAAATTCAGAAACAATTTACTCAGTGTAAAAAGGTATGTCTAAACTTTATAATATTTAAAATTTAATAAAATCCTTTATCCCAAGGTCGAATATCTAGCAGTGGATTTCACTCGTACCGACATTTACGAACGCATCGAACAAAAACTCCAAACCCTTGATGGACCAATCCACATTTTGGTGAACAATGTTGGAACAACCTATCCGTATCCTGAATACTTTGCCAACTATCCTGAGGGCTACAATTTAAACTTGATCAACGTAAACATTGTGTCTGTTACTGCAATGTCGGAAATTGCCTTGAAAATTTGGACCAAACAAACGTTTTGTTTAGTTGACCAGAAGAGACCTAAAGGCGTGTTGATCAACATTTCTTCGATGGCTGGTCTTGCAGAATTGCCTCTGTTTTCCACTTATAGTGCATGTAAGTAATTTTTTAATAATTTTTAAATAATCTTAAAATTATTATTTCAGCTAAGGCTTACATGAACTACCTGAGTAAAATCCTCTCAATCGAATATGCCAAAGACAACATTCTGGTCCAAAACGTTACACCAAACATTGTTGAAACCAAACTAGCCGCATCAATGCACGATCCAACATCAGCAGTGCCAGCAAAGGATTATGTACAGTATGCGTTGAAAGCAATCGGTGCGGAACAGTCCACAAACGCCCACCCAAGACACAAGTTGATCAACAATTTTTTCCTTGGTCTCAAAGGAGTGCTGTGGGAAAGTCTTTTCTACAAACTAGGAATGAATGTCTCACTAAAGGCAAGGGAAGAAGCTTTGAAAGAGCAATTGATTAATTGTTAATTATTGAACAATAAACGCAATCTAATCTTGATTCTGTTGAGCTTCAATTTTTTGGCTAAAAGCCATCAAAAGATAACCGAGATAGAAGTAGATGAACTGTAAATCATTTTTAGTATATTTAATTCTAATCAAACTTTACTTTACCTCAAGAGCATTTGTATAAGTAATCGATTGAAGTGATCCAACAGAGAGAGCAATTTTGGGTCCTTGCAGTAGCCTATTGTACAGATCGTCATATTTCATTTTGTACCACAACCAAACTGAGCCTCGAGTCATTGACTGCAATTTTGGTATAAACCGTTTTGGTAAGTGGTAAATCGAACAGCACCAAGACAGTGGTGCAATCACAATGAGAAGTGCAAAGCACTGAATTGCGATAACAGTGCAGCTCACCATCAGGTCAATCAGCGTTTGTTGGACAAAGACACTTCGTTGAATGAGATAAATGTTGACTGGAACATTGGTAAGAAAGAATACAAACATCGCCCGATCGAACAGCTCTTCGCCGCCACAAATCACCAGTGAACAGACTTTGTGATGTTCCACAAGTTGATAACGAATTATGGGAAGAGCTCGACGTGGCAAAAGTCGTCCAGAGTGTCGAGACAGTTCAATCAGCTTCACAACCTTTCGCCCAAGTTTGATCACATGACCTGTGTATACTGAAATGCCCATAAAGGAACAAAGAACCAAAAAGAAAGATAATCGAATCAGCTTGATCAGTACATAGTAAACCAAAGATAGATCAAACATTGTCCAGATAATGATATACCACGGATGGGACAGTAGATTGCAATTGTAAATGTTGATCGACATGAAGATCACATAAAGAAATGTGATCGCAATCTGAGAGAAACAACCTATTGCATCTGCTACGAGTAATTCCAACAGTAATTTGGTTCTTAATTTTGCGCAAATGTTTGGTAGAATCAACAAAGGACGGCCAAACAGTTTGTCCTTGTTGACATTTTCCAAATTCAACCAAATGTTAACTTTTGCTACGTTTAAACAGACAATTCTTGAAACAAATTCTGAAAGAATCCATTGATTGTAAGAATTCAAAGCATTTCGAACCAGTTTTTCTTTTTCTTGAACGATTAATCTCATTTTGCGTTCATCAAGCCGATACTTGAAATATTGTTCTTGATTGACCACCACCAGCTGGTGCCACCATCTCCATGTTACAGTGCCAACATTGAGATGGTACAACGAATGGTAACAGACAAAGTTGAATATCTCAAACAGCCAAACATTTACCATAATGAATGGTTCGTAAAGGTGGGAGTTGTGTTTCAAGAAGTATATAATCGCATCGTACGTGTTGTAGTCGTACCAGGCGGTTTTGAAATTGCGTGACATGATGTAGACGATAAACAGAATTCGAGTACTGTACAGCAGTACAAAACAGTCAAACTAGTATTGATGCTTTGATTTTTCAGACTTGTGATCCTCAACCATTTCTTTCATCATTCGATAGTAGGGACGATAGAATTTGGAGTTTATAAAGAGCTTCTTTGCCAGGCTCAGCATTTTATTTCGCAATTAGACAAAATCTTTTAAACAATTTTAAATATTTGATTAAAAGTCAAACAAAGTTGAATCTTTGAAAATTAAATTTTGAAATGCTTTCTCATTTGTACCAGACAAACTTTATAACGAACTTTTAAAGTTAAAGTACATTTTAATTATCATTTCAAAGAAATTTCCAATTATTTATTGTTAATTTCTTAATTTTATTTGTAAGAAAACTTAATAAAATTAAATTAAAGTGCAATTAAAAGTACAGATTCCTGAAACTGAAAGAAAACATAAATCTAAAAAAAGTTTACAAAGTTATGACAAGTTGTCATTTTTACATTTTAACTAGAATATGGGAAAAATAACTCAATGCTGAGCAATGAAAATTATAAGTCCAATATTTAACTAAAACTACCAAATAGGCAACATAATTACAAGTTCAATTTTATGATAATTTTTAGGAAAATTTCATTATGCATAGACACTCGACTATTCCCATTAATTAAGTAATAAATTAAAGATTGTCATTTGACAAGTCTGTGCAATCATGATTCAATTCAGTGCAACAATTTTCAAGTACATTTGATGATCACGTAATTAGAAATCAGGAGATGAACATTCGAGAATGCTGACTCGGATGATTGACTTTGCTTCGAAAGTTTGAAATAGGTTCAACCGAAACCCAATGATGCGTTCACGAATAAAGATGGTTAAAAAGGTGGAAAACAGTACACAAGGTTGACAATTAACGCGTCTTAATTAACGTATACAATAACCTTGTCCGATCTTAATATAAAAGCAATAAAAAAAACTCGATTCCAACTATGAATCTGCAAATTTGCCAAATCAAATTGATCAACATTTTAAAGCTTGACCTTTTTTAAAAAAATGTTTAAATTAATATTAATCTTTGCTCTTTTCTTTGTGTTTGTACATGAATGTAAATAAAATTTTTGTCATAATCTTATTTAATTGATAATTTATTTCATAAACCAATAGGTCAATCTGCGCCGAGATCACGTTCTTCAACGCTGAAACGAAATGACCGCTTGGATTCAGATACAAACGATGACGATGAATACTATCCCGATAATGAACGTGACAATCGTGAATCAGTTGGTGATATCATCAGTAGATTTTGGCGTTCCTTTCGAAAGTTATGGCGATGTGAGTTAGGATCTTTTTAATTTATTATTTTAATTAATTAAAATATTTTTTAATTGTATTAGCTGGAAATTTGGGAAATTTTCTCTCGAACGTAAATGACCAATTCAAATCGATGGTCAACACTGTGTTTGACCGCGATCTTCTCGATACAGATCGAGAGTATCGACGAAGAGATTCTCGAGCTCGGGATAAAGAGGACGAAGACAGAAAGAGGGACGACTGACTTGATTGGCTGATTCAGCATTATCTTTAAATGATTGATTAATCATAGATCAATAAAATATTCATTAAATCTAAATAATTTTAAATTTTACTTAACTAACATTTGAGAGAGTTTAATGAAATGATTTTTCAGTATGGCGACCCGAGCATTTTCTTGTTGTACTTATTATTCCACAACAACTATGAATTATTTCAACAATGCACAGAGTTCAAAAACCTTACACACATGCCTTAAAACCAAAATGATTATTCATTTAAATCTTAATTAACAGTGTCTTTGAATATCTTAAATTGCATGATGCAATTTTCAATTTAATCATGAATCACTTGATCTATTATAATTTTGTCATAGATTGAGAGAGCACTGTGCACGTTCAGCACTGAAATTCCTCTTCTTAGGACAATTCTAGAACATTTTAAAACTTGTGATTGGTTAGTAACCTTGATTTGTTTTGTTAAAATTCTAAATAATAATCAACAAACAAAGACGCGCAATAAATCAAGGAAATTTAAAAAAAATCTAAGTAATTCTATTAATAGTATACAAAGCAATGCATCATTGAGTTATTAGTCATTAGCTTGATGAACTTTTGGACTTGAAGCACTTGAGTGCAACTTTGATGCATTTAGACATTTTTATTTACACTACTTTCTGATTTTATTAATCGCATACCAAACATTCACTCATTCGATAATTTGTTTCTTCATCAATTTTTACGAAATGAAGATGATAATAAGGAAAAACTTTCCGTATATAAATGAGGATTACTTTTGCATTATTTTCTGATCTAAAAAAGATTTGATTTTTTAAATTAAATTTTTAAAAATTAAATTAAATTTCGAAATAATTGTACATTATTTATTTAAATCTATTTTTTAAATCTATTTTTTAAATATGATTGACACATGATGTAATCTACGTCAATAGAAATCAATCTTTTTAACATTCTTTAGCCCATCAAGCTTATTTTGAGTTTTCAAGTTATTCTTAGTTTTATCATGAACAGATATGAAGGAATTAGGGTTTGCTTTCGTGATTTGGTTCAAATTTATCACTATTTTCATTTTGTGTAGTCATTAAGTAGAGCAGATGATTTTAGAAAATGAGCTTTAGGAATAGAAATCAATTAGTTTAAAAGTCAGTTTTAAATATGTAAAGTTTTAATGCTTTATATAAATTTTTTGTTAATACCTTTTGTGCCTGGACCAATTGGTTCCGTGACTGGAGACTTAGATAAAGGAATTGGAATTTGTTTTCCACTCGGTGACGTCACTTTCATTGCGGGCAATAGACGTTTGGAGGGTAGATTGGAGGTAAGTTGAGACACTGATTTCGACTCTATTGGGACCAGTTCCGCATTGGCACTGAAGGTTACTCGCTTTTGGATTGCTCTTTTTGTTTTCAACTGTTTGAGTGGCGATGATTTTTGCTTTTTGGATCGTGATTTCACTCTCAACTGAGATGATTAATGATCGGCTTTTATGAGGTGTTTCTATTTTTCTTAAGATTGTTTGCGCCCAACTTGACAGTGTGATTGGTCGGCAACGCGCCAAGCTTTTTGTGAGTTATTCCAGAAGGGCGTTCAATTTTGCGTATTAATTTACACTGAATCATTGCATCTTTCTTATCATTACGATTGTTTGATGCAGGTGTCACAGTTTTGGAATTAACAATGTTTGAACATTTTGTACATTTGAGACTATTCGTTGGCTCCACAAGTTTACACAAAAGTACACTCAAACGTTGAAGAAGCTTTCGGTTAATTTTTGACATGAGATTTATTGGACTGCACCTGGAGTATTGAATCCACGAGTGCAGATGCTGCCTCGGTGGACAAGGTCCCATAATCAATGTCGAGTGTGAATTCTTTTGTTAGCAAACGAATATTCTTTTCGTAGTCCATTTGATTTATTTTTTTTGTCTAAAGGTAACACGAAAAGCAATAGTTTGAAAGTGAAGATCAGTTTCCGGATTGAAGAATATTTAACCAGAACACACATTAAATATGTTTACAATATAATGACGCACATGTGGTACGGTCAAGGTATTGTTCAAATATAAAATCAAATTAAAGAGCAAACAGTCCTTCAAATAATTAGAAAAATGGCCGAAATGTTATATTTGCCAAAAAGTTCTCACTAAACACATTAAAGTTTATTTTCTGGTAAACGTAATGATAATGATAATAATGAGCGCAATGATACTTGGTCGTCTGGCTGAGACGGACGAGATATTCGATTGTAAATAGAAATTTCAATTAAGTTACAAAGAGCAAAAAAAATTAGCAAACAAAACTTTATGTTTTATTCAAAATTACAAATATTTAATCAAATTTCATCGATTCCAACAAGTCAATAAACAGCGAAACTGGTGTAATATAAGTCTTGTTGTTGCGCTTAACTGGCCTTGGTGCTGGTCCAAGTCTCTCGCAGGCATTGGTTTGCTCGTTGTAATCACCACAAGCCGCATTGACCATCGATCCTGTCTCACCATTCACCAGTTGTATAATCCTTGGTACGGCATCTCGTAGGCAAGGTATTGATTCAAAATAATTTTCAGTGCATTGTTGAAATTCAACAGCCAAACTGAAAAATTTGATTTAAATCATTAAAAGCATTCCTTAAATCTAAGTTCCCAAGTAGTGATGTTAAAATCGAATACGACATTCGAATATTCGCGAATATTCGAATATTCGTATTCGAATACTACAGTTTTGAAAATTTTACGAATATTCGAATATACAATATCACTGTCATAGGTATTCGAATTATTCGAATAATATTCGAATATTAGCACCATCAAATTATACCCATTTGCTATTTTGTGTTTTGAAGTACTGCACTTAAGTGATTACTTGTTAGTCCCTGTTAGCCTGACTTGACAACGTTTTGTCTGGTGTCTAGACAAATGCCTAGCCAGTAATAGTAGTAGTGGTAATTAGTGTTGAGTTTGTATGTCACCTTGTTAGCAATGCTTGCCCATTAGACGTGGTGTAAGACAATGAAATGAAAGTGGGGTGCCTTCTCGGAATTTGTGGCGACACACGAGGCAATTGCCACTAGCACTAGTGAATGAGGCACCGTGTAGATTGTCTACTTGATCTCCCTTGAAAGTCGTCGTCCCTTTTTAGACTTTTTCGAGAACCACGTGTCTCACGTTTGTTGGGCTTTCAATTTAGATTTAGATGACATGCCTGCTTTATATTTTTAAACAGTTTTGTTTTAATCTCTTGATTTGTTTTGTTTTCACTTGTTCCATCCAAATATTGACGTTATTTACTGCAACAACACTTTTTTATTTTCAAATCAATCTGTTAACATGGGCAAACGAAATTCTACTGAATTAGGCAAAGGAAGAGCCCCTGTCCTTGGGTATTTTAATTTTTCTCAAGATGCTGATGGTCAAGCATGGGCCAAATGTAAAGCATGTGAATTTGTTGAACCTCCAGTTGAAACGATGCTTAAGTACAACGGGAGTACTACTACAAACTTGCTCAACCACTTTCAGCGCTTTCACCCAAAAGAATATGCTGACATTAAGGGAGAAGAAATTCCAACTGAAAATGACGGTTTGTTTTTACTAAATATAATAACATTATTTAACATTTACATTATTTACAGATGTCGAAGATGAGCCCGCAAACAAACGACCGAAAACTATGCGCGATTATTTACATGTTCGAGCACTTACTCATGCCGAACAGGAAAATATTGAAAACTCCATTGTCCACATGGTTGCGGTGGATTTTCAACCTGTTTCGGTGGTTGAAAATGTCGGGTTTCGGAAACTCTGCAGAGCACTCAATCCAGCGTTTCATCATATTAATCGCCAACGAGCAACCCAACTTATTCATGACAAATATGAAAAAGTTCAACCGGTAATGGCCGAATTTATTAATCAAGCAGATGAAATGTCGCTTACTGCCGATGCTTGGCAATCCGATGCACTTCAGCATCATTTGACGGTTACTGCACATTACATGGTTGGAAAGAATTTGCACGAAACGCGTCTTGGAACCCGACCAATCAACAAAGAAGACGCCGATAGCATTGCCGCTACGATTGAGGGAATACTTCGAGACTGGAACATCTCCAAAGAGAAAATCATCTGTGTGGTGACTGACAACGGAGGTGGAATGCCTGCTGCGATTGAAAAATTGGGACTGATACGTATTCCTTGCACTGCACATACTCTGAATTTGGCAGTGAACGATTTATTTCAATCTCCGATGGCCAAAGACCTCTTTGCTAAAGCTCAAAAAGTTGTTTCGTATTTCCGTGACAGTGCACCTTCAAAACATGCCCTTGATGAAATTCAGAAAACGGTGATGAATCAGGAGACTCCACTAGAGTTGCTCGGATGGATGGAGGTTCGTTGGAACACTCGTCTATTCATGTTGCGCAGAATTTCCCGTTTGAAGCCTGCGATAAACGCTTATTGGTCTAACAATGACCAAAGTCCTATTTTGACCAATGAAGACTTTTTGCTTATTAAAGACTTGGTCAAAATTTTAGAAGCAATTGAAAAAATCACGAATGATTTATCCGGTAGCAAGTATCCTACTCTATCAATGGTGATTCCTTTGATCAATTCCGCTGTTAAGTTGTTGAACTTATACGAGTTTGTTCCTCAAGAAAGGAGCAAACAAGTCATATTCCAGAAAAGTATCGACTTGTTAGTAAAGAAGGCCAAAAAATTAGCCGAGAACTTGCTTCTATTTTGAAAAATAGATTCAAGAACGACTGGAAACCAAGCAAACGACCAATCCAGTATGACGTCGAAGGACATGAACTCATGAGAGAAGCCACTGTAATGGATGCTCGCTTCAAAGCGAAACTTTTTTGATGATCCCAACAAAGCTCAACTTGCACGCCTCAATATTATTAATCAATTGAACTCTATTGTTGACTCGAATGTGGTTGAAGAACAATATTCCGAGAAAGAAAATGAGCCGAG
The DNA here is from genome assembly GCA_023373905.1 of Rhizoglyphus robini. Classification (NCBI taxonomy): domain Eukaryota; kingdom Metazoa; phylum Arthropoda; class Arachnida; order Sarcoptiformes; family Acaridae; genus Rhizoglyphus; species Rhizoglyphus robini. The sequence continues at coordinate 879,033 of JAKIJQ010000048.1, read as the reverse complement.
CAAAGAAATGGATTTGTTTGATTTTTCCGATCTTTACAACTTGTCTAACAGTGATGAGCAGGACGGTGGTAAACTGTTTGACGACTATTTGGCTGCCCCTATGTTGTCCCAATCCTCAAATGCTCTAGATCAAATTGAACGTATTTCTATGGGCAAGTATAATGATGCTTTTGTTCGATTGCAAAGAAAATATTTTTGCATTCCCGCTACGTCTGCCCCATCTGAACGGGTTTTTTTTCTTCTGCCGGATACATATCATCAGACAGACGAAATCGAACTGGCAACGATCTGCTGAATGAGTTGGTTTTTTTAAACCACGCCCTTCCAATTTATGAGGATATTCAGAAAAACCAAAACTGATTTAGACATCACTTTGTATTACTAATTTTTACGATAATCTTGTAATCAATTCATTTCTTATAAAACATTCTTTGTATTGCTTCATGAAACATTTATAATACATTTTTACCATTGATCTAATAAACATTGCATATCCAAATGAGCCTTTTCAATCGATGAACTGTGGGGACAACTAGAAAATATGCATCTTTGGATTTTTAAAAAATTGTTTAGTATTCGAATATTTATCGAATATTCGAATATTATTCGCGAATATTCGAATATCAAATTTTGAAATCTGGCCATTATTCGAATATCTTGGTATTCGAATACTGTGTGAAAATCCTATTCGAATATTCGAATATTCGTAAATAACATCACTATTCCCAAGGCTTACCAACAAAAGTGCGGAGTCTTTTTGTTGTCTTCCTTCACATTGACCAACTGTTTTGCTTTGTTCACAAATCGATCCAAACATTGTCGTGCTAGTGGATCAGGTCTGATGTGTTTGTTGGCACACGGAGCGTGTTGCAGCAATTCCTTCACAATTGTCGATTGCTTCTTGACATTGCAATGTTTCTTTAAATTTTGCTTGGACGTATAGATAAAAACTTTCACCAAATCTTTCACTGTTTTGTGGTAACATTCAGCAAAGAATTTTTCAGTTTTCTCAGTGATGCTGGAAAGTTCTCTAAAACGAAACAAAATGTTAATTTGTAAAAAAAAACTTTGGACACTCACTTGCAATAGCCTTGAAGTTCACTCATCGATTCAGGAAATCTGTACGCAGAATGTGCACCAAGTGGCAATGTGTTGTTCATTTCGATTTCCAATTGAGTTTGTCTCTTCAAAGTGCATTCTGGTTTGTCCAACAAATATCGGTTTGACTTTTTCGCTTCAATAAAAAATGGTAAAATCAAAATGAAAGTCAAAATTGAGAAAATTGTTTTATTTCTCATTTTGAATGCGTTTAAGAATTTTCAATAAAAAATCAAGGAAAAAAATATTATAAAGATCCATTGGCTTTACTTCGTTTAAATAGAAATTTTGAAATTTTTTGCATTGTCCTATGACGTCAAAAACACTAAAATATTCATTGATTTTTCCATTCAAGAAAGTAATACCCTATCTTTTTCTTTATCAAAAGAATAATCCCATTCAACGATCCTGACTGTCTTAAAGTTGCACTTAAGGAACTTTTTCCACAAACGCAAGAAATACATTGTTTCAAGAATGTACATTTCAAAGTTCATATACGTTACAGCGCCATAATTAAAACGATTATTCAGTCATGTAAATCTTAATTGGTAGATGTGTCCTTGAATGTAGTGTATTGCATGATGCCATTTGCATCTTAATCTACTATACGAAATTCCAAGTGTACCTTCAGCACTCAAGTTCTGCTTCGGACAAATCTCGAACATTTTAAGAACTTGTGATTTATTTATCACTTGAGATTGTTAGTATGGAAAAGCAAAATAATCAACATACAAAAACGCACAATTATTATGGAAATTAAACAAACAAATTCTATGAATAGAACTAATGCTAATGAATCACTTGGTTATTATTTGTCAATAGCATCCATAAACTCTGCACTTTTTCCCTATTTTTTGAATTAAAAGCACTTTGGTACAAAAAATTTTGATGCATTAAAATGTTCACAGTACTTCTTTTTGGAAAACATCATTTGTGACAATTAATATTTATTTCAAAATACAAATACTTTCCAATTTAGATAATTTTTTAAGATCTTTCAGTCCATCAAGCTTATTTAGTGTTTTCAAGTAATTTTTATTTTTGTCAGAGATCCTGTAATTCAGTTTGTCTTCGTGATCAGATTCCTATTTATCACGGCTTTCGTTTGTGTGGTTTTTATGTTGATTAAAAAGTTTGGGAAATTTTGCTTTTAAAACTTAACTTTAAGAAGAAAATTGAACCACTGGAACAATCGACTCAATAGGAACGAGTTTTGAATCTGCATTGAAGGTTACACGTCTCCCGGTTTGACTTTTGGATTGCGTGAGTTCAGATGGTTTTTTGTTTTTCCATGGTAGTAACCCCAGGGAGGGATTCTTAATAGTTGATTTTTAATTGGAGATTCAATTTTCGTGAGATTGGTAGAAAGGCCTAAAATAAAAGCTTTGGTTTTATTAAAAATTTTGTTTAAGAATATTGTCTTGTCCTCGGATCACAATTTCTATTTGTCTGTGACACTCTGGTTTTTTATTATATTTTATTTTTATATTATTTATTTATCCATATATCCGTTTTAATATTTTATATTTATTTATCATTGGAAAAAGTGAGTAAAGTAGAGTGAAGTAAACAGAGATTATAATGGAGCACTAAGAGCACTATGATAAAATCGATCATCCTTTAGGACACAAAGTACAGCTGTCCGAAGGATGCTCCATTGGGTGGTCTTATGATTTTATTATCATTATTGTCGTCTTATCAGCTGTAGTACCAGTTTTTATTTTATATTAGGCATTTTTCGTGCCAACAAATCTGTACCAAATCTTGGCTGAAATCGTTGTTAATTTTTCAGTATATAAATAAGAATCGTACTATACATTCGAATATGATCCTTTTTATTTTTGTGCTATTTGTACAACATGAATGCTTTACTTGTTTGGGCTTTGCAAATACTTCCAGCCGTTGTCTTTCTCTATTTGTAATATTTTTGCTATTTCTTAATTTGTTTTTGTTAATATTTTGTTAATTTTTTTAGTTATGTAAAACACAAATACAGTTATTGGGCCAAGCTTGGCGTTAAAGGACCGGTACCGAGTTTGCTCAAATTTGGAAATGTTTGGCAAATTTTTGGTGAGAATCCATCTGTTGTCGAACTGGAACTGATGTCCAAGTATGGAAAAGTGTACGGAAACTACATTGGACTTGAGCCAGCGCTCACAGTGGCAGACAGTGAGCTGATTAAACAGATTCTGGTTAAGGATTTTCCGTCGTTTCTCAATCGAAGAATTTTGAAAACTTCTCATGAATTTGCAAATTTTGGCCAATTTCGAACAGACGATCCTCACTGGAAGCGTATTCGCACAATCACTAGTCCCACCTTCACTTCTGGTAAACTGAGGGGAATGCACAAAATCATGGGCAGTTGTGCTGACAAGTTGGGCGATTACTTCCGACAACTGATCAAGAATGGTGATGGAGTGTTCAACACGAAAGAAGTGATTGCCGGATTTACGATTGATGTGATTGCGAGCACTTCCTTTGCTACGGAGACAAACGCAAATGACGATCGAAGTCAACAGAATCCATTCGTTTCGAATGGAATGCGACTATTTGAGGTGAATCCGCTTAGAGCACTGTCAAGCTTTGCAATGCCACTTTGGTTCAATAAGTTGGTCAAAATTCAACACGGATTCAATGTAAAGTGCTATCAGTTTTTCATTGATTTGACATCAGAAATTGTTAAACAACGACGAAATGGTACAGTGGGAAAACGGAATGATGTTGTGCAATTGTTGATGGACACTTATGCGTATGATGTGGAGCTAAATGATGGAAACTATGACAAGTTGGCTGCAAATATGGATAAAGATGGTGAGTTAATAATTAGAATAAAATGTTTCTCAAATTCAAATATATTTTCAGATGTCAAAAATGTGAACGTATCGAAAAAACTCCAAGAAAACTCAACTGAGCGATCGGGAAATCATTGCCCAGTGTCTCACATTCTTCATCGCAGGTTTCGAAACTACCGCAGTGACAATTTCGAACATAATGTTTGAACTTGCTCGCAATCCACAAGTTCAAGAACGTCTCAACGCAAAACTTCATCAAGCACTGGACGGCATTGACCCAAACTCGGACAAGCATTACGAAATTGTGATGAGCCAAATTCCATATTTGGATTCTGTGATCAAGGAAACACTCCGAAAGTATCCACCAGTTCGAAGGCTTGAACGAAGATGCACTGTTGAGGAGTACAAGATTGGCGGTATTCCCGTGAAGAAAGATCAGCTGATTGAGATTCCTGTTTATGGTGTGCAGCACAATCCTGAATACTATCCCGACCCAGAGACTTTCAACCCTGATCGATTCATGCCCGAGAACAAGCATCTTCTAGTGCCTTACACTTATCTACCATTTGGCGACGGGCCACGGAATTGCATTGGAATGCGTTTCGCTTATCAGGAAATCAAACTGTGTCTAGCTGCGATTGTGCAACAGTTCCGATTTAGTCCGTGCTCAAAGACGCCTCAAGAGTTACAATTCCAGGGATTCAAACCTGTGCTGAGTGTTGTTCCATTTTCGATTAAAGTTAGCTCACGATAGATTCGTGCAATTTATATTTTACATTAGAAAGTTCTGTAGAATTAGCCTAGATAATGTAGATACACCTGAAAATCAATAAAGAAGTACTTTTTGCAGCTCAAATTAATTTCATATGAAATTTAAAATTAAATAAAATGAGAAGGTATAGAAAGTGCAATTAATCTCACACACGAGAAAAGAACATTAAAATTTGGGATTTTTTAATAATTAAAATAAAGTTCAGTTTTCTCAAAGGTACAATAGCTATTTCAACATTTTTGACAATATAATTTATTATTAAATTAAATGTGCTTAAATAAAATTATTATCGTATTTTTTAGGCATGAAAAATTGAGTTTTAATTATTCGAAAATTTTCCGAATTTCAAATATTAATGTTCTTTTTCTCTTTTTAATCAATTAAATTCAAAATTAAAATTCATTAAAGAACTGAGTCAGTGCGCTTTTATTTGCGTGAGTATTCATTGTGGATTTTCAAGAAAAATGAATTTCTGGAAAATGCGCTTCAAAATTAAATACAGGCTTTTGTTAAAAGTGCTTGGTTCAATGTTCAATCCAATGAAGAGTGCAAATCACTACTTCAACTATCTGCAGATAGTCGAGCAAATTAGCGTTAATCGAAACGTCCGATTGATTCGTTTAGTAAAATTCATAATCACGATGCTACTTCTAAAGTCCTTTCACTACCTTCTGCTTGGCCTGCATCCAAATTTGTCCGAGCTTGATAGAGTCATTCAGTACGACGCTTTGTTTGTGATTTTGCCCAAAGAAAAGTTTGATTTGGTTGGCTTTGCTTGTGCTCAGATGACTGCTTATTTTGTGTATGTTCTGCTGATTAGAGTGGACTATCCTTTCATGATGAAGCTGCAAAGCATTCTCAAAACGCCCAAAAGGAGTTTATTCTTTTCTGAACGGGACGAACAAGAAAATTTAAATTCCTGCAAAAAAGTAAAGATTCTATTTCGATTGACGCTCAATTCATTGGATAGCTTCACACCGGTTACCAGTAAGTATTATTGTAAATTAATATTTTATAAATTTATTTTTAAAATTTTTCTAAAACAATTAATTGCATCTAGACATGATGATACCTTACATCGAGTATTGTTTTGTGGCAAAATTCATACAATATCATGATTTCATTTGCAACCAATCATGGACCTGGATTATTTGTGCCTTAATTTGGCATCATTTGATTGGATTGATCTTTTGGACATATTTCTACATTCTGGCAAACGTGCTCGCAATCACCTTTGCCTCACTGACTGCATTTCTGTTAATGTTCTTCATCAAGATCAAACAGATCAATGCTATTTTGATTGAGTTGTCCAAAAGAAGAAAATTTTCTTCGCTTGCATACAAACGGTACCGTGAAAAGTTTGTGTCCACTTTGGTGTTCTTCTTTAGTGTGAATCGAATGTTTGGAAGACTCTTTTTGGCCAATCTACTCACGTTCTGTCCAGTGAATGTGCTCATGTCTCTGTGGATCTGCCTGGGACACGTTCACAGTCCGGGCAATAAGGCGATTGTGCTGTTCTATGTGATGTACGAGAATGTGTTCATATTTGTGTTTCACCTTACACTCGCCTATTGCACCAAGCACATTCACAAACCGAGCAAGCTGATGATGCACGCGATGGTGCACAATCAGTATCGTTTCAGTGAGCTTCGGGCAAGAGGTAGACTCGCAAATGACATTGGCGCACTTCACACCAACAACCGTTATGGCTTCACTTATGGCAATTATGGACTGGTTTCCATTGTCGCATTTGCAAAGGTAACTATTTATTAGAAATTGTATGTTGAAATATTTTCATTTTTCCTTTACAGTATTTGGTGCTTTATGCAAAAATTATGTTGATTTCGTATAAATTGATGCAAAAGAAAGTAATGTGAATGCAAAAAATTGGATTTGCATTTTGAGACATTCAATCAAGATCAATTCATGTCTGAGAACAAGCATCTTCTAGTGTAGTAAACCTATCTACCATTTGGGGACGAAATTGTATTGTAAATCTACATTTTCGCTCATCAGCAAATCAAACTGTGTCTCGCTAGTATTGTGCAACAGTTCCCATATATATATTCCATACCCAAAGACGCCTCAAGAGTTACATTTCCAAGGATTCAAACCTGTGTTGATTGTGGTTCCATTTCGATTAAGATTAATTGACGATAGATATGGATATTGTAATTTTATTATGCACCACAAACTTTGTAGTCTAGAATGTAGATACACCTGAAAGCTAATAAAACTATACTTTTGTATAAGAAAATTTACCATATCACTCTACTGTTGATATCGTTCCACGACCATTCCATGTCCAATGCCACCAGCAGCACAAGCAGCCACCAGTGCCAACCGTCCACCTTCCTCGTTCAAACGATTAGCCGCAGTAGTGACCAGTCGCACTCCAGTCGCCCCAAAAGGATGACCAATCGACAGTGAACCGCCCCAATTGTTAAATTTAGCCAAATCTGGTGCACCAATCTTCCCAGCAGCCCGTCCAATGTAGTTTTTGGAAAAGAAATCTGAGTCCAGAGCCTTCAGGTTGGCCAATATTTGTCCCGAGAATGCTTCGTGAAATTTGAAAACGTCAATGTCCGATATTTTGAGTCCAAGACGGTCCAACAGTTTTGTGGTTGCATAAGCTAGACCCAGGAGAAGTTGATCTTTCGGGTCTTGTGAGACAAAAAGGTACTGTCGTAGGTAAGCTTTGGGTTTGAGACCCAGTTCTTTGGCTTTCTCTTCTGTGGTGATCAAACAGGCTGAAGCGCCATCTGTCAAATAACTCGAGTTAGCAGCAGTGGCAGTACCGTGAGAATTAATGAACGCTGGTTTCAATTTTCCCAACTTTTCAACACTCGATGGTCGTATTCCGTTATCCCTACTAATCAGTTCTTTGTTTGCCATAAAAATTGGTTATAAATCTTGCAGTTTGCCCTCCTTGAAGGCTTTCTCAGCCAAAATGTGCGATCTATGAGCAAACTCATCCTGCTCACGACGTGTCACCCCAAAAGCAGCCGTCAGTCGATCCGACGAGTGACCCATCACTTCACCAGAGGAAAATTCTGCAATTCCAATTCTTGGATCAGAATAACTCATATAATATTTACTCGAGCTTAATTTGAGTAATTAACGGGTCCAATCGGTCACATTTAGGTTCAAAATGTCATTTACTAAATGTTATTTCTGTTTACTGTACAAACAGTTTGACTATTCCATACAAACTCAAACAGTGACGGCTGTACCAAATTAGGTACGCTCAAGTTCATTTTCCGTTAACTGCAATGTAAAATGTACAAACCAGCAAAATTCACGAAAATTGCGAACTTCAGCATTTTGGTTTAAATTAAAAACATTTTCTAAAATCTCCTTATCTTTAAGATAAGGATCTTTCACATACTATGTGACTTAAATCACGAAGCAAGAAAAAACCTCAATGTCATCTCAAAGCAATCTTCAAAGTATAAACTCAAGTTGCACTTGAGAACTTCAATGAGAGAAGAGAACTCACTACTTGGCAACACCAAAAACAAGTTTGGCAGTTCGTGATTGAGCAACAAAGCATCGCATCACCTGGGCAACTAAAAGTGACTGTTCGACTGATTAAACAATAATTTAATTCAATGTCATGGAATCATTTTTTCCTTGTACCTGTTGGTATTTTTTTCTACAGAAAAAAAAGATAAATCCGGCAAATTAAATCTCAATATTAATACATCGGCATCCCCTCGACCTCCAAGTTTCGAAAATCTTTATCTTCTCCTTATTTTTTCGTAGATAACTTTAGTTTCCCTCATCTAATTGGTCTGTTTTTTCAACCATTTTTTTGCTGTTGAAAACCAGACTTTTTAAAGAGAGATTTTAATTTTGGTTTTATGTATATAAAGTACATTCATTTTAATTAATTACTACATATACATTCGTGTAACCGTGTTTATTAATATAAATCATGGAAAATTTCAAACCAAAATGTGAATTTTCAACAAATTTTTCAAACAAAAAAATGAAAACCTCCTCATCGTCTTCAGTATTTGATCAAAATTACAGATCGTCTCAAATGTGTTCATCATTTTCGACTTCTGCGAGCACTAATAAGCGAAAAGACCCCGAAAATGCTGACCAATGGTCAGGCAATCAAACAAACAACCGTAGAATGAATTTGAAATTCTATCAAAAATCTTCAGATCCGTATGATCAATTAAAGATGTCTATTTAATTTTGTTTTGTTGATTTGTAAACTGTTTTTAATACTTTTTTGTGTTAATACTTTTAAAAAATATAATATTAAGATAAATCGCATTTTCGAGTACAATTTTTGACGAAATACCCAAACACTAATGTAACATTTGTTTTGAAATAAATTCTACTTAATTTGATTTGTATTTCTTGATAATATCTGTTCAATTATATATGTTTTAAGGGAAGAAATTAATTAAATTGTTCAGTTTATTGATTATATTAAGAATAGAAAAAGTTTGCTGCCACTGGAGTTCCAAGTTGGAAAAGTTGGAAAATATTAATGTAAAAAATACCTTTAAAAACAAATAATTCCATTAATTGGTGAATAAATTGTGTAAAAATGTACTTTCTCGTACATCTTATGACAAAAGTACACATTTATATATTAAAAAGTCATTCAAACCATCGTCGTTTAACGATGCCTCAATGCAACAAACGTAATAATCAAATGAAATCAAATGCAAATCAATTAAAAAGTCTACATCAGTTTGCAACTCTTCATTAGATAATTCAAGTTGAGAAAAATTTCAGAACGTTTACATTTTGTAAGAATTACATGTCTTACAAATGACATTTCTATATGAATTCAATTGAGAAAAAAACTATTGATACATTTTTTGTGGTGTACAATGGATGTCCTTAAATTGAGGCATTTCTCAAGTGGACGATTTCACACACGATTACTCAATCAACTCAAATAAGACTGATTTATTAGACAATATTTAATTGCTACAAAATACATAAATTTATTCTTGCACTTCACCGTTGACCTTGATGCAAGCGAGCACTCCATTGTCGCCAACCAACTTGGCAGTGACCACAGTCTTGATGTTGGGCAGAATCTTTGACACAATCAAGGAATAGTCGAAAGTGTACTTCTGTCCCTTCACTATTGGACACTTTGTGTGCTTGCAGCCGTCGGCCTCAATACCGGGAACGGGGACCTCAAGGTTGTTTACATTAGCGGTAAACTTGATCTCAACCTTCTTCGAGTCTTGATTTGCGACAAAGTCTGCGTCCAGCTTAAAGTCCTTGCCTTTGTGAATGGTGCACGAGTCGCCGGAACAGTTGGAAATATCCAGTCGGGTCACTTCTTTGTTTCCTGTTAAAAGTGTTCAAAAAGGAGTCAATTAGATTTAGATGGACATTAAATAATTCAAAATCAGCCTACCACAATCGGTGAATTTGACATCGTTGGCAGCCACAGCAGCGACGAGAAGAGCGATGCACACAAATTTGAACATTTTGCTAAGTTTAGAAAAGTGTTTGATGAATTGAGAATTGTTGAGAAGAGTTGAAATGGTTGGATGACTTAAGGCAACTTTCCAACCTAGCTTATATACTCAAAAATGGACTCAAAAATTTAATACATAACATATGTTACTACCAACAATCAATTTGGATACAAGACAAAGTTCCTGCTTGTTTGCTTATCGTTTTTGTGATTATCAAAGTTTAAGTCTATTTATCAATCAAATCAAAAGTCTTCCAAAGGGCTTTGGGCTATCCATTATCAAATGTATATACACAAATAGATGGACTTTGATTAGCAACAAAAAGAAAAGAATATATAGACTGGTTGATAGTTATTTCTAAGGTGTATGTAATTCATATTACGTAAGCTGTTTAAAATTGATTGATTGATTGTTTAAATTAGGTTACTGTTGCTGTGCAGAGATTTGCTGTACCTCAATTACAGGTACAGGTGAAACTAAAATTATTTATAACTGTACGTAACTTAAAGTATTTGAAAATTGAAAATTTAGTCAAAATTCGCTCGCTTAATCCACTGATAGGAATACATGAGCAACTCTCCATAAAATAGACAAAGCCGAAAGAAGGAGAAAAACGAAATGAGCCCATAGCTCATGTAGGTAATGCCATAACGTTTGCGACATTGAAACTTCTCGATGTACAGAGCCAGTTTGATACGGGCCCGAAGTCCTCCATCTTTCAGTTGACCTTTGGCGCTCAGTTGATTCAGCCGCTTTCGACAGGAATGAATTCGATTGGTGTACATTGCCGCAGTAAAATGAAACACAAACACAGCGCCAAGTTGGTACAGGGACAGATTGGCGAAATTCATGTGAGACAGCATGGAGAGTCGAACCTGGGACAGATTGAGCACCACTTGATAGGCACTGGTTGGAAAGCCACAGAAAATGAACGACAATAGCATAATTCCAAAAGATCGATTTGTCTCAAAAATGTCCAACAGTAATTTAGTATGGTAATGCGAGAAACGGTAAAGATATCGCGATTTGAACACTCGATGACGAAGAATTTTAGCCAAATTTTTGAAACGACCAAACATAATCTGAGTTGTAATTACTCCAACTGCAACAATCAAAATGTATTCCATTAGGAGGACATAGATGTACATGAAGGCAATGGTTCCGTTGATTGCAATCACCAACAAACTCAGATAACCGGAAAAAGCTGTAAAGAAAAACGGCAAATCTTGACCAATGTATACCAGTATTCGGTAAAGATAGTAAAAGTAAGCCAATTCTAGTAAAAAAAAATATTAAACCATAAATTCAGAAAAAATTACTAACCAAACCAAGTGTTGAAATACTTCAGAAAATGAATCAAAATTTGAATCAACTTTTTGGTCTTTTGCATGTCAATCTTCATGACGCCTTCCTTTCTAGAATATCTCGGATCTCCATCACCATCAAGTGCCAACTTAGCCATCAAGACAGTTTCGAGTTGATGCACTTTCGGACTGCGATACATGTTCATTCGATAGTAATTGTGACAACAAAAGGGCGTAATAGCAACATAGATCAAATTCAACGTAGGGGAAGCGGCCTGAAAGTACATTTGATCCCACAGCAGGATTCGCCAAAATGAATTCAGTTTTACGAACATTGGAATAGCCATTTGAACGGTTCGGATTAGGGTCAGAATTGAGATTGTGTTGATTGTCCAGATTGTTAACAATCTTTTGCGGGAAAGGCCTAAATCGGGCAATTCCCACTCCTCAGGATGATGCATCAGACGCCAGTCTTCAAAGTAGCGACTCAAAAGCAACGGCAAATTGTACAATCGAAAGTAGTGAACGTACATTTCACCAATTACAGAGATCACCAATTTTACAAATTGGACAATTTTGTCAAGCATAAAATAAAGTCGACTTTCTTTCGTGAAAATCATTTCTGAACCTGTCGGTTTCAAATCCAAAAGAATAATTGAATTTTAAAATTTAAATTTAAAATCATAAAATTGAGCGTTCTATGGAAACATAAAATTTTTTCAAATTAAAATCTTTAAATAGATTAATGTTTTTCCTATTAATTTGAATAGTCAAGTTTTGGACGTTGTTTAAAATAGATTCAAGAACCCATTAAACATTGTAAATAAGTTTTAATGGAAGTTTCTCTGTAATTTCACACTCGACTTGTCCCCAAATTGTTTAAAGTGCATTATAACAGTGTGAAGTAAATATAATTGAGGTGGGAAGTGCGTTAAATTGAGTTCAATCGATTGTGTAATTGTGAAATTGATTACAACCTACACAAGTTTTAAATTCAAAACACTTTAACGTGTCTTAAGAATCATCTTGAACATAATCCATTGATAGGAAAACATTAGCAATTCGCCATAAATGAGCGTAAGTTTAAAGAAGGACGAAAACGAAATCAAGCCATAGTCCATATACGTAATACCATAACGTTTCTTACACTGAAATCGATCAATGTACAGTGCCAACTTGACTCGATCCCTCAACGACCAATCCCGTGAGTACTTGCCCTGTGCACTCAACCCATTCAACCGCTTTCGACAGGCATGAATTCGGTGAGTGTACATTGCCGCAGCCAAATGAAAGCCAAACACGGCACCAAGTTGATAAATCGACAGATTCGCAAAACTAAAATAAGACATAGTCGACAGGTCATGCTTCGACATAATCAACACCACCTGATAGGCACTGGTTGGGAAGCCACAGAAGATGAACGCCAACAGCATTGTACCAAACAGTCGATTTGTCTCGAATATGTCCAACAGAACCATAGTGTGATAGTAGCAGAATTTCCGCAAATTTCGAACACGCAAAACTCGTGTATGTAGCAATTTGTACATTTTCTGAAAACGATCAAATATGATTTGAGTTGTCATGAAGCCAACCGTGCAGATCAAGTTGTACTCCATCACCAGTACATAGATGTACATGAACGCAATCGTTCCGTTGATTGCAATCGCAAACAAACAGAGGTATCCGTTGAATGAGGTGAAAAAGAACATCCAATTCTCACAAATGTACAGAACAATTTTGAATAGATAGAGAACGTAAGCCAATTCTGAAAATTGGAAATCAAAATTTCGGTTAAATTATTAACAAAGAATATTCTTTTATAAAATAAAGTCACCAAAGTACAAATTGTAATACTGCAACTTGTGAATTAGCTTCCGCGTCAAATTCAACATTTTCTCAATGTTAATTTTCATAACTCTCTGCTTCTTTGAATATCTCGGGTCTTGAGCACCGGCCCAAGCGAGACCAGCCAACCAGATTGTCTCCATTTGATTTCGCCTTGGACTTTCATATCTGTACATTCGATAGTAATTGCGACAACAAAATGGCGTAATCGCAACGTAGATTAGATTGAGCTGAGGGCTAACATGTTGGAAGTACATTTGATCCCAGAGAAGAATACGCCAAAATGAATCCAGTTTCACAAACATGGGAATTGTCATTTGAACTGTTCGGATTAATGTTAGAACCGAAATGGTCTCAATTGTGAAAATTGTAAGTGATCTTTTAGATGAAATTTCATTATCTGCCATCTCAAATTGAGTTGGATGATGCATCAGGCGCCATTCTTCAAAATAACGATCAAATAAGAGAGGCAAATTGTACAGGCGAAAATAGTGAACGTACATTTGGCTAATTAGACGACAAATGAATTGAGCAATTTTAAAAAGTTTCATAAATAGTCTCATGATAAAGCAAGCAAAAATCAACTTCAAATAATACTTTAACTTGTACTTCATGATCAAGCGAAGTTTTAAACGAATTTTTTGTAGAAATTCTTAGAACCAGAATGCTTAAATAATTGGAAAAATAGAATAAACTTTAATTACTGAATTGTTATTGTCCTCCTGTGTGTGTGTGCGTCATATGACAGTTGAAAATGGTTATTAATTATCATTGTCACAATTGTGCTTATCTATAACTCTACTTCTCTCAATTTTCTATAGTAGATATATTGGGTAAAAATCAATTTATTCTGGTGCAAGACCTGTTTTGATCATTAAGAACAAGATCTGGGCACACGAAAACAACTTTCGAAACGTCCACAATTTTCAAGATATATACAATTTGAAGGAAAGAAAATACATTTAATATTAATCATAAATTACAGTTTCGAAATAGAATTTCAAGGAAAATTGAGTTAACATTGATGACATTTCGGGCAATTTGAGTTGATTTTGGGGGTAATTTTTATTTGATATAAACTTTAAAGTATAAAATGTACATTAAATAAGAATGGAATTATCTAAAATTGTTTTTCCGACTTTTATTCGAATGAAATTTCATTTAGGTTATTGTGTAAATTGTCATTTCTTTGTATTGTTACTAAATAAAGGCTAAATGTTTTTAATTATTTTGTAAGCATAACTGAGCGATTCACCGTAGAACAACAGAAACTATAGTTGAAAACAAACAAGTTTTAATTAACATTTTAAGAGTTAGGGCAATAAGTCAAATATTTGTACCTTAGCAAATGAGCCCAGCGTAATCAAACCAAGATCTCCATAAGTAATTCCATATCGTTTACAAGTATGCAGTCGATAAATGGTGATCATAAGTCTCATCCTCGAATGGAGATCACCAACTTTGTGTTGATTGGCCGCCATCAGATGGAGCAGTAGTCGTGCAGGCCGATGCAGCAATTTGCTATATTCTGCACAGAAAAAGTGCAACACAATGATGACATTGATCTCCATCAAAGCGACAATTGCAATGAAGAATGCCACAATTCCGGTGATCTCTTCGGTTGCAATCAGCATGATCAAGTAGGTACTCACCGGAACATTGATTACAATGAATATTACAAACAGCTTTGCGTATGACTGATTAGCAATGTGAATTATACGGATAGTTTCAAGATTGTACACAGTGAAACGTTTCACAACCATCCAGTTCAGTGATTTACCATTCTGTGAGAGCAATTGATTCATTTGAATTGTTCGAATGTAGAGGGCAAAGAGGCCCACCATTGAGGTCAGTCCAATCAGGATCATAATGTGAGCAAAGAATATAAAGCTCAAGTCGTAACACAACAGAGTCCCACTTTGAAAAAGGAACCAAACCAAACCTTGCAATGATCCAAAGAAGAAGTACAAATAAGGAAAGCTTTTCCATAGAACAGTTAAATGAAAGTAGACGAGAAGCAAATCCAATGCAGAGACAAACACAAACTGCAGAGTGAATCCAACCGTAATAGCCATTCGCCACACAACATCCAACACGAATCGATTCATATAACGCGAAGTGACAAAGAAGGCAACATCATTGCGATAGACAATGTCAAAGATGATTCGATTCAACTTTAAATTTGAACGATAATAGAAATAGTAATAGAACAAACCGGTCAGCAAGGTAAACATCGAAATGAGATGATTGATGCCATCGATTGGAAACAAAAATCGAACAATATCAGCATGAATCGTCTGTTCAAGAGGCGTCAAGTTTGAATAATGGACATAATACAAATGACAGTTTGAATAAATCAAGATTAAAATGATTAGCAGCAGCTGGGCAATCAATTTTGGGCTTTTGTACAAGCAGATTTCCTTTGCATTCATGAGATATTCGTAAAGAAAGTTTACATCCAAGATTGGATTCACATTTTGGCGCACAATTTTACGTAACATTTTAATTTTTTTTATTCGAAACGGGTTTTTCAATTTTTTAACAAATTGAGGCCGTCTAATAAATTTGACCATATTTGAAAAAAGTAAAATTAAAAAAAGGTCATCAAGTGCATTTTGTAAAAAAAAAAACATTTGAATTTTGTGGAAATTCACATTGTTAATTAATATTTTAATTTCCGTTTTTAAATAACTTTGTAAAGTTTTTGTGAACCTTTGTATTGTAAATTTGTCATTTTCTGTGAAATAAAACACAAAATAATAATTAATTGTTTTATTACTCAAAACAGATATATTTACCTTAAATTTTCGAAACAAATACGAGCGCACCGATATATTGACGAAACTACTGCCCATTGCCATCAAATAACAAACCAAATTTAGTGCAATTGCAATGTAGAATTGTGCTTCAATACAGTGGGGAACAAAATTTATTGCGAGATGAAATTGTAGCAATTTGAGTGGGGCCCAATACATATCGTGAAGCATGATCATGATGAATAGCATTTTGATTTCCTTTGACCGTCGGAGAATCATTTTTGATCTCTGGTACTCTTTGACCAGGGCTCGATTTAGGCTCACATTATATTGCACGGTTGATGGTTTCTAAATTTAAAGGTTTGGTAAATTTTAACGAAATTGTGAGCATATTTACCTGATTGAGTTTCTTTATAATTGACACAAAGAAATAAATTGTCAAGCCCAATGGAATGACAAAAGTGAGCACCAAATTGACAGACATGAACACTTGACCCATTTGGGCGGAACTTAGCGCCAGTGGCACACACGAATAGATGACTCCAGTGATCCAGATAAGTGTGAGCAGGTAGCCTGTGCGATGTTTCACAAAATGATATACACTCGAAGAGTGGTAGAATATTTCGACAAATCTGGTTTGGATAAACAAAAATTGTGATTACCTTACAAAAAAAGTGTAAACATACTCTTCCAAACCAGCAATAGTGAGCGTTACAGAGCTTACGAAAATGCTCAACACTTCAACATACTGTGCCACTGGTGCAAAGCAAAGAAATTTACAATGTCCAAACACGAGAATGGTGTAATTGTATGGAGCGCACAGAAGCCCGAAAGAAATATCCGCAAGCGTCACATTAACAAGATATTTGTGTGCATTGATTACAAGCGATTTGTGCTCCAATGCTTGCATCAACAGTGTAGCAACATTTTCAGTGATGGAACAGAAAGAAGTTAGCAAATAAATGGCAAATACAATCATTTGCATGGTGAACAGTGGAAGGGTGACCGTTGTTGAAGACCGTTCGTAGCAAACGTTCGTTTCATTATTTGTTTGATTAAAATTCATTGCAAAGCTTTGATCTATCGTGATTTCTTTCTGGTTTATTTTGACAATCAAAAAATGATAGGAGTGAATGGCATTAAATGACGCACTTTCCTGAAGGTTTATATACCTATTGCAATATATATACAGCAATTGGCTTATTGAAATTTAAAAATTAACATTTTGTCCAAATATAATTTTCAGGAAAAAGAATAAACTTATCTACTCGTAACAAAACAAAAAAACTGTAGTAAGTGAAAACTGTTTGGAATATTTCTGTTTGGTTTAATTTATTATGTTAGAACATTTTTTTTGAATTTAAACACAAAATAATCTAATATTTTATAATTTTCAAAGAAAATTATGATTTGTCTTGAATTTTTTGAACAAAAACGCTTGCACAAATAGATTGATGAAACTTGAGAGCATTGCGAGCAAATAACAGGCCAAATACTTTGCAATCAGAAAGTAGAAATCTGCTTCTGTGCAGTGTGGCACTTGTTTTAGAGCAAATTGAAAGTGCTGCAGCTTGAGAGGTGTCCAGTACAGGCTGTAGAGGAAGATGAGGAAGAATATCATTTTAGTGACCTGCGAAGGAGTGCGATTCATTTGCAGTCGTTAGTTTGGTTTGACGAAGGTTCGATTTAGTCCCGCATGATATTTTACGATTGTTGGTTTCTAAATTTAAAGTTTCATAAAAATTGATACAATATTTGTGTTTACCTGATTAAGTTTTCGCATGACTGTCGCAAAGAAAAATATCGTCAAACAGGATGGAATGATAAAAGTGAGTCCAAAATTGACAGCCACGAAGATTGGAATTTGAGTACAACTTAGTTCTTGTGGAATGTACGCATAGACGGCTCCCAACATCCAAGTCAATTTGAGCAGATAGCTTGTGTGATGTTTGACAAACCTAAAAGTGCTCGAATATGGATAGAAGGTTACGAGAAATCTAGTTCGAGAAAATTAGTTTGATTATCAAACATAATAACAAAATGATCAACTCAAAAAACCTTACCTTTCAAATCCAACAATAGTGAGCGTTTGCGAGGTGACGAAAATGCTCAATAATTCCACGTACCGTGCCACTGGGAGAAACCATAGAAATTTACAATTGAGACCCAACACAAGGAAGGTATAATTGAACGGAGCGGACAGCAGTCCGAAAGCAATGTCCGCAATTGTCATATTGACGAGATATTTGTGTGGACTTTTTGCAAGCGATTTGGGAAAGAATGCGTAAACCAACAGAACAGAAACATTTCCAATTATGATATAGAAAGAAGTTAGAGAACAAATGACAATTATGATCAATTGTAGGGTAAACAGTGGAACGGTGACAGGTTCGGTTGACCGTTTGTAGCAAACTTTAGTTGCATTTGTCTGGTTGAGGTTCTTTGAGAAGCTTTGTTCCATCGTGATTGCTTTTTTTGATTAGCAAGATATATTCTCATATTAATGAATGTCATAAAATGACGCATTTGTCTGATAGTTTATATACCCGTTGGAACTAATTAACAAATTAAATTAAATTCAATTAATTAAAAACTTGTGAATTATTAAAATTGTTTACTTTATAGTTAATAAGTTTCTAATTACCTAAAATTACACAAACAAGGACATTTGTCAACAATGCGAATTAATTTTCGCAAGCACACTTTGTTTGCACTGTCAATTTTTGTTTCGAATGGCTCCAGGAAAAGTTCAAAAATAGACATTTCTGTGAAATTTAATTTAAAAAAATAATTCGAGAAAAATAAAACAAGAAACTCTGTAGTTCAGAATAAGTAAGTTCAAACTTTTTAGGGTAGACGCTTAGAAGACAGGATGACGGTTGTGTTAAATCAGCTGCCAAAATTTTGCGCAATTTAGTGACACAGAAAGCACTTTCAACCCTATAGTTCAAAGCAATATTCGTATATTGTTCAATTGGGTTTAGGGTTTCTACGCAAAAAAGTAAAAGTTGTGACAGTTTTGATAGACAATCAACATAGCAATATTCGATTTTCCTTTTAAAAATTTGTTTTTTCTTTCAAACAAGTGATCGAATTTCCACATTCAAAATGTTTTAGAAACACACACCCACAAAAATTCCGTGAATTCTTTAACTGAGGTCTGGTTTGGTGTTCTTTGTTAATTGAAACACGCTCTTTCATCCTGTGCCGGTCACATGTCTGGCAAGGGTCGATATCTTATCTAATTCGATCTCAAAGTTAGGGTTTTGGCACTTTTCGAGGCACAAAATAAAATACATGCACTTACTTTATGGTATTGAAGAGTATGTCCACGGATAGATCGGTTCTTCGGTACTCAAAATGCGTTGGAATATCAGGAATAGCCGTAGTTGGGTTCAAATGGGAGAGGATACAAAATTGCAATGTTTTGGTTGAGAATAGGGGCACTGTACAACACAAATGTGGGTGCTGCTACACACACAACAGTAGAGAGATGAAAACAAGACTGTTGATGAGTCACAGATGACGTTTGTGTTGATAACTCATGTGATTGCCACGCGGGAAAGTCTCTCTTCTTCACATGCTCGATTATTGTGTGAATAAATCTATTTTGTTTCGTTGAAATCTTCTTTTTGGTACAGAATTACTATTAACAATTGATTCAAATAATTTCTCAACTGTTACTTGGTCAGTAATATTCATTATTTTGTTGAGTTTGACTAATTTGTGTTATAGTCCAACAGATTGTTGACCACTCGACACGAAATTGTAGTTGTTTGTCGTTTAATTTGAATTCAGATTTGGAATTAAAGTTGCATTTGGATTTGAAATTGATCTCGGAATTGGAATTTCATTTGGATTTTGATTTGGCATTTGAATTTGGCTTGCTGTTATCGATTTTTCTTCACTAGTTTTGTTGAAAATGGCAGAACACTCGCGTTGCACTCAAAATTCTCAATCTACCACTCGTGTGTGCAAAAACAATCCAAACTATTTTTGCTATTGCTGCGGTTTATTTACACCGGACATTCCAAATATAAGCAGAAAAATTGAAACGTCAAAATTGTTCCAACAAGCATACGAATCCTACTTCGGGTTTCCTGTTACCCACCAGGACAAATGTTGGGTGCCCCACATTGTATGTTCGCCCTGTTATGTTGGATTGGTGAATTGGTTAAAAGGTCGCAATGATACCGGAATTGGTTATGCTGTCCCAATGAGATGGCGTGAACAGGGTAACCATGACACAGATTGCTACTTCTGTATGGTTAATTCCATTGGACTCACTGCTAAAACTCGAAAATCACGACCCATCGAGCAGTATCCTAATCCGAGTTCAGTGAGCAAGCCTATTAAGCACTCAGTAGATCTTCCAGTACCGATTCCACCAATGAAGAGGGTCATTGACAAGGAAGATGTCATTCAGGAATATCTAGGCGATGTGATTGCTGCAAACGGGCATTTGAGTGATGATGATGGTCATGGTGATGATGAGGAACTCTTTCTTCCGCATAAACGTGCCCGAATCGAATTGACAGAACCAAAATTCATCACTCAGGATATGCTTGAAGATCTAGTGAAAGATCTGCACAGTATTACCATTGAGGATTCGGAAGTGTTGGCATCGAGGCTTAAGGAGTGGGGTTTGTTTGCGCCCGGAACACGAATTACAAAGTTTCGAAATCGCCATCAAAAGTTCGCACAGCACTACAAAATGACCGGTGATGGATTCTGTTATTGTGATGATGCGGATGCGTTGATGAGGCAATTCAATTTCGAACACAATCCGACGGAGTGGAGATTGTTTGTCGATGTTGGAAAGAAGAGCTTAAAGGGCGTACTCCTTCACAATGGAAACGAGCAACCATCTGTTCCACTTGCGTATGGCAAAAATAAGCCTGAAAATTATGAGATTTTAGGAAAATTGCTAGAATTAATCAATTACCAAAAGTACCGCTGGAAGATATGTGCGGACTTCAAAGTTATTGCCATCTTGAGGGGTATGAAGAAGGGCTATCCTCGTCATGCGTGTTTCCGGTGTCTGTGGAACAGCAGGCAGTACAAGAAGCATTGGCTTCAACGCAAAGCAGTTCAGCGGACTGAAGCACACAACCATGAAAAGTTCAGTGTTGTGGATGAACCTTTGATCAAGGACCCAAATGATATTCTTCTTCCTCCTCTTCACATAAAACTGGGGCTCATGACTCAGTTTGTGAAAGCCATCTACCGGAACAGTCCAGACTGTACAGGCTTCGCTTATTTGAATGAAAAATTCGGGGGCGTTTTGAGTGAAACCAAAATTAAAGAAGGCGTGTTTGTTGGACCTCAAATTCGTGCACTGATGAAAGATGAGATCTTCCCAACAACACTCAATCGAATTCAACTCGCCGCGTGGAACAGTTTTAAGGATGTCGTGGACAACTTTCTTGGCAATCACCGTTCGGCTGATTACAAGTCCAAAGTGAAGCGAATGTTGAGCGCGTTCAGAAAACTTGGGTGCAACATGTCGCTCAAGGTTCACATGCTCCACAGTCATCTCGAGTTTTTCGCTGAGAATTTGGGAGATGTGAGTGACGAGCACGGAGAGCGGTTCCATCAGGATGTGGCCAAATTTGAGAAGCGCTATGCTGGTCGAAAAGATTTATGCAATATGTTGGGCGACTATTGCTGGTCATTGACTCGTTCAACTGATCCGAATAGTTACAAACGAAAGCCCGCATGCCAACTGTACTTCAAATTGTTTTAGTGTTTCTTTTCAATGTTTCTTGTTTTGTACTTCGTCCATTTTCTTCTTTTCGTTTGTTAGTTTTATTTCTGGTTCTTCAACTCTCCTCGTGTTGTTGTCTCATTCTATAGTTTCTTTCTATTTTATGCTAGACTTTAAATTTCTCGTTGACTTCAACTTCTTGTTCGTTCGTTTCATGTAGCATTGCTCTTGATTTTGTTATTGATGTTTAACTTTTGTTGATTAATTGGTTTCCATAAGAAGTGCATTATTTGATGAATTTGTTATGAAGTGAGAAAGTTTGAACATT
Organism: Rhizoglyphus robini; assembly: GCA_023373905.1. Lineage (NCBI taxonomy): Eukaryota > Metazoa > Arthropoda > Arachnida > Sarcoptiformes > Acaridae > Rhizoglyphus > Rhizoglyphus robini. The sequence continues at coordinate 856,969 of JAKIJQ010000048.1, read as the reverse complement.
AGCTTCTGCAACGGAGTCGAGTATAAAGGTAAATATGACAATCGAAACTTATGTGAGTTTGATATATTGAAGGATAGATCACGAATGGATTGAAGGTAACGCATGAAATATTTGGTGTTGGGTTAATTGTGCTCTTGAGGGGAGTGTTCTTGTTACGGCGAAAGGTTGACAAAGGTGGAATTGGAGGCAAAATAGACGTGCCGGTTAGTTGGTCTGGTGATTTTGATGCACGTTGGAATGTATCAGTCGAGCGAAAAAGAACGTGTAGCTCATCGGTAAATGGGAATTCAAAAGGTTTACTAAATCCAGATCATCTAGAAATAAACACAAATTAGCAAATGTGATCACAACAGTAAAGATAAAAGCATTTACTAACGAGGCATCGCCTCACTGTCATGTGCCCTCAGTAAATTCTTACTGAAAAGAATGGTCAGAAGAGTGCTGCAATAAAGTTCATGTAGTACAAGTTCAAGTACTGATTGAGAAAATCACTTGCCCACTCGTGAATAGTGGCAAAAACAAAAAAAAACAAGAGACAACAAACTCAACAATCGAACAAAATCAAACATATTCTTATGTCAGTATAAACTTCACAAAGTCAGACTATTCTCGAATGAGAATTTCTTGAGTTTCGGTTGTGAACCATAGATGCACAATATAAAAGTGAAGAATAACAATTTTAGATATACAGAAACACCAGGCATTAAAAGTAACAAAAAATTCTTTGTGAGAATGGTCAAATGAAAATGTATTCTTTATTTACATATTCAAATAGTGATCACGTGCAGCACTACAGAGAGACAGACAAAAGCAGAAACAAAACAAACAGTGCGCATGCTCATAACTAACGAGTTACAGCTGTGTGCTGCTGTACTGTGGGCAATTGCCCCACTGATGCCCGCTTTTGATGTCTAAACATAGTGTTTTGTATCCCCTCCCATTTGAACCCAACTACGACTATTCCTGATATTCCACCGCATTTTGAGTACCGAAGAACCGATCTATCCGTGGACATACTCTTCAATACCATAAAGTAAGTGCATGTATTTTATTTTGTGCCTCGAAAAGTGCCAAAACCCTAACTTTGAGATCGAATTAGATAAGATATCGACCCTTGCCAGACATGTGACCGGCACAGGATGAAAGAGCGTGTTTCAATTAACAAAGAACACCAAACCAGACCTCAGTTAAAGAATTCACGGAAATTTTGTGGGTGTGTGAACGTGGTCAAATTCGAAATCTGATTCGAATTTGGTTTATTCTCATACCCAAATTCGAAAACCCGAATTGGTATATATAGAGACCGTGACTAGAATCGAGTGTTTTGTGTTATTGTGGAGTTAGTTTAGTGAACAAGCCAACTTGTGACTGTGTGATTGGGTGAAAAGATCTGTCGCTACAAGAACTGCACGCAATGACCGACAAGGCTGTACCGAGTGAGAACGCCCCTGTTGTGCCTGGACCAGTGGAACCCTTTGTCGCACAAGACCTTGCCGGTGCTGTCCTGCCCCCGTTCGTCTGCGTCCTGCCCTGCACCGCACCACCTGTCAAGTATCTCGACCGCCTCGATGGCTGCGCCAGTGGACTGCACGTCACTCGCGAGGACACCAAAGACCTGCAGCTGTCACTCTATGGCACAATGGCGGAGGCGATCATGGCCAAGGAAGATCGAGTGGGCGCCACCGCTCCCGATCCGTGCGCATTTTGCAAGGCTCCAATGATGGCGCGACCAAGTTTCCCGAATCTCTACCTGGAAAACTGTGTCCACCATTTTCACTATGGCTGCTTGGCATTTTTACGATGTGGGCAACGCTCTATGTTGGCCTGTTCTCATTGTAAGGTGGTTTCAAGCCGACTCCTACTCTGGCCTGAACTGTTTGACTCCGAAGCAGCCAAGAACGACACCTTCCAGCTGCAGAAACGCTGTATGGGACTGGACGTGGCACCACAAACTGTGCTCCAGGTGGACCGCGGGCTCCATTGCTCAACCTTCAAATGCTCGACCTTTAAAGTAAATTTCAACTCAAAGACACTTATTTTACGTAAAGGACCACCATCAGGTTGTGATTGTGACAACCTTCCTCGTGTACCTGGAAGAGAGCCTTCTGGTGATGGTGATTGGATTTACGAACGATTTCATCGCATGGAAGCGTTGCGAAATTTTCGGTGTCCATTTGACCAACGACAGGATGGCCCAAGCGGTGGACAATGCACCGAGGGAAAGGAGTGCAATTTCTGGCACGAATCACCCACTGGAACTGAGATGGAACGCACAGTCCAACGGCCCAAGGGTTTACGCAACTTTCCTCAATTCTTCTGTCTGCGCAGTTCGACAGTTTTCCCACCTGACCGCCGCTGTTGTAAACGCATCCGTGTACACTCCCAAGAACTGGTTCGCTGTTTGGCTGGATTCCATCCCACTCTAGAGGACCTGAAGGACCTGGATGGATTTGCGTGCAAGATGGCCAAGCAGATTATGGCCCCGGTGGTCGTGTCCGAACCCGAGCAGCCCCTCGACTGTGCTTTCTGCCACAAACCTCAAGCCGAGCCCAATTCTGTTCGGCTCCACCTGCAGAAATGCGTCCACTGGCTGCACGTGTCCTGCCTTGCTCAAGCTCGTCTCGCCCACTCGACCAGCCCAAACAGCGCACTCTCCTTGCCCTGTCCCACCTGTCAGGTGTCGTCTGTGCGCATGCTCGCTTGGCCTGGACCGCTCCAATCGGACATGGCAAAGCAGACCATATTTGGCCGCCAACTCGAGCAGTTCAATCTGCAAGTCAACTCTGACATTGCACTGTCGATTGTGCAAGTGCCCAATCAGTTGAACGTGTTCACTGTGAGCTGTGGACGTGACTGTGTGGTGACCTTCGATGCCGAAGCTGCACCAGAAAACTCCTTTGCTCGGTACAATTAGTACACACACTCGAATGTGTCTTCAATGCAAACATTTTATTTTGACAAATAAACTTATGTTTGTCGTTTTTTGTGGTTTTTTACCTTCTTTACCTTTTTGATCAAATGTTAATTGTGCCATGTTATGCGCGGATGAATGTAAATTGCGATTGCATATATTTTTTAGTAAGTTCAAATATAAGTCAAGCTGTGTAATGATTGATTGATAGGTAAACACTGTAAATGTCTCTCAGACTTATTGTAATACGCATTGACACAAATAAATTGACATTTAACATTTTAATCCACAATCGGTTAGCGCGCGTTGCAAGTGCAAGTGAAATGGTATCAAATAGTGAGAGTTGTGTATTGTACAGAGATTTAAATAAAAGTCAATTCGAATAATAGACAGATTTAGGATTTAAAAATACATTTATCAGAATTAAAAATTTTGAAAAGATGATTTCGGAAAACAAATATCATTGGAAAGGTGGAAAGAGGTGAACAGGTTTCACATATCACTTAGTTCCATGTTCCAAGATACCCACGATCCATCATCAAAGCAGCTATTGATCTACATTGTCATTACAGTAGCAAGAACTGGAGGCCATTTTGAAGTTTACATTGAACATAAGTTTGATATGAACTGGGTAGTGGATGGGTACAATTCTTTTAGGGGCTGCAAAACAGTTTACTAATATGGAAGAAAAATTGTTTAAAGTTTACAATTTTAAATGTGGGAATTTTTATGCTAAAACAAACACACACAAAATATCATTTTATTATATTCAAAAACAATTATTGTTTGACTTGAATTTTTTGAACAAAAACGAATGCACAAACAGATTGACAAAACTGGCTGCCATTGCGAGCAAGTAACAGGCCAAGTACTGTGCAATCAAAAAGTAGAATTCTGTTTCAGTGCAGTGTGGCACTAGATTTAGGGCAAATTGAAAGTGTTGCAACTTGAGAGGTGTCCAGCAGAGGCTGTAGAGGAAGATTACGGAGAAAATTATTTTGGTGTTCTGTTCACGACGACGATTCATTGGTGGTCTCTGGAATTCTTTGATTGGCGTTCGATATAGTCGCGCATAATATTTCACGGTTAAAGGTTTCTAAATATAAAGTTTCACAATTTATAATACAATTGCAAGTGAACAATTTACCTGATTGAGTTTCCTCATGATTGCCACAAAAAAATAAAGTGTCAAACAGGATGGAATGACAAAAGTTAGCACGAAATAGACAGACATGAATACTCGCATTTGGTTGGAATTTAACCCAACGGGAATATACGCATAGATGGCTCCGAAAATCCAAGCGAGTGTGAGCAAATAGCTTGTGCCATGTTTCACAAAATTAAAAATGCTGGAATACGGATAGAATGTTGAGAGATATCTTGTTCGGATAAAAAATATTTACTTAATACAAATTATAGAATCAACAAATCATACCTTTCAAGTCCAATAAGAGTGAGCGTCACAGAGGATACGAAGATGCACATCAGTTCAACGAATTGTGCCACTGGACCAAACCAAAGAAGCTTCCTATGGCCCAGTACCAGAATTGTGTAATTGAACGGTGCGGACAACAGTCCAAAAGCAATATCCGTAATCGTCTGAATAACAAGATATTTGTGTGGATTGCTTGCTAACGATTTTGGCACTAACGCATGAACCAATAGAACAGAAACATTTCCAGTAATGGAATAGAAAGTAGTTAGAGAGTAAATGACAATTATGATCATTTGTAGGGTAAACAGTGGAATTGTGGAGACAGTTGACCGTTGGTAGCAAGCGAAAGTTGCATTTGTTTGGTTCATTGCGAAGCTTCACCGGGATCACTTTCAAGTTTACGTATTTAAATATTTTGATAATCAAGAGATGATCCTAGTAGAAGAGTGACTGCCATAAAATGACACCTTCCCCTGGTTTATATACCCCGTTGAAGCTAATTAAATTAAATTGATTGCATTTTAATAAAAACGTGTTAATTATTAAAATCATTTACTTCATTGACAATGAACGGAAGACACTGCGTGTTAGGTAATTCTAGTTAATTAGCAAATGCTCAACAGGAAATGCCGTTGAGCTAAAAATAGGCATAAGCCAGTGTTCTAAAAATTCTTCTTTTTATTTAATTAACTCGGTAGATGCGACGGATAAGTTGACAAAAAAACTTGATTAACCAGAACAATTGTGTAGAATTCTTGTATACCTTTCTTGTAATATTAATTAAATTAAAAACTAATTAAAATTAATATAAAATTACAAAATAACCTAAAAATATAAATAATTAATTCTGTGATTTTAATTAGCTAATATTACAAATTAAGACATGTGTATACAGTTTTCGAATCATTTTCACTATCATTCTTTATATTTTTTCTGTGAATTGTTATTAGAAAAATGTTCATGTATATTCAAAAATAAACAATCTTGTTGGAATTTAAATTTAAAATTAATCTCTTATTAAGCAGAATGACAACATTCGATCCCTCCTAAAATTATGCAACATTTACCACAAAAAAACATTATATTCCTTTTTGAACTTTAATAATTTTTTACAAAGAATTTTTCAAAATTAAAGAATTTTCTTGACAATGATCAATAAAATAGAAGATATACTGTTGTAAATATTTAAATTGTATATTTTGCCAGTGTATTTGTATCATTAAGAAACTTAAATAGCACTAAGCAGCGACATATGATTGATTGTATTTTTTGTTTCAAATAAACTTTTTGAAAAATACTCGAAGATTCGCTGGAATTATTTATCTACTGAAACTATATCTGTTTGTGGCATTCAAATTTTCAAGTCTGCAATTGACTCGTTGACTTTGAAACTTTGAACACAGTGAGTCACAAATCAAGTACGAATCCCAATGGCTAAAAAATTTCTGTTATCGTTTGTTGAGAAAATTTTAGAATTTTTGAAAATGCATTTTTGTAAAATATTCCAATGCTATTACATGACAATGAAATATGCAATTGAGCATCACGGTGGTGCACTACTGCGAGCCAATTTCATTGTCGACTCTTTGTTGGTCATTTATTTCTTAATTCGTTCGCTCATGTTCAAAGTGATGATTGCATCCAACTATCGACTGGCACTTTACCGTGTTGATGGGTTTTCCTATTTGATTCATAAAAACTCACACCAATTTGATCTAATGTTGTTTGTGTTGTTTGATTTGTTTGTTGTGTTTTATTATATTGAAACACGCGGAGTTCATAGTATTCCTGGTCACACATCGCCCACATGGACCTGGTTCTACAAGCTGATTGTGATCAATCAAAACATTTATGCGCAAAACAAGAAAAATGCATTTGAAATTCAGAAAATTTCCAAGCTAAAAAAGTTGAAACTGTTTAACAAAATTATTAATGAAAGTTTTCGTAATTTTCGATTTATTCCCAACAAAATTGTCAAAATCTATGTTAAATTAAGAGTCAAATTTATGATGTTCATAAATATGGAACACATCAACAAAACTGAGCTCATTGCATTTCGACACTCAATTTTGCCTCAAATGTCAGTGAAACTTCAGACCCTGGTTGTCCAGTGGTTGATTGTGATTGATCAAATTTGTTTCATTTTTCAATTGGGAATTTGTAAATATAATTATTTGGAATATTTTTTTCACTAATTAACAACATTTTGTTTATCTTCTACAAGTTTTAGCATTTGCGAGCATTGCCTTAAAATTCCAAGCTTTTCCGGCATCATCTCCTGGCTATTTTGTGCCTCAAATCGTGCTGGAAGGCTTTTTGTTTTATTACTTTGAAATACGATTCTTTCAGTCTTCCTTGTTTTACTCTGCATTTGCACTATTTATAGCATTCTTTTATCGATTTCAAATTAACAGCGATTTCAACTATGTATCGACACTACTGAGACGGCCAGCGCGTTACCATCACTGTTTCGTTGTATTTCAAATTACCACTCTCTATCAGAATCATATGACAATTTGTATGAGAATCATCAACTCAAATCGAGATGTATTTGGCGCGGTTACTTTTGGCTTCATCATCACCCAAATACCCATCAATGTAGACTTGCTGAGGCGAATGTATTTAATCGATTATTTGAAGAATTAAATTGTGGTCATTGGATTGCTCTTTGCGCTTCAAATAGTGTCGCTATGTTTGACTCTGTTCACACTGGCCAGAGTGACTAAAACCATGCACAGACCCGCAAAACTTGTGCCACAAATTCAATTTGAATTAAAAGCACGCTCCATAAGAAGTAAATTGAAAATTGACAATCTACTTCATCGGCTCTCATGTGGTCCAAAGTATGACATCAGTATTGGTCCACTGAATGCAGTTACCTTTAAGATTGCTTTTGAGGTATACTTTAAATTCAGTTGTTTTAAAATAACCTTTTTGACTTCTAAATTGTAGTCGTTTACATTGGATTTGTCATGTTTGCGTTTGGCTTTCAGTTTGGAACCAACATTAAATAATTAAACTCTTTGGTAATTAGTAATATTAGTAATTATTTTTCACGATAAATAGAAAGAATAAACTTATATACGAAATGACCTTATAGCAAAATTGATCAATAAAATTATTTTTTTTAAATCAATTTTTGGACTTACAATATGAAATGATTTGTTGGTGATTCGATAATTGCCAAACAAACGAAATGCATAACTGTGAAGCAGTCGATTGTGTTGCAAACCTTCTGCCTGTGGAATTATAAATTGAAATATTTTATGCGAATCAATTAAGGCTTATATTTATACTTTCCTTAACCAAATTTCGAGCCAAAATAGCTCTTACAGCTCGCCTATTTCCGTAACCAATGTAGAATGTACGATTTTGTCCGGTGATTCGTTTGAAATTGGTCACCACTCGGGCACACTGGTGGACAAGCACAAACTGAACAGCCACAAAACCACCAACACAAAAGACTATTATGAAACGCAAAGAGAACTGAATTTGTTTGAAAAACAATGCAACATAACAGGCGTAGCATTCCAATGCAATCAATGCGGCAAACAGTATGGTCAAGTATGGTGACCAGAATCGAGTATATTCACGCAAAAGGCTGCACAGATTGGCAATATTTCTGTTTACGTCCAGGTAGCGCCGCCAGAGAAGATGACGGAGCGCTCGATTGTCTGCTAAGTTTTGATTTCGAATCATGTTTTGCTTCAAATTAATTTTTTCTAATTTGTCAATTAGAGTTTTCTGTCGAATGGTCACGTATTTACAGGTCAGCATGACATAAAAATGGAACCAAGTATAAATCTAAATTTTTAAATTTATCAAATATTATTCCAAAATTTAAAAAAATCACTTACAGTGAATCATAAGATATACATAGAATGAATGGAACACAAGCCAAAATATAGCCAATGTCAAGTTGCCATTGTAGACAGCATTTGCGAACAAAATGTTCACATTGCTAAATGCTAATGCACCAATGAACACTGTCCTTTCTAACCAATTGCCAAGCTTGATAAATTGAACACGAGCTGCACAAATTTTAGCCAGCTCGACTTTAAACCCAAAATTTGTCTGGCTGCATTTTCGAGTATAAATTAGGAAACGCTCTTCAATTGGTGGATTGAACGCAAACACAACCAAACAACCAATAGTAAAGAGTATTGGAATTGGAACCATTATATTTGCCTGAGGCCATACAACTTGCGGATAGATTTGGTGATACATGTTGTATGGACTTGTGAACAGTGCAGTCCAATCAATTTGACAGTGAGGCCGTGATTCGCACTCTAAGCCCACAATTCCATAGCCAACAGTCCCAATGAACAGCACAAGTGTGGCCACATAACATTTTTCGTATCAATTTGTGACTGTAATGACAATCTCCACTCCGAATAACATCGAACTGATCATTGTGAGCATAGTGATTCTGCTTGTACAAAGTTGATAGTTTGGATTTGATGTTTTTAAACATTTTAAAATTGGAATTTTCGATTTTTTGAGACAATAATTTACTCATAGAACACGACTCAACATTAACAACAATTAAATTTTAAATTCACAAGAAATAAATTAAGTTTTAAATTTAACTTTCCAAACAACAATTATTATTCAAATTAATGGACTTTTTGACAGGCTTGTTGACATTAGTGATAATGTATAATTATTATGTATCACACTTGAAAATGGCATTTTGCCCTTTAAAATTGTATTTAGTATTTAAAATGTACAATAATTTCCAGGAAAATTAAAATTTTAAAAAATTCAAATGAATAATGAGTTTTAAATTGCCTTTTCCTCATCGTTAAATGATTCAAATTAATGCACTCCTTATTGACAAATCATTAGTTTTATATATTTAAAATAGGCGCCCCTTTCTTTTTCAAGCCCATTTCTTGCCAAAACAATCTGATTTATTTTACTTTGCTTTTGCATTGTTCTTCTCGTTCTTTTATTGATCTGAAATCAATACTGATTGCAATCATTTGTCAACACTATTGAGCCGCCCAAGATGTTACAGCCACTGTTTTCTTTTAATTCTAATCACCACTCTCTGTCAGGATCATATGACAATTTGTATGAAAATCATCAACCAAAATTGAGATGTGTTTGGCTTCATCATGACCCAAATACCAATCAATGTTACTTTTAGTCATTTTCACAATAAATTAACCTCATAATAAAAATTCATCTATTTAACGAAAAGTTCACTTCACTGCATGGCTTTTGTGAAGGTCACTTGTATTTCGCCTTAGCAAAGTTAGCTACATTGGTACTATTATTACTAATTTATAAATATGAAAAAACACATTCCGTTGTTTAATGGAATGTATGTAACGGTAATGTCTTAAATGTTTAATTTGATTTGATTTTAATAGTTTTATTTACTACATTTGTTATTGTTTTTTGAATATATTTTATTAACCTTTAACATCAAAGTATATTATAAAGGAATAAATACATACAAGTTGAGTATACATTATTTGTTTTAAAATCTTTATGTCAAAATATTAAATTTTAATTAACCTCTTACCAATAAAATCGCTTGCAAACGATATTCCAGAAATCGTTCTGAAGTAATTTTTATAGAATTAGTTTTTAATTTTTGTTGACATGACAATCGTAATAGACTTACTCTAAAATTTCTGCTCATAAACGAGTACACAATTGGATTGATGAAACTGTTGGCCATTGCGAGCCAGTGGAAGGTGATGTAGAGAGCCATCACGGTGTAGTACTGCATCTCAGTGCAGTGAGAGACGAGATTGTAGCCGAGTAGAAATTGGAGCAACTTTATGGGCGCCCAGCACAGACAGTAGATGAAAATTATGAAGAATAACATTTTGATTGTCTGGAGGAGGAAAAAACATTCAATTTGGTTGAGTTGGAAAAAATTTACCTTTGAACGATGATGCAGAATCGAAGATCGTTCGAGTTCATGCACAATTGCCTTGTTTAGTTTGACTTGATATTTTACAGTTGTCGGCGCTTGATTCTAGATTTTTTTAGTTATTAAAATCAAACAAATAAACAAATTACCTGTTTAAGTTTACGCATAATTGCCATATAAAAGAAGGACATCAAACAAGACGGAATGGCAAAAGTTAGTCCAAAATTGACAATCATAAACAGTTGCAGTTTAGTAGAGCTCAAATTGTTGTCATTGTTGCACTCGTAATAGGTCGCATTGTCAAACTCAAATTCATTAGCATAAGTGTGCTCGAGGGGAATGTAGGCATACATGGCACCGATGATCCAGGTTAAGGCGAGCAGATAGTTTGTGCCCAGTTTGAGGAAGTGAAAAATGTTCGAGAATGGATATAGAGTTGCGAGAAATCTTGTTTGTTTGCAGAATTAAAATTTTATGAGATTTTTTTAAAATCTTACCTTTCAAATCCAACAATAGTGAGCGTCATCGATGTAATAAAAACACTCCACAGCTGAACATACTGTCCCACAGGACAAAGCCACAACGGAAAAATCCAATGACCCATCACCAGATTTGTGTAATTGAACGGAACCGACAGTACCCCAAAAGCAATGTCCGCAACAGCCAAATTAATGAGATATTTACGAATGTTACCTGTCAACGATTTACTTCCCATCGTTTGAACCAACAGTACAATAATATTTCCAATCAAGGAAAAAAGCGAAGTCAAAGAATATATTACAATTATGAACAGTTGAATAGGAAAGGATGGAATTGTGGCTAAAGTTGAGGGTTCGTAGCACTGAGAAGTTGAATTTGTTTCGTTAAGATACATTTTTAATTTTTTGTGACACAATTTTTTTCAATAAAATTGATAACAGAATGTGAATTTGTAAACTGGCGCTTTGTTATAATTAAGCATCAAACAAGGACTATATAGTTGGTTCTAGAAACTCGATAGAGAAAAAATGTCTTCTATATTTCAAATTATTAATTTTTTGTGTTAACAGAAAAATAGAAGAAGAACATAATCATAGGTTTGAACAAAAATTTTAATAGAAGACAAAAATCTATTTCACGATCCGTGTTCGTGTCCCAAGGAACAGTGAAAAACTGTCAGCGACAACACACACGCTTCACTGGTTTAATAGAAAATATAATTTTACGAAACTAAATTAAATTAATTCTATTATTTTTACGACCAAAATTTCAAATTATCGAATTTTCATTTAACACACAACTTCTATCTAACTGTGCGGTATTAATAATTAAAATGTGCCAATGTCAATCAACTTGTGTGTGGCGGTGATATATTTTTGTTTGCTTTCACTCGTTTGTTTTTAGCGGGAAAAATCTTTAAAATTGTAGTAATTGAATTCTTTCGTGCTTTTCAAACTGAAATTGTTCGGTGAAAGGAAATTATCAATTATTAATCATATTTGTACATTAATTTAAAATTTTACATTATTCTTTTATAAATTGAATAGAAAACAATTCTCGGAATTTTTAAATCAAATTATCATTATTTTATTATTATTTTATTATAATTTGAATTTCAACACAGGGGCAATCCTGTATCATCGTATCATTAGATATCAGATAATAATCTGCGTAAGATAAGAAAGATCGTTTCAATTAAAAATTATGCCACCTCTTAACGCACAATTGACGCAATTGAGAGGAAAATCCGTGTAAACACAAAACGTAAAATCAGGTACGGAACACTCACAACATTCCACTTATGGGTACCAGTGTATCGGGTGTTGGGGCATACCGTGCCCGTGAGATTAAATAATCCTATAGGGAAAACAATGAAAATCTGTATATATAAAACAACAAAGTTTTGATACATTTGGTAAACAACAACAAATATACCTCAATTTAAATGGCCATCTTGCTAAATACTCTCTTCGGTTGTGTGCTACTGGGACTACTGCTTGGTAACATGACATTTTGTTATCAAAAAAATTTTCCCATTAAATCTAAATATGTAGGCTTCAGTCCAGATCTTGAAACAAACAAAAATGCCCATTTTCCAAACCAAATGGTAAATATAAATTTTTAAAATAAAAATAAATTTCAAATATTTTTGTTTTAAACCTTAGAATCAAATGGGCAGAAGAAAACGCATAAATCCATTATTTGTTCGAAAGCGCCGAGTCGTCCAACAGGAGGAGACTGAATTGTTAAATAAAATGTTTGAAGAATTTGATAGATCTAATTTGTCCTGGTTTGGTTTGATACTAAATGTTGAATATAAAATTAAATTGAAATAAAATTTGAATGACGACAATGTTATCTAAATTTTAAATATAATAAAATGCTATATAAATTTGTATTTATTAAACTATTATAAATAACTGAACCCGCATGATTAAATGACAAGACTTTAATCATGCTGTAAATTTAAATCAATTTGAATTTACCAGTGCAATAAAGACAAAAAGTATTGTCGTCATAAATCAGAGTAAACAAAAACTGACATAATCGAGTTTGTTTACTTGTGTTAAACAAAATTTAGATTAACATAAGATGCTATGTACGTTCAAAAATGGTCACAAAACCGAAGGCTGACCCAAAGCATCAAACAATGTTAAATGCATTTTGAAATGCAATAGTCAAAATATGTAAAAGTGAAACTGCCCTCATTGTGACCTGATGATAGCAAAATTTTATCTAGTAGTGTTGTGCTGAATTGAAGTGGTTTGATGAGGCAAATCCTGTTGGAATCTAATCAACCAAAATCAGTTAATACTTGAGTTGAGTGTACCTAAAAAGAAAATGATCAAACCTAATAATTAACTTATCAAGTGATACGTGATGGTGGGATCAATCAAATTAATGACCATGAGCCGATCACGGGATTGTGCGTTGATTGATCATGTTGTTGTGTTGAGTAACATAAATGTGTAAATGAGCTATCTTTAAGTCAATATGACTCATTTGATTTATGTATTATTTATTTTTACTCGCAAATTAGATTTAGCATTCTTATTTCAAAATGGCGAATTGTGCAAAATCTAAAATCTGTTCCGTTTGTGGAGCGAGTGCAATTGGTATGTTTGTTCCTGTTATTTGATTGGGTCGGTCAATTTGTTTTTGCCTTTCACAGGAAAACATTTCAACGCCCATACCTGTTTGTCGTGTAAAGTATTTTTCCGTCGAAATGCACTCTGCAATCCTGATGAGGATCTAATCGAGTGTGCATTTGACAATGACTGTGTCATTGATTCGAGATCAAGAAGATTTTGTTCGAAATGTAGATTGAGAAAGTGTTTTGCTGTTGGCATGGAAAAGGTATAAATGATTTGATTATTAAAAAAACAATATATTGTTTTCTTTAGGACAAAATCAAAAGTCAAGTTGAAATAAAAAAGGCTAAAGAAAAACAATCCATCTCAAACAGAATATATAAACAAATTTCATTAAATAATTCACTGGATTTGAATGAAAATATTGCGGACAATTTAGACTCTATTGATCCATTTGAAACAAATAGCCTAATAGAACTCTCCCCTATTTCTCTTAGTTCCTCAATGGAAGAATTCAGTGATCTACTGCAATCCTGTTCAGATGACACTAGTTTTCTGTTATCTCCAAAATTGCCAGAATCACCCAAATTATGTGATAGTTTGGTTTTGTACAATAATTCTCAATCAAATCAAATTGTGGATCTAAACGGACAAACTTATCAAAACTTTGAACCATTAACCATTGAGTTACCAATTGATCTTAAATTTTTAAATCTTCAATTGATTCTCTCAGAAAAGTATTTACTCAAAGAGCTGACAGATGCATGTGAAGTGTTGCGCAATCCGTACAGACAAATGCGTACTCTCGATTACCATGCCTCAAGTCACACTTGCAATGTTACCCAACACTCGTTCAACAGACTGATCTGCATGAGCAGGGGACTGAGTAGATTTACACAATTAACTGAAAGTGATCAGGTGAACATGCTGAAGTACAATTTGGTGGACATGTTCTCACTGCAGACGGTCTTGATGTACGATCCTGACCGGAGAGCGTATGCATTGGTTGATGTACAAATAGTTGGCCTTTCAAATGATGTCCTAATTTTTTTTGTATTTTTATCTTTAGGACAATTACCAAATGAGCACCTTGATCCAGTTGGACTTGATCAAGCCATTCTGCAGGCCAGAGATTTATAATAAATTTGGAAATGTGGTCACAGATAAATTTCGACACGAATGGAAGCGGGACAGCGTCATCTTTGACTTGCTCACTGCTATTCTACTGTTCACTCCATATAATTCAAGCTCATTTGACAATGACAATATCAAGTAAGTTATTTTTTGTCATTAAAGTATTGTAATAGATTAATAAAACAAATTATTATTTTTAATAAATAGCGAAGAAGCCCAACGCTACAGCCGACTGTTGAGGCGATATTTGGAAATAAAATATCCAACCGATCAAACTGAGGCCGAGAATTGCTTCTTTGCACTAATGGACAATTTAAATTACATTCGCGATCTTAAAAGTGCGGTTACTTATTTTTTGAAAGGAAGTATAGCGAAGAGGGCAAATAACACTGTAACGGATTGTTTAAATTGTCGCTTAAATCTGAATTGACATTTAAAATATTAAACTTTTTTTAACAAGACTTTTTAAGACTACTAAATTAATCACAAAATATATATCCTTGTCATAAAACGTTTTTTATTTTATTTTTAATTCTAAAAGAACTTACCTTATGATGATTAACCAGGCGTTACTTGGCCATATTGAATTAAATTAAAAATAAAGTATTCCGTTGGGATAATTTAATAAAATGAAATACAAAAATGAAAGAATATGAATATGAGGCGTGAAACAAATTCACTCAAATCTCAACCGACAAATAGATTTGTTTGTGATTTATTTTTCCCCCTTGACAATCAACTGGAACGCAATCTGTATGAAATAAAAGGTACGGTTGGTACAAGACAGTCTTAGCACATGTAAAATTGAACTAGATTTGACATATTTACTAATTAAAATATATATTATATTGTAATGTCCTTTGGTACTACATTTTGTGATTACAAATGGGGCCTAATATGTCCAATTGTAATGCCAACTATCACAATCGTAAACAAGTATTTACGTTCAACTTTGTATTATAAATCAATTGTTTTATATTGAGGCTTAGGAAGACAGAACAGAGTGATATCCCTTGATTATAGTCTTAATCTCACTCTAATTAGACAGTATCGACAGCTTTGAATTGTAGCCAAATAATTGGCGGTCATATCTCTTGTACCAACCATACCTCAAAAATGTTATTCCCACGACACCTTAATTAATAACAGAACAAAATATTTGGGCAGTATATTTAATATAAAATGAGCAGTATTTTTTTTATATATTTGGCAGTAATATATTTGAATATTGAGTAGTATAATTATAAATATATGATCAGTAAAATATTTAAATGATCAGTAATTTAATAATTTATATGCAGTAAATGAATACAAAATTGATCAGTAAAATCATCATGCAGGCATCAAAAAGGACAAAATGTATGTAAATATTACAAAATAGCAGTAAATATTTAAGTCAATATTTAAGTTATAATTAATATTTAATTAATTACTCAATCGACCAACAGAGCATTCTTTGATATCTTTGTTCGACCTCTTTTCCTCTTATCTCCAATTGGGACTTGCTTTTGCCGCAGGTGGAGGTGTCACAAGTTTCAATCTCATCGCCAGACCAAGCAAGTGTTTGGACTTACATTGCTTCAAAAATGCAGGACACGAACACTTCCCTTCTTGCCAATGATCGCCACTGATCCTCACAATCCAAATAGCAAAAGATTACTTCTTTTCGATTATCCTTACTGACCAGATGCATTTTTTTGTCGATTGCTCGCCGTGTGTGGGACCAACACATTCCAAGTTTACTCTTGTGTCGGAATCACTTGATGATGAGGAGGATGATGAGGATTCGTATGCAGACACAGAAGCCATCAGAGCACAAACAAACAGACAGTGGATTTGGAAGTTGCCAGTCACAAAATAGACTACTACAAACAATGCAGTCACCGACATGTACTGAGCACAACCCACAACCAATCACCCAAAGAGTCATAGTTTAATCACAAATTATATACTCAATTCATCAGAGTTCAAGCTTTCAACTTGTTTTAACATAACTATAGTGATGCGCTGATGGTCATTTACATCTCATGCACCTTAATTCACGTGCAGAGTAGTTTTTAATACGAAATACTGCTCGTAATTGACATACTGTTCATTTTTATTATTTACTTTTCATTATCCAATTAATTACTGATAATAAAAATTAAATTCTGCTCAATTATATAATATACTGCTCAATAATTACTGCTCACACATTTACTGGCAAAATATTTATGCAACTGCTCAAACTATATTAAATACTGCTCAAAATATACTGCTCGTTCATCTAAATACTGCTCAATTAAATAATAGCCAATTAATAATAACAAATATGAACTTGATCCGGTTTTATATAGCAATATATGCAGATTTGACTATATTTTGTTGAGTATATAAACAATGATCCAGACATTTGGTTTGGTATGTCCAATTTGTAGTTGCACACAAGTTGGGAAACTTGAATGGCAAACAAAATGGCGAAACTTTGCATTTTATTCAGCATTGTTGCTGTATTGGTAATTCCAGGTAAGTTTTACATTATCAAAAATTCAATCAATAATTCTATTTCTGTTTTGAAAGGATATGAAAGCAAAACGGTGACATATCCCGGCATTGGTACCTTCAATTCGCACGATTTCTACAATCTCATCTATCGACCCTTCACCGATCTGTTTGTGCCTCAGAGTCCCGAGCATATGCCACCAGACTTCAAGCTCTTCACCCGAAACAATCCACACGATGAGGAGAAGTTGCACTGGAACAACACAGCCGACATTAAAAACTCGAAATACTTTGATTCTAAGCTGCCCACCAAGCTATTCATTCATGGTTTTATGGACAATGAATTCTTTGGACCGTACATGAAGGTGATGAAGGATCGCTTTCTCGAGTATGAGCCCATGAACATGATCATCGTGGACTGGAGCAAGGGAAATGGACTGCCTTATGGCCAGGCTACTGTCAACACTCGAGTCATTGGTCCAATGATTGCAATTCAAATTGAGGCACTTATTCGTGAAAAAGGCGGTTCACTGGATCAGTTCCATCTGTTGGGCCATTCACTGGGGGCCCACGTTGCGGGTAATGCAGGAAAGTTTCTTAAAGGTCAAGTGGGCAGAATTACAGGTCTGGACCCTGCTGGACCATTCTTCGAACATCTGCCAGCTGAGGCGCGACTGTGGCATACTGATGCCAAGTTTGTCGACTCGATTCATACAGATTCGAGAATACTGATTGATAAACTCGGTTTTGGCATGATGGAGACCTGTTCGCATGTGGACATCTACCCGAACGGTGGTCGAGACCAGCCTGGTTGTACCGAGGATCGATTGGGATTCTTCTTGAAGGACATTCTCACTGGGTAAATTAAAACTAAACTTATAATATCTTTTAACTTAATTTTCCAATACTCAACAGAGTCCGAACCATGATCGCATGCAGCCATCAGCGTGCAGTAGAATTCTACATGGACACTCTGTCCCACAAGGCTGAAATCCCCAAGGCCTACGAGTGCGACAACTATGATCACTTCAAGGAGGGCAAATGCACAGAATGTGGTGCAAGCGGAGAAAAGTGTGTCATTGTGGGGCCACGAGCTGTGGAGTTCTTTGAGAAGCAACGGGCTCATCTCGATCATGGACATCGCTACTTTATTGCCACAAATCATCATGAGCCGTTCTTCCGTAAGTTTTAGTAGATTATAGAAAAGCTGCTAACAAATGCAATTTCAAATAGAATGGAACTATTTGGTCAAAATCAAAATGGCAGAAACTGGTCACGGACATCACGATCAGCACGGAAAGATTTTTATCAAATTGAACAACAAAAATGGAAACTCAGCTGAGCTTCAATTTGGAAAGTAAGCTTTTGAACTGTAGATTTATGGTAACATTTGTCTAACAAATATTTTTTCAAAAAAAATCAGAGAAAAAGAATTTCATCTTGCTCACACCTATTCCGAAGTGATCGTCTCAACCACCGATCCCTCTGAGGTCGAAAGTCTGGACTTTCACTGGAAACATGGTATCTTGGATATTTTGGCATCGAAAATGTACGTCGAAAGTATTGAGGTTGTGGCCCTGTCATCGCACACCAGCACCATGACATCGGTTCCGGAGCAGTTCAAATTCTGCAGCGCTGAGGCACACGATCACGGAGTGGACAGTGGAAAGAATTCTCACTTTGCAAAGTGCTAACAAGCTACCTCTAACTCCATGAGAATCAGAGCACATGTTAAACAACCTTGTAAAACATGATGATGATGATAAATAAAGATTGATTACTTTCTTAAACATGAAATCGTTTAATGAATCATCATGCATGATGGGTAATCAACCATATGGTTTGATTTTCGTTTGATAAATTTAGTTAATTCTAATACACAATATCATATAGCAATCAATCATCAAGTGATGATTTAATTTAAGATTGTGACTCATCAATCATGACTCAAACACAATCAAGTCCTTTAAAGTAACTCAATTTTGGTTTGCTATATAAACTAGTTTTAAATTTTGAAACAATTATCAAAAAACTTTAAAGTTTTTAAATTTTTAAAATGAAATTTTCAATTGTGCTCGCTTTCCTCAGTTTGATCGGTGCTTCTTGTGGTAAGTTATTTTTTGCTTTCACAATTTTTACAACAACAATTTACGGTATTTAATTTTATAGCCGCAATTAGTCAATCCAAGGATTTGGCTCTCTTACTTGACGAAACGTTCAAAAAGGCTGATGTTCTTGTGGTTGCGGGTGAAAAGATTCTGTTTGACGTTCAAAAGAACCAACCACATCTAGCGGTCGTTCTGGTTCATCTGGTACAGGAGGTCAAGAATGTTAAATTGCGAATGGAAACTGCACTGGTAGAGAAAAAGATTGTCATTGAATTTCCGCAGGTTCACGTAATGCAGGAACAGTTGCTTCAGCTGCAAAATGAAATCCTTGCCCAGTCTGACAGTGTCATCGAGAAGGTGAAACACAATTCAGCCAACAACAACACTATTGTGATGACCAAACAAACTTTGAACGAATGGGCTCAACGATTGCTCAAAGAAACCAAAGAAGCATTGGTCAAGTATGTTCACACTCCTGAGAAGTCATTGTTGGATTTTGAAGTGAAGACATTGGAACAATTGGCCAAGGACATTGCCTCAAACGATACAGTGAAACAATTGGACATCGAGAAGCAGCAATTGACC
Source organism: Rhizoglyphus robini (assembly GCA_023373905.1). Taxonomy (NCBI): domain Eukaryota; kingdom Metazoa; phylum Arthropoda; class Arachnida; order Sarcoptiformes; family Acaridae; genus Rhizoglyphus; species Rhizoglyphus robini. The sequence goes on along the minus strand of JAKIJQ010000048.1, from coordinate 837,354 downwards.
CTTCATGAGCTGACTGTTAAAGATCTTGTGGCCAAAGCTGACTGGCGAACTAACCAACCAGAAGTTTAAACTTTTTATTGAATTATTTAGTGAAATTGAAATAAATTTGAATTTGAAATTGAATTGAATTTCTATTTGCGTTTCTATTAATATCTGGGTTTATTGTTCCTCAATAAAAACCCAGCGTGAATCCGGACTTCTCTTCTAGGTATTAGTCATTAATTTAATTTAATAATTCATTTTTTAAAGTAAAGTTTTATATTTGTTTCGAAATATAAATTACAAATTGTGTTTTTCCTAGTCGTACATTAAGTATTGACGAAAGTATCACTCATATGACAGTCCTGTTCCCTTGATATATTGTTTGCTAATAGAAAATTGAGACGTCACAAATTATTTCTCGTGACAATAAATATTATTATAAAATTATATTTTCATTTGCAAGTGCAACTTCTTCTGAAAGTTTTTAAAAAATATTTTTTTTATTGCTCGTCCAATGGCCATTAAGTGTCACAAGGTAACAAGCGAATAATATTCCCCCCCCCCAATATTTGACTATTCCAGAAAGTTCTCTAAAGTAAATTTACGTCAGTTGAAAGTGACAATATATATATTTTTTTACGATTATTAGTGTTTTTCAAAGTTAATGCATTTCCCGTGTCAACTTTTGTCAAGGCTTTGTCACCGGGCCTGGTTGGCAAATAACAATAATATTTTTAAAGTCAAATGTACTTTTCAGTTTAATTTTATTTGGCTTTTCGCACTCATTCGTAATGCACCAACCAAAAAACTTTTGACATTGACTTTTTTCATCGCGGAAGAAATGATTCGTTTTATTATAAATATTCTTCATTTGATTATTTTTGAAATAATCAAACTTCTTCGTAAAGGAGTTACAAAGGCGTTCAATGGCTTTTGGACTCATCTCAAGGTGTTTTACTTTGATCTCGATCCCATTAAGGATTTTTACTCGGTTGCGGAAATAAGGTACGAGACACCACAGTCACAACTGAAGAACTATGGACTGTTTCCGGTTAAGTTCAACATTCACTACCTCACACCGTTTCTGTTTATGCTCGCAATCGATTTCGACAGTTTCTATGTGATTGTGGTTCAGTATGAGGGCAAGTACAATGACACAGGCATGCCGGAACTGTTCACCCACAAGATCACTCCTTCCGGTTTCTGGGATTTGTCCGATATTATCATCAACACGGGAATTGTGATGGAAATGTTCATCTATTTGAATCTTGCTTTTCGGCCTCAGTTGAAACCCAATTTGATTATGTACGCAATTCATGACCGGAAGAGTAAAAAGAGTCGCATCTATTACAATGGCAAATGTAATTTTCGAAGTAATTTTTGCTTTCAAACATTTATAATATTTTTTTAAATAGTTTGGAGTCAAAAGAAATCGGATAAAATTTTGAAATTTCGGACTCGAGTTCGATTTTTCTTTGCAATCCTGATGGCAATCATTTGTGCCCAGTTAGGTGGCTACTTTATTGTGCAGCACTTTATGAAGGGTGATCACTTTGAACTCAAGAATTTCATTCTCTACTTTTATTTGCCATTCTTTGGATTCTATTCTTCGTATGGTAAAATTTAGATTTAGATTAGATTTGATTTGAATGGGGTTTTTATTCTTTTGTAAATTTTAGCCGACATGTACGTTGCGTTCTACTTTTTCATGGTCGCCCGTTACTTTCGAATCAAACAGCAATTCAAATTGGACAAAATCAACGGACTCATCACCGAACTGATTGAGAGCCATCGAGAGGGAAAACCGAGCAATCCCACGATTATTTGGAGCCGATTCATCAAAATCAATCAACGAATTTTGGCCTTGCTCCGAGAATTGCATTCGTTCAGTCGTTTTTGGTCCGCCTTTCTGACGAACTATATCTTCAGCTATGTTATCATGATTTGCTTTATGGGTTATGCCTTTCTGTTTGGTCGTGCTGATGGCTACTGGCGTAAGAGTTTCTACATTTTCTTTTCGATTGAATTCTTCTTGATGATTCTGTTAATATGGTCTCGGCTGTGCAATATATTTATTGTGTTGCCACAATTGGTGATGGAGGCAAGACTAAAAGCTCGGAATTTAACGGATAAACCAACAAAGCCATCGTCAGTGCAAAATTCTGTTAATATGGTCTCGGCTGTGCAATATATTTATTGTGTTGCCACAATTGGCGGTGTGGGCAAGACTAAAAGCTCGGAATTTGACGTCCTGTCTGTCCATTTAGTTTTTGTTGAACCTCATAAAGCTTCTGTCGAGCCGCTCAAAGCTGCTATAGAATCACTGATTTTAATCAACATATCTTTTTTGTCCAATAAAGCAAGATTGAAAACCGACCAAATTGAAGGTCTATTACGGTTTCTAATATCGTAATGATTTGAACCATACATGTTATCTTTAGCTCTTACGTATCACGTGATACCATGTGCCTCGTACATTTACATACAATCGTACATCGTCCATGCAATTCAACACTTAGCTGCCATCTGTTTGCCAAAATTCAAACTGAACGAATTTATATGAAAGTTTGTTCATATATTTATTGTCCAATTATATTGTAGACACAAAATAATTCTTGTTTAATTGAATTTATTTTATTTGTTTTGAAAATAATAACGTTTTTCAAGTTTCCCGTCAACTCCTCATGAATTTCCTCAGGCTAATTTATGTTTATTAGAAACTACACATTATTAATTAGTTGTGATCCGAAAAAGTATTTTCAACAAAATAACTCACATTTTCCACTTGGATGCACAATGTGCACTGCACATAAAGATGATTTGTCTTGCACACACATGTCTAGCTGTCATATTCTGTCATCACCAATTTGCGTGAGAATGTTGAACGACGAGAGAATTGTGCTAGTCTTGTATATGTTTCCAACTTTCAATGCAATCATACAACACTTGGATTAACAAGTTCAAGTAGCTGTCGTGTAACACAAAAAATAAGAAGAGGAAACCATTTGATGCGCCAAACTGTCAAATTCTTTCATTCGTATTACTCAAATTATATATATTTGAAATGAACTATTTTGTAAACGCCTTTAACTTTCCAGAAAGTACATCTAACAAGCTTGTAAGCTTCATTGATTTCGTATTTTTTGCGCGTTTAATTTTTTTCTTGTATTTGCGCTTGATAAAACTTTCTGAAAGCACGAAAAATAGTTTCGTAAGAAATTGCTTTATTCATATAAATTGGGTTAATTTTGCTTTGATGTTGATATATGTTGTTATTGCAATTATGAAACAAACAAACTAAAGCTCTTAATCTCAAGCCCAAACTTACCGAATTACTTAGTAACTTATCCAAACAAAACCAAACTTACTGTGTAATAAGTTATATAAATAAGGGGATTTATGATCAAACTCTGTAAATAACAAAAATAATTCATACCAAAAACATTTATTTAAATAAAAGAATTCTTATGTCTAGTGCAAACACATTTTCGTAAAAATCTCCTAAATAACTAAAATCGCCGGAACTAGCTATTTGCCAAATTGAAAATCTCCACCAGCGCTTGGTCCATTTGAGCTTGTTGCAACTGTATGTGTGCGTAGAGTTGCTTGATAGCATTACTCACTAGATCAATCTTGTTCATTTGTTCCATTAGAGAGAAATATTTGCTGTTTGCTCGATCAGTGTCCGAGTATTTGTGTTCCAAATATCGTCGCATTAAATAGTGATACAGAATGTGTTGATAACGGACGTATTCGAAGCGAACAATACTCTCACGTGGTCGAAAGAGTAATTGAGCTAAAATCTTTACAACAAAAATATCAATTTAAATATTTTGTTGAAAATGATCAAATGTTGTTAGCAAACTTACTAAATCTTTAATCGTTTCATCGTTTTCCATTTCGAGATTAAACGAGTGGACAAATTTTGGAAAATTTGAATCAAACGTTTCGCAATTCTGAAAAAGGGCCAAACTTGCAAAAATTGTGTTGTCCTATTTTTTTATATTCAAAATATTATTATTTTAAAATTAGTTTTACCAAATCAATTACAAACCGTTTTATCCACCAAATGGAATCCATTCTTGTGCCTATCATACGAGTACGAAACACTCACAGAATTTCTATCTGGATAAAAGTGCTTCAACAGGCTCAATTGGTCGGGTAGTGATAGACTTTGGAATGCGTGGAAACTTTTACAGAATTTAACAACACGTAAAACGTCTGTCTGCTCAGCTAGACTAGCCACTTCAAGTACACTGTTGATTTCTCGAATTATGGGAAGTTTTTTGCCGTCTGGAAAATTATTTCCCGCGTTTCGAACTTTAAGTAGATGGTCGTATTCGCCATTTTTTAATTCTGTGGTATTTTTAACTATTCTTTCAATATAAATTGTGATGGGTTGGTCTTGGTTTTTATGTTGATGAATATTTCTCGATGTTTGACGACTGAACATTATTTCCTAAACAGTTTTTAAAACGAACATTTTAGAGAATTTGTATAAATATTTATAAATATCACCTTTTTCATACCAATTTCCAGACATTTATCAAATCTACATCGTTTACATATTCTTCGTGTAGATTTGTCAATTATGCACTTTCCTTCATTTTCACATGAATTGAACTAAACAATATTTTTTTTTTTTTTCGCCGAAAGAAATAAATATATAAAAACCATAAAAACTCACATTTTGATGCAGCGCATGACGTCGGAAAAATGTTTTACACGAATTACAAGTGACTACATTGAAATTGAAACCTTACAAAATCACAAATAATAATTTTACAAATCGATAACCAATAAAAACAAAACTCACCAATAGCAAAATCGCCACAAACACGACACTGTTTTGAAGGCATGTTAAAAATGTTTTGCTCTTTTCTCATTTGTTGTAAATGTAGAATGAATTATTTTCTCACCAAACTGAGATCATCAGGAAGAATAGTTGTAACAAAAACAAAATCGCTGACATATGTACTATTCGAACAAAAAGAATGTGTGCGTTCGAGAACACGTTCCGACTGGATGGATATTGCTGCAAACGAGCGACGAGTGAGAAGAACATGCGCTCAATAGTAAAATCTCCCATGCGCAAAACCAAACTGGTAGGCGGTACTGCAATCTATTTCAATAGGAAACACACACACTCGAGTGTCAGTGATTTCACTGAGTGCAATTCAAAGTTACATTGCGAAAACTAAAATATCCATGCACGCAAAATAAATACATTTATGAATAAACAATGCATATATAAACACAATATCATCATCAAGGGTATTGTCATTGTCATATCTAGATCGGGGGAGATAGTTTCATGACAAATTGAGTTGTAAGCGCAATTCAGAATATATTCACTAATCTTATCTGATTGTATTTTCAAATGTTGGTTTGTTTGATGCAAGTAAGAGGGAATTGCAGATGAAGATGAAAAACAACAAAAGAAAACTTTGTAGATTAGAGTTGGCAGCGAGTTGAAAAAAAACCGAGCTTAGAACATATGAATATTCATGAACATTTCAAACTTGTTCAAAATGTCAAAATTTGAAATGTTTTCTTATTTGATTTTGCCAATTTGTCTCAATTTTATGGAGAAAAACAAATATTTGCGACATATCTTGCATTTTTCCTTAATGTTATAATAAATTGCACGAATGGATATTTGAATATTTGATGCACAAAACGTTGAGTATGCTTAAAACCTTATTTGTCTGTCTGTTCATGTGTGCAAACAAGAATTGCAGTTTGCTTTTCCATCATTCCTGTCAAGTGAGGGGTAGATTTTTGTTTGCACTCACTCAGACAATCGACCCAAGTCTATTCACCCCACCCTCGAATAAATACTCTTCAATCAAAACTTGCGCTGGATGTTTTATATCGGCAAAACGAGTTTTTTTGCTTCTCTATTTCTAATTCTGTAGGCAAAACTAGAAAGAAAAAGAAAATAAAAAACCAATTCGATCTATTTTGAGCCAAATTAAAGTTTGCATGCACTTGCGTGAGTGCAAATTAGTACATTGTGAGCTGTTTTTTATTCTCCCCCTAGGAAATATAATTTTTAAATATATATTTTATCGATATAGCAAGCGTTTTAAGATAGTACAAAAAATGTTTTTTTTGTAGTTCAAAAAAATATGAAGCATTACTAATCTCATTATATTGAGTAAATTAATTGGCCACGACAGGAATAAGTCTGACTGACAAGTGAGAAGAGCAGTGTGTCTGTCAAAATGCCTCTCTGTCTGGCAGCATTAGCATCAAACAGGGGCACGGGATGATAGAAGAAAGTGAATTCTATTCCACTGAGAGAAAATGAAATTGCTGCATCTCTTATTCATTCATTCATTCACGCAATGTCGACGCAAAAACTCTCTCTCCTTGAGTAAGGTAGGTAGACATGACCTGGACACGGCCATCATACATATTGTATTGTATATTGTACATTCCATGATTTTTCTTGAAGACAAGTTTTACTATTTCTATAAAACAAGATAATTGCAAAGGAGAGATGGAATAAAGGTCAATTTTTTGTTCGATTTAAGTAAAATCGTCTTACCATATCAGACGTATAAATTACAACATAAAACACTTTTAATAGGTTTCCTTTAATTCGACACAATCACAAAAGAGATTCCTCGAATATACATTTAATCACCAATTTCCACTCTAATCTATCATTACAATTGTCGTTAAATTGCTATTCGTATATCGCGCCGGCGTTTTATTTCCTTTCCTTTTCTTTTCTCTCTCACCCAAGAATTTCTCTTTTTGTCCCGAGAATATACATTGGTTGTAGTGGCGGGCAGCGGCACACACTTGAACTTGCGAGTGAGAGAACTTGTGTTGCCCTTAGACACAGCTAAGATACAGAGCTTTCACTACAAACAAACAGACACTTCTTTCATATATAAAGTTTGTTTTCAGTACAACTATCCAATGTGTGCGAAACTCAACAGACCGAACTAGTTTAACCAGTTTGGTTTTTTCATAAAAGTAAAAAAGTTCAACTTAAAAATATCGGTATGAACATTTATTGAAAAATTATTTGATGGTGTGAGTTGTGAAAAGCAATTATTAATTTAACAAAAAAAAATACTTTAAAAATTGTGACAGAATTTAAAAACATGGAACAACAAAACAGTCATATCAAACGATGTCGAATCTGTGGTGACACCGCAATTGGTAAGATTTATTCGCAATTTATTTTTTTCTAATTCAAAAATATCCATAGGTTTCAATTTCAATGTGATCAGCTGTGAATCGTGTAAATCATTTTTCCGTCGAAATGTATTTCACCAACATAAGGTAATTAATTGATTTTAAATAATTTTTAAATTATAAATTTATTTATTATTAGTTTTTCAAATGTCTTTTTGGAGATAAATGCAGAATAAACAAATCCAATCGTAACGATTGTAAAAGCTGTCGACTGAAAAAGTGTCTCGAGATTGGCATGAAAAAGGTATTTTGGTGTGTTTTAAATGTATGAATAAACTCAATTTTTTGTTGAATTATAGGATCTGTTATTTAGTCGATATAATAGTCGTTTGACAAGCGAACATAATGATGAAAACCTATCGAACAAATGTGAAATTGTGCAAATCTACAAAAATGAAACCGATTTAAAGGGACACGAACTGGTGCGTTTGCAAAATGTTCGAAACGCTGTAAAAGTGATGCACGAAGCGGAAGACGACGATTTACATGTTTCTGGAACTGCGGACAATATGATACAACTAGTGTCACTTGATGCGTGCTCAATGGATCAAGTAATTAAATGTTGCCACCGATTTGTGGCCTTCAAAAATCTTGAACAACGCGATCAAGTTGCACTGTTGAGCAAATTCTATTCGGGACGAGCCTTTGTGCAAGGCGCTTTCCATTATGACTTGCACAAGGATGGTTGCTATAGGGTGAAGGTTGAGGTTAGTATTTAAGGTTCAATTGAAAAGTTGTTTATTTTTCAAACATTTATTAGAACACAATAAAAGCAAAATCACGAGTTCTGGTGAAATCAAGTTTGATTCAAGAAAGTACCAACGAAGAGTCATTTTTCATCTACCAAAATTTCACCAAATCCTTACATCGAGAGATGGAAAATGATACGACCATTTATGATTTGGTAAATATATTTATATATTTGTTGTGGAAACTCTCAAAATTTTCAAATCCCTTTTAATCCAATAAGCTTCTAACTCAACTCCTATTCCAACACCACGAAAATACGTCAAAAAGGGAATACATCCGCTACAATCACATTCTGTACAGATACCTACTGAGTCGTTATCTCGAGAACAAATATGCGAGCATTGAGAGAGCAAAAGAAAAATTCTCTGCCCTCATGGCAATTGTGGACCAAGTTGAGGACGTTCATCAAGTGTTCAAAAGTATTTATCATCAAATTATAATACAAAGGGATAGACAGTCACAACAAGTGCTTGATGCTATGGCAGACATTTATGAAAGTTTGAATACAAATTTTAAATTAAATGAAAATAAAAAATTAAATTGTTAAATAGTGTTAAAAGTCTTTCATTTTCAATAAACGACAGAACGTCTTCCGAAAGTCCATCTCACATATTCAGTTACCAATGCAAGGGGCAGCAGCGACCACTTTTACTTACAATTGTCTCCGTAACTGTATATGTGAAGTAGACCTTAAAGTACGTTTTCCCGCTTCATTTTCAGTGAATTTTCTATATTTAAAATTGTATCTAGTGGTACTTGACAGTTACTGTGACAGAGTTTGCGTCAATTTGTGTGCGTCGTTTCCATAAGTTTTACATTTCACTTTGCAACCACAGTTCCACCTCTACTTCCATCTAATATCGATTAAATTTACGAAAACATTTGCTTCTTCTCCCAGAGGAGAACTGTTGAATCAATAATGCTATGGATACTACAAACTTACTTGTAAACCAAAACAAACTGAAATATACACTGCTTCATTTACATAATCGAAACAATGGGCTTGCAGCTGTATTTGTGATTTTGATTAAATAATGTTGTTCATCATTTAATTTATTCAACCAGAAAATGTCTAGTTTGCCAAGACCAAGCTTCTGGTAATATACTAAAACAATTTTGGTGTTATATTTGTTATGTTTTGTATTTTTAATAACTTTACTTTTATTTAGCAGTTGTAAGCATAAACCTATTTTTATGACAATTGTAGACAATTCATGCTCAAAATGTCTAAAGTTGAACAAGCGAAAACATCAACAACAAATGAACTTTATGGCTCGTTGAATTTTGGTTGCAACAATCGTGGAACATCGTGTTTCTTCTACGATTATGAGTACAACATGGAGTGAAAGACAACTCATAAATTGCTATTAAAATACAAATACAACACATCTTTAGGATGTTGATTGTGTTCATTGACAATTTTTATTAAAACTGTAAATGAACACAATCAACATCCGAAAGATGTGTATCGACAACAATATCTTCCTTATATGGCTCACTTGAGGGAAAGTGCCTTCAAAACTGATACCTTGTATCGAAGTTATTCGAAAAGCCGACCAAAAGTGGAGTAACTTATCGGTTTGCCCAAATGAATCGAGAAAGTATCACAAAGAGTGAGTTGTAAATCGTAAATTTGTAAAAACCCACTAATTGAAACAAAAAATTAATTCTCTAAATAAAAATTTCAGAAAACTTATTCGTAAACGAGGAGCAAAACAATTATCTCAAAATTCAAGAACAGTTCTTGGAGTATGATTCTGACCTACAAGATTTTGAGTCAATCGAAAGTGACAATATTATGGAATTATTTGATACTACTTACAGTTTTCCTTAAGAATTTTCATTCTCCTAACGGATAACCGTCTAACTTAAGCTTTAACTCACTAAACAACAACAAAGAAATGTACAAACAAGCGTATAAATATTAAATTATCTGATTTATAAACATAGCAACACATTCTATGTCCTATTTAGCATTACTTACTCACATAAAGTATCATAATCACAATCTTATCTTAATGGGTATCCCAAATAGGACCCCCAATAAAAGAGCCAAAAGTCGCCAAGACTGAACGCATTGTGAACTCACAGGTAAAAGAGTATTATTGTCAAGCGATATATTGACACAATTTTTATTGATACCATCAAAAACGTGGTTTGTCCTTCGTTTCATTTGAAATGAAGCTAAAGAAAGATTTTTATTACTTTCGTTTACAAATTTCGTTCAATGGGTTTAGTTTGATTATATTCCGGAAAAATCGTAATAATGCTTACATATGTATAGGAGACTCATTAGTGAAGCATCAATCAGAAAAAGATGAAATTCGGCCAAAATCATCGATGGATTTGCGCTGCAATATTCGGGATGACCTTTGCACTCTATCTCTTATCAACAAGTCAAATGTCGGTTTTAATCTATCGAAAAACATCTATTCATCTTGAGAAATCAGAAATTTTGTTTGATCTTAAATCTGAAAATGAAACAACGAACATTTCAATTAAAATGCAAAATTACAACCTGTCTCAGATATATCAACTGGTCGAGAGTGAGTCCAATTTGCCGCTGACGTATTGGGAAAAATGGAAAAACATTTCATTTTTAAAACTGGCAAAATCTGATGCGACTTATTGTGCTCAAGTTAGGCTGACCGATCCGTACAAATTGTCGTTCAACAATCGTATTTGGCAAGTGTTTCGAAGCCGTGAATTCTACCCGAAACAAAGTGATGTCACTATGTATCTATTGAATGCATATTATGATAACAGGATATTTGGATCACCTGTCGTAAAGTTATTGTCCGTGAATAATCAAGAGCAGATAAGTAGTAAGCGTGAATGGTGGTACGAATTAAGAATGTTGTACTTTAAATTCAACTAATCCAACTATTCATTTAGGTGTTTACTCTGGTTCGAGAACTACAAATCACCGATTCTGGTCAAGGCCAGCGATTATTACACTCTGTGGAACATAAACTATTACCCAAACTTGCAAGCAGGCGTAAACTATCCTCAACTTATAACATGTCCTATTCCGAGTGCGCTTAAAGGTTCTGTTCCAAGAGTCGCATCACTTCAATCAAATGGACAATGTAATACTGTTGAGTCGATGCCAAGCAATACACTTCGAGTGATTTACAATCGAAGGGAGAAAAGTCAAAGTCATAAAGCAAATGATACCAATAAACCGAGAATTGGAGTTTGCGTCAAAGCATTTCGGTACGGTTCAAAAGACATGAGTGTTCGACTTGTGGAGTGGCTGGAAATGATTCGATTGATGGGAGCGGAACGAGTGCACTTTTACGTGTATTCTGCAACCGAAAATACTGAGAAAGTGTTGAATCATTATCGTGATGAGGTAAAACATTTTTGCAAACTTTATTGGTTTAATTATTTTTTTAAATTAGGGTTTTGTCGATTTGCGACGAATGACGCTGTCGGGTAATCAAATAAACATTCCCTTGATGTATATTTTATATGCAAATTGGTTGGATATGAAGAAATCGCCACAGGATTTAGTCGATCTGAACGACTGTCTGTATCGAAATATGTATTTGTATGATTATCTTGTAGTTTTGGACGTTGATGAAGTGATCATGCCTCAACAGGTCGACAATTGGCATCAACTGATCAATGTCATTGAGGTATTGGGTTCATTTAACAGAATATTCAAAATTAATCTCACTTTTTCAGAGTCGACTATCGAAATCTGATCTAAAGCACAAATCCTACTATGCGGCTCGTCACTCTCATGTTTGCGAAGCGTACGAAGATAAAACTTATCAAAATGAACCAATTCCCGACTATCTTTACATGTTCCGTCATACTCAACGAAACCCTGCCTTGCCCTATGAGAATCCCAAAAGTATCATCCGAACAGACCTCGTAACCGCACTGCACAATCACTTTCCCTTACGATGCATCAACACAACTGGCTATGAAGGCTGTGAGAGGGTGTTGATGCGGCCATCTGATGGGGTGCTTTTGCATTATAGAAAGAATCAAACTGTGGCAAGATGGCTATTTCAAAATAATGCTTGCACCATAAAAGACGATAAGAATTGGAGATTTTTCAGTGATATGGCCACTAGGGTGCGCCAAAAGCTTGATGAGATACTTTTGTTGAATTAAATAATTTTAATTACTATTTAATTAATCACAAATCAATCACATTTAGCCCCAAACCATTTTAGTATTAATCCACTGAACGTAGTTGCCTACTCGAGTGTACACACCAGGAAGGTCATCCTCATCACACAATTTGCCCCAGGAGGCAATGCCCACCAGTCGACCATTGGCAATCGCTGGGCCTCCAGAATCCCCAGTACAGGTGTCTTTACCGTCAACCTTACTAAGACAAAACATATTGTTGGTCACTGTATTCAAAGTTACCGTGTATGCTTTTTGACAGTCTGCACGCGAAATTGCACGAATCGAAACAATTTTTAAAGCGGTCGGAAGAGCAGAATGATAAGTCAATCGGCCCCAACCCGACACGGTAGTTGAAGTTTTTGCTGCAACATCCGAACCAGCGGTTGGCAAGGTTGCAGCTTTCGCATTAGTGCGACCAAGTCTCATTGAGGTGGTAGTCTTGAGCAGGGCAATGTCGTTGTTCTCAATTTGGGGATTGTAGTTTTCGTGCACAATTATTTTCGATACTCTCACCGTAGAACCACCACTTTCTCTGTTCAAGGTATTGTATCGAATAATTAGTGAATCAGCAGTGCGGCTACAATTGAAAACACAAATTAGAAACAAATGAACAAAAATGTAAAAGACTTTACCCTCGTAGACAGTGAGCAGCAGTGAGAATGAATTGAGCTTCTATGATAGCGCCACCACAAAAGTGCCCAACAAAGTCATTCTGGATTGAAACCTGCCAGGGCGCTTGACCATTCCGAGCATTCTGGCCACCAACGATGAAGGCAGACCCTTGAGACTGAGCTGGACAGACAAAAACACCAACAATAAACAGAAACAAAATTAGCATTTTCAGTTTGTTTCTTCTTTAGTTTCTCTGCTTTATTGATGTATGATTTTTGGAGGAGGGTATATTTTGCTTTATATAACAAAAATACAAATACAAATGGTTCAAAACATTAACCAAAAGATTGTCAAAGGGAATGTTCCCTTATTTTGTACCATTGCAAAATGTACCTAACTAAAAAGTACCTACATAAAAACTGTAACAAATTACCAATTATTAAGCAATATTTATTTGCTTTATTAGCATGTTTGTTCTATGATCTAAATAGCAGTGGAAAACACAATTTAGCTTAAACACAAATTAGAAAATTCCTTTCATAGCACAAATTGTGAAATTGTGTATTCATTAGCATTACCATTCATGTAAGCCCTCGACCCATAATCGTAATATACATTGCAAGTAATAAAAGCGGCATTTTATTACAAAATTTGTCTGATAATTTTGACATTTCTGTAAATGGCATCTTTCATCTTGGGCATTATAATCGAACAACAATACGCAAACACAATTTCATAATCTATATTTGGTATGTTTCTACATTACGCAATTTTACTTACAAAAAATTAAGATTTTTTAAAGAGACACGTGATATTATCTTTACGTTCTGTTTCGCCAAACATCAAAACTATATTATCAGAGCAATTATCTCCAATCACACAAATTCACGATGTACGAAAAAAAAGATATGCATGCTCAAGGTAGCACGCATCGATCACTCACTCAGGCACATGTCGAACACGTGATCACCATAGTTTTTATGGCTTTCCTACTCAGACGTACAGTAGATTGTGTTTGCTTTCGATATAAGAGAGTAATATAATATCCGTTAGATAAGACACATAAAACACATTGCCACACACTTTTTGAGTTGACTTAACTGATGTATTTGTGATATTTTATCGACGATGATTTTGAGTGCTCGAAAGCACATGTGATATGTAAATGACAGTTGAAATTGGGGCTCATTTTGAATATAAACCAATGATTATAATTTGAAAAATTATCTATTACTTGACAATCGCAAAAATTACTTTATGAATAATGCTACTCATCACGACTTGTCCATCTGTTCAATTGCAGTTGGCAAGGCAAAGTTTTTCTCTATTTAAAATTAATTAATTTCTATCTCTAATTTTGTGTCTTGTATTACTAGTTGAATCTCTACTCTACTTTTAAGTTTCAAATGAATTTTCCATGATTTTTGAATCAAATTAAAAACGTTATAATAAAATTATTATGCGAAATATAACGTTTCTGGTTTGGTTCCGAATTTGTGGTTGCACTCGGCTTCTAATATCTGAAAAAACCCGCATCTCTGCTTCAAAGGACTATTTATAAGTCCAATAATAATAAGAAACAAAATTAACTTGACCAGTTTGACATTCAAAACTTTAATATATTTGATAAAGAAAGAAAGAAATTAAAGAAAGTTCTTTTCATGTTCTGTTCACGTGATTATTTTTATTTGCTGATGTTGTTCTTAATGTCTTATCGCTATGATAGTTTATCAGTGTCACGGCACAATTTCTTACAGTAAGTTGTTTAAGTCTGCTGTGTCTTATCAAGTTAACTCAGGTACAAATTGGTCACATAAATATTATTTTTAATTATTGTTATTTGTTTATTATATTTTTCGGGTGAACAACTTACATGAGTTTAATTTGATTTAAGTTACAAAAAATAGTATAATAAAAATTAAGATGATAAACTTTCATTTTGTTTGTGCTTTTTCAACATTAGACATCACCGGACAGTAGATGTGTTCCAAAATGAGCATGCCAAGCAGGAAAACGATTAGTACACAACTGAAGTGAAATACTAGCCCAGGGTAGTGACCAATGCTGAGTGCAAACAAATTGGTGTAGATCACAGAAGCGCCTAAGCTCACAATCGTTTCAAAGATACTTTGCAGACAAAATATTTTTCCAGTGTCTTCCTCTGGAACTATTTTGGAGAATTTTGTTTTCGCCGATACAATACCCATTGTGGAGAGTGATCCAACTGGAATTGAGATAAAGTACGCGAGTTCACTCATGAACGAGCCACGAATTAAATCTGCGGCAAAACTGGACACAAGTGCAATGCAAATCATGCTCGAGTCCGTAAGTTTGAGAATTTTTACAAAAATAGCAGAAAATATTGCCAGCATGACCATGCCGATCACTTGGCCCACAGTTGAGTAGGTCGAGTAGATTTGCGGTCCCCAGTGGTAGACCTTCTGGTCAAACTGAACCATCACTGTGCCCATTCCCATTGCAATGAGCATTTGGACAAATTGGACAACGCATAGTAGCATTATATGCATTCGTAAGTTATTGGGACGACGTTTGAAGAAACAGTGCAGCGTTTGGCGGGCATTTTCGATGCTAAACACAGATGCTAGAATGTTATTATTGTCTTTTGATTTCAATTTCGAAGATTCTGAAGTCGAGACAATTTCGTTGGAGATTTTTTCATTTTTGGGAGCACTTTTTCTTTTACTTAAATCCATTAGAAAAATTACAATCAAAATTGCAATGCACAACAGGTCGAGAAGAATGCACGCGTAATAGTTGTAGTGGTAGGTACGTAACTGTGGACCTGTTTCGGTGTTGCTCAACAATTGGCCACCAAGAAATGTTGCACCGGCAAATCCTATTCACAAATAAAAAGTTTAATCAGTATACAAAAAAAATGTACAAAACTTTAAAATTACCAACAAAAATGACAACCTCCATTGCAACAAACTTGAAAGTTCGTGCACTATCTGACGAATTTTTGGTTAAGTACAACATGATACAAATGGTGAAGCTGTTCATTCCACCTGTAAGCCACACCAGCACAGACGGAACCAATAGATAGTATGGACTTGTCTCGTAAAAATAAATGCTGGCTAAATTTATTGCACTTGAAATTATGTCACTGATTGGGCTCATGACAAAAATCACATATGAAGCAGAGGAATATTTGTCGAGTAATGGGCCTAGGCAAAGTGACCAAAGAATAGTAGGTATGGTCTCGATCAATTTTCTATCAAAAATTTTTAAAATATATGATTTTTAGTAAAACAAAAATTGCGTAACTTACTTGTAATTTCCGAATGTGGCACTCTCAGCAAGAATGAGATCCTTCATCGCTCGATCATCCGCCTTTTCCATGGCCACTTGAATGTTCCGACAAAAGTGGTCACTCTGATTGTGCACCACAGAACATATTTTGTCTTGCAGCAGCATTCCATTACTGATGCCAGGCAGCATGTTTGTTGCCATTCGTATTGTGAGCATAAGTTCGAATAGAAAAAAATTCTGTTTCCACAAAAAGGCAAACATTTTCTTATTTCTTGTTTGGTTATAATAGTTGAAAGACTTGTGACTTCGAATCACGATCATCAACTTTTATACCATGTGACTCCAAGCAAAAGCATCAGACCCAATGTGCCAATGCAATAATCCCACTTATCAGCAGTTGATTGGTTTTTTGTACATGCAATGAAATTCAAATTATTACTCAATTCAATCAGAAAAAATCAATTGGTTCATATGTTTAAACAGGTTTTGAAATATTCAATATTTGCTCAGCGTTAGCCATGAAACTTCTATAAGAATATAACGTTACATAATTCTACAAGTAATTAAAATTACTTTTTGAATTTAATTTTTTTAAGGTTTATGTTTAATCCACACGAACGTAATCAATTAGCCTAATCCATAATCCGGTAGTATCGTAAATTGTTGGACAACATTTGACTTAAGTTGAAAGAGATGATGAGTAATATGATTCATAAGTTTGTTTGAGTGGAGAGGATTAAAGCAAAAAAAGTAGCCCCAAAACAAACTTGACAACTGACAAATGAATTTTCATTTCTGTATGTTTACGCAATCGAGACAAAAATTGGCCACATGATATATGACACTACCAGTGCATTTTGTTATCACGAGACGGGCCCAAACTGCACTTACAATAATTTTATTGGATTTTTGTTTAAATGTAATTTGGTAAATCAGTCATGTGTATCATTGAAATAATGAACACATAATGAATATAAATTAAAATTATTTTATTTTATTTTTATTTTTGCAATAAATTCTCAACACGTTAACATATGATCACTTCAAATCGAAAATCTCTTTATGCACCTGATCGACATCGCCCAAGTGCAACTCCTTGAACAGCTCTCGATGAATGTCCATTTGATAGTGCAGTGTTGCCAGTACATGAGTCAGTCGGATATACTTCTTCCTTGCCTTGAGGTAGCATTGATATTTTCTCTCGAGATATTTGAGCAATATGTGACAATAGATGAAATATCTATATCTTAGAGAATTTTGAAAACAAAATATTAAGATTTACAACAAAAAAAGCTTTACCTTTTATACATACCTAATAAATTCTCCATTCACATAGAAACTGTTTACATCAGGTTTGTATAATAGTTGAACCATTAGCTAAAAAATTTTAAAAATTAAGTTGAATTTTTTAAAATACTAAAATACCAAATTCCGAATAGTAGCATCATTTTCCATTTCATTGTATAACGTATGTTGAAATTTAATAAATCGCAAAGGCATGTCTCGCTTATTCCAGTCGTACAGAACTCGATTGTCCACTAGTAGGGCACTTTCTCCTTTTATATCCTAAAATTAATTTTTGAATTATTTTTGAATTAAAATTTTTCATTTTTACCGCCATGATTGGATACTGATTCTTGTCGAGATCGTACACGTACGCAAATCTCACATTAAGAATGCCCACATAAGACAACTTGAGCATTGTGAGTTGATCGAGATTGTTCAGACACTTGTAGTCAGGCAGACATTTGCAATATTTAATGAACATATGAATATAATTCTGTGGTAAGGTGAGAGCATGAAAGAGGTTCTGTGCCGTGCCAATGATTTTTAGAGTTTTTTCTTCAACAAACTGTTTGGACGCTTCTTCCACAATGTCGAGCAGCGCCTGCTGAAAGGGAGTCATCTCGAGTCTTTGTGGTCCAATAGCTCTTAGTCGGGTATACTTTTCAATCACAAATTTGGGTAAATTTATTTTCGGTCGTTCATATTCTTTACGCCAAATCAACTCTCGCTTCATGCCAATTTCAAAGCACTGCTTCAGGCGACATTGTTTGCACTTTTTTCTATTCTTACAGCTGATGACACAGCCGTCTTTGTTTGGACAGGGAAATGTCTAATTATGTTTGGAAAAATGTGCAAAATTAGTCAAATAAAGATAAAGAATGACAACCACTTGTATTTTTTTAAATGCATATTTTACTGCTGCAAAATTGAATATCAACTTTATGGCAACTCTCATAGCAATGATATTCATTTTTGCAGTGGTAAAATAAAAAAGAGTGGATCTCACTTTTTATAAAAATTATTTACACTCGGCGGTTTAAAGGCGTATCGTCGAAAAAATGTTTTGCACGATTCACACGAGAGGCCATTGAAATTGAAACCTGTGGCGCGAAACCAAAAAAAATTAAAAATAAATATTCAAAATATTTACTTACTCGCAGCTTTTCCGCCACAAATTCGACAATTTTTCGACTTTGTTCTCGCCCTCCATGGCGTCATTTTCACTTCACTAGTGCTTTCCATATTTTAGCAATACAACTAGTAGTCGTATATTACTATTCTTTGAATGTCAGAAGGCGAACTGGAGGTTAAAAGGCATCACATCAACAGGAGCATGAATAGTATAGTCGTGCATGGTAAACTGGAATGTCATACTAAAAAGCAAAGTTTGCCCACCAAAATTAACCAAATGAAAAATGCGTATCCCATCCTGTCTCCTCTATTATTTTATTTAGTGTTTTATTATATTATCACAAACAAAACTCGCGCTCGCGATAACAAAACGTTCTCCAAACGTTTGTGCAATTGTGCAAACTGTGTCAACAGCAGCAGCAGCAGCAGCAGCAAACAACCCAAACAAGGCACACAACAAGCACGTAAGCCACCAAGCACATGGAGTAGTATAGTAAGTACAAAAAGTGCGTCCAAAAAGTAGCCTACCTCTTACTTACTCAAAACAGAACTGTTAGAGGTAGGTTACTTTTTGGACACTTTGTATGACTTTGACTATGACGACGTATTGGCTTTATCTCGTTTGTTTGGTTTTGCAGTGCAAAGCAGACGTGTGCAGCGTGTCTATCACCAACAAGAGCACAGTAGTAGACGTGAAGCGCCACTTTTGTTGGCATAAAGTTGTATATTTGTTAAGTTGCTAGGCCCTGGAAAGTGATAATAACGTAACAATTCGTACTGTAAACGCACTTTGCTACTGATTGTGAAATGCCACAACTGGATGGAACTGGATATATTCCTGTGCAAGTGCATTTGGCGTTACTTTTATATAAATTGATAGATTGTGAGATTGTGGTATACAATATATATGTTACCGTCCAAACGCGAAATTCGTTATTCCGTCTTTTGCCTAGGCAGTCTAAGGATTGCCTAGGCATTCCGCGATTGAAAATACTCACTTTAGGCAATAGTGGAAATATCTAATTTTTTATCTTGTTTTGCCTAGGCAAACCACGGAATGACGAATTTCGCGTTTGGACGGTATATGATACCGGCAAAGTGGAAAAGTCGTCATTCCATGTTTTGCCTAGGCAAAAGGCAAAATAATTTTAACTGTATAAAAACATTATTTTTTAGATATTGTGATTTTAAAACATCACACATTTCTGGAATTCATTAAGTTATTTTATTATATAACTTAACAAAAATTAAAATTTGTATTAAAAGTTAGTTTTAAACATGTTTATGAGAGAAATAGCAATTTTATAGTTGTTCGTTCATTGAATTTTCACTTTTGCCTAAAATGGGAATTTTAAAACGCGGAATGCCTAGTCATTCCTGAGACTGCCTAGGCAAAAGACGGAAAAATAAATTTCAAGAAAATTTCTTTGATTTGCCTAGGCAATCCACGGAATGACGAATTTCGCGTTTGGACGGTAACATATACATATATATGTCAGGGGCAAACCGAAGAACCCGTAATTTCTCGAAGTGCCGAACGTTAAATTCGGCAGTCTTCGAAGCCACTTGAGTTTAATCATTAGTTAAGTTTGCCTCGACAAAATGCAGAGTGACTAGTCATTCTCCAAAGCTGCGGAATGTTCTTCGGCAGTAAATTTATTTACATTGATAAAATTGATTGTAACTCAAATCAAACCACTTGTATCGTACTATATGGTCAACCCACTGTCGTTTTTTGTGTTGAAAGTTGGCAGTCAACTGTTGACTGGCTGTTAAGTCTTAACTTAAGAATCCGTATATAAATATATGTTAGGGCGAATTGTCTTAATAACCTACAAATACAATTATTTTATTAATTATAGAAATTTTATTTACCTGATTTAAGATGATTTTTAACCTTTAGTTAAAGTCTGCTTCAATAAAACAACAACAAATTGCGAATGGCTGCAGTGAGTGAACGACTGCAGGTTACTTCACATGAGCAACATGAACAATCATAATAATCATCTGTTCGATGACAAGCTAATTTACAATTGAGGAGATGACTGGCGCGTTCAAAGTTTTCAAGGTCTTCAAGACTTGCCGAGAGTTGTTTGGCAAGATAGACAAAAATGATTCTTTACACATTTTGATTGTAAAATACAAATTTACAACGTTTCACTGTCGCTTTGTTCAGGTCATACAACTAATTAGCATTGTGTGATGTTAACAGCTTGAGTAGAGGTAAATATTGATTAAGTTACAAATCATTGATTAAGATTTCAATACAATTTTGGATTTTTCGATTTTCTGTCTTTTTAAACAAGCAATAAAAAATATATTAATAAATACAGTAAAGTGCCCATAATTCGTGCCTCCCTTAATTCGAATGCTCCCATAATTCGTAATTTGTAACAAAAATAGCCAAAATTCCTATATTTCGGTAACTATTACTGTACAAAAGGTGCTCATAAATCAAAAAATCTCCCATAATTCGTAATTCAAAATGATTTTAAATGGCTAATTCAAAAGAAAATTTATGAAAATGAAAAACTGCATAAGGATTCTCTTACACAAAATTCGTGGACTGACCCTGAAACCTAAGGCGGTTGAAGACCCTCCCCCGACTTTGATTCCAATTTGTATATTTTCAATTTTTGGTAGTTTTTATTGAATTTCAACATTATCCATAATCAAACCCGCATCTGATTTCCAAAAATATTATATATTATCAGGCTATTTTAACATAAAATGTACAGTTTGTGTTAAAATAGCCTTCCCTATAATTCGTAATTCGAAATCAAAATCAAATGTTGACTTCAAAAAATTTCGAATTATATGCACTTTACTGTACTTTTAAGTGAATTTAAAAAATTTAAAATAAATGAAAAAATTATTTAACAAAATTCTCCACCAATTCTTCAATTTTCAGGCACACCAATTCTTTGCTTATTGAATTTTGAATTCTCTTTGAAGCCTTTTGTGCTCTCTGTTTCACTGTTTCGTCATTGAGAAGTTGTTGAATTGAGGTATTCATTTGTTCGTCTGTAAAATTGTGCGTGTCCAGTCGAATGCCGAATCCTTACTCGGTAACTCGTTGAGCATTGTCGTGCTGATCCGCAAACAACGGCAGGACAATCATGGGTTTGCCAAAGGTTAGACTCTCTACAGTTGTGTTATTACCTCCGTGGGTAATGACCAGATCCACCAAAGGAAGCACTCGAGTTTGTGGAAGGTAAGCTTCGCCCCAACAATTGTCCGGTAATTCATATTCATCAGCACGTAGTCCTTTCGAGACAATGTATTTGTGAGGTGTTTTGGCCAAAACAGAAGTGATTCGTTTCATTAGTTCAACATCTACCGAACCCATCGATCCAAGTGAAACATAAATCAACTTTTCGCCTAATTTGGGTAAAAACTCTTGAGGAAGTTGTAACACTTCTCCAGCTACATCCACACGACAAAATGCATCAAGTCGAGCACACTTTTGTGGCATTGGTGCAATATCGTCATAATCCAACTCTTCTGGATAACCATAAATGGTGAGATATTTCGACTTTCTGTCAATTCGAATCGCCCGATCTTCTTCGGATGGTTTATAGTCGCATAGTTCGTTAAGTTTGTCTTGTTGAACTAAACGTTCGTTGAATTTCTTTTTTCTTGATTCTCTCACTTCTTCCCAAGTTGATGGATCCCTATTGACTGGGAGTCCTGTTACAATAATGAGTTAGTTAAACATTTTATTTAGAAATAAAACTATTTACTCACGAGCACCAACAGGTGGTAACTTGTCCGACTTGTACAGACCCAGTGGACTAGCACTATGCACACAAACGTACGGAATTCCAGATTTAGGAAATGCTGGAGGCACTAAAAAGTGATCAAACACAATCAAATCTGGTTGCTCTTGTCGAATGACTTGTTCAATTTGTGGATTGTAACCAAAAACTGTTTGACATATATTTTCGATGAAATTTCCATTGTGGTTGTTGATTTCAGTATTTCCTGACTTTCGAGACAAGACCAGAATTTGTGCTACATTCTTGAGATCGCATTTGTCCTGGTTCGGATTGTGAAGCAGAATTTCTTCAAATCCATATTTTATTAGTTGACCAGCTTTGTGCTTGTTCAGTAGGAACAAAATTCGATGGCCACGCGCTTGTAGTGCCTGACCCATTCCAATCACTGCATTCATATGGCCTGGCTGGTCATCAGAAAAGAGAATTATTTTTAGCAGTCTCTTTGGAGGTGCAACTGTAGACATTTTTCATCACGTTTTACAAGTCAAATAATTTTCAAAATGAATCAATGATAATCGAAATAAAGGCTTTTATACGTTTTAAACCGTCAAGCAAAAATTCCCCAAGTTCACAAAGCGTTCAAAGATACAATTTCAATAGTCGAGTGTGAGATAAGCTAAATTGATTAAATATTACATTACAAGGGTAAATGATTTTAACGAAATATGTCCGATTGTTGATTTTATTGATAGGAAAAGGGAGTTGTTGTTGTTGTTGAGTTGCATGCATGATCATGTACTAAAGAGTGTGCAATAGTTGAACAGAAACTAATGATTAAACATAAAACGTATGAAATACGATCCGATTACGGTAGAGGTTGCACGAACATTTTAATATGGCAGTGTACTGGTTTGTCAACTGTTCGGCGGGACTAAATAAACTGAACAAACATAATCTGATTAAGGCGGGACGCGATACTTCAAACATATGTGAATGACCCCTTCACATATTAGTGTAAAAAGTGGTCTTTGTGTTTGTACCTTTTTTCTCTGGAACCCATTTAAAGATTTTTGTCTATTATAGCTTAAAATAAAGGTAAACGTATGATCTTAAAAATTGACGATCTGAAATTTTTTTATTTGGAGCTAACTAAGAAAATCCATCCATAAATGTAAACAATAACAATGTTTTTTTTGCTACTTGAAGTTGCCTGAATCACTCTCACTGTTTAATGTAATAAATTGTAAAAATTTCAGATCGTCAATTTTTAAGATCATACGTTTACCCTTATTTTAAGCTATAATAGACAAAAATCGGTAAATGGGTTCAAGAGAAAAAGGTACAAACACAAAGGTCATTTTTTACACTAATATGTGAAGGGGTCATTTACATATGTTTGAAGTTTCGCGTCCCGCCTTAATCGATTTGTAATAAATAAATTCATGAATTTATAGAAAACACAAATTAATAATTTCAAATTTAAAAATTATTTATTTTAAAACTCCTTACTTTATAATTAATGTGATAGCGTAACTTAAAAAACAAATTCCATTATAAATTCAAAATTTCAAAAATGTATGATTATTTTTTGACTTGTTAAATCGTCAGTTGGAACAACTATTAATGATTTAAGTCTTGAAACGATTGGCTAAATTTGAGTTACCAGTATTAAAGACAGTCTTTGGAATTAAAATGAGTTAAATATTTAGTAAAAAGCAATTTATGTAAATTAAAATTAAAAATTTTTAAAAAATAATTAAAATAATAATTAAAAAGTTAATTAAAATGTAAATCCATCAACAAGCATGATTGATTTATTTTTTGAAAATATCATCTAGAGTGATTAATTGAAAGTGATTAATTGAAAGTGATTAATTGAAAGTGATTAATTAATTGTACTTTTAATTATACTTTCGTATGTCAAGATAAGTGGTTTTCCACCGAAGTCGGCAATTTATAACTTTGTTTCGAAGAATAAAAATCAATTCTCATTTAACATTTAGGTTTTAAATACAAAAATGAATTTTAAATTTTATTTCAACACCAAATTGAAGCGTTGGCTCTACTTCTGGCAACTTGGCGCCAATGTGCGTCATTATCTCGAGGGCATTTCCCAACCCGCAGAATTGTCCGTCTACTCTCAATTCACATTTAGGGCTATTCTCATGGTTTTATCGCTCAAATTTGTACAGACAATTGTGCTGAGTCTAATTCCAGAAATGTCAACCAAATTGCGTCTCCTCAACTATGATCTCACACTCCTTCTCCACTTTCCTCAATCGTTCAATTTGTATCTTCTCTCTACATGGGCCTTGTTCTTTCTGTGTTTCATTTATAGAAAGCAATTTCACAGCTTTGCACCGTTACTTTTGGTTCAACAAATATTGTTGAAAAAGAATGATCAATTTGTTCTGGTAAAGTATACGTTTTCGAAACGCAAAAATAGTACACAGCCAAATCGCGTAAACCAAATTTACCAAGGTTCAGCACAGACTCATCAAAATCTAGAAAATCTGGAAAATCTGGAAAATTTACCAGAGTTCCCGTTATGAACCTTTAGGCAGACCAGGACTTCGCCGTGATATGTGGATGACCCCTCGATATATGATGTGGAAAAGTGGTCTCCGAAGGATACAGTTTTAACCGAGAACATAAAAACCGATTTTGGGGTTCAATATATCAAATTAAAGGTAATGAGTCATTACTAATGACACGAACTTTAAAGATGATTGGACGTTTGGGTTATTTATCTGTAAATCTCAAAAGGAGTAACAACTTAAAAGAGTTTTAGATATTAGTCTTTTTTATTATTTACAAAACATATACAAATTGTTTAAAAATAAAGCCCAAACGTCCAATCATCTTTAAAGTTTGTGTCATTGCCTTTAATTTGATATCTCGAAAGCCATAATCGATTAATATGTTCTCGGTTAGAACTGTACCATTCGGAGACCACTTTTTTATCATATATCGAGGGGTCATCAACATATCACGGCGACGTCCTGGCCTTCCTTAATATTAATCTAATTGCATTTGGTAATCGAAGCCTTTTAATGAAATGGTCGTGTCAATAAATGAATTTGAACTGGTTGTTATGCAAGATTTAATTCGGAATAAATAATAAAGTTAATAAAATGTTACAAAAATTTTGAAAAATTAGAATAATAAATCTTTAGAAACAAATTTTGAATTTGGCCTATTTTAAATTCCGAATAAAGAATTTGAGTTGAATGTTTAAGCAGTGGTTGGTGGCTTTGGGGCAGCGTTGACCTTGGCGAGTTCGTGGGCCAATTTGTTCTCGGCAATGGTGAGATCGTGCTCAATGTGCTTCACCTTGGCATCGTCAGTGGCGGCGGTCAGATCGGCGATCAACTTCTTGATCTTGGCCTCCTCGCTCTTGATGACGGTCACCTCGTGGGTCTTCTTGTCGGCCTCCAACTTGGTGATGGCCTCATCAGCCTTCTTGATCAGATCGTTACCCTTGGTGGTCAACTCCTCCTTGGTTGCTCGCTTGGTTGGTGGGGCTGGCACAACTGGGGCTGGCTTGGCGAAAGCCTCCAATTGATGAGCCACTCGGGTCTCAAGTCGGGCGAGTTCGTGCTCAATGCGAGTGATGGCGGCGGTCTCAGTGGCGGCGGTCAAGTCAGCGATCAGCTTCTTGAGTCCAGCTTCCTCGTGCTTAAGAGTGGCGACTTCGTGGGTCTTCTTATCAGCGGTCAACTTGACAATGGCCTCATCGACCTTCTTGATCAAATCGTTACCCTTGGTGGTGAGCTCGTCCTTGGTTGCTCGCTTGGTTGGTGGGTTGGCTGGCACAGCTGGGGTCTTGTCAATAGCAGCCAATTGATGAGTGACACGGGCCTCAAGACGGCCGAGTTCGTGCTCAATTCGAGTAATGGCGGCGGTCTCAGTGGCAGCGGTCAAGTCAGCAACCAACTTCTTGAGAAGGGTCTCCTCGTGCTTCAGAATGGCCACCTCGTGTGTCTTCTTGTCAGCTGTCAACTTGGTGATGGCAGCATCAAGCTTGGTTGTCAGCTCGGTACCCTTGGTGGTCAAGTCAGACTTGGTGTCTCGCTTGGTTGGTGGCACAACTGGGGTAGCCTTGGCGAAGGCCTCCAACTGATGAGCAACTCGAGCCTCAAGTCGGGCGAGTTCGTGCTCAACACGAGTAATGGCGGCTGTCTCGGTGGCGGCGGTCAAGTCAGCAATGAACTTCTTGAGCTGGGCTTCCTCGTGCTTCAGAATGGCAACTTCGTGAGTCTTCTTGTCAGCGGTCAACTTGGTGATGGCCTCATCAACTTTCTTGACCAAATCATTACCCTTGGTGGTCAGCTCTTCTTTGGTTGCTCGAGCAAAGAGGCTTCGACCTTCCACAAGGGAACCTTTAATATAAAAATATAAAATTAGCCAATAATAAAAAACAAAGTAATTTGTAACTTACAGCCAACCAAGGCAACAACAGCGAGGACAACAAACAATTTCATTTTATGATTTTTTGGGTTGAGTTGGCTTTCAAGAGCTTGAGAATTAGTCAAAGTCAGCTTGGTGAGTGAGTCTACTGTCTGCAAAGTGACCACCTTTTATACCGAATTAAAAAATAAAATCCCGGGAGTACCTGATCTGGCACAAATCAAGACTTGGCACGTCAAGTAGCTATTTTCGTCAGTTAATCAAAAATATTTTAGGCAAATATTAATCAAATTTTAATTTTATCCGGGTTCGATCCACTTTAAAGCACTTTTAATGTGCCCAAAATTGTAAGTTATTTTCACAAACAAATTAATGGATGTTGGCCAATTTAAGCACAAAATTGTTTTTGGCACTTTATCATCAAAATGTGCATCATCATCATCATTATCACCAAACTCAAGGTTCACATCCTATTTTGGTTCGCAAAGACAATCTGCTCAACTTAACACAAAGTGCATTTAGATAATATTAGATAACAAAAAATTTATCATATGATCTTTTTAAAGCGTGTATGATATACATTTTTAATTGTTATCAAAATACCTGATTTAAAATATAGATACTACAATTCAAAGGTCGAGTTAGTGTCTTAGTGTTAAGAATGGACATTTTGTTCCATTTGGAAACCTTCAATCCACAAATGCAGTTTCAGCTTTAAAACTTTTAGCTTTTCTACTGACGGACCTTCTGAAGAGAAATTAGCAGAGCTTACTAAAGCATAAAACATATCCCTGACAAGAAAAATAGCAGCACATCCCTGTTTCCATAAATTTCCCACGATATGTAAAAATGTTGTGCCAAGTGATAAGCAGTGAAAGATTTACCTCAAGGCTCCACAACAGGTGCTAGTCAAATTGGCTACCATTTTAATTTTAGATATAGAAAAAAAAGTTCAAATGATTCTCATTGAATTGAACACACAAAATAGAATAAAACATTATAAAGTTTATGCTTTTCACTTGGTTTATTTTGCGTTCAGAGGAGAAGGATATAGAGGTGACTGAGCCAAGTGTTGTGACACAACTGGCGCACTGTGATGAGCTTCAAAGCTTCTTTGAAGCAGCTGCAGTGCACTGTATTGTAAATTGAACGATCAATTGGGGAAATCCTTAATTGATTAAGCTTATTAACGAATCAAAGGTTATCTTTGAGTAATGATTTCAAAATCATTGTTAAATAGTGTCCTTTGGTTGCCAGGGATACTAATCGATTAAAAAATTTAATGTGCCTGTTTGTGCAATTGATGCCAAGTTTTGTGTGAGTTGAAAAATAGGGCAAATTGATATTGAAATTGAACACAAATTGTCCCAAAATTCACGCAACATGAACTTTTTCTTTTACAAAGAATGGCGTGTTAAGGTTGTGGATCTTTTGAAGTTAGTATAAAAGTTACAACTCTTTCTTGAGTCTAATCATCGATTGGAAACAATTAAACACTTTCAAAATGAAGTTTGTCTACGCTTTTGCCATTCTCTTTATTGGAGCAGTTGCTGGTTAGTTAAAAGATATTGAAATCATTTATTTAGTTAATGTTTTTATTTTAAAGCTCAAGTCGTTGCTCCCGCTCAGAACAACCGACCTCTGGTCGAGTCCTTGGAAGCTCGTGCTGCTGCTCTTTTGCAGCGAGTTCACGCTGTTTTTGCTGAACATCGAGGCCAATTCAATCACTTGCTGCAGAATTTGGATCGTCAGGCAATCCTGGTTGAGGCCTTAGCTTTGGACTTGAAAACCCAACTTGCCAATCCAGGAGGAGAATTCCACGCTCATCATATTCACGTGATCGAGGAGGACTTGCTCCATATGGAGAACCGAGTCTCAGAGGAGATTGCCATCATCAACCATGTCCGTGCTGGCAACGACAACCGAGGCGAGAATGGACAAACTCTGATTAACCGAGGTCAACAGTTGGTGAAGGATGCCCAGGCAGCTGTCACCGCTCATCCACAGGCCAAAGAGGTCAAGGAAATCCAATCTGAGATCATCGTTGTTGAGTCTCTGATCAAGGCCATTCAGGCCAAGCCAGCCCCAACTGCTGCTGACCTGCAAAAGGACGAGCAAGAGCTTGCCCGACAGGAACGAACCTTGCGCCAACTCATTGAGAAGGCTAATGGTCGACGAAACTAAATATAAACTCAAATTCATATCCAATTCGCATTATTACCATGCTATGCTATTGGCTAATGCTATGTTAATGGATCGATAATCAAGTTATTTTAGTTATGTCAATAAAATGGATAAAATATTGGCAATCACTTTTATTGAAATTTTACTCAAACTTTAAAAAACTGAGACTCTAAAACAAACCTTCTTTGCTCAATAGAATGAGATCAGCGATCCCGGTTAACCTGACCGAATAAAAGTATAAATATTTTAACAAAATTTCAAAAATAAACTTGAACTTTCAAGTTTTCCAACAAAATTAATTATTCAAATTGTGCCTAATGAGTTTGATATTAATGAAATGAAAAAGTTGACTTTACTGTTTTTTCTCTTGAGACCTCAAATAGTTCTCTGCTTTGCCAGATACAGCAACGTCTAAAAACCAATTTTCGAAATGTCTTATTTTAGAGAAAAATTCTTGCATCTTGTTAACATTTTGAAAGCATTTCAAAACGTAGCCACTGAACATGTGAATGTGTTGCTCCGTGAGTGTGATCCAATGAAAGTATCTAAATTTGACACGATTTTTCCTCAAAAGTGTCACTTTGTATTTGCATTGAGCATTTTATTGTTCAACAATTTGTGTGGTATCATAGGCCTTGAACTTGAGGCAATTCGAGCGCTGCATTGGACTCAATTACTGAACAGTCCCTACATATTCACACACCAAATTGTGCCCATGACAGTCTGGTCTCAGCTCGACATTGGCATTGCATTGGATGTTTTCAATGCTTTGGCCATTTTCGTGATTCTTCTGACATCCTCAGGCATTGAT
This sequence comes from Rhizoglyphus robini, assembly GCA_023373905.1. Taxonomy (NCBI): domain Eukaryota; kingdom Metazoa; phylum Arthropoda; class Arachnida; order Sarcoptiformes; family Acaridae; genus Rhizoglyphus; species Rhizoglyphus robini. Next base: position 807,834 of record JAKIJQ010000048.1, on the reverse strand, counting down.
TCACGATTTATGATGGTTCATGATGTTGAATGGGGAAAAATTTCAATTGGCAAGAAAGTATTGAACAAAGCAGAAACTGAACTAATTCTGCAAAATCGCAAGCAGATCAAACATTTGCTACATCTTTCGGTCAAAATGCTCTGGTCATCAACTATAATTTGCTCTCTCGCTCATGTTTGGTTCAATCACCGTTACACTTTAGGCATTGTCTCGGCTCTATTTTGGCTCTGTCAGCTTCCAATGCTGTTCTGTTACATTCACTATTGTAAGTTTTTTTCTGTTAATTTTTTCTAATTTCATTTCATTTCGAACACATTGTATAGCTCTATTTGTCATTATGCTGTACATCATCTTAGCGTCCACATACATTCAAGTGATGCAAAAGACAATATTGGACAAATTATCTCAAATCAACAAAGCAAAGACTTTTACCGTCACTGAATGGCGTTCTTATATGCGAATTAACCGAGACACGGTTGAACTTTGCCAAATCATTCAGTCTCACGCATTGTACTGTTCGTCCATTTTGTCAGTGCTATTTCCCTCGTACATCTCAATTCAATGTTATCTTCTCCATGGCATCATCTTCATCGACACTATTCCCAACTTCATGAAGCCACTCTTTGGCATGGCTATATTTCAATTCAATCTGTCCTTGCTGGTCATCATTCGACAGTGTTCAATGGTCGTAAAGTTGAACAAGCAAATTGAAGTGCAAAATAGGCAAATCTATATAAACTTTTTTGTTAAACAGAGCACTCAATTTTATCAAATTAGAAACATGCTCAAGGTATCTCATAATAAAATAGAAATTTTTAATAGAATTTATACATTTTTTCTATTAGGTGGAAAGATTTCAGACAGCCAAACGGTTGCATCTGTACGCTTTTCGAGTGCTCAACAATTTTCGTATATCTTCCAACACTTACAATTTGGTAAAACATTGTGATTATTACACCATAATAATTGTTGCTTTTAAACTCAAACTAGATCCTTTCATACATTAGCGTATTCTTTATGTTTCTATGCAAAAATCAGTATAACAATTTCAAAAAATGATAGTTAAATTTAAATTGACAAATTTATTTCGTAAAATTAAAAATAACCTTTGATAAATTGACAATGAGGTAAAATCCATTAGGGATTCTGAAGTCGAATCTTGCCTAGATTTTTGCCCGAGTGCAGCCATTTTTCAGCTCGATAAGTCTGCTCAATACCAAAAAAAAAAATTACACGCTGACGCACTGGTACCGAGATCAATTTTAGCCTTGATTTCGCCCTTGGAAATTGCGGAAATCAGTTTGGTAAGATACTTGGGAATGCCAGTGGAGTAACAGGAGTCAAAAAGGACAAGACTATTTATGGATCGGAAGCCAAAGGCAAGCTATTTTAAAGATGGGGAATCATTATTGAAATAAATTAAAAAGACAATGAAAATGTCTTTTTAATTAACAAAAAACTGTAAAAATACCCTGGATCTAGGACTTGATGGGCTCTTTAGATAATTAAAAAAAGGTGAAGACAAGTGTTTATCTTCCATTTGGATCTCCAGAATAAACTCAAATATAGTGGGCAAACGAACATACTTGCGTCATTCGTCATTAGCTGGCCATACGTATGTGTTTAAGATATAAATAACTTTTGACGTTTCTAATAAATTTTGAGCTTTTCTCAACAATTTTTACGATCGCCCACATTGTTCAACAAAATAAGAGGTAACAAGTATGCATTGCACGCTTGTAATTAATAATTGTATTTTTCCATTTTATTAAAGTTTGATTTCTGATTTCTGATTGCCGCCAAGAGAATATTTTGCCTTTTGAAATATTTTTCAAAGCTTAGTGAGCAAGTTTTTTTACTTTTAAAATGGTTTCAACATTCTGTTATGTTGTGTCGTGCTATTGTCTCGACATGTGACAGGGTAATGGCAAATTCTCCATGGCCACACACCAATTTATTCTTGAAGTTTTGTCTGAAAATGTAAGTGAAATTGGAAAAATCAGTCATTAAATATCAAAACAAAACAAGGTTAGTCAAGCAAAATCATAAACAAATGTTCAATATTTTTATTTAAACAATCTATTACAGCTACAGTTTCCAGTGTCTTATAAAAATAAAAGCATGTAATTTTTGTAACAATTAATTGTAGTTTGCAATATTCAAAAAAGCTCTTTAAATCTTTTCAATAAAGCCAAATTTGAATAGAATTTTCAATTTTAGTGTAAAACTTCTTCAACAACAGACTCAGACTGTACTCCTCCTGCATCAGCTTGATCACTGTACACCGCACCACCAGATGGCTCTGTGCGCCCTCAAGTGAACGCATCACTTCGCTCATTTGAGTCGCCTTGTCCTTGAGAATCTTCTGGTCGACCACCTGCAGCCGAATCATCACCAAATCGGTGCGTTTCAGTATTTCTTTGCCAATACCCAGCAGGTTCGTCTTGACGGACGCCTCAGAGGCGTTCAATTGGAAAGCTTAATTTAAAATATTCGTTAATTTAATATTTAATTTAACTCGTTTAAAAATAATATTACTTACTTCCAACCATAACATAAAATGCGAATGACATCCAAGCAAACATTTTGAAGATTTATTGGAATTAATTTGAAGAAATTTTAAAAAATTAACTTTTTAAGCCAACTCAATTTTGACCTCAAAACAATGATATTTTTTTTTGTTCAAAGACCAAGACAATTGGGTTTATATATCCAACGGAGATCCATTAAACCGGCAGACTTGGAGGTTATTAAACCCAAAATTTAATTAACAAAACTCACCTTTACTCCTACAATTACCCAGGGATCTGGGTCTTAATGACGTACGCCTTAGATACAAATATAGATAAAAAGAAAATTAAATGTCTGTCTAGCTCACTGTCTCACACGTGGATATCTTGAATAATCTCAAATATTAATTTAATAATTAATTTTACTCGCATTATGTAACTATTACACCACAGCTTTTAGGGCTCATCATAATCGATAAACAAACACACACAAATGTTTGAACTTTCTTTAAGTAAAAATAAATATAAATTAATTAACTTTCTAAGGTCAGTTATGTAATAAATGAAAATGCTTTATCAAAGCAAACACAGAAAATGTCACGCATAAATGAATTTTTATTGTTTATTTAAGACGTATTTATTATTTGATAATTTATTTTGTCTACGCATTTATAAATTAATTGTTTTAGCGTGTATTTTGACAATTTGACAACACAAATCAGAAAAAATGTTTACTGAAATCGGCAATAATTTTCCTAATCATCAAGCCAATTGGTCAAGTCAAAAGTGGTAAGTCTGGTTTAGTCTTTATAAGCTTTTAGTGCAATTAATTTCAGATTAATTATATTTCCATTTTATATGTGTTTTTTTGGGTTTATTGTCGTCTCGTGGAATAGTGTTTTAATGTATTTTCTTTTAAATTTGTAGATATATGAGGATTAGAAAATGTTGTTGGTGTTGAGTTCTTAAAAAATGTAATTGAAATTGTAGTTTTTCAAAATGGTTTAAAGGCTCTTCTGAGATCGTGCTATTTTTGGGGAGGAAAACAAGAAATCAAATTAATCCCTCGTGATGTGTTTTTTTTCAACGAGACCAAAGTCTCTCGGCTTTGATTTCGTCACACTTGCACTTACCCGGAATCGCTGACTCGTGAAAGTGTACACAATTGGATTGACAAAACTGTTTGCCATTGCGAGCAAATGAAAGGCAATGTAGATGTAGCGATGAGTGTAGAATTGCTGTTCGGTGCAGTACTTGAGGAGGTCAAACTCGTGCAGCAACTGAAACACTTTGATTGGCATCCAACACACACCGTACAGGATGATGATGATCATGGTGATGCGGATTGTCTATATTTTGAGTTGGAAAGGTGGGTTAGAGAAACAAAAGAGAAAATGTTAGATTGTATTTAAAATTTTCTATGAATAAACCTTTGCTATATTTCTACTACGATAACTACTAGTTGGTTCGGCAAATGTAAATTTTACTGATTTTTTGCTTTGTGGCGGCGTACGCCTAATACTCGATTTTTTATCCAGATTTTCTTGCTAAAATTATTATTCAAATAATTTTTATTTGCTAATTTTGTATCATTAAATTACCTGAGTAAAGTAGCATTTACTTCCGTTCAGTGATTTACCGTTTTGAATGAAACTTTTCACAATCGATACATAGGTACAGGCGAGCACAATCGAGGGTATGCCAAAGGTGAAGGCAAAATTGACCAACACAAACATTTTCCTATCCCGTCCACGAATGCCAATGTAATTGCTACACTGGTAGTAGTAGTCCACTTCTCGTCCTACGAGTAGACTTTTCTCCAAATTGGTGTATTGAATTGGAATGTAGGCAAAGCAGGCGCCAAGTGCCCACACGAAACCGATCAAATAGTACGAATAGGACTTGAACAGTCGATAGAAGCCTGAAAAGGGGTATAGAATTGCAGAGAATCTAATTATTTTTTGGGTAGGGATGGGAGATTACCGTTGAGTTAATAAATTTTTAAATAAGGCAGGGCGCGATTTAAAACATATTTGAATGGTCCCTATGATATAAATGGGAAAAAGCTGTTTTCGTGTTCTGCCTTTTTTCCGGAAACATAACTAATGGGCCCTGCGGTAACTAAATTTTAAGCTTTTGCACTTATTATGAAATTAATGTCCCCAAAATTGGCATTATAGAGAATAATCGAGTGTAAGCGAAAACAAAACACCTACCTAACCACCTAACCGACCTAACCCTAATCCATACACACACCTACCTAACCACCTAACCGACCTAACCCTAATCCCTAACCACACATAGCTAACCACATAACAACTTAATAACACTTTGAACGACCCAACACAAATTTCTCATATTGTGTATGACAAAATTTTTCAATGTTGGACTTTGAGACTCAACAATGGGAACTTAAGTTTTAATTTTTTTTATCTGAGATTTGTTCGGCTGGAATACCTGAAAAATATTTTTAGGAAAAACCAAGGTTTAACAGCACATCTAGATGGGGGGCATCCTTAAATCACGTGATCAAGGTAGGGGGAGAGTGGTAGTTTGGAGACTGATCACACTTTGATCACGGTAGGAGAGGAGGGGTTCCATAAACCCAAAAATAAAGTCAACTACGGCCCTGAGAAATTAAGAGTTAGAAGTAAAACATAACAAAATATTGTAAAAATGTCATAGTTTATTGAAATTAGCAATAAAACCCATTATGATAAGATCCATCTTGACTTCTGACTAACTGGTGGAGGGGGGTCTGAGATTCTAAGGGTTGATCACGGATTGATCACGTTATGTAGGGTGGGGGTCTAAAATCCCAGTTTTCTTGATCACGTGATTTAAGGATGCCCCCATGGTATTCTAAGCACTTTGGCCAAATTTGATAAGAATCGGTTGAGAAATGAAGGAGTTACATTCACAAGAATCGAAAATGTTGTACCTAAGTCTTTGCTTATGCTCAACAATTACCCATTTTAGTCATTTTTCAAGACCATTGCTTTAATTTAAGCTATAATAGACAAAAAAAATCGGTAAATAAGTTCCGAAGAAAAATGTAGAATACGAAAACCACATTCCAACATTTATATCATAGGGTCAATTCAGATATGTTTGAAAGTTCGCGTCATTGCTTTTGGCATTCATACCTTTCAATTCCAATAATCATGAGAGTGTTTGCGGTGACAAAGACACTGAGCAATTGAGCGTACTGTGTGAGTGGACAGAGCCAGGCTGGAAAAGGCCACCGTCCCAAATTGAGATCCGTGTAGATGAAGGGCACACACAGGACACCGAACACAATGTCCGATACGGCCAAGTTTATGAGGTACTTTTTGAGATTTTGCAACGGTGGCAATCGGTAACAGCGCACCTGAACCAGCAAGACACCAACATTGCCAATCAGTGCCAGAACAGATGTGGTACAATAGAGAATCTTGAAGAATGTCTGTAGTCCACTCGAGAGGACCACATTCATACTAGAAGGCGTGAAGCACTGGGTAACATTCACAGTTTCATTTGCATAATTAGTTGGACACAGTACCGCACGGGTGTAATTGCTAGCTTCATCCGCCGCGTACTCCTCATTGAGAACGTGAATCTCATTTAAGATATCATCCATTTTGTTTCTTCTTGTGAGTTTTTTCCGTTCAAAGCAATCACAAATGAACGTACTCCAGTCATCTTACGAACTGGTACTTATACAACAAGCACACACACGAGTGTACCGCTTCAGCCGATATCAAGTTTCCTTTTTGGTCCTCCGTTCGCGGACAACTGTAAGGACCGATCTGCAGTTGCCTGGCAGGAGAAATTTGAGATCCGAAGCTTAATACTATTACTAAACTAGTGGTACATGTTTTGCTCGAAAGATTGTTATTCTTGTTGTTGTTGTTGTTATTTTGAAGGTTTACCCGAAATCTTGATTCTATAATAAACGCAATAGTATTAAGAGAAAAAATTGTATGGATTCCGGATTTCGAAACTTTATCGACCTCCTACCCCACATGTACATCACAGCTATATAAAATTTCCGTTGCCCAGCTAATTTCGTGTAGGCATCTTTTAATAAACCTAGACATTTGATTCCATTTCAATTCGACACTAAGTGAACAGATAATTAGTTTGACCTCCCCCCTTAACACCAAAAGTTCGTTAGGGGTGGTTTCGCGATTTATCCGGAATTGCCAAGTAATTCTTGTTTATTTGGTGTCAAGAGCAGAAATGTATGTCAAGTACTTTGCTATTTTGTGTTAAGGAAGAGGGCAAGGGGTACAACACGTTTTGTCTGGGATTCGTACTCAGATTAATTTTTTGGTTCGAAGTGTACCAGAATTAAATATTGCGTAAGTCTCCATCTTAGTTTCTTGAGTTGAGTACAATTTTGGTCAAGATATATTTTTTCTATGATTTTAAATTCGAGTTTTTAAATGAGATTCACATGAGTACAAAATTAAAATTGTAATTTCCCTTTTCTCCTCATTTAGTTTCTCTACAATGGAATACATATTATACAAAAATCTTGATTTAAGTTAGGACGCGAAACTTCAAACATATGTGAATGACCCCTTTACATATTAGTGCAAAAAAGTGGTTCTTCCTCAAAAATCTTCCTTTTTCTCGGGAACCTATTGACCGATTTTTGTCTATTATAGCTCAAATTAAAGGTAAATATATAATCTTGAAAAATGACGATCTGAATTTTTAATAATTTATCACATTAAATAATGAGAGTGATTCAAACAGCTTCGAATAGCAAAATAAAACATTGTTTACATTTACTTTTATGGATAGATGTTCTTAGTTAGTTCCAAATAAAAAAAATTCAGATCGTCATTTTTCAAGATCATACATTTACCTTTAATTTGAGCTATAATAGACAAAAATCGGTCAATAGGTTCCGGAGAAAAAGGAAGATTACGAAAACCACTTTTTTGCACTAATATGTGAAGGGGTCATTCACATATGTTTGAAGTTTCGCGTCCTGCCTTAATACACACAAATAAGGCATGTCTTTGTCCCGGGTTTGCTCATCACGAGACAAGGGCACGTGTCATAAGGAAAATCTTTTGTCTCTTTACAAAAAAGTATATTATTGACTCTCTTCAAACATGTTTACCCATTTGTACTCGCCCATTAGTAGTCCTAGGAACTTTGCTTTAGTAAAAAATCATCCCAGATATAAAGAAAACAATAAATTTTTCCAAATAAACAAAAACATTCAACATTTAGAGAGGAATATTTTGTTTGTATTCCTTGCATTATTTGTCAGATATATTTTCTAGAATGTACTATATTTTATCATATCATTAATACTAAAATGAACCAAAGAAAAAAGCCTCCAATATAAAAAGTCCAAAAATAATATCAAAATATCTCATTATTTTTCACTTCTCGAGAGTGTCGTGACACGTTTTTCAAATTAACGTGTTAAAGTTCAAAACAAAATGGCTCAATCCGCGTTTGATTGGCTTTGCACTGTTGGCAGCCTCACAGTGCGTACTTGCTTTAATTCTGTTATTAATTTTATTCTGTTGTGAGTTTGTGTGTGCAAATAAAGAACAACAAGGACTACAACAACAACAAACCAAAACTGAGATGAATCGCCTCAATGCCACACTCCAAGTTGTACTCGAGGCATCGACTCAATACTAAGCTGGTTACACATGTTCGTTTCCACAAAGTCTGGCCTCCAGACTTTTTTAAGCATGTACTGTAATGTAATGTCAAACAACACATTAAATACCATCAAGTTACCAATCCGTTCATCCTTTGAAGTTCTTCACAAAGCTCTTCGAACCAAGCATTACATCGCCACACGAGAAAAAAATTATCCTCTAGTTTATCCAATGATTGAAGTCAATGAACAGTCTTTTAGTGTTCAGAGGCTCAGACTGTTCACAGAACGACAACATTCATAAGAGCCCCAGTTGCACCAAAATTCATTGATGACCCTTAAAACGATTCTTCTACAGCACTGAAAGTCGAAATTAGTTTATAATAAACCAAAAAATTGAGATCAAGTGTCAGTTAATTTAAAAGCAAAAATAACTTAAATACAATGGAATTTATTATTTTATTATTTTATAAATTTTTTTTCAGGAAAAAAATAATTTTAAAAATTGTTGATTCGGCAACAACATTTTTGCAACAAATTATCCATCAAGTCTTGGAAATGGCGCCATTTTGTTCTTTTCCCTTCGAAACAAATTTCAAAATCTTGTAAAAAACAGAAAGACCCAAATGTACAAACAACTATGAAAATAATATTCAAATATAAACAAAAACAATATTTTATCAGCAATTTTGGGTCCTTTCCAGCTGTTTGCTTGACTATCGACTATTATCATCAAAAATGTACCAAAAAATATTTTCCATTTGTTGTTTACTATTTCTCGTGTATAAAAGTCATAACAAACATAGTTTTATTTACTAATATCATTTGCCAAGCAATGGCATCAATGACACAATCGTTGATAGGACAGTTGTCCGAATTGACGCCAATTTGGTCAATTCGTTTCTTGTTGATATGTCTTGCCACGATTCTATTGTCTCGATTCATTTGGCAGCAAGTTCAAATTCGGAAGAAATATGCCAACCTAATATCACTTCCAACCACGAACATTTTAGGCAATTTGCTCGGTCATATGGAGTACTTTTGGTTGAGCAAAATTCAACTGCCTCCAACTGTTTGTGAGTATTTGTTGTTGGATTGAGAGCCAAAACTAAATTGATATTTCTAGTTTTTGGAAGTGTCGCCCTGGGAATTTCAAAGGTGGTCCAACAAATGGGCCATGGAATGTTCTACTTTCGGGTAGGACCTTTCCGGCACATTGTCGTGGCTGTGGATGCAAAAACTACTGAGGTTTGTTTGTTTGATTGATTTGTGATTTTGAAAATTCTGAATTTTCAAAGGCACTTTTGACCGACAACCGAAATATCATCAAAGCTGTCGAGTATGATTTCATGAAGCCATGGCTCGGTGATGGTCTTTTGACTGGGTAAATGTTTTTTTTTCATTTTCATTATTAAATATTCTATACAAACAAAAATTGTTTTCTTAGAAAAGGACAACACTGGCGAAAGCATCGAAAGTTGCTCACACCGTCGTTTCATTTTGAAATTCTAAACAAATTCATTCCCGTGATGAACGATCAATTGGGCACTTTGGTGCAAATTGTCGAGAGCAACATGGTGGATGGCAAATCGGTGATTGAGGATATCCGTCCACTGGTGAACAACTGTACGGTGGACATTGTTTGTCAGACTGCGATGGGCATCGAGGTGAATGCACAGAAAGCTTGGGTCCGATGGAACGAATCTGGTGGAAACCTTGAAGCGCCAACACCTGAAACTGTGTACGTCAATGCAGTGAGATCTGTGCTCGACATTGTCCTTTCCCGTCTGATCACTCCCTGGCTGTATCCCGATTTTATGTTTCGACTCTTTCCCATTAGTCGTCAATTGAAACGTCACATTGAAACACTGCATCGCTTTACCAACAATGTGATTCATAAGCGAAAGGAACTTTTCAAAAAAAAATTTGCAAACTTGAATTTGGATGAAATGGACGAATCGATCAAACACATTTCCCGTGGAAAGCGGATCGACTTTCTGGACTTGTTACTTTTGCATCATTTGCAGGACAAACAGGACTTTGATTTGGTGAGCATTCGAGAGGAGGTGGACACTTTCATGTTTGGGGGTCATGATACTACTTCTACGACCTTGCATTTTGCCTTGTTGCTCATTGGATTGAATCCAGACAAACAGAAATTGATCCATGACGAGCTGGACACCATCTTTGGAGACGATATCGAGCGTGATATTAGCCTGGAAGACACCAAACATATGGTTTATTTGGAAATGGCAATCAAGGAGGTACTTCGACTCTATCCTCCGGCAGTGTTCTTTGCTCGAACCATCTCCGAACCATTGCAGTGTGGAAAAGAGTTGATTCCAGTGGGATGTACCTTTCTGGTGTACAGTTATGCTGTGCACCGAGACCCAGAAGTGTACGACAAAGTGGAACACTTCATACCGGAACGCTTTGAGCCCAACTCACCCGTCACGCGACATCCATTTGCCTTCATACCGTTCAGTGCTGGTGCACGCAACTGCATTGGACAACGATTTGCAATGTTGGAGCTGAAAATATTCTTGGCTTCAATTTTGAGACGTTTTAGCATTCAATCACTCACCATGCGAGAGGACATTGAATTGGACGTTGCAATGATTACCAAGTCAAACACACCAATTCAGGTACAATTCAGTAATAGATTTAACAAATAGATAGTTTTCACTAAGAGTCCGTGTTCATGAATTTGAAATTCATTGAAAATTAAATGCAATGTTTATTACTGTTGAATACATTTCTGATTTCCACTTAAATTTCCATCGCGAAAGTCATTGCTTCAAGCAATTTGCTTAATACAAACTTGAGATGTACAGCTTTTTACTTGAGTTATATCACTATTTGTTCACAAATGTAATGTGGCTAAACTTCAAAGTTCAAATCCATTACAATGACGCAAATGTATGATTAGTTTCACTTGATGTCGATTCAAACGCCAAACACTGTGCGCTCGTTCAATTTGATTACATTACATTGAATATCGTTGATTTATGGTTGATATAAAAGACAAAATGCTTAAACTTCCCATTATAATTTTTTTATTGAAATCATTTAATATTTTTTGGCCATAAATCTTATGGTAAACATCAGATAGGCTGCATACATAAACACAAACTTGAACAAAGTGAATTTGCCAATGCGTGTGTTTGGTCCAATGGTAAAGAGGACTTTCCTCTTAGAATTGATCCACTCATAAAACGTCATTAGCTTGAACTTTTGACCCAACACCATCGATTGTGGCGAACTGCACAGTATCGATTGTGCTCGAATTAGACATCGATTACAACTATACACAGATCGGGTAATGCTGAGCAGTGGCACAAAGGCACAAATTGCAATAAGAAATTGTACTGACAGTATGAGTGAAATGATGAATCGATTCATCGAGTCAAGCTTGTCAATCTTTGCCACAATTATAATCAAATACACGTTGAAAGGAAGATTTGAAGCAACTCCAACCAAAAGTAGATCCGACACAAATGATCGATTCAAATGAGTGATAAATCGATTGATAGTACTGTGTTCACGGTAGAAATAAATCCATCGGTGAACAACCGACAATTGATAGAATGGATTTGAACGAGCTTCGATCATTTCCCGTGGAAAACATTTTCGAATCAAATCAGCAAAATGGCGGGAATACACAAATGCGAATATAAACGCACAATACACCGCAATAAGAGCATTCTGAATGGTGGTCCAGAGAAGAAACAGAATTCCGCACATATCGAGTAGAATTGAGACAGATCTTATCAGAGAATATTTAGGCGAAATCAAGCCACAGTAATACCAAACCAACACACCGAAACCACCCAAACAAAAGTATTTCATCGCAGAATTGACGAAATCAAGAATAATTGTGTAAAATACTAAACGGATTCTCAATTGAATAGACAAATTCGGATAATAAGTCAACTGTTGATAGAATCGTGCATTATCATGCGATTTCAAGGCGAAATAAATCTTCACAAGTTCATCCGCCAATTTGCCAAAACTCGACAGCTTTCGAAAGACAAATCGAAAATTCAGTCCAAAATTAGGATTCAACTCAAAGAATCTGTATCGATTTCGAATGGTCAAATCGTAGACATGATTGATCAACTGTTGGTCCAGTGATAGGTAGAGTTTGTAATGTACGTAGATTGAGGAAAACATGAGAAGTGCTGTAAATTGAAATGCATAATGATCGAATAGTTTACGTTTGTTGAATTCTGCTACGAATCGATCGTATGTATCGAAATAATTGAACCATGTGGTGCGATATGCGTACGATACGATTGAGCCACGGATGAATAGAACCGAACAGTAGATGATGTAGAAGGAGGTGTAAAGACGATCTGATAAGGGGAGAGAGCGATTTGGATTTGAGTAATGGTACAGGTAGATGATTTTGTTGTAGATCAGTGAGAAGCCGAGGAATTTCACGAGGAAGCTTTTTGATGAGCATTTTTGCAAAATTTTGCAAAGAATTTTCAACTTTTTAAATAAACGATTTTTTTTAAATAAAAAGAAAATTCTGAAATTACAAACGTTAATTAAGGGTAAAATATTTTTCTTGTTTAAAAATTTAAATTTTTCCTTATTTTAATGATTCTTGATTGTGTTCTGACATTTTGAGTACAGTAAATGACAAAAACAAATTTGCCTGGCAACATTTTGTCTAATTGCAACTCGTAACAAAGCAAATATTCATTCGAATTCGGAATCAAAATCGATATTGTACATTCATTATATTTATTATTTACCAGAGGGGCTACCCGGCTTCGCTCGGGTTCTAGAAGCTTCCATTGATTTATCCTACAAAGGAGGATTTTTTCTAGAACATTCTATGGATGTATCCTTCAAAGAAGGAACTTTTCTAGAACATTCGGAACAAATAATTGAAAATTGGTGGAGTAAAAAACGCCTACGATATTTAGAAATGTCGATTTCATATTGGCAAAAAATTTGTGTTGCTAAATAACAGAATGATTAATTGTGATAATATATATGACAAAGACATTGGCAAATACACTTTTTAGATCATTAATTATCGTTTGGCAATTTATTGAGAAAAGGCAAAATTAATGGAACGAACGCATAAAAACAAAGTGACCAAAACTGGATAAAAGTGGTAATAAAAAACTAAATTATTTTAATTTATTTGTTTGATATTTTTGGACATAAATCTTATTGTAAACATCAGGTAGGCTGCATACATGAACACAAACTTGAACAATGTGAATGTGAATTTGCCAATGCGTGTATTTGGTCCAATTGTGAAAAGAACTTTCTTTTTAGAATTGATCCACTCATAAAATGTCATCAACTTGAGCTCGTGCCATCCAGTGCGATAGGCGTACGATACGATTGTGGTTGGGATGAATTGGACGATACAGTAGGTGATGTAGAAAGAGTTGTATAGGCGATCTGATAAAGGGAGTGGATGATTCAGATTTGAGTAATGGTACAGGTAGATGATTTTGTTGTAGATGAGCGAGAGACCAAAGAATTTGTTGAGAAAGCTTCTGAAGGACATTTTCGCAAAAATTTTTGTACAGAATTTTCAACTTTCAAAATGAACAATTTTCAGAAAGAAAAGAAAATTCTTCAATTCGAAACGTTAATTAAGCGGTGAATATTTATATTGTTCAACAATTATTTGAATTATTCAAATATTTATGATTCTTAGTACACAGACATTTTGAGTACAATGTTGAACAATGATTGGCACAAAGTTTTGCCCGGCAACTAAACATTATACAATTCAACTTACAATGTAATTTATCACATAAAACTTTTTGTAATTACAAGAATCGATTTAGTATATTCAGTATTATATTTATATTATAATTTAACTTATACTTAAACGATTTTTTTAATATAAATCAGTATTTTATTCAAGAACTTTATTGACGTAGACATTGTGAATTGTTTCTGCTCAAGTTGAGCCAATTAGAACAACATACAAATAAATAGTTAGATTCTATAGAAGTATTGATTAATTGTTAGGCAAGTTAGTTTTCTGCTAAATAGCTCATCTGATTAATTACTACGATGATATAGATAATTGGGCAACACTCATTTTGTTTGATCATTAATCAAACTGTTTGTCAATTTGTTGAGTTGATGGGTTCGAGTTGAGTGTGGTTTACGCAAAAGATCACAAGGGCAATTACCTTTATTTGGGTTTATCAAAACATTTGAGGCCATTGATGTTGTACAAAAGTTCATGATGTAAGCAGCGTAAAGAAGAGTAAACTATTTTGGCAAATTAAAAAATTAAAAAATATAAATATTCTAAATAATATTTCATTTGTTACCTCAAGGATGTTATATTTACTAATAGCACCATAATGGCCAAAATTCATTGAAAATGGCTTTATATTGCGGTGAATCATTTCATAGTATGTCATGATTTTCCATTTTTCACGAAAATGGAAACTTCTCCGGCTTTGTCTCCCAAGTTCACCAAACAGTGGAACCACATGCACAATTGATCGTTTAACACTGTCATTGATCACCAGTCCAGTCAGTACAAAGCCCAATGAAATCACTATCTGATAGAACCAAGTGAAAAAAGCTATGATCAACAAAAATGTTGGAATTGAGCGAGCGTGAAAGATGACAAACACATTCACGTACGAGTTCGAGAAGAAATAGGCTGAAATTAGGATGAAGCTTATGCGGAAAAGTGTTTTCGATTGTACTGCAGAACGAACGATGTGACTTTATTGTGAGTGGAGCAAAATCGTTTCAAAGTGAATCGATTATTTCCAACTTTTCGTAGACTGCCAAACATTGGTTCAAGCAGAACGGTTCACGAGAAACGTAGACAAAAATGAACGCCATACAATTGTTGAAGTTGGTCATGTTGAGCAACTGAAACGCAGCAACATAATTCAAATATACGATAGTCAATTTGGTGCAAATTTGAAGAACATTTTGATATGGCTCATAAAACAAAATGTAGTAACATATAAACAGTATTGTCACTACTCGTAGAAAGACACTGCCTTGTGTAAGTGCCAGCTTGTGAAGCATTAGAATACGCAAAATTGTGCACCTTACTTTGGGTAAAATGGCTCCGAAGTGTTTAGTTGACAATTTTGTGATAAATTTAATTGATCCAATAGACAGATACTGTACTTGTGGTAAATGAAATTTGGGGGTTTCATAAGTTTTTGCAAATATAAATATTTGATTTTTGCATTATCGTATATCTGCTCAACATTTTGAACGGTCAACTGACGTAAGGCAGTCCACAGGTGAGGGTTGGGTATGAAGTACAACATTTGATGCAGAAACGAGAGCGATAATGTATAGATGAGTTGAAATAGAATTATATTCAGGTCTATTGGAATGTTTTCACGGGTTACAATTGAAACCCAAATGTCATATTTTTTTAACAATTCAAACTGATCCAGCTTGGACAGATTTGCCCCAATCCACAGTACTTCTACAGCGAGCAGCATGAATGCCACATAGTAAAGTGAATAGATCAGTTGTAGGTTTCGCTGTCTCTGGGGGTTGTGAAGAATTTCAAATCGGTTACTGATTTCATCAAAGAATAGAACATCGAGTCGGAAAAAGATGTTTTTTGCCTTTGTAAGGTAGTTTTCAAGCAAATTCTCAACTATAACTCTCAAGTGATTCATTTTGAATGGACTCGCTTCAAAGGGAACACAACGAGAAATCCCCCTTAGATTAATTTTAGGGGGTGGTTGGGGTGTCTGTCACCGATAAGTGTCGGTCACTAATCGAATTAAAATAAAACTCGAATAACTCGAAAACTATTGAACATAGGAAAATGAGATAAAAGACAAAAAGATTGTGCTAATTTTTTCTGGTCGAATAGTGTGCGGTATAGACAGGTGTGAACTAAAGAAGTACCTGAAAAAACTAAAACAGACAAATGATTGTTGTAGTATTGTTGCTTGAAGAAAGACAACAATGAATTCAAGTAAACTTTCAAGTCTATTTGATAAGCCACGATTATGTTAGACTTTTATATTGTTGGATACATTTGAATAGGAATTATAGAAAGCTGTTAATGCTCATTGGTGGGTTAGGTTAGGTGCCGTGTTAGGATGGGTTTTGGGGGTAGGCTAGGTGCCGTGTTAGGATGGGTTTTGGGTTAGGTTAGGTGCCGTGTTAGGATGGGTTTTGGGGGTAGGTTAGGTGCCGTGTTAGGATGGGTTTTGGGGGTAGGTTAGGTGCCGTGTTAGGATGGGTTTTGGGGGTAGGTTAGGTGCCGTGTTAGGATGGGTTTTGGGTTAGGTTAGGTGCCGTGTTAGGATGGGTTTTGGGGGTAGGTTAGGTGCCGTGTTAGGATGGGTTTTGGGGGTAGGCTAGGTGCCGTGTTAGGATGGGTTTTGGGGGTAGGCTTGGTGCCGTGTTAGGATGGGTTTTGGGGGTAGGCTAGGTGCCGTGTTAGGATGGGTTTTGGTGTTAGGTTAGGTGCCGTTTTAGGATGGGTTTTTCGGTGGCGCCGCTGGCAGCTTGCTGCCAGCGGTTTCGTACAAGTCCCAAAAGGCAAAACGTTAGTTTTGCGGGACTTGTACGAAATGAATGTTAATTTTAAAATACAGAATTATGATTTTTTAAAATGTAGACATTTCCAGTTGGAAGTGGTTTGAGTTTTAAAATATCTGGTTTTGGGCGAAATGACAATTAAAATTGTTAATTATTTCTATTCAAATTTTAAAAAAATAAAAAAATATCTAAAATTTTAAAAATGCAGACTGACTTGAATTATTTATTTATTCAATGTCTGGAAATTATTGATTTTTATTTGTGGACTTTTAGTTTGATAATTTAAAATTTTTCTATTTTCTTAATTAAAACCCAAGTTTATTGGTTATTCTGCATAGCACAGTGTTATCAAAGAGGTTATAACAAAAGTTATAGATTTATACAAAAGTATATAGATCAAAGGTAAATGAGTATCATAAAAAAATAGAGTATTTGAATAAATTCTAAGAATAACAATAACACAACATTGTTAGTTCTGAGGCACTGACCGAAATTGCTGAATGATAGGTGAAAAAGATAATGATAATAAAAATAAAAGATATATAAAGAGTGACCGTCAAAACAGCCTGTTTTAGCCTAAATTATGATGTGCGTTCAATTTTCTTGAATTGAGTATCAATTTAAAGCTCTTTAAACACCGATTCTAAAAATGTATATCATTTATCTGTCCGATAACTGGTTGATGCAAAAATCGTATCCAAAGAATGGAGAAGTTTGATAGGACATTCATACTAAGCCTATTTAAACATTTCGCCAATTTTCTTTGCAATCAATCGATTTCATGGAAAGCTATTTTGTGCCTTCTTGGTTACATTCGTTCCGTGTAACCTTCTCTTTACAATGTGGATTATACAGGGAAAGTTGGAACTAATGCCCAAGTTGATTGTCTATTCTTGGATGTTGTACTTGTTCAATATTCTCTTTGTGTTGCATTGCATATTTGCGCTGTGTACTAGGCAAATTCATAAACCGTGTAAATTGTTGTTCAGACTTATTGTAAGCCGGTTGATTCCAATTCGAACTCGAATGCACATTGTTCACACTATATTTGCATTTCACTCGCAAAATCGGTATGGCTTCACGTATGGTAATTTTGGACTCATTACGTTGAATACTTTCGCAAAGGTAGAGTAATTCTTTTTTGTATGTTTTTGTAAATCATTATCAATTTTGTTTGACAGTTTCTTTTATTGTATGGAAAATTTTGTTTAATTTCATACAAATTGATGATGAGAAGAATCATCGAATGAGACATGTGAATCGTGTCTCATTCCATCACATTTGTAAAGATTTTATAATTTAGAAAAAAATATAATAACAAGTCGCCATCTATTGATGTAAATTTAAAACAATTTAAAATTGTTCATTCATTCAAATTCCATAGTTCCACAATAATTTCCGCAATATGACGTTGAGCACAGAATTCTTTAAGCACTTTTCTGATATTTTCCTTTGTTTGAATCAGTTTGACTTGCATCATATCAGTCAGTATTGTGAACTTTTTGCGTGCAATCTCAATATCATTGTATTTGTGCTCCAAATAGCGCAGTAATAGATGGGAATAGATAGCCCTGCCAACTCTCAAAATCCGCACGGTGGGCTAATCGTACAGTACGTACAACAGTTACTTTTTTCTACATTAAAATATGAGCGAGAGCGGCTTAGTGGTTTAGCTTTTTGGCTCATATAAACCAAGTCGGTGGTTCGAGTCATCGATTTGAAAAACTTTTTTCTTTTTTTATATTTATTAAATTGACATACGGCCTTTAATTCCTCAATTGATGATCCGGAAGGATTCTCCAATTAAGTTAGTGAATTATATTCACAAAATTGGGGTTGGAAATAGATCTGGAAAATAATAATATGTGCAATTGATTTGTAATGAATTGTATGGATTCCACATGAAATAATTAACCAAAGGTTGCTAATGCGTTGTTCAAAGATTTGTAATTCGACCGAGAACGTCTTGATCGTACTCTATCCTCAACTCAATCCCCTCGCCACAACTCGATCCCTCTTCTCATCTCGATCACTGTTCGCATTTTGTCAACCCTTAACTCATCATCTCCAAACATCATCATATCTGTACTTTTCGACTTATACTCACCTAATTTGTCTATTCTCAATTGGCAGAAGTGATTTCACTTTTTAATCACAAATCTCAAACAAGATCTCATCTTCTGTGGCTAACTCTCTCCGATTCACCATGCTGTGCTTTGATCAATATTGTTTAGATTTTTCGTTAATAAATCAAACCAAACAAGCTGTTGATTTTCTATTTTATTTTAAGTATCTTGAAGCGTTTCAGATGTTCAATGTCCAATAGATCCGTGTTCGCAGAATGTCTAAAAATAAATCCAGAACAAAGTTCTCTTTTACACAAGCTAGAAAGAATTCTTTCAAGGTTGCATTTAGGCTGTTACTATGAAACAATTTTCTATTTATGATTAGTGATTAGTCCATCATTTTGTGGATTGGATCATTGCTGTCATAATCCAAATGATGGATTACTATGAATGCCAATCAGCTTATTAGATTTTTTTCGGGGTTCGAATATTCGAATAAATAAAGGATAAAATCCACTAACTCAATTGGAGAATTTTCTCGGCTCATCAATTGAGGAATTAAAGGCCGTATGTCAATTTAATAAATATAGAAAAAAAGTTTGTCAAATCGATGACTCGAACCACCGACTTGGTTTATATGAAGCAAAAAGCTAAACCGCTATGCCGCTCTCGCTCATATTGTCATGTAGAAAATGTAACTGCTATACGTACTGTACGATTAGCCCACCGTGCGGATTTTGAGAGTTGGCAGGGCTATGAATAGACATAGTACTGATATCTGGGTTAAGTTGAATCGAAAAATTGACTCAATCAGTTAACAATTTTGTTTATAGTCTCAACATTACCGAACACTATCTGGACAATTGGACTTCTCCACAGGTCTCATCAACTGCAGGGCTGTGAGTAGATTGCGAATTTCGAAATCTTTCTCCATTTCGAGGTTGAGCTGTGACATGAACACTAGATTGTGATGCAGTAGATCCCAATACTGAGTTTGATGGTCAATATCGTCACAAGCGTGTACGAGAATTGATTCATTTCCCATTTCGTTCTAAAAAGTATAATAAAAATATGTAAAAAATCTTAATAAAAATGGCACGAACCCCAAGCATTCTAAATTTATTCTTCTCTTGATTGTACTGAAAGCCATATCTAATGACACTACAGTCGAATATAAACTTTTTAAGTAGTGCAAGTTGGTCTGATTGGTCCAAAGAGCTGAACACAGGAATGCTCTTACAGAATCGAACACATCGTCTCGTGTACACCGAAATGGTGTCAGTCATGTAGATAATACTTTTCACTTCGCTCACTACTGGCAAATGACTTTCTTCCTCGAAAAATGACGAAATTGCTCGATGAATTGTACCAATTTGAGCTTGCTCATAGCCATTCAGTCTCATGGAATGCTTTTTTGCTATAATCGGGGGAAGTTGTTGGTGTGAACGTTGGTGGATTTGTTCGAAATTTTCAAGATGATTTTGAATTTTATATTCTAAAATTTGTTCCACAGATTTTTGTGGAATTGTTATGGTTTGGTTTGGCAAATTTGTCGGCTTGTTAGAATGTTGAATTGATGAATTGTTAGATTTGGTAGAGTTAAGTTGTCTCGTAAATTTGTTACCGCTCCATCTCATACCATTGGCTAAACATTTGTCCAGCCGACACTTGGCGCAGCTTTTACGTGTGAAATAGTCAATTTCACAACTATTTTCACCAATTGGACATTTCAGCTCGCCCTGTTTGGGCGCATTACGTCTGAAGAAAACTCTACATGATGCACAAGATTGTTCACCGTCGTAGTTGAAACCTATGTTGAGAAAGATTAAGTTATTTTGGTAAAAAATCAAAAATCTATACAGACTTACAGAGAGCTTTGTCGCCACAGATTCGGCAAATTTTGCTGTTCATTTGTGTATCGACAGTTGCCATTTTTTTGAGTACATACGTTAGTTTACTGTTTAGTGTCAATAGTGAATTGATCAATTGCAGACGCAAATTGCTATCGCATTTGTTGAACGACACCACACCGACAAACAGACCGTGATTGCACACAATTGAGAAAGGATACCACTACCACTCGTAGCTACAAATCAAACTCAATCTGCACTTGTAAGTACAAATGTTGTTTTAATATCACAAAAATAAATAAAAAGAGTCATGACAATATATGTTAGGCTTGATTATGCAAAATTGAGCACTTCCACTAGTACTTCTGGCAAGCTGTATCTATTTTCCTCTTGGATTTTAAACAGAAATCTCTCTTTAAAATCGGGCAAATAGTCGAGTAGATTTGTGATTCTATTAAATTTTCGTTCTTCTCGATTTCTGTTTCGACATTTTGAGGCTAAATATCGTCTCAACAGCTTGTGATACAGTACGTAGTGATAGCGAACAAATTCGGGACAGGACACATTCTCGTGGGATCGAAACAGAATTAGCACTGAAAGCTAGAAATGAGAAGAAATGAATTAATTTGTTTGTTTAATTTGTCAAATCAATTTTACCAAATCTCTAATCACCGGATCATTGGCGATTTCTTGATGTAGAAAAAAGATGAATTTATTTTTGTCCTGCTTGAATATTTGATACTTTGACGATATGCCATTTCGGAGGCGTACAAATATGGCGTGATGTGATTGTTCATTCTGCAGATGATTTTTAAAAATTTGTAAATTGAAACTCAATTTTTAAAAAATTGTACCTCAATAATTGGATATCCATTCTTTTCTGGATCAAACATGTATCCACATCTCACTAACAGAATTTCAAAAACTGAACTCCTCAGAATGATCAATTGATCCTTCTTGTCCAGTAGCTTAAATGCTGGAATATTCTTGCAGAATTTCACAACTTTTCGGGCGTACAAGTCGGGCCAGTGCAGCTGACCAATCGCCACAAAATTGCTCACCTCTGCAATCACCTCCATCTTAGTTTCGTCCTCAAATGAAATAGAAATTGCCTCTTGAACTTGTGCAATCTGATCTCGTTCTGGTTGAGTCAGCTCAAATGGATTCGATCGAAGCTTTGCAAATTTGATCAATGGTTTCTTTTTATTATTATCATCAATTTGATCCGTTAGTAAAATTGATCGTAAATTATTGGAATTGTCACTCGATTTGACGGACATTTTGCGCATTCCAACTGTGAAACATTTTTCAAGCCGACATTTAGCGCAACATTTTCGACTTGAAACATCAATCGAACATTGATCCTGTTTCAAGCATTTAAATTTCTACACAAAACAAACAAAAATTTAGCCAACCAGAATATCTCAATATTTCAAAACGAACCTTTGTCTCATTTCGAAAGAAAAATATCTTACACGACTCGCATGTCAAAACACCATAGTTGAGCCCTTGAACAAAAAAGACAATAAAAAATTAAGCAAAATTCAAATGAAAAATATATAAGTACCTGAAGCATTATCACCGCATACGCCACATTTTTGATTGATATTTCGTTTGGGCTTCATATTTTTTTTGCACAAGCTTACTATTGATAAATCATTGAGAACAATCATCAACAACTAAAACAGTGAGCAACAACAAGGCAATATAGCTACTTGTTTAGTTGATTGGTTGGTTATCAAGTTGGGCATCACTATGACTACATCATATGTTGATATCTGTGGGATACTGTATACATTTTATACTAGAACATACTGTTGAGTAGTGTGAAAGAGCACAAATTTTGTTCAGATAAAAGAAATATTATATATTCTGATATTCATAGCACTGTAATTAAACCCTCTCAAGTCAAAAGGATGATCATCAATTCTAGAATTTGCGAAATAGATTTGATTTACAAGTTTTATACTTCCACTGTAAATGCATGAGAGTGTAAAACATCTACAACTACAGAGTGATCAATAAGTAACCTACCTCTTGGTCGAAGAAAATTATGAAAAAACTGAATGTTGCCGATTATTTTTTCGATAGTGGTTTTGAGATGCTTGACCCTTGTAATGAACTATGGTATTGAGTTTCGAATTCCTGGAACACCTACAGGGGTTTTACGATATATCACAAAATACTAGTTTTGACGTCATCAATATATTCATGATATCTTGTGATTTATTATTTCTAAAAATTATATTTTTGTTGCAAAATGATAGATTTAATTAAGATTTGTTCTAAACTAAATTTTAAAACACAAAAATAAACATTTTTGAGACTAAAATATTAATATATAAAAATAAATTATTTGAAAAATAAATATAATTATTTACAAATAATTGTTCCAATTGGAACATATTAGTGATAGTTATTGTTAATTATGCATTAATTCTCCAAAACAAAATTTTAGAAAATTTTTAGAAATAATAAATCACAAGATATCATGAAAATATTGATGACGTCAAAACTATTATTTTGTGATATACCGTAAAACCCCTGTAGGTGTTCCAGGAATTCGAAACTCAATACCATAGTTCATTACAAGGGTCAAGCATCTCAAAACCACTATCGAAAAAATAATCGGCAACATTCAGTTTTTTCATAATTTTCTTCGACCAAGAGGTAGGTTACTTATTGATCACACTGTACATCGTACAATGTACATGCGCAAAAAAGATCTAACATTGTGTCAGTCCTTGAGCACTCAATTTGAGTGAGACTGCAAACACACGAGTGTATTTGTTACTGTTTACTCGTAGTTGTGGTTTGCAATCTGTGCACAAGTCATCAAGTCATCATCAACAAACAGCAACAACATGAACTCAATCAAGAAGTGTCGTGTTTGTGGCGATCGAGCAAATGGTATCAACATATAATATTTAATCTTCAAATGTGATTAAATATATTGTTTGCTTGTTTATTCCTGTAGGATTCAATTACGATGCACTTTCGTGTGAATCGTGTAAAGTGTTCTTTTTTAGAAATTCGACAAAATTTGAGGTTTGAATTTTGAATTTTTGAAAGCTATTCTTAATTGTTTTAATTTTTAAAGGATTTAAGCTGTAAGCAAAATGAGAACTGTAATATTACACTTTTGAATCGATCCAACTGTGCAAAATGTCGTTTGCAAAAATGTTTTGCCATTGGAATGAAACGAACGTCTGTCAAAAATGAACAAAACCAAAGCAGAAATTATAATAAATTTGATCAAATACTGGAAATATGTCTTTTGAAGCAGCTTTCCGATTTTGAATTGAAAACTATGAAGAAATATGTGTCAAATGAAGTAGATTTAATTCAAACTCTAAACAGACCAACACTATCCGCGGAATTAAGCAAGTACGAGCTCTCGTGCATTGCCGATGTACGAAAAGCTTTTGTTTTAAAAAATGAAAACTCCACTCCCGTGGCAAAGTATGCGAGTCACATCAGTGAAATGTGGGACTTTCCACAGCTGTACATTCGCAGGACAATCATGTTCTGTCACAATTTTTCCGTGTTCAACAGTCTCGCCAATGAACAGCAACTGCTGCTGTTGAAGCCATTCTGTTTGAATTTACTCTCGGTTTGGTTCACATTACAAGCACAGAACAATTATGAAGGATTGTTCATATTTACGGTATTTAAAAATTGAAATTGATAAATTTATCGAATAATTTTTGGTAATTTTAAAAACACAGGACGAATCCGAGTGTGATACCGTTTTTGTGCCCAAAGAATTGGCAGTTGAGTTTAAAAATCAAAAGCTTGTGAAAAAGTTTGTTCGGTTCACTGATTTACTGTATTGTGCACTGGAAAATGATAATACTATACGAGATTTAGTGTTTGCACTGTTGCTCTTTAAGCCACATGAAAATGGTTACTATAATGAAAATATCAGGTATTAATTTGATCTTTTGATTTTTTAATAATCCTAATTTCAATTTTAGATATAATTACCATTTGTATTCGATGCTGCTGCGCCGATATCTTCAACACAAACATCAAAGCCGAAGAGTGGGCAATCTCAGATATGGCTCATTGATGCGACTCATTGACCGGCTCGATGCGATACAGCAATTGAAGCGTACTCTTGTCATGGAATTTGGGATCGATAATGTTCCATTGATAATGAGGGAATTGTTCAGTTTGGTTTGATTATTTGTATATTACTGAGATGATGACAAAGACTCGATCACTTCAAGCATTATTTCAGGCAATTCAACATTGGCCTCTTGACATTTACTCAAAAGTCTCTGCTTAAAAGTGTCCATATAGTTCATCATGTTAATCAGTTGGACAAATTTGCGTTCGGCCACCGGTTGGTTGCCATATTTGCTGGTGAGATATCTTCTCAACAATTTATTGTACATTACATGTTGATAACGAATGAATTCTGGACATGAAACATTCGAATGAGATTGAAACAAAGTTTGAGCCATTATCTGTATAATAAAATAAGAAATTATTGCGGGGTTATGTGTTTTGTGTACTTTCTAGTACAATTTTTCGGGTGATTGGGGCCCAAAGGGCCCCATTTCCAACAAAACAGGGCCCCATTTTGATAAAATTTTGATACCATTCTTGTTTATTTTTGTCAAATTAATGCTCAATTTGAATTGATTAACCCCAAACTGATTATGACATTGTGTAATTAGCGATAATAATCTAACAAATCAACATTAATCTCGATTTTGTACCCGATATAACTATATGGACCAGGATACCTGGAATTATTCACTAAGCTTATCTTAAATTAACATCAAACTTGTGTTCTATATTTTACTTATGTTTTACCGATTTTTAATGCAAATTTTGAATAAAGCCAAATTAAAAAGATTTGGTCCATTCGTTTTAAAGATTATACATTTATCTTTAATTTTTAGTATCGAAAAGCAAAATCCGTTCAGAATTGTAAATTAAAATGGTACCAACACATGACCACCAATAATACACTGAAATATGTGGCGACTATTTTCACTAAAAAATGTCCCCCATGTCATCCCTTAAACCAAAATTGCCCCTTCCAACGGTCTCCCGAATAAAATTTGACCTAAACAAGTATTTTGTGTTGATGGTGATAAGCGCTTTACTCTGCAGTCTTATCACATGAAACTATGCGCCAGTGTAACACAAACGTAGTGACAAACTGATGCGGTTTGACAAACTACTCTATTTGTTAGCACATCATGGCAAAATTAGTTAGTATCGGTTTTATTTATTTTTTCATTAAAAATCCAATATAACAATCACAATTATTCTAATTTGAGTTTAATTGTCCGTTTTTAGTGGTAAGGTAAAATTTTGTCACCCTGTTGGTGTTGATAAATTGTTTTTTATGCCCGAATTTTAATATTCGGCAAATTGAAATAAATATTTCCATCTCGATGAGTCTTATTCATGTCATGCCAGTCACATGAGTCGTTTCCACAATTTAAAAATAAATTTTAATTTAAATATGAATCGAGGTAGAGGTTGGATGGAGTTGTGATCTGAAAAAGTACAAGGCACTATTTATTAAATTGAAATAAAAGTTTCCATTCTTAATGGCATTAATTTACTTGGTGTTACCAAAGTGCTTGGTAACAGGGAAAAGGTCGCGAGATGGCGCGACGCTTGGATTGTGAGATAATGAGATAAAACACAAGATAATAGGTATAATAGATGATTTATTGATGCAATCTGCCCATGAACGCTGGACCCGATTGATTGAGATTATGAACACCCTATTTGGGCAGAGAACATAACTCAGGTTGAGAGTATGAACACACAAATTGTGCCGAGAACATACCTCAGTGACAGTGTCCGCTCTGAGCGCGAGCTTAGGCACAAGTGACGTACAAATAAGAAGAAGAGTAAGTAAGACAAAGAGAGAGAGAGAGAGAGAGAGAGAGAGAGAGAGGAGGGGGGGGGGATGGGGGACCTAAGGGACAGAGGGGCAAACGGGTTTGCTTCAGTGCGTGATGGTCGCCATCTTAGGCCCAAACGAGAAGAGGAGAGAAGGCAACGCCTATTTGGCATTGCGCGGCAAAATGGGTTGACGAGAGTCGCTCGTCGATCCCATGTTATCAAACCAGTTTGGTAACACTTGGTAAGCAAGTCAGCAGACCTAATTTATGTGTTGACATACATGTTGGCAAATATGTGGCAAAAATTGTCATTAAGATACGGAGAATTGAGAATATATCTGGGGGAGTTGTCAAGTTCGTGAAAAGAGTTCAGCCTTTGAAATGAATCGATCCAAAGTGGTTCAGGTGGGGATTAGAACAAATATCAGCAGGTTAAGGTTAGGTTGTCTATTTGGTAGAGGTAGCTTGGCTAATGGCAAACACAAGTCAAATATGTTGAAATATTCATGTTTGTTACTTTTTAATGATTTTTATGCTTGAAAAACAGAACTTTTTACAGTGCGACTTATTTTAAAAGTAAGCTCTTTTACATTTAAGATCTTTGACAGTGAGTTCCAGTAGATTCTCATTTGCATTTGAAGTGTGTTCAAGGATGGACATCTTTCGGAGCAAAGTCCGCTTTTATTTAAATAAATTGACAGCTTTAATATCGAAGCTTTCCATTGGCACATTTCATGCGTTCTTTCTCAAATTGGACACCAAATTGTGACTCAATCAGTGACATTCCAACTGAGCCACATGTTAATGTGCTTGATAGATTGTCTAAGATTACAAGCAAAATCAAGCAAAACTCTTACTATCTATTTGCGGCGATCGTTGCGACGCTCGTCCATTTGGATAGTTTGGCGATATTGGCCCGAGCCAACTTTCAGTACACATTTGATGGTACGCAAGATCTTCTATCGAGAAAAGTGTCGCCCAAAGGGCTGTGGTTTCAAGCGGATGGTGTGATCAACTGTGGCTGGCTGATTGCTTGTGTGGTCTATTGGTTGCTCACGTTCAGAAAGGGAATGACCCAAAAGTTCCACATACTAGTATAGAACCAGCCGCTGGAATTATGAAACCTTATAGCTACCGTAAATCAAAATAGGTAATGCCATTGGCATAAAAGTCGGAGCGAGAGTATGTAAACCATTTGTTTCTCGTTTGATCAGTTGTGTTCCAAATCAGTTCATGTACAACGAAGTTGAGCAACTATTTTTTGTTTCTGGCCACAAAATAACCATTGCGTTTTTAAAATAGACACCTAGATCTTTACCCATCCGAACAATTTCATAATCTTCAATTACCAATTGACTTGGGACTTTAAAAATTTTGGTTAAAGGAAATAAAAGCCGAGATATATTTGTGATAATTGTGGATTGTGAAATTATGCCAAAAACATGTTCAATATAAAATCAATTTTGTTACTGCATCATTAGGAAATATTTTAATGGCCAATTGGCATTTGAGTTTTGGAAATGGGGTCATTTAGCCAATGGTAGCCTACCTCTGATACATTAAAAAATATAATTTTCATTATTAAATATTATTAAATAACATCGAAGAATTGATCAACAACTGATTCTCTTTAAATTCACTATTGGCAATGTACTCTAAATTTAGTTTAATCGGGGTTGGGTTATATTGGGAGTTTTGGGAATAAATTAATGTTTTTAATTTCAATCTAATTTGTCATATTTTTACATTTTAAAATTTTTAGATTTAAACTCCTTGTACATTTTTCGATTCATTTTCTAAACCCAAATAAATCCTATCACATGATGCAAATAGCAAAATGAACTAAATTCAAACTCAAACAAATACTAAATATTTGTTCGTGTCACAAATACAAATCCACCATTCAACAAATTATTGACAACAATCTTCGAGATAGCACTTCAAGATCTGATTGATCGGATAAATGTCTGTAATCAAATTTTCCTTATTCTCATCACACAAATCCATAGTGTAGAATCCGCCAAATTTGTAAAGAAGAGCAGAATATTTTTTGATGGAATGGTAAAATGTGAAGTGGATTTTTGTTATTTTTGTAGTTAATCAAAGTAAGAGCACATGAATACTAATCAAAGATAGATTATTAAAAAATTGCATAAATTTAATAAAAACCTTTTTGAATCAAATCTCGTGAAACAGAAATTTAAAGTAAATCTTGTTATAATTGCAAATCATAAATTATATTGAAAATTTTATGGATTTAACCATTTGGGCTACATCTTGAAAAAAACTTGTTCCAAATTTTATAAATAACTTTACAACACAGCGCTAAATAAAAAATATAAAAAAAATTGAAATAAATAAACAAATGTGTGTTTTCATGATTGCTTTCGGATTAATTCACATCTTAACATACGCAATAAACTTTCAATCATTTAAAATCCTTGAGGTTTCTCTTAATTATTCGTTGTTCAGTGTCGTATTTATTAACGGTTTAATCATTTGTTAATACCCTTAAATGGTCACTGACGTTTAGTTTCAAATCATCGGTGAGCAGAATATGTTGGAAAACGTAAACAAACACTCAGACAAACGTGCATTCTATTCAAATTGTCCGCATCTAACTCCCTGATTCACATTTATATTTGCTTGCTACTGCGCATCTCCAATGCGCACAGCGGGCGCATCGGGAAGAGTGTGTGCTTGGCTGTGTCACAGGAGGACACACACACAGTGTTGACACTAAGTCTCTACACATTTCAATACAAAATTTTAAATTTTTTGAAAAATTACTACTCCTTTGACCTTTGAACTGTATGACCCAAAATCAATAGTGCACATCTACACCACCACCCGAACATTGTGTTAAATTTTCAGACCGATCCATACAGTAGTTTCGGCGTTTGCTTGCCCACAAGATTTGCCCCAATTCCTTTTTTTTCTGGCAGGGAATCGTCGCTCCCTCAATCACTCACACCTCGCTCGCTTCGCTCGCTCAGCGTGAGTGATTTCGGTCGCTCCTCCAATAAGTGATTGGCGTTGGCGATCATCTTAGGATTTTTCCAATGGAAAATGTGAGTAAATTACTTTGTAGTACAAATTGTTAAATTGTTTTATGCTTTCTGAAGTCTGGAGCCCGGATTGCGTTGACAAAATTGTGCATTTTCGGGATCGAGCTCGAAAGCTGTACTTCTACCCGATCGGATTGATGCTGACAATCCTGTATTGGGGCTGGAATGGGTTCCAGAACTATACTGGCACATGGCACGAAAAGATCATCATTGCTAACGTTTCGATGCTGGCACTTGTGGCGCACTTTGGTATATCTTTTATCTTTTAGCCAAATTAAATAGTCAAATTTGAGTACTTTTTTTGCACTTTAACAGGAATTGCAAACATTTTATTTTTCGTTTTCTTGTCAATTCGTTACTTTCAAATCCGTCAGACTGCTCTTCAATCTCAACTAGAGTCGTTCACCAATGAATTGTTGACAAAACCATCCAAACAAAGCAACATGCTCATCTGGCAACGATTCTGTGCCCTCAATCGGGACATTCTCCAACTCAACATTGAATTGAGTGCCTACAGCGCTCTACTGGAGTCTTTTTCTGACCGTCCCTCTTTGTGGGATATATTGCACTGGTCTCCCAGTTGTTATATGGCATGGTTTTTCAGGACGAAAATGTTAATGTATTTCATCGAAGTTTCTTTATCTTCTTTGCGATCGAATGCTTTGCAAAGTTGTTGCTGATGACACACGAGTGTGCCACCATAGTGCGGAACAATATCAAAATTTTCAAGAGTAATCGATCATTTTGCTATGTGTTTACTCGACTTGGCCAACCAAATGCTCGTTGTCTGTTGCAAATGAGCAAAAATGGTTGCAAATTATCGTGGCATTAAGAACGGCTTTCGGCTAATTAACAATTTTCTGATTGACTCGAAAATGTTTGAAATTGTGAGTACTCAAATTCAACAACCAAATGATTAATACACTTTAATTTTAATTGCATTTATTTAATTTTAGCTTTTTTTCTACATGTTTTCGGTTTACATTGTATCAATTAGTGAGAAAAGCAAATTGACGGACACAGATCAGCACCTAAATTGAAGGTGGATGACAATGAAACATATTAAAATGGCTTGTCGAAATATTATCTAAATTGTAATATTGCTAATATTAATAAATCCATTTGTGTTTGTGACGTATGCACTAGGTCGACTTGCCACGGCATTTTTTATATTATTGCCACGGCATAATATTTTTTTGTGGCAACAAATGAACTAAAGCGATTCAATTGAATACATCATACAGTTAATCAAATATTGCTAATTCAAATCATAATCGACAAGTGCACACATTGTACACTGTTAACATAAAACTCAAAATATTTTAATGAAAATATTTAATATCAAATGTTTGAGCTAAAATATAGTAACGTGCTATAGTACAGTGCATTAATACAGTGCAATAGTACAGTGCATTAGTACAGTGCAATAATACAGTGCAATAGTACAGTGTACGAGTAATAGTGTGGCGCAATTAAATTTCCACGCCACAATGTGTAAACAACTTTATCATTGTAGAAGTGCGGTTAGGTTTGATTAAACACACCATAAAAGTTAGTACGATTAATTTCTATTACTTAACATCATCATAAATGGTAGGCAAATATATGAAAATGTACAAAAAGGCAAAGTTAAGCCAAAAAATTTTATTCGACAGTGTCTCCCACTGCAAATTCAAGACTTCTATTCCAGAATTAAAGACAATTGACACAAATTTGTCTGTCAAATTGGCAATTGAGAACAAAAATAGGTAAAAACCAAACCACGGTATTTCACATAGAAAACATAAATATACGATTCCTCGTACCTGGTTAATTCGACCATACACGACTTCCTGATTGGAAAACAAAGCAACTAAATCTCAATTTTATTGTCCTTAGAAGGTGATTTTGTTGCTTTTGTTGCCTCCAGTTCGTGAGACTTAATGGGACAGTAAGCCCTCTCCAATATGAGCATACCAACAGTAAAGACAATTAGAAGGCAACTGAAGTGAAACACCATGCCCGGATAGTGGCCAATGCTTAAAGTAAACAAATTGGTGTAGATCACTGATGCGCCCAAGTTGACAAACGTTTCAATAATACTTCTGAAACTAAACATTATGCTTGTGTCCTCTTTGGGAACTATTCGCGAGAATTTAGTATTGGCTGATACAGGTCCTAGAGTAGTGAGAGATCCAATCGGAATTGAGATAAAGTATGCTAGTTCGCTCATAAATGTGCCACGTATTAGATTGGCTCCAAAGTTTGACAGCTCTGAAAGGCCAATCATGGTGGAGTCCTCAAGCTGCAGTACTTTGACAAAAATAGCCGAAAACACTGTGAGTATGGCCATGTTGGCTATTTGACCCACTGTTGTGTAGGCGGAATACTTCTGTGGACCCCAATGGTACACTTTTTGATCAAATTGCAGCATTACGGTGTTTATGCCCACGCCTATGAGCTGTTGGGTGAATAGAATCACACACAGAAGCATAATGTGCATTCGCAAATTGTTTGGCCGACGTTTGAAGAAACAATACAATGTTTGACGTATGTTCTCCACACTTAACTCCGATTTCAGCATGTTCAACTTTGATGACTTTAATGCCGACGGTTCAGGGGTCAAAGTTAGAGCACTTTCTTTGGAAATGAATTTACTTTTGGACGCTTCCCCTTTTGTTCGAATCGAGAAGAAAAATACAAAAACACCATAGCGATACATGCCAAGTCGAGTAGAATGGCCAAGTAGTAGTGATACTGGTAGGAGCGTAATTGAGGGCCTGTTTGGCTGTTTGTCAACAACTGACCGCCAACAAATGATGCGCCAGCAAAGCCAACAAAGATGACAATTTCTATCAAAACAAATTTGAGCGTTCGTGTACTTTCGGACGTGTTGGTAGCTGCAATAATGTACAGTGTGATACAAATGGTGAAGCTGTTCATGCCACCGGTGAGCCACACCAGTGCGGACGGGGCCAACAGAAAGTAGGGACTTGAGCTGTAAAAGTGAATGCACGCCAGATTGAGCATTCTCGACACAATGTCACTCAGTGGATTGAGTACAAACATCACATAGGTGGCTGTGGGATATTTCTTAAGAAATGGTCCTAAACAGAGTGACCACAAAATTGTGGGCACTGTCTCGAGAATTGTTCTGCAAAAAAATTATTTTAATTTGTAGAATCATTTAAATAGTAGAATGGACACCCCAAAAAAGTATCACTTACTTGTAATTAGCAAATGTTGCACTCTCCGACAGAATGACATCTTTCATTTCCCGTTCGTCGGACCTCTCCATGACCGCTTGAATATTCTGACAAAAGTGGTCACTTTGATTGTGTACGACTGAGCATATTTTGTCCTGTAGCAGCATTGCATTGCTAATGCCGGGCAGTACGCTCGTGGCCATGCGCAGTGTTAACATAAGTTCAACGAGAAAAAAGTTTTGATTCCTCAAAAATGCAAACATTTCTCAGTTGTGTATGTCAAAATTATAGAGAGAACAAATGCATTGAATTGTTTGATAAATAATGATCTCGCGATCATCAATTTATTTATATATTTACAGTCATTTTTAAATTGCTAATTAAAAATTTTAATATTTTAGAACTGAAAACTAAAATTATCTACAAAAGTTAATGCCCAATAATTCCATTTCATAATCATTTTTATTGTCGAGCGTAAGCGAAGACTAAGGCACAACTTTTTCGATTCTTGTGAATGTAACTCCTCCTTCATTTCTCAACCGATTTGCATCAAACTTTACCAAAGTTCTTAGAATACCATCTAGATGTGCAGTTCAACCTTGGTTTTTGCGAAAAAATGTTTTTTAGGTATAGCTGCCGAACAAATCTCTGATTGAAAATGTCAAAGCTTGAGTTCCCATTGTTGGGTCTCAGTGTCCAACAATGAGTGCAACAATGAAAATATGAAATTTGGTCATAGAGAGGAACGGGTTAGGTTAGTTTTAGGTGGTTAGGTGGGTGTGGGCGTCGGTTAGGATAGGGTTAGGTTAGGTTTAGGTGGTTAGGTGGGTGTGGGCGTCGGTTAGGGTAGGGTTAGGTTAGGTTTAGGTGGTTAGGTGAGTGTGGGCGTCGGTTAGGGTAAGGTTAGGTTAGGTTTAGGTGGTTAGGTGGGTGTGGGCGTCGGTTAGGGTAGGGTTAGGTTAGGTTTAGGTGGTTAGGTGAGTGTGGGCGTCGGTTAGGGGTAGGGTTAGGTTAGGTTTAGGTGGTTAGGTGAGTGTGGGCGTCGGTTAGGGTAGGGTTAGGTTAGGTTTAGGTGGTTAGGTGGGTGTGGGCGTCGGTTAGGGTAGGGGTTAGGTTAGGTTTAGGTGGTTAGGTGAGTGTGGGCGTCGGTTAGGGTAAGGGTTAGGTTAGGTTTAGGTGGTTAGGTGGGTGTGGGCGTCGGTTAGGGTAGGGTTAGGTTAGGTTTAGGTGGTTAGGTGGGTGTGGGCGTCGGTTAGGATAGGGTTAGGTTAGGTTTAGGTGGTTAGGTGGGTGTGGGCGTCGGTTAGGGTAGGGTTAGGTTAGGTTTAGGTGGTTAGGTGAGTGTGGGCGTCGGTTAGGGTAGGGTTAGGTTAGGTTTAGGTGGTTAGGTGGGTGTGGGCGTCGGTTAGGATAGGGTTAGGTTAGGTTTAGGTGGTTAGGTGGGTGTGGGCGTCGGTTAGGATTGGGTTAGGTTAGGTTTAGGTGGTTAGGTGGGTGTGGGCGTCGGTTAGGATAGGGTTAGGTTAGGTTTGTTGTAAGACACTGAGAATGGTCACACAGACCAACCAAGATTCACATAGAATCAAGTAAATTCACGAAGAAATGGGTTAAGATATTTATTGTCACACAGCAAGACAGACGTGCACACTCGGACACCGTCACAGTCAGACTAACTCAACACATGCTGCCTCTCTTTCCTCCTCCCTACACAACACACACACAACAGCGTGCCGTACACAGAAGACGTATCAAATCATAACCTTCAACAAGGTTTAGGTGGTTAGATGGGTGTGGGCGTCGGTTAGGATAGGGTTAGGTTAGGTTTAGGTGGGTGTGGGCGTCGGTTAGGATAGGGTTAGGTTAGGTTTAGGTGGTTAGGTGGGTGTGGGCGTCGGTTAGGATAGGGTTAGGTTAGGTTTAGGTGGTTAGGTGGGTGTGGGCGTCGGTTAGGGTAGGGTTAGGGTTAGGTTTAGGTGGTTAGGTGAGTGTGGGCGTCGGTTAGGGTAGGGTTAGGTTAGGTTTAGGTGGTTAGGTGGGTGTGGGCGTCGGTTAGGGTAGGGTTAGGTTAGGTTTAGGTGGTTAGGTGAGTGTGGGCGTCGGTTAGGGTAGGGTTAGGTTAGGTTTAGGTGGTTAGGTGAGTGTGGGCGTCGGTTAGGGTAGGGTTAGGTTAGGTTTAGGTGGTTAGGTGGGTGTGGGCGTCGGTTAGGGTAGGGTTAGGTTAGGTTTAGGTGGTTAGGTGAGTGTGGGCGTCGGTTAGGGTAAGGTTAGGTTAGGTTTAGGTGGTTAGGTGGGTGTGGGCGTCGGTTAGGATAGGGTTAGGTTAGGGTTTAGGTGGTTAGGTGGGTGTGGGCGTCGGTTAGGGTAGGGTTAGGTTAGGTTTAGGTGGTTAGGTGAGTGTGGGCGTCGGTTTTAGGGTAGGGTTAGGTTAGGTTTAGGTGGTTAGGTGAGTGTGGGCGTCGGTTAGGGTAGGGTTAGGTTAGGTTTAGGTGGTTAGGTGGGTGTGGGCGTCGGTTAGGATAGGGTTAGGTTAGGTTTAGGTGGTTAGGTGGGTGTGGGCGTCGGTTAGGATAGGGTTAGGTTAGGTTTAGGTGGTTAGGTGGGTGTGGGCGTCGGTTAGGATAGGGTTAGGTTAGGTTTGTTGTAAGACACTGAGAATGGTCACACAGACCAACCAAGATTCACATAGAATCAAGTAAATTCACGAAGAAATGGGTTAAGATATTTATTGTCACACAGCAAGACAGACGTGCACACTCGGACACCGTCACAGTCAGACTAACTCAACACATGCTGCCTCTCTTTCCTCCTCCTACACAACACACACACAACAGCGTGCCGTACACAGAAGACGTATCAAATCATAACCTTCAACAAGGTTTAGGTGGTTAGATGGGTGTGGGCGTCGGTTAGGATAGGGTTAGATTAGGTTTAGGCGGGTGTGGGCGTCGGTTAGGATAGGGTTAGGTTAGGTTTAGGTGGTTAGGTGGGTGTGGGCGTCGGTTAGGATAGGGTTAGGTTAGGTTTAGGTGGTTAGGTGGGTGTGGGCGTCGGTTAGGATAGGGTTAGGTTAGGTTTAGGTGGTTAGGTGGGTGTGGGCGTGGGTTAGGATAGGGTTAGGTTAGGTTTAGGTGGTTAGGTGGGTGTGGGCGTCGGTTAGGATAGGGTTAGGTTAGGTTTAGGTGGTTAGGTGGGTGTGGGCGTCGGTTAGGATAGGTTTAGGTTAGGTTTAGGTTAGGTTTAGGTGGTTAGGTGGGTGTGGGCGTCGGTTAGGATAGGTTTAGGTTAGGTTTAGGTGGTTAGGCAGGTGTTTTCGCTTACACTCGACTATTCCCCAGAATTTCAATTTTGGGGACATTACTTTCAAAAATACATTCAAAGGCTTCAAATTTAGCACCCGCAGGGCCCACTAGTATCTAAATCTAGGTTGATCCCCATAGTCACAACAAGTCCAAGCAGTTTTACGCACAAATGTCAATGAAGTTCCATATCGCAGAGCAAGGTTGGTTCACATTCGGCGCCACAATGTACCAGAACTGGAGGATAATGGTGGGGTAAGGTTGGACGCATCCACTGCTGCCCACGTGTTGGCAGTCGTATTTGTGACGCATGCAGTGCATACTATGCACTATGTCGACTTGCCACGGCATTCATCACAATCAAAGTCATTCCCGATTATATCATTTCGTATCACTTTGTGCTCATCTACATATCGCTCATTGTGCAGTACCTTGGAAAGGCAAACCAGACTGTGATTACATACATTTTCCAATGCGACCCTAGGCTATGGCTTCTTGGCCATGTGGCTCGCAATGTTGGCTTTCGTCGAGTTGTCGGATCAAATCTGTTCACTGTACAGTGTACAGCTTCATGTCTGGCACCTGCTCTCTCATCATACCACTCGTCATGGGCCAAACATTCAAAGCACATCCTATTTTGCTGTTCTTTCTCGATGCTACCTTTATCACAGTCAGCTTGGCTGTTTTTGTTGGTGTGTGCATTTGGATTTGGATCGATAGTGAACGAATTAGTGTGAAAAATAGTTTCTAATTAAAATTACAAAATATTACAAATTTTTCGACTCTGGAGACACAATCTAATACAGAACTGGAATTTAAAATTTGAATTAGTGTTGCAATATCGTTTCTAATTTTGTATCTTTCAACAATTTAAAGCTTATTTAAAACACAAAAATGTTCGACATTTTTCGAGCCAACTAACGAACTAAAGCGATTCAATTGAATACATCATACAGCTAATCAAATATTGATAATTCAAATCATAATCGACAAGTGCACTCAGAGCACACTTTGTGAACAAAAAATCAAAATAATTTGATTGCAAATATTTAATATAAAACATTTTGCTATAAATATAGTATTGTGCGATAATAAAGTACAATAATACAGTACAATAGTACAATGTTCGAGTATTGGTGCGACGCAATAAAACTCTGAGGCCACAATGTACAAACAACTTTATCAGTGTAGAAGTGCAAAAGCTTTAGATGTGACGAAGCCTAAAAGTTAATGCGCTAATTTCGATTGCTGAACATCATCAAAAACTGTTGATACATGTATAAAAATACGAGAATATATATAGGTATTAAAAACGAAATACGAGAATATATATAGGTATTAAAAAGTACAAACCAACTGATAATTTTCTCCTGTAGTGTCTCCCATTGCAAATTAAAGTTCACTATTTCCAGATGTGAAGACAATTGACCCAAGTTTGACTGTCAAGTTAGAAATTTTCAATTGATGCCAAAAAAATCCTTGAAAGAATAGTTGAAACTAAATCAAAGTTGGATTAAAAGAGTAACAAAATTTATATACGGAAATTAATTTTGATCTTTTAAATCATTTAGAAATATTTACCAATATTTACCAGCATAATTATGGGAATTTTCACTCCTTGGATATATCCAATAAAAATCCACATAGTTTGTAGGGCACTTGTATTACATTATTATTATTGTCTTGAAGACAACCCAAACACAAATACTTTCAGCATGCTCTATGCTTTACTAATTATGCATTATACATAGTGACAAAACAAAAAAGTACGGTCAATTAAATAAATATTAAGTTAAGCTTATATTAAAAATTTTTTAATTGCCATTTCAAAAGTTAATTACTGTAGACTAGGGGTCGTACATTCCTCACGAGTGTAAATAGCTGAAGGACCACTCACATATAGAGGCAACCGTAGATATAGCCGAGTGTTGACAAATCTAATGTTGTGTAAGTCAAAATAGCCGATTTGACGGTTACCTTACACATGTGTTGTTGTCAGTGCATCTATCTTACTTTCACTCTCGTGTTCTGTGCCTCACAACTCGATAGTTTCTATTTTCTATACTAATTCCTTTTCGATTCTTATTGTTCCAATTTATTTTATCATTATTCATTTATATCCTTACTTAAATCCTTGCTTATATCATTACTTATATCATTACTTATATCATTACTAATATCCTTACTTATATAATTACTTATATTCTTACTAATATCATTACTAATATCCGTACTTAAATCATTACTAATATCCGTACTTAAATAATTACTTATATTCTTACTTATATCCTTACTTATATAATTACTTATATTCTTACTTATATCATTGCTTATATTATTATTTATATTATTCCAAATTATTCATCATTATTATTCGTTTAGATCATTACTGAAAATGGCAGCCAACAGTTATGATTGCAGTAGTTGTGAACCTCATATTTGCAAGTGGCAAGTTCAGTCCGAAGATTGGTTCGTTACAAGTTGTGATTGTGAAATGTGCAAAGATCCACCGAAATCTGGCCAACTCCACTGTACGCTCTGTCACATCAACGTTACCCCATCCGATCGCCACAACAAATGTTATTTGATTGAGAATCATGTTGCCACCAAGACTCACTCAGACAACATACGCGACTTGAAAGTGTTGCCTAACTTGCCCGATAACAAATCTGAATTTACTAAGCGTGATCTTATGGCTATTCACCAAGGTTTGTGTTATTTGAATTACAACTTATAACTAATTGAATTATTCTAGGTGGTATGGTGTTTCATCATTACAAACACAACGGCGCTACTAAAGTTATGGATTGTACCAGCAAAGTGATGCAAAACACAGCCGATCCTTCCTTTAATTGTGGGGCCCGTAAATCCAAGATGATTCTCCACAATGTCTTTGCTGAGTATGCCGATGAGAAACTTCTATCTGATTTGGGCAAAGCAAGTTCCATTTCGATTCTGACGGACTGTACGAGTCGAATCAAAGGATGCAACACAATCAAGATTATGGCGATTGCGGGACGATATTTCTCGGTGGATGATGGTTTGCATCACCGTTTGCTGGATTTGGTGACCGTGAATGGGGAAAGCGTTGATGATCTTGTTCCTCCCATTATAGATGTGATTCGGAAGTGCGATATTCAAGATCGAACCAGAATCCTTAGCGGAGACAGTGCCCCAGTTAATTTTGGTGGAATGTATCGCAACAATCCCCCGAGTAAGCAAAAGCGGATGGCTTCTCAGAAGAGGACGTACAAGAAAAAGAAGCCTGAAAAGGTGCCTCGCAACATTCACAAGCAATCCCAAGCAATCCTCAATCGTCCTCTCTTTGGAGTTGCTTGTCCTACCCACACATGCAACAATGCGATTCAGAATGCTGCGGAAAATTTGCCGATTCCTTTGGTCGAGGTTTTGGGTCAACTGTACGATCACTTCAAAGGATCCACTCAAAGAGTTCGACAATTGGCCGCAATTGAAGCTCATGTTTCTTGTAAAGAACTTGATGCAATCATGGAATTTCTCGAGAAGATCGTTCCTTTGTCTCACTCCAAGACTCGGTGGTTGTCCTTGTGTCCAGCACTCGAACGTCTTATCCTCATGTTCGACACCTATGCAACCTATTTTGCATCGAAGTCTCTTGATGGTACGAAGCACGTGAAAGAACTGAGACAGTTTTTCAACAACAAGGAAAGCCTTCCTTACCTCATGGCCATCTATGATCTAATTCAGATCTTCCATAGCAAGATTAAGTTGATGGAGGCCGATGACATCACTTTACCAAGAGTGGCCACCGAGTTCAACGGCTTGAAGAGTGACATTTTGCACTCCACCAATCCAGATGAACTTTCTCCTGGTATCCTGAGGAAGATTGAGTCATGGAGCAACAAAGAGAAGGCAAATTTCAAAGAAGAACTCCGGAAATTCTACAAATGTGCCCACAAGTACCTTTGCGATTGGTCGGAAACTTCGGATAGTTGGATGCTTGGGCTTGAAGAACTCAACTGGATTGATCTTTTTGGAACTTTGGATGAAGAAAATGTCATCGAATCGATCAAATTTCACTTTGAAAGAAACGACATCGACATCCAATTTGACGCAGAACAACTTCGCCAGGAAATTCCGTTGTTGAATGTTGAAATCGCCAAGTACTTGCCGATGTGGGAAAAGGGCAACAAGAGGAAGCGTAGCAAGAAGAGGACATTTCTGAAATCCGATAAGCGTTGGGTTTCTGTCTTCCAGAACCTAAGCTTGAGAACAACATGTCCGATGATGCTTGAAATTGTATCCTACATCTTGTCAATGCCTCCTACAAATGCAATGGTGGAACGAATATTCTCTCAAGTCAACAGTTTCTGGACCAAAGCAAGAATAACTGTTCCGTTCTCTACCGTGAGGGCTCACTTCATGATTCGGTACAACCTTACCAGCAGTTGTTTAGAAATGATCAACATTTTGAAGCAAAATGAAGCCCTCAGAGAAGCCATTCTGAACGATGCCAAGTACAAGCGCAAAGGAAAGACATCGAATGGCCAATCAAGTGGAGAACCAATTCTTGAATTAGCTCCTAAATCTGCAGCAGTTCCAGATTCAATTACCGAATCCATCTCCGAGGTGGCTATCGAATTGTCTTTGGATTCAGCTTATCAAGACTTGAGGCATTTATTTCTGGATACTGTTGTTCAACAATTGAAGGAATCCGTCATCGAATCAATCGTGGACTCCGCATTCGATCAGGAATATGAGAAACATTTGCGTGAACAAGCTCTGGCACTTGAGTCAACCGAGTCACCATCATCCCCTTGTTTATCATCATCGCACGACCCAGCCGTACGTCCAGATGTACACTTGAGTCCTGTTTCCAGCAGTATGTGTGATGGTGATTTCTTAGGACATGAAGATTCAAATCTCTCAGGCGAACGAAGAAGTGCAACTCCTCTAAATTCCGCTGGAGATGACTTTTGTGTTGAGCAATTGTTGGTTAAACATGGAATTAGTCCGAATGGTGAATCGATCGGTCTGAAAAGGTATTTTAGTTTCTGTTTAATTCTTTAATTTAATATATTTCTTTAAAGACCTCGTTCAATTTCTACGACAACCTCCATCTCCAAGTCAAGAAAACTGAAGAGAGCATCAATAACGCGTGAAGATAGGCTCAAATTTATGAACTTAGATCATCCTTATTGCAGCAAATCTGAAGTTTCTGGTAGAAGAAGTCGAGTCAGCGGCCACTCCACAGTGGATAGCATTGAAGACTTTGGATACTTGGAGGACGAGAATGGCGACATTGTCAAGATTGAACCCAACATCGATGTTTCCATTGTGGATTCGGATTTTCCTTCATGTCTTACCACGACGATTGTTCCCTCATCTGACCCTGTTGACGATTCCGACATTGCGGCAATCAATTGGATATATTCGAATTATCTCCAAGAGAACACGAATACCCCACTGAAGGAGATCAACTATAAGTAAGTTAAGCAGTAACGAAATCAAACAGATTTTAATTGATTTTTAAATTTGATAGTCATCAAAACGTCCCGAACGCAAAGTCACATCGGTATCGTTCTACCAATTGATCTCTAAACAAGTAAGTATATTTTCACATTGGTATAATTAATCTTTTCTTCTAGATTAATCGTTTGGTCGTTTGGTTTTCTGTTTATTTGAATGAATTCGTCTTAATTATTCATATAATTAAGATTTTAATCCTTGCACTCGTATGAATTTGTCTTAATTATTCACATAATTATGATTACCGAACATTAATCATTAAATAAACTTATTATCAATTAAAAATTTTGTAAATTATTTATTTGTTGAATAAAATCTTTTACCACAATTGACTCCACTTAAAGTTGAATTTATAAAATGATTACCAAATTATAAATAATTTGTCAATAGTTTAAAAAATGATTTATTCTCAGACAATTAAATAAATATTAAGTTAAGCTTATATTAAAAATTTTTAATTGCCATTTCAAAAGTTAATTACTGTAGACCAATTTGAATTATTTTAGTGCGGCCTCTTACGAAATTATGCATTTTTTAAAAAGTTATAATTATTCGCCGGAAGATTTGTGTTTGTAAGTTTATTATTTGTTTCCGTTACTAAGTTTCGCAACATTTTATACTTGCCTTAACTTAAACTTAACTAGTTGCAAACTGAGGATCATTGAAAAGGCTTACGTTTCAGCCCAGCTTCTTGAAACATACTAAATGCAAACATCAAGTATGCACTGTAGGCATAAAGCATTAAGCTCTTAATGAGATGGCAAATGTTAATTATTTTGAAATTTTATTCGAAATTGTTAATTTTTAAATGTTACTAAGTGTAATTATGCTTATACAAACTCTATATTACTAGTTTGGACTAGAAAATGTTTGAGTGCAAAATTACTTTGATTACATTTTTAATTATTCTAAAAAGTTTGCTAACAGTGGGAAGGAGCCACTATCTCAGGGCAATGTTTTAGCCAATTATTCCATACATGTATGTAAGTTTATGGTTAAATTTAAGTTTGGGTTGTATTGCAACATGTTAAAAGCAAACATCAAACAAACACTGTGTGCAAGAAATTAAAATTTATTTAAAATTAAAAATAATTTTGTACAAGTGATTACTGCTTACTCATTTATACATCACGAACGTCGCAGATATTCTTAAGAGATGAAATTCTTTATTCAAAATTAAACATTTAAATTTTTTAAACAGTGTAATTTAATTCACAATGTCTACAAATATCCAAGCGAATAATAATTCAATGTCCACCATGGAGCATTATCTTCGATACTGATATTTGTCAATGAATATGAAAAACGTTGCAACATAGGTAGCCATCTAGTGATTTCAAGAAAACGACAAAAAAAAACAGATTTGTTTATTTGTATAATAACTTTATCATTATTAATAATTATACAAACCAAATAAAAAGTTTTCGAGCTAATGCGATAGTTGTCAAATAGCCGAAAGGCGTACAAACGAAATCGTTTGTGTTCTTGAAATGTCGAAAACTTAAACTTCAAACTCACATTTCGAGCCGAACCGGCGAATTCGCACAAATTTGTATAAAATAGAGCACACTGACGTTCAATTCTCCTGTTGTACTTGACCACTCGGGCGCACTCACTCGTAGTGATTGCCAACACCAAAATGTTAAACCCAATATACATCGGTGTGGCGAGCTTGTAAATTTTTGGTAAATTGGAGAAAAATATTACATAATAGAGATAGCACTGATTGGCCACATAGATTGGAAACACTAGTGAGAGTAGTGGTGTACAAAAAGCGAGAATACTCCTCAATCACGTGACAAGAGTGCACAATGGCCCCGTTTAGTTGAAGGTAATTGCGACACACACTTTCGATTGAGTTTGGGATGCAACTGTTCGATTTAGACACTTCAACTTGTGAAGCAAAGTTTGCTGTCGAATACAGACGTAACGACTTGTGAGGATTGTAATGATGATTGAGTCGAACAGTGCTATATATTCGATATACAATATATGTAAGATATGTAAGATAAGCTTTAAAAAGAATGTTCTAAAAAGTAACGAAAAAAACATACCATAGAAGAAATAGCCAAGAATTAGCGGATAGCCCAGAACAGTAGGGACAAGAGACTGGTCGTGTAGGCATTGTTCAGCAAAACAAACAATACAGAAAAGCACAAAACAATAAAGTATATTCCAAATGCATTCAAATGCATATAGAATCTAAATTTTGAATTTAATTTGGAAATTTTTCCCGCCTCATTGGAGGTGAATTCTAATGGAAAATCAACAGAAAACAGCAGCAAAAATGAAATAAAATGTTAAAATTAAGAATAGAAATTAAAAGACCACTTACTTTTTGATCCAATCATATAGGCACCGGACTGAGTTTTAGTAAACATGAACTTTTCATCAACTGGCCTGGTGAAAATAAAAGCCAAAAATGTTCCACATGATCCCAATAAATTGATCAAGATTATGACATCAATTTGAGGCCAAATTACCCTCGGTGCTACTTGATGAATGTATGGGTAGGGATTTTGGTTGAAATCAATCTTCCACACAGCCACACCAGTCGATTCGTAAGTTAAGCCACAAATACCGTACAATATTGTCCCCAATAAAAGTGCCAAAGCAATGCAAAAGTGCTTCCTTTAATTAGGCTGCTTTGAAGTCACTTTGATTGGATGCGAATTGTTGTACAGGGCTTTAAAGTGGCCAATCACAGGTTTGAGTGCAATTTTTGACAATTTATTGTAGAAAAATAGCACATTCTGCCAATTTTGATTTCTATGTAGCTTGAATTTGACTCTACCGCGTCGATGATGATGATGATGATGAAGGTTAGGTGGAGATTTGATGCCTTTGTGCATTTTCCTGAAGTGACTCATTCTGTTGTGAAGTTGATTCTGTTCAATGTTAGAATCTTTTCTTCTTCAACTCGATATTTAGTGAAACAGGCAACGGTTGGCGGGCTTTTTATTCCACATTCAGCAAACGAGCTTTAAAATAAAACTTTATTAACTAATAATTAATTAATTGAATTATTATTGATTTTTTAAACTTTGAATATTCTTTCTATACTTACTAAAACAAACTGTGAGCCTGGAAATTAATTTTGTTTTAAAAGTAACTTTTTTGTAAAATAAATTTAAAAAAATAGTTAATTCACTAATGATATATATCCAACTAGAGGT
Source organism: Rhizoglyphus robini (assembly GCA_023373905.1). Classification (NCBI taxonomy): domain Eukaryota; kingdom Metazoa; phylum Arthropoda; class Arachnida; order Sarcoptiformes; family Acaridae; genus Rhizoglyphus; species Rhizoglyphus robini. The sequence goes on along the minus strand of JAKIJQ010000048.1, from coordinate 763,153 downwards.
TCAACTAACTTGTTCAAAAGGAAACTTGATTATCGATTATCGATTTTTTCGAGTCATTTTCTCGTGATTATTTGGCAATGACAACAACAACAACAACAACAACAAGTCAACAACTTCCGTTTTGATCGATTTTACCTACACTTTTCAAATCGTAACATGAAAAAAGTATATTATCTAAGTAAAAAATTATAAATCAGGCAAGGATTGTTTACTGCATACAAGTCCTATTCGCAACACAAGGCCATTGACAAGCACCGATTACTATCCTTAAGATTTTGAGTAAATTGTAAACAAAAATACGATTTTAATTATTTGAATGTGTTAACCAAAAGCACATTGTCAATACCAAATGAGACTTTCAAGTGAGTTTGCCATCACTTCTGCGACAACAAATCCGCGCTGTGGGTCGTGCAGCTGCAACTTGATTGGCTCATTGTTCATATTGAGAACGGTCACCACCGTGCTGTTGTCAGGCCTCTCGAATGTTGTCACAAAAATGTTATGAGCTGTTTTTGCTGTGTGCTCGATCCGAACCGAATTAGGCACCAGAAACTTACTGAAGTGACCCAGTGCGTAGTAGAATGGCTGCTTGTAGTACTCGTGACTGGTGGCATTGACAATGATTGGTGCATAAACGTAATTCGCAACCCAATTTGGACCACCTTGCAGGTCGAGAACAAGATTCCAGTCAACCCATCCACTTGAGTAATGATTCAAATCCTATAGATAAAAGAGTTAGAGAAGTTCAAGTAAAAGTTCAATTTAATAATAGAAGATAACTTACATAGATAATGTCCTCTGCATAGCCATCGAATGTAGCCCAGTTGCCCATCGAGAAATTATGGTTACCAACTTCAACGCATGCTTCAGTTGCGAGTAAAAAATTTATCCGGAAATTTATGTGCAAGCTCATCGAGATGACTAAAATTAGCACTACCATCCTCATACCAGTGGAATGCCACACCAGCACTCAACTTGTTTGCCTCTTTGTCTTCCAAAATGGTGCTGGCATATTCCAACATTTTGGGAATATTGTGATCGTAGATCATCACCTTGAGATAACCGAAACTTGCATTTTGCAACTCAGGGCCAAGATCGAGTTTAAGGAAATCTCGTTCGAGTGTTGCACTGAACAGCAAATTATTCCATGGTGTCACTGCCAGTGGTTCGTTCTGAACAGTCATACCCCACAGGGTCACATTGTGCTTTTCATATTCGTGCAGGAACTTGACCAAATACTTTGCATACAACTTGTAATACTTTCCACCTGGGAGACCTTTTAAATGGCCACCGAGATTGAGTCTCGCGTTGTCCTTCATCCAGGCTGGTGCACTCCAGGAACTGCCAAAGTACTTGACAGTGTGATTGCTCACTTCTTGTGCCATCCGAAGGTACGGCAACTACGAGCAATTATGAGCTGTAATCAATTTCAACAAAATTATTTTTTCCCCCTTACCTTATAGTCCAAATCTTCTGGTTGCAATGCAAAAGTGCTTAAGTCCTCACTAGTCGAGGGATGGTCATCATAGGAATAGGCTCGGGTAGAGAAGTCACTGCCTCCAATTGGAATTCGGCCCAAGCTGTACTCAATTCCACCATGTCCATAGTAATCACGGATCAATCGTGCCTGAACACTTTTGGGCAACTTAGCAATGTTGATGCCGGCAGCATCCGTGAATGCACCACCGAAGCCAATAATCTTTTGATACTTCCTGGCTCTATTCACTTGCACGGTTGCCTCAAATTGGTCTGCTGTTCGCTGTGTTGCATTGAATCGATACTCTTTAAACTCAAATCGGGCCCCAGCCTTGCTGGTGGAATACGATGTGAGCACACCTTTGTCTGAGGATACTTTCAAAATCAAATCTTGGCATGGCAATTGTTCACTACAAACACAAACGGTCGCACCATTGCCATAGTCTCGGTGGTTGCATCCATTAACTAGAAACAATTATTTGTTTATTATTATAGGTTCAATTGAATTGTGAATGTTTACTTACCTAAAACAACCGATATTACGGCTAGTAAACAAACAAGTGTTGCTAATTTTTCCATTTGCACATTCAGTATTGAGTCATTCATTAAGCACAACTCTTTTCAAACAAATTCGCACGTTTATATACATACACGGATTAGAGTGCACTTTAAAATTTAGATATTTTTGATATAAATTGATTTAAATATGATTGTATAGATTGGGATATACCAGCAGCATTATTGAGATGGAGTTATCAATGAGAAATTTGCCCAATAATCAGTTCAATTGAGCTCGAGAAGTGTACCATAAAGTGCAATAATACAGTACAATAGTGCAGTACACTGTACAATGTACAGTATTCTCATTAATTTCCGACAGGAATAGATGTAGTGGGGAAAAACATATTTTGCCTAATCATTAAATGAACAATGCTTGCGTACATTTTGGGCCTACTAATTGTAAAGCAATCGCACTGAGTAGCTACATTGATTGTTACTTTTTGTTGGATTGACTATTAGCCAAAGAGTGATGCTCATCTCCTTTATCAAATCACCCAAACAAAATAAAATTTAAATACGTAACCCGCCACTCTTATCTTAAATGAAATCTTGTGATGAGTAGAAGAGAGGTGTTCTAGTTAAGCCCGTGATATGCACTTTAGTTTGTTAAGGGCAGCATTACCCACCAATCACATTGAACGTACAAGATTTTACACGTATAATAATGCTTCATTGTGAATAGACAAAACAACGACATTATCACCGGATTACTGTTGTTGTTATCACTAAATCTACTAGTCAAGTTTGCTTTGTTCGTTAATATTCAAAGGGAAAGTAGAAACAATTAGAAAGCTGGACATCTTCGGGTACTACCTCTGGGCAATCAAAATTTTTGACAAAACGAATCTACTCATCTTAAGCTTTCATTCGATGCCTCTCTCATCTCTTAGTGTAGCGGGTCAATTTTTTCAAATTTTGACAACTTGACAATTTATTTTTAAAATCATTTTATGAACTATTTTGATTGGGGAATACAAATTGAATTTTTGTTATTTCAAAAACATTATACAATTTTAAAATGTTTGTGTGAAATGCGTAGAAAGTTAATAAAAAGGAAATTCGTCCTTATTCCTTTCAACATGTGATGGCAATTATCGAATCACCAATAACTTTATATATAAAGTTGTTACGCACACATAAAACAACTTTGATCTTAGCTTCTTTTGCTAAGCTTCAAATAGATTGGTTCGGTTTTGAGAAGGGTAGTACAGAGTTCTTGTTTCAGTTGTTTTGGTGTTTTAGAAGTTGGCAATATTTGATAGCGGTCAACAATATTTGCCAGTCCAAGTTTGGCTTCCTTCAGTGCGAAACGCATTCCTACGCAGTTTCGTGGTCCACCGCCAAAGGGCAAATAGCTGTACGGAATGATTTGATCACGATTTTCGGGTAAAAATCGTTCTGGATTGAATCGTTCTGGTTCGGGATGAAACTCTTCACAGTGGTGAATTGCATACACGGGAAACAAAACGATGTCGCCTTTTTTGATGGTCAAATTAACTTCCGGGATAGAGTAGCCACCGGTGGCGGTGCACTCTCGATTGATCACCGTCACGCCTGGAGGATATTTGCGCAGCGTTTCAGAGATGACTGCATCGAGGTATGGTAGACCTTGCAAGGTTTGATGAGTCAGTTTAGGATCTTTTGATTTGGCTTCTTGGATTTCTTCGTAAAGTTTTCTCTGAACGTTGAGATTACTGGCCAATTCAAAAAGACAATATGACAAGGCCGAAGCAGTAGTTTCGTAGCCAGCAATGAAGAACACAATCGATTGTTCAATTATTTCGTGTTCAACCAAATATTTAGCTCCAATGATTTCTTTGAAATAATTTTTCTCTTGTTCCAATTCTTCGTTTGCTGCAAAATAAAATTCTTAGAAAACGAGACTTATTCATAATACCATTAACTCACTCGTATTGACATGATGAGCTTCCAGTAAATCATCCTGCTCTATCTCAGTTTGATTGTTTTCGTGTTGTGCATTGATCATCAATTGAAACAGATCCTCGGGTGATTTGAGTCCACTCTCCTTCTCCACTTTACGTTTTTCGATTAAATGATATGCAAGATAACCAAAAAATTGTGCACCACCTGTTTTGAAAGGGGGCACTTTGGCTAGCAATTTGTATAACTGAAATGGAATAACTTGAGATACCAAGAAAGTGATCATTTTGAATTTGAGAATTTCTTGAGCATTACGCAGGAACACATTGTCCTCACTGGCATTGGTATCAGTGGCAAAGGCACACTTTCCAATGACGTCCATTGTGAATTTGCCCATTGCCGCATGAGCGAGTATTGGCTCACCATTCTTGGCAAATCGATCCAAAGTGTCGATCATTGCGTCTGTGCACTGATTCATCTGTGGCTCCATCTTTCTCAACTTGGATGTTGTGAACATTGGCGTGACAATTGATCGAACTCGTTTCCACTGCTCGTCACGAGCATCCACTAAATTGGAGCTCTCACTGGTGCGAGGTTCTTGACAAAATGGTGTACGATTTCGAAATAGATGAAAGTCTTTGACAAGAATCCGTTTAATCACTGCTGGCTCGGTGACAACCAGAACTGGCATTTGACCTTGAAATATTCCATATATTTTGCCATATCGCCTCATGTACTGTCCATAGAGCAACGAAACCGGCGTGGTGAGACTGAAAAAATTTCCAATGATAGGAATGGTCGGTGGTCCGTAGATGCCTCGTTTGCGCCAATAATCATGGTTGCGAGTTGCGTACCTGAAGGGTTGAATTGATTAACATTAGATTCAATAAAACAAAACAAATTACAAATAAAACAGTGGAATTGATGCAAAGGTGATCCACCAAATGTAGGACAGAAAAAATGTTGATATTGTGGACAACATTTTGTAATGTTCAAAGTGCCACTGCACAACAACTTGGGCTAACACCAATTTATACATACGAACAGATTGATAAAACACATTATCACTTGTATGGTCATATTAAGGCTTCGTGGCAGCTTGTTTATAACTGCACACCGTTTCACTATACAAAAGTTTAATAGTACAAAAACATACAGATGTATTTTTAATTCTATTCTTATAGTAATGTAATCCCAAATGTCATACATCACACAACTAGTATTACAAATTTGTCATCATTTACAGGCAATCCTACTTATTGGTCGAACTGTTAAGAATGAGAAAGTTTCGATAAATGTGATTATCACAGTATGGGCCCAAACTGTACCACTCGAACGCAATCACAAACTATTATTAGTAGCAGTAATTGCATAAGTTGCTTTCAAAAATTTAGTATTGGTGGGATTATCATATGATTTCATGTGAAAAATTATTTTATAATCTTTGTACTTTTTTGTAAGTGCAAAAAAATTAATTTATAAACAAATTGTTAATAGCAAATTAATGAAATTAATGTCGTACAAATAGCATAAACAATTAACCAATTATTCTAAATGTAAACAGAAACTTGTTTTTATTTAATTTTGTTCAAAAAGTAAACAAAAATTTCAGCTTAGAAAGCTAGCAATAAATGACAAATAACCAAGAATACCAAAGCTAGGATGATAAGAAACCAAACTTCTGGTGAAAATGAATTGTTTTCACTCTTCATCAAAAACTTACTCGATGGTTCGATGTTCTTTTTGACAATTGTTCTTGTATTATACTTTCTTTCCAAATCCGCTAGCTCACTAATCTTGTACTTTGCCATCAGCTTACGTGCATCTCTAGAATTGCCAACATCCTCGAATGCTTCAGATGAGTCACTGCCATCAATTTCCAAGAGAACCTCTTCACCACCAGGATGATCACCGGCGAAATGTGTCACATCGTAGACTGAGTTGTGTATGAGCCAGTTGGATTGGTGCGAGCTGTGTGGCTCATTTTGTGTCAAAGTGGCTGTCATCTTTTGCTGATTGAATAGTTCAGAGTGCAATCTACAAATGCAATGCTCTGTAGTTGTGACAATCTTTATACCACAGTAATCAAATTGCACTTTGGCACTCAATTTAAACGAAATTAGACACGATATTTATTATATTTTTTATTTAGTTGATTTTAGTGTAATCTTTATTTTTGATAATTGCAATAGTTATTACATAAGAAGGCCAATTTGACAAGTCATGGTGTGGCGCGTGTTTAGTTACAAAAAGCACTGTTGAAAACATAAGGACTCCACCGACCCTGGGGACTTTCGTCCGATCACCATCAGCTCGATCATTTACCGAACACTCACCGCCATCATTGCCGAACGAATGTCAACCAAGGTGCAACTCAGTAATCTCCAAAAGGGTTTTGTCAAAAGTGATGGTATCTTTGAAGCCATAACTGTGACCAAATTTGTTGCAAAGAACTTCAAAAACCACCCTATGGCCGCCTTGGACATTAAGAAAGCGTTCGACAGCGTCAACCACCAAACAATTTTTAGATGTTGTGAAGCAAGTGGTGTTTCAGATGGAAGCATATCTTTCCTGAAGGACTTATACCGCGGCTGCAGTACGTCAATGAAGATATCGGGCGAAGAGGCATTCTTCAACTTGAATCAAGGTGTCAAGCAAGGCGACCCTCTCAGTCCGGTGCTCTTCAACATAGTGGTCGACCAACTACTGAGACAACTCGAAGATTCTGGTATCGGAGTCCAGATCAAAAAGCGAGGTCGGCGCTTACCGGCAATTGGATATGCGGACGACATCATTTTGTTCGCTCCTAACGAAGGAGACCTGCGGAAACTCATCAACATCTGTAATGAGTTCTACACATCCATCGGAATGTCTATCAATGAGTCGAAATCGGTAATACTCAAAACGGAAGGAAAAGGTGCACAAGAAATCACCATCACAATCAACGGAAAGCCTATTCCGCAAGCAGATTCCATCAGGTACCTGGGGGTAAACATCGCCCGGGATGGTATGCACAGAACAAATCGAAAAGATATGGAGGAGTTGCTTAACAAAATTTTGAAAGCGAACATCACAGCCAATCAGAAGCTCTACTTCATCAAACAACACGTGATACCAAGTAAGCTTCACTCCATCGTGAATGAATATTTTGTCCGTAACATCTTGGATGACATTGATTGCGCAATCCGCGAAGCAACTCGCAAAGTTCTCCATCTGGTGAAGTACACAGCTGAGGAATATTTCCATCTTTCAACCAAAAATGGTGGACTCGGTATCACTCAGCTGAGCTTTGAGATCCCACGACTCTTCTGGACAAGGGCCACCATACTCAAACAATCCCGTAATTGGTTTGTCAAAGACATGTACGCCCACGATGGCTTCAGGAAGAGCCTACAGAATGTGTTCGTCTTACTACCTGAACACAGTGACAACCAGAAGCGACTTCTTCTCAACATGTGCACCCACCCCGATAATCGGGGTCACAAGAACTTTGTCGTGGGTGGCTCAACTACGAACGGACATCTTGACAAGCCTAACCTGGTGCCACCGAATCAGCTAATCAAACTTGTCAAACTGCAAAGCGCCACTGCAGGGTGGTGCTTCAACAACCCGGAATCAAAACACGTATTTCGAGATGAATGTCGTTTTTTGTGCGAGGCACCGGAATGTCTCAGCCACGTACTTGGTGGCTGTCCCCATGAATCCATCCGATCAAAGCACACAAGCAGACATGACGAAGCTCTTAAATCAGTCGTGAAGCTTCTCAACAATCTCAACTACCAAACTCGAACGGGAGTTATCTTCAATGTCCCTCTCAATGAGCAATCTACTAGAGAGGGCCCCATCACCGGAGAACCGCCAGAAGACACTGCAAAACAGCAGACAGTCTTCAAGCCGGATCTCATTGTATTTGACGAGAGAAAGTCAAAATGCTACTGTCTCGACGTCCGAGTGACCTATGAGGCCAATGAGGACAGTCTCAAGGAGAGCTGTAAGGGGAAAACGAGTAAGTACTCTAAAATTCGATCTCAAATCACCGAGTACATCGACAAACAAGCGCCCGACATTAACTGCAAATGTGAGGACCTCAAGATCTATGGTCTAATCTTTGGCAGCCGTGGTTCGATCCACAACGTCACCCTCAACATCCTACGCGATTTGGGAGTGTCCAACTACAACATCGGATCAATCTGTCGCAACGTCGCTCTCTCCTCGTCGAAAATTCTAAAATTTTTCTCAAAACAAGTCGGATTGCGACCTCGTCGTCCTTAATACCTCACCCATAATCTTTTTTCTTAAAATGATATACCTTTTATTTTTATTTTCATAACAATTTTTATTACTATTATCAATTTCATTAATCATAATCTTCAATTCTTGGTCATGTTCCTTAGAACTAGCAATATTCTGTTATTGTTATTCTTAGATGCTTTATATATATATATTCTCTATATATTTTCTTTCAATACTCATTGCAATACTATTTGTAATACTCTTACCTTTGACTTATATATCTATAACTTTTGTTATAACTTTCTTATACTTTTTGATAACACGATGTATTTCGGATAACCAATAAACTTGGGTTTTAATTAAGAAGGCCAATTTGACAAGTCATGGTGTGGCGCGTGTTTAGTTAAAAAAGCACTGTTTACGAATTCAATCTACTACAAGCTATATATTACTGCAAGAAGCATTGTCTGGGCTGTGATAATTAAAATATTAATGATAAACTTTTAATTTGATTTGCCGCAACAATGACATGAGTGAGTTGCAGAATGAGTAAGCAATGAGTCGGATAAAGAGCCCATCGGAGAACAACTACGAATTGCACATTGCAAACAAATGCAGAGTGAGTACTGACAATGACAAAAGTGAGCGAAAGTTAGTAACAGTGTGAATCAATTCACCCAGATGTACATTCTCGAACCTTCTTGAAATTAAAAATAATTTCTTAGTTCTAAATTTGTTAAATAATCTTAGAGTTAAAAATATATAATTTCGTCAAGTGACTGACTGATCAAGTCGACAGAAAAGACAAATAGGACAAAGTGGACTTAAAAGCCATTTTTAATTGGTCACCGAGTTCGAATTGATATTCCAGTCAACTGTTGTTACGGAATGTTTTTTTTTGTTTAGAAATTCTTTTTTGCTTGAAATTTCCATGTACCAGAACCAACTTGATGTTCACTCTTGAGTCCGGGTAATATTATTGTCGCTTTTGTGTTTACGGGAATAGTAACCGTGTAATCCACCATATCACCATTCACTGTCCAACTACTAGTAATGGCACCATGAATGGACTCATAAGTGGCGTTAACACTGGTCAAACCAGGCCCGGGATTAGGGTTAATGATGATACTCTTAAATCCCGCACCATCACTGGCAATACCTGCCACATGTTGGTACAGCCACACGCCCACAGATCCCAGTGCAAAATGGTTGAACGAGCTTTTGTAAAATTCAAATCCTTTCTCTTCTGTCCACACATTCCATCTCTCCCAAATTGTGGTAGCATTGGCATGCACCACTGGATACAACCAAGATGGATACGTGTCCTGCAGTAGCAGTTTATATGCTACATCATTGTGACCACTCTCGGTCAGTGCTGGATTGAGCAGACCTACACCCAAGAAGCCAGTCGTTAGATGCATGTTGTGTTGCTTGATATTGTCAACTAGTCTTGTGGATACAAGTGGACGAACTTTTTCGGGCAAGAGTGAATAAGCCAAAGCTAAAGCATAACCCTAAAAGAGAAACACAAGTTAAGCATAGCAAATTTAAAAACAAATTTGACAATTTACCGTTTGTGTGTCACCTTGAATTATGCCATCCGGTTGAAGGAAATAGGCGGTGAAAGTATGGCAAATATCTTGGTGCAATTCAGAATACATTTTGGCGTCTTCTGTCTTGCCGATGGCAGCCGCCATTTTGGACATGAGCAACACATCATACGCATAGAATGCAGTGGACAAGACATAGTGCTCGGTGGTGGCATTCACATGCAGCCAATCACCTAGAATTATGTTTGTCCTATATATCCAAAGGTTATTAGGATTTTCTGAACGGATGTAATTGATGAATTTGGCCATTGCCTCATAGTTGTCAGTGATGGCTCGCTCATCGCCGTACGTGTGATAGACCACCCAGGGCACTATTACCATTGCATCCACCCAACCAGGCGAACCTTCGAACAGATCGAACCTTGGTGCTGTATCGTACATTCCGCCGTTTGGTGCCTGAGATTCACGCAAGTCAGCCATCCATTTGGTAAAAAATGCTGCCACATCAGCATTGTAAACAGCAGTTGGTGCAAACACTTGACCATCGCCCGTGTAGCCAAGTCGTTCACTTCGCTGTGGACTATCGGTGGGCACGGACAAAAAGTTGCTTCTCATGCTCCACTGAATGTTGGATATTAATCGATTGACCATTTTGTTGGAGGTGGTCATGTGCGAGTTGAAGGCAATGCCCGAATGCATAACATGCGCCACAATGTCCGTCAACTTTGGTTTTGTGCCGTAACCAGTCACTTCGACAAATCTAAATCCATGAAAAGTGAACGATGGTTTGTAATTGAAAGACAGTGCCACTTTGTCCTTGATCACCACAGTGTCGATTGAACGAGCATTTATGAGATTTGCTGTGTAAAGTGATCCTTTCATGTATGGCTTCTCTAGTGCTTCTCCGTGTCTTAGTTGAATTCGAGTAGGTTCCTGTCCTGCATGGATTGTGAGTGAACAAACACCAGCAAAGTTTTGTCCAAAATCAAATATGAAAATGCCCGGTTCTGGTTCGTGCATTGAGATTGGTTTTAAAATATCCGCTGTAATCACTGGCTCCGAGACATCTCCAATCAATGTCACATTTTGATCTCGCTCACGCACGGTGACTTGAATCCACTGTGAGTCATTAAACTGGACATCATTCCATCCGTTCATCTCCCTCTCGACGTAATAAGTCTCGCCCATATAAAAGTCCGAATACACAATCGGTCCAGTGGCCACTTTCCAGGTGGAATCCGACTGCACCACAGTGTGATCGTTCACGTCCAGTTGAACTAGTGCACCAATGTCGCTGCCGTACAGTGCAAAATTGCCTCGAAATGACTGATATCCAGCATACCATCCAGTGCCCACCACAACTCCAAGCACATTTTCACCTTTTCTCAAATGATTTTCAATGTTTTCAAAACTTTGATAACGAATCGTTTTATCGTAAAAAGTGTCGCCTGGATTAAAGTGAGACATTTGTCTAAGGATTTGATAAAGATGCGATTATTATTATGGGGGGTAATAATATATATGACAATTCACTTACAGCTTCTTTCCGTTGACGTAAATTTCATAAATGCCCTTTGCAGTGGCAAATAATCGTGCTCCTTGAATCTGATCAATTTGAAATGATTTTCGAAAATAGAGCGGCGGCACTAAGCCGGAAAGATTACTTATCACCTTTAAAATTGAAACATAAAATTAAAATGTATACTCATTATTATTACTGAACAAACCGATTGATCTTCTTGTCGAAGTGTACGGACAATCTCCTTCTGCAAACCAGTCGATGCGTGAATCCATTTGGCCCTCCAGTCACTTTTGTGTAGCAACCCAATAGCGAACTGTCCATTTGTGGCACTTTCCGCCATTTCCCCATTCTGATCCCAAACTTTAACCTTCCAAACCGCAGACTGACGTGATTTCAATGGCTTGCCTGCATACTGAATGTGCACTGTGGAGTCACTCTTCACAACACCACTGTCCCACAAGTCAGCCAGTGCTCCGGTGGATGATGAAACCAAAATTTGATATGCTGTCTGAGTGAGATTGTGTGCAGCAACACTGCTCACTGCGACAAGTTTCCAACTGAAACGCGGATTTACAGTTTCAAGTGTGAGCGGATTAGTGAGATATTCGGTTCGTAACTCAACGGGAACAAAGCTGCTTTTGCATTCTGCAACACCTGGAAGAGTAAAACAAGGTTGGCTTATTTATATATCTCTCTATTCGGTTTACCTAGAAACAGTGTTACAGGATAGATGAACAAAATCAAAGTAAAAAATTTGCAATACATGACGACAGTTGTTGTGTCCATAGAAAGACTAATTACTGAGTGAGTTTAAATACTCGTCATTTTGCATGTCATCAAGAGCACCTGCAATCGATAAAATTTAATCGCGACTAATCGCGATTGCATTCAAATCTCATATAAGCAAAAAATGTAATGTGGAAGCTACATAATAACTGCTTTGGGCCAAAAAATATATATAATTAATTAAGATTAATTGGCGCTACATTGGTCGCTTTCAGACTTTTTTTAATCAATTAACTCAGTCCTTGTGCCAACTTCGACAGACTCCAGAAGCAGTTGTACAACTGTTGTACAACACATTGCGAGCTGGGTTAGGACTAGGATTACTTCGAAGGATTGCATAAAATGCCATATTTTAGTGTCAAAATCGATTCTACTCGTTTTCGTTTGCATTTTGATATAACTCGCCTAGGAACAAAATTTGAAACCTTTGGATCCTTGAATCAAGTACCAGAAAACGAGATTTTAGAACTTATTTCATATCAAATACTGAATCTACGTAAAAAATCACACAGCAATGACCTTTCTGAAATCAATAGTACAGTATCATAGTACAGTTCAATAGTACAGTGCAATAGTGCGATGAATTAAATATATCACACGCCACTAAGTTGCTGTTGTATATTTCGAACTAGCTTCATAGAATTTTATTTTTAGTTTAAGTTGAAAAAGTTGACGGTTTTCCTGCAATGCGGTAGAATAGCCAATGATTCCCAATCCAGGAGCCAAGCACAAATGAAACATACTTTTCGTGTTGACTATTTAATCAGGCAGTTGCTCATTACTATTTGCTCCAATATTCATCGACTTTACCCACTATGGTTCTTCTGCAATAGAGGTTTGAATATTGCGGTGCCGGAATTGGGGGGTCTCCCCATATGATACCAAACTTGCATATTTTTATATACGAGTATTCCTATGATTGGTCGTTTTTGCACAGCATTCAAAAAATCACAATTAATTGTTTTACAAAGAGACCACTTCATTTTTTAGGTACGAAAAAAACATAATTTAGGCAGTAAACTCCTGAATGAGATTTGGCCCAATCTGCACTCACTTATTTCATAAATAGCGTGCGTTTTTGTGGCACAGTATTAATCCACTTGAAAGTATCATATGGTAGTAGTAGTACTAATGCACTAATTGGTGCAGTAGAACAAGATAAAGTAATTTTTGTGGAGCCAGCCATCGAGTCGGCCAATGATTTGACATTGATTAGTAGTTTGCAAATAGGAGCATTGAAAGTGTGACTGTGAGTATACCACAGAATGCTTTTTGTACTATAGAAATTAGATTATTTTTGTTAAAGGTACCCGCTCCACCCACACGCGTGAGCTTCTTAAGACAAACCAACGAACAAAATTTGCAATACAACTCAACTTGCTCGACGAATTTTCAAATTATCCACCCAAGTTAAGCCAATGTATAAACACTAAAAATACACAGACAGATGGATTTATACATTGTTGAAAACAAACTTCAACACGTACAGTGATCAACATTCGTTTGGCTCTAAGTTAATGTTTTTGAAGTCCACTAAAGTAAATTGTTTTTTGAGGAGTAAAAATACAAAACAATTACTTATTAAAGTGTCAAAATTGTCATTGGAATTATTATTATTATTGCATTATCACTTCCTCCTCAATGTATTGATTTTATATTCGAATTCAACCAGCCACCGGATCTGATACTGACAAACAAAAGTTTTGACTTTCATAAAATAGTCAAACAACTTGGTCTATTGATTTTTAATTATATTCTATTTTCTAATTTCAACGATATTGAATTAAGCTTACAATGTAAGTTTGAAATTTACTTTTTCAAATGCACATTTATTATTGATTAATGGCATCGTTTGAAGTTGCCAAAACTTTAATTATTTTTTGGTTAATTTGATCCAAGACCCAATAAAAATTCTAATCATTTCAAATCTATTCGAGCAACAACTCAGTAAAGAATTTAAAAAATCCAGGGAAAGTTAATATGGCAATTCTACTCCGACAATGTTTAATCTCAATGATGGTGCACACATTTGAATTTACAATTCTAATCATGTTTGCCTTGTTCAATCGAATCCATAAATTGCTCAAATTGTTTGCTGTCCATCTGCGTGAATTTTATTTTGACCTTGATCCAATCAAAGACTGCAATGCACTGGAAGAAATAGCCTACCTGAAGAATGTGCGTCCGTTTTATCACTTGTCCGCCACATTTCCTTGGCTCAAAGTAAATTTACACTTTTTACCGCCTGTTTTGGTGGCGTTCTACTTTGCTATGGACTCGCTCTACATTGTATTCATTCGTCATGGTGGACAGTACTCATCAACTGGCATGCCTGAACTTCTCATCCACCGAATGTTTTTGGACAAACTTTGGGTTATTAGTGACTTCATTTTAGGCACTGGTCAGGTTCAACAAACGATCCTCTTCCTTTATCTTTGCCAAGTGCCTAATGTCAATCCTGACTATTTCATGTTTGCCCTCTGGAACAAATCACTTCAGAAGCGTACAATCTACTACAGAGAAAAGTGTAAGTGTTTATGTATTATGTATTATGTTTTGTTATATAATATTTGGACATTTGTTTTCTAAGTTTGGAATCAGCATAAATCAGACGAGATTATGAAGAAGCGGTCAGAATTGAGGCGAATCTACTCTGTGGTTATGATGATGGTCTTTGTGATGATAAATCTCACTTTAGTTGGATTTCATCACGCAAATGGTGACAACTATACAGTGAGAAATTTATGGCTTTATTTCTATATCTGTTTCTCAATATTTTACGGTTGTTATGGTAAGGCTACCCTACAGGCAACAGTCTTTAAATCAAATATGACAAAAAATGCCAATTGCAGGTCTTGTCTATGTTGCATTTTACTTTCATCTAGTCTCCAGTTATATTCAATTTAAACAAAAAACTGAATTAAGAAAAATTCATTCGTTAATTGCCGAAATGTTGGCTTTAGAAAAGCAAAATGCAACTAAAAAGAGAAAAAATGTTTATATTTGGAGAAAATTTACTGCAAGCAATCGAAATGTTTTGTCCCTCTTGAGTGAACTACGTGCTTATAATCAGTTCTGGAGTTTTATTCTAACAAATTATGTGTTCAGTTATGTGGTGATGATTTGCTTCTTTTGGCATGCCTTTCTATTTGGTCCTGCAAACTCTACTCTAATCCAGTCGTCTAATCTTTTCTTTTCGGTGCAATTCTTTGTTTCCATCATGTTTCTCACGAATGAGTGTTCGTGCATTGTGAAAAAGAATGTGCTCATTTATAAAGAAAATCGGAAATTTGCCTATGTCTTCTCAAGGTTCTGTGGACCTAGCAATGCACAGCTTCTTACGGTATGTCAGGCTTTATTTATAACACTTGACAATGATGAATGAATCTTATGAATCTTTCTAAATGTTTAGCTTAGCAAAATGGTTGCCAACTATAAGGGCACTCGAGCTGGATTTCGCTACCTCAACAACGGCATAATAGATTCGCGAATGTTTGAAATTGTAATGTTTTTGGCTTTCAATATTTTTTGTTTTACAATTAATTTCTTAATCCAATTTAGCTTCTACTCTCGATTTCGGTATTGTTTATGAAAGTATTCAAAAAGAATATTATGGGCGAAGACTATGTTGGTTAACTATCATATTTTACTGTTAAGGAATGTTTACCAATAAATAAAAATCGTAAATCATGCAACAACTTTGCACTGTAAAGTATAATCTATCAATATAATCAATCTAATCTATCTATCTAACTATCTAATCTAACTACATTAAAGTAATTCTTCTTTTTCGTCGTCGTGGTGGCACAGCATGATGGAAGGCAAGACTGAATTTTAATACAGTCAGAGTAAAGTATTTACACACCAAAATTGTCCTGCATAAAAGCACAACTCAAAGGCAGGAAATATTTTCTGTTTAAAAAATTTAATTTTAAAATCTAAGCATATATTATTTTTCACTGGTATACTTTTAATTTGATTTAAGTTTAAGAAATATTAAAGTTTTTACAAATAATTGTCAATGTAGATGTGCTTGGGGAGAGCAAATGTATGCTACCTTGAACCCTGAGCAAGGGTGCGCAATGCGCAGCCAAGGATATCGTAGATTCTGTGATGCACAATGGCAAACAACGTTTGTTCACTATTGATGGTAATGCTGGTTCAAAGGATTAAGGGCTGAGGTTCGTGATTCGATCGAGGCAGATGTCATCTTTTGGGATGAAGTATCGATAACTTCGAAGTAAACGCTAATTGTTACTGACTGTTATTGCGTGACGCGACCAGGGGTGATCTGCCATTCGGTGGTAAACTTGTGATCCCTTGTGGAGACTTTCTCCTTTTGCCCGTTGTAACAAAAAAGTTCAGAAGGTGACATTCTGAACGAAACTGTCAAAATGTGCCTATTATGGTATACTCATTCGTTGTTTGAGCCATATTCACTGATTACAAATATGCACACTGCGGAGTCTACTGGAGATGAAGTAGAGAAGTGGCGACGATCATTGCTTCGCATTGGTGATTGTTAAAGATGGCCAACGGAAAGTTCCCGGCAAAGTTTGTTCGTTTTATTTACATTTGTTAGTACTCATTTCACAAGACGACAAGAAAACCCACAACCAGGTACATTTTGGTGTGGGCTCACCAAATTCTCACGAATAAAGATTGTTGGGCCAAATTGCCACCGAAATTGCTTTGAATTGACCCACAAATGTCACAAAACACGAGATCTCAATCACAATATAAATTGAATCAAAGAAATGACCAAAAAAAGCCACTCCCAAACATCAAAACAAAACAGCTGATCGATTTAAGGACAATGTTTTGATTGTATTACGAGTTAAGTTGAGTGAGCTGAGATGTTCTATGCAACCAGGTGATGACGATAAAATGTTTCGTGAATTGATAGGATAGGTAACATTGTGGATAAGGTGAAAAGTATGTTTAAAAAACAATAACAAAATGAATACACAACACACAAAATCGTCACCTAAACACGTTCACAAACACAGACAGGTTTGTTGATGTTGTAAAATAAAAGAAACAGAAGAATAAATGTTTCTGGACCACATAGCCACCGAGATTGCTCCGAATTGACCCACAAATGTCACAAAATACGAGTTCTCAATCACAACAACACACGTAAAGCATTGTTTACACTGCTGAAAGTAGACCTGCAGACCTGATCTGCGGGAGATTAGATATGTGTTGAGAAAATGCACGTAAATATAATAAAGCTCATGAAAAGGTCCGTTCATATAACTTAGAACTCTACACTGAACTCTACGGTCTTACTTTCACTGTACACTTGAAAAACCTTCCTTGAGATGTACAAAACGGATTGGCTATATTTTGTATCGGCGCAAATGCCTTCCAATGTTTTAAGGGGAAAAAGCGTCACTTTACAGAGTCAAAATCATAAAAAATCTATAAAATTAGATGAGATTAATGTGGATAGGACAACCCACGTTAACCCTTCTCGCACAGTGTCGATCACACACGACACGGACTAAGAGAAAGTGGTCCATATTGAGATATCCAAGGAGTTGACTTTGTTTCAGGTAGAACACCGTTGCTGGATCGTGACAATAAGAAACTAGAGGTTGAAAGTAGATGACAAAGGCGGTAGAGGCACAGTAGGCGGCCTTCCGCCTTTTGTTGACAAGCAAACAGACATACATTCACTGGCGAATTAGACAAGACAGCCAGAGAGGAATTAACACCTCGAAGGCTGGTTCGCAAGTTAATGAAAAGAAGCTAATACGTTATCGATTGTTCCTTAACTCAAATGTAGCTGAAGGTTATCACTACTTTATTTGTTGCTCGAAGCAAATAATATTCGGCGCGTGGAGGTAATAAAAATGAATTTGTGGCTCGAAATTGTAATTTATTTCAATTTAATGTGGCAAAAACTAAAGTTTGGTTGCAAAATCATTCTTTCAAGACACAAAATTGCCTTTGCCGATAGAGATTTCCAAAAATCTGAACGTCAAGTCGATTTTGTTACTTGAAGCAAATAATATTCGGCGCGTGGAGGTAATAAAAATGAATTTATGGCTCGAAATTGTAATTTATTTCAATTTAATGTGGCAAAAACTGAAGTTTGGTTGCAAAATCATTCTTTCAAGACACAAAATTGCCTTTGCCGATAGAGATTTCCAAATATCTGAACGTCAAGTCGATTTTGTTACTTGAAGCAAATAATATTCGGCGCGTGGAGGTAATAAAAATGAATTTGTGGATCGAAATTGTAAATTATTTCAATATAATGTGGCAAAAATTGAAGTTTGGTTGCAAAATCATTCTTTTGAAACACAAAATTTCCTTTGCCGATAGTGAAGAAGCTGAACGCCGTGTCATTAGGTCTTGCTAGTTCCAACACTAATCACTTTTTTGTATCGCCAAACAACAATTTTTTTCATACACGTACTGAATTCTACCTCCGGTTTGCCAACCAAACTAGTCGTACTAACGCCTCCACATGATTGCTCAATGATTTAAATTACTAGTTTGACAATGGCAAGATATTGAAAACAAGCTATTACGTTATCGATTGTTCTTTAACTCAAATGTAGCTGAAGGTTATCCCTACTTTATTTGTTACTGGAAGCAAATAATATTCGGCGCGTGGAGGTAATAAAAATGAATTTGTGGCCCAAGAAGCTGAATGTCATATCATTAGGGCCAGGTAGTTTCAACAGTAATCACTTTTTTGTATCGCCGAACAACAATTCTTTCGTACATGTACACCACACTAAACAGTATAAATTCGTCCATATCTTTCATTTGTGCTCTATGTAGTTGTCTTAACTTGCAAAAATGTTAGGATTACTAATTTTAGTCTTTCTGGTTTCGTTCCACAAGACAGTGCAGTGTTACGGACGAATTCTTGTTCATCTGAAAGAGTTCATCTATGACCTCGACCCGGTTGTAGACTGCAATTCGATTGAAGAAATTCCTCAGTTGAAAATGAACCGTCCCTTCAAGAAATTGTCCTTTATTCCTTGGTTTAAAATTAATCTCCATTTTGTTCCACCTGCGCTAACTATGCTATACTTCCAACTGGACAACCTTTACGTAATCTTTTATTGCTATGGTGGCCAGTATTATGCCAATGGAATGCCCGAACTGGTCACCCATCGATGGACCCCACAAATATTCTGGGACATTAGTGACATCTTGTACAACGTTGGTGTTCTACAGGAGCTGTTGATCTATATTTATTTGACTCAAGTCCCCAATGTCAATTCCAACTACTTGATGTTTGCAGTTTTGAATTCTGAAACTCAAAAGCGGACAATCTATTACGAAGGAAAATGTAAATTTTGATATATTGATACAAATCCTGTTAATGCTCATTAATAAATCATTCTTTTATAAGTCTGGAAGCAGGAAAAGTCAGATCGGCTTTTGGAGAAACGATCAAGGTTGCGGCGAATCTATCTGTTTATCATGGTGACAATGTTTGTTCAACTATTGGCTTACATTGAAGTGTTGCATTACCTACATGGGAACAATTTGTCGTATCGAAATTTATGGATCGGTTTTTACTGTATTCCATTTGCATTCTATACTTGCTATGGTAAGTGACTTTGGATTTGATGGAAATTGTAGCCATTTTTTAATTGTTTCATTCAATCATGTTCGATGTACGCAACCACCATTTCTGGTGGACTTGACCAAGCCCCGAGCATTCAGATTATAGGCCAAGTTTTTGCTTTCGCGTCGCGTAGGGCGTAATGTAAGGTGCCGACAAGGGAACGTGTGAGTGGCAGGCCCACAGCTGAAGATCCCTCAGATCTTCCCTCGAGATTTTCCTCACTCAACCAGGACTGATTATTGCCTTACAGGGCATTGGTTAATTATTACAAACTACTAAAACGTTCCTAATTTTCAGGTGTCTTTTATGTGTCGTTCTTCTTCCACCTCACTTCGGTTTATATTCAGTTTAAACAGCAGAGCAAACTGAACAAGATCAAATCGTTGATGGACGACATGTCGCCTGTTGCACTGGCCCGACATCCAAAGGCGCGCTTGCCCCAGCTGCGATCGATCATTTGGAGGAAATTTTGCATTGGCAATCGAAAAGTGTTGGCACTTTTCAAAGAATTGAGAGCTTTCAATCGTTTTTGAGCTTTATTCTCACAGCCATTGTATTTGGCTATGTGCTTGTGTTGTGTTTCATGGTTTATGCTGTGCTTTTTGGAGATGAGACAAGTTTGATGAAATCTTTTTACGTGTACTTTGCAATAGTATTCTTCACCACAATTATGCTAGTCACAGCCACGAGTTCCAGAGTTGTTCGCAAAAAACATTGAAATCTATAAGCAGAACCGAGAATTTGTCTACTTTTTTCTCTCGGACCCTTCAACCATCCAATACACAGTTGCTAAGAGTAAGTGAATTAGATGTAAAATGTCAAAAGTATTACCGTACAGGTTCACTTAACCGCAGCTGCGCTTATAGGTTTCAGACTTTAATTTTAGACAAAAATCCCGCCCATTTTTTTACGCGGAGCGCCAATTCGGTAACAGTAACTTAATTGAGAGCGGCAATAATCGGACCTTTGACGCTTAATCGGAAATTTGCGATAATTAAAAGTTTGCTCAAATTTAGATAAGCAAAATGATATCCAACTATAAAGGAACTCGTAATGGATTCCGTTTTATTAATGGGGGAATCATCGATTCGCGTATGTTTGAAATTGTAATGTTGTTATTTTGTTGTTTTTTGCAAATTTTAATAATTCTTTTGGGTTTTAGCTCTTTTTCTCGATTACGGTTGTGTTTATCAAAATTTTCAAAAAGAAAATATTTGGGAAAAATTTTGTCGGATAAAGAAAACATTCTTTGTTGCTGGCATGAGCGATTGTTACATCTTTAAACTTGGCCTTAAACTTCACTGCACTCTAAATTATCGATCAACCATTGTACAAGTAGCGGAAAACTGATGTTTTGCCTTTCGGGACTTGGACGAAGTCGCTGGCAACAAGCTACCAGAAAGCCTTCACACCTCTTAAACTGATAAAAAGATAGTTATTTAGAATTACTAACCGACTCTACCAGGCCCCCTAGCGTTTTTATCAATGTATATCAATGTGTGTATACTTTTTCTTTAAATATTTTAAATAATGTAAAAACACAACCACCTAACCACCTAACGGCCTAACCGATCTAAATCTAATCCATAACCACACCTACTTATTCATAGAACATTCAAATAAACTTTTAATAATATTTCAAACACAATAAAACCATTTTCAACCACACCTACTTTATCATTTATCACTAACACAATTAAACCTAATCCCTAACCACACCTACTTAACTAAGAAATGCCATAAAATTTGGCAATATGTAGAGATCCCTTCAATGGATAGTCAGTACCTTCACGAGTATTGCCATCTAGGGAACTATCTCCCTAACTAAACACTCCAGCATATGTACGTGTATACTGTACACTGTCGTCACTACTCTTACTGTCCCTCTGTAACTCCAATCGTGTTGTCTATTACTCTCACTTTCCGTTTAATCATCGATGTGACAAGCACAAGATAAATATATCTCCCTCCCTCTGCTCAACCGAAACCAAAAAACACAACATCTTCAACCAATACGTTTTGCCCAGAACAAGTGCGTTGTGTCCATTCTGAAAAGTACATTAGTACAAGTGCATTAGTACAAGTACATTAGTACAAAAGCATACAGATGTTAATATTTCTCTACTATGCATTGCTAATTGTGTATAGCAGCATCATTAATGTGCAACTATTTGTGATGTATTATCTAGACTAGCTAATGCACATGTGATATAAAGTATCAAACGTGCTTATATCACACGTGTTTAGCTAGTTTAACTAATATAGCACAAAAACACACAGTGAAGGCGCTGCTTTGTATTATATGTGGTAATGTTAGCCGAATCAGTCAGACTGGAGTACAATCACTAAAAGCATACATGCATGTGTTGCTTTACAAGCTTGAGAGACACTGTAAAACATCTTTTTTATATCAATAACTTATTGTTGTGTTGCTTAAATAAAGTGAACATTGCAAGGATTGATCATCAAGGTCTATCACAGGAGTCCCACTTTGTGGACCAACATACGCCTCAGTCAAGCAAGTTGTCTCGATGGTAATGCAGGGCTAACAGAGTCCACAATATTCATCAAATGGTTAAAGTTTCTAGACTCGATCCGTAGATCCGTAGATATGTAAATGACATGGAAATATTTTTTAAATGAAAAAGTTTAACTTGTATTGATTTTGTGATTACGAGTGGATTTCTATTGACAATTTCAAATGGTTGCTTAAATGAAAAAAATAAATACATTCCGGTTTATGGATCATTGCTCTAAAAAACTATTACAAAATTAAATTCTCAAATTACAAATTGTATTTGTGTTTTAAATTGCAAATGCAAAATTTTTATTTACTTTAATTAAATGAATTTATTATGGAACCCTTGATACACTTTGATAAGCGAACAACTCCACTTGTAAAGTAGAATGATGATGAATGTTATTCTTATTTATTTGAAAAATTGGATTGATTGACGAAAACAGCGTAGTAAATTAATGAAGCAAACAACGACTTTCTTGATTACAAATTTTAAAAAATGAAGCAAGAAATAGTTAATTAATTTTATTAAACATTATTGGTATTGGTATTGTCTGTTAATATCTTAATTAAAGTGTGGCCAATCTAAATGTGCTTTTTGGCACACAATTTCGAAACAATTTAGATTCTAAATTTTAGAACCTTGTGTGTATTTTCTATATTCTCATTTTAAACCAAAAATAAAATAGTGCTTTGTGTATATAAGCTCCTAGAGAGGCCTGATGACTCAGTGATGAGCTTAAATCAAATCATATATTTCAGCCAACACCTTCGAAATCCTGTTAATGTCCACCTCGTTCCTGTAGACTTCGCGAATTATTTGAGAAATGTTGTTGATTTGGTTCACCATTTGCATCAGTGAACTATATTTTTTGCTCCTCTATTTGCGAATTTCTATATTTGTGCTGCAAATATCGGCGCAGCAGATGACAATACACCGAATGGTTGTACCTATGTAAGCACAAAAGTAAATACTTTCTAGTTTTTAAAAACAATAAAATAAAAAGACAGACTTACTTTAAGTACTCTCGACAAGTTCGATTTTCTCTAGGACTGAACAAAAGTTGGGCTAATATCTAGTGGACAAAAACATAGAAAATTTTAAACTTTTAAAAGCATCTAAAAACAACAAACCAAATCTCTAATTGAGTCATCATTTTCCATTTCGAGTTGCATCTTACTAAGAAAACGCCGAAAGTTGGTCACAATTTCTTTTCTCTTTACGACTGCAGTAAAGTCCAGTTTAACAAAAACTGTTTTCCTCTCAGGGATATCCTTTAATGTGATTTTATATTGTTATTAAAAAAATAAAAAATGTATTGAATTCAATTCAACTTACCGCTATTGCGGGAAACCCATCTTTGTGTGGATTGTATAGAAAAGAAGCTCCAATTGCGCTAATCTCTGGATAGAATGCTTTGAACATGACTATCTTATCGTTCAGACTGAGACATTTGAAAGTGGAAAAATTATTACAAAATTTAATAATTTTTTACCACATAAAGTTCAGCCAGATTCAACACTTCAATCAGTGTGTGCGCTTGACCGTTTATTTCGAGAGCGTTTTCATAATTGAAGAATTTTTTTGCATTGTGAACTTCTTTCAATCGTTCTAGGTCGTATGCTCCTAGTCGAATAAGGTCAATATCTGTTAATTAAATATTATTACAAAAAAATAGTAAAAACATTGCTTAACCTAATCGATTCTCATCTTCATTCTCGCCATCTTCGTTATTTTCCACAATTTTCATATCATCATTCGAAGAGCTCTCGTCCGAACATCTCAGTTTGATGTCGACCAGCAATTGTTTTTCATTGTTCATCTCTTCTTTATAGCTAAGTATCAGTTCCTTTTGATTTTTATGTTTATTAAATCTCATATTAAAATCTTTTAAAATTTTACCTTTTTCATGCCAATCGAATAGCATTTATTGAGTCGACATTTTTTGCAACACTTCCGACTGATCTTGTCAATAAAGCAGTCATCCTTTTGGCGACATTTATACACTTTATTTTTGATTGCATTTCGGCGGAAGAATGCTTTACACGACTTACACGAAAGTCCATTGAAGTTGAATGCTAAATGAAATGGTTGATTGTTATTATTGTTGGCAAATTGATTGATGTTTGTTCAAAGTATTACCCATAGCTTTATCACCACACACACGACACTGTTTCATGATAGACGTGCTGCTGTTAAGACTGTCGAATGTCATTAGACACACACATTTGTAACGAATTTGTGCAATGATACAAAACAAGGCTGGGTGTTACAGATTTACAAATTAAGCACTCAAATAAATAGTCTATATTTTATAGTCAAATGTGGATTTACTTATTTCTTGTGCAAAAAGTGAAAATGTGATAATTTGTGTCTATCCAAGCCCAACCGATAAAAAATCATGCGTCCGTATCTACGTAGAGGCCAACCAACAAAAAAAAGCACTGGCAAGTTTTGCCCTTTGATATAAATCTAAACTAACGGAGTAGTGCATTGTTACTTTCTGAACACATGGCACATATGGCTTAGAAGAACAATCTTTGCTTCAATCAATGCTTTGATAATCATTGCAAAACAAAAAAGTACAATCTGCAAAAAGATATGTAAGTAAAGTTTGATTATGTTAGAGTGTGTGCCAAACAGGCAAGGTCATCTTCTTGTTCACGGTCTTCACTGCTTCTGTTGTCGAGTGCACAGTTTGTTTGCACAACATCAGATGGCACTAATGTCTCTATCTATTTAACCGAATGTCAGTTCTAACTTGTTGGGTAAAATCAAACATTTTACTGAAATTGACTTTTTAATTAGCGTTCAGAAATGATAAAAACTTGAAAGAAATCTTTATTTTGTTTTGTTTTGTTGATCTTTTTAAACTCAGAGTGCCAGCAATTTGACAAGAGAAGTAGAATATTCTTGAATTTATTTGCTATTTTTTTGTTATAATAAATAATCATTATTTGACAAACAAAGTAATTTATTTTAATTGGTTTAATTTAAATTAAGAAATTAAAATTTTTTATTTGAAATTAATGTAAAATCAATAGATTCATTTACGCTGTAGTTTTGCATACTGAAGAAATACTGACTAAACATAATTATTAAATTATTTGATTTTTGTTTTTGATAATATAAAAGAAGAATACGCT
Organism: Rhizoglyphus robini; assembly: GCA_023373905.1. Classification (NCBI taxonomy): domain Eukaryota; kingdom Metazoa; phylum Arthropoda; class Arachnida; order Sarcoptiformes; family Acaridae; genus Rhizoglyphus; species Rhizoglyphus robini. The sequence goes on along the minus strand of JAKIJQ010000048.1, from coordinate 737,882 downwards.
GATATAAGATATGATCTGATTTAAACAAAAAAAATCGATTAAACAATGTAAAATTGTTTATCTCTTACGATGTCAAACGATTTGGATGTGATTCGAAAGTTTCCAAATAATATAAATGCATAACGGTGAAGCATTCGGCTTATTTGTAGGTTTTCCGCCTGAGTTAAAACAGGGAAAAATTATATTTAAATTATTTTTATATTTTATTTCATGCCTTTGCCAAATTGCATACTAAAAATGTGTCCAACCCCAGGTCTACTTTTATAGAGCTGATAGAAAGTTCGATTTTGCACTGTGAATCTTTGAAAATTTTTTTACCACAGTTGCACAATGAAAGATTAGAATAAACTCGTTAAACACTATGCCCAAAGCACCAATGAGAAATATTAATTGAAACACACTTGAGAGGTCAGTAGCAAATAGAAATCCATATAGGAGGTAACACTGAGTTGTAACTAATGCAATGAAGAGTTGTGTCAAGTATGGTGACCAGAATCGAGCATATTCGCGCACATGTTGGCATAGAGTGCACATTTGAATGTTGGTCGCAATATATTCCTGCCAGAGGTGCTGATGAATGGTACGATTCAGAAAATAACTCGGGTTCTGAATTTTGCATAGTTTTGCGTTGATTTTGGTCATTTTGTCAATCAAAGTCTTCTGTTGAATGGTAATGTATTTGCTTGTCAATATGACATAGAATGGCAATACATAGAGAACTATGTGATAAAAATTACTAGATTCATTTTGTTAAAAGTCAAAACTTACAGTGAATAATAAAATGCATGCCAAATGGATTAAACAAACACCAAAACAGAAACGATGGCACGCTTGCATTGTAAACCGAATTTATGAACAAAACATGTCCGTAAAGGAATGTGCCAATTACGACGAATAATATCTTTTCAATTGAATATACCAAAGGTAGAAATTGTTTTCGAAATGCACACATTTTATCTAAATCATCTATATTAATATGAAATGTGAATTTAACAAAATATAACACACCAACATGGATACCTGTTTTGAATGGTCCGGCCAACAACTCTGGAAAAATCAAGAAACGTTTCTTAATCGGCGGATTAAGCAGAAATCCAATCCAACATCCGACACAAAACATTACTACATCAAGAACCATCATGTCAATCTGATGCCAAACAGGTTTTGGAAACATTTGGTGAATAAAAATGTGAGGACTCGAAGGCAATGCTGCCCAATCTATTCGACACAAAGCACGAGATTCGCATTCTAAACCGAAGACTCCATATAAAATGTGAAATGTGTAAATGATGAGGGAGAAAAAGTGACATTTCTGAGTTACTTTATATTTAGGAATACCTTCAAACCGAATCACATCAAACTGTTTGTGATGAGAATAGACAAAGAGTTTATATAAAGACACAATCTTCTTGAGACTTTCTTTCATCATGTTAGCACAAAGAAATTTAAAATAAATCCATTTTTTAGTTTTCTTCAAATATTGATATTAGAATTACTTGAGCTCACATCACATGATTGGTTCGAGAGATAATGCAATTTCTAAAGAAAAATAATAAACCGGATCTTAACAACAACATCGTCATTAAAGACAATTAATGTGGAAATAAATTGAAATTTAATTTTTGAAACGAAATAAAATGGAACACACTCATGCTTTAAGACTTGTAAGCACAAACCATCGATCTCTTCCGAAAGGTATCATACAAAGTCAATAAAACAATCAATCAAACTAAATGCCTAAAATTGCAAAACGTCACACGACTCGAAATATTATTAAGCATTTGTCAATAAATTTTTGTGCGTTTAAACTTTTAATGCCAAATGTAACCGCGTTCGGTTTCTGTTCTCTGGAAGAAAGGATATTGTAGGATTAACGGGGGAGACTTACGCGTTAGTTAGTTCTTTTCTCTGGTTCGCTTGTTCAGCCGTTGCTGGTTGGCTGACTGTCGGACCTGGATTCGCCTCATTGACCAGTTGTATGGTTGGCAATGAGACTCCTCAGGTTAAATGGACGTAGGTAGGAAAAGGTAGGCATTGATCACAAGCACAAAGTAAATTTGTTGGAATCACTTTTAGAACAAGGTATAAACTGAGACGGTTCTACTACAAAAGGTCGAAATTACAAAAGGTCGAAAATTAACATATTGAACCTATATAATTCGATCTTTTGTAAGCCAAACTATAACAAACGGTCGAAAGCTTGGTTTTGCATTTTAAAAATCTTTAAAAACAATAGGGATCTAATTAAATTATGTTTTAAAGTTTTTAGCGCTAAGATTTGCCAAATCAAATTGACAATACCTCAAATTTCCATATATTTTCGCCAATATTGAAATAATCGAAAACATTAAAAATTTTGATAAGTAAATTCATCATCAAAATTAATTATACTCTCTGAAAACCAATAGGTTAAACGATTGAGGACAATTAATTAATTTGCAGGGATTTGAGATCAATGATCTCAGATCATGTGAAACAAAAAGCTCAAACAAGGCTCATACCAATTATTAGTTCAGGTTGTGTGCTGCACAAATTGAATCAATTTATTTTTATTGTCATTTCCAAATGCACAAAAATAATTAAACCGAGCAAATAAAATTGTTAATTTTTATTTAATATTTTCCCCAGATCAACGTAGCCCAGAATTTAACCTGCTTCCGGGATTATCGTCGCAATAATTACTAATCGGACGAATTGACCAACATTTATTCAATTGGTACCTAATTCATTGCAAATGTCAATAAAGTAAATACGGTAATAATGTTTAACATAGCAAAGCACTGATTTTTTTACAATGGAAACGTCAAGAATGTTTGAATGTCTACGCATTCACTTTTATTAGTGCAACAATTTGTAGCTGTATATTATGAAACGACAGTACAGGATGAGACTCTAAGAGGGATAAAGTTTATTTTTATCCAATAAATAGTTGGTTAATTCCTTATTACCTTGCCAAAAGAGGCCATCGAAATGAGCGCAAGACTTCCGTAGGTAATACCATACTGATTTGTGGTGCCAAATTTGACGATATAGTTACACAGCTTAATTCGAGCAAGCACAGAATTGAATTGCGAATAAACATTCAGATGGGCGAGGAGTGTGGTATGACAATGAATTTTGTGGACATATTTGATTGTGACCGCATGAAAGCCAATGATGATTTCCATCTGGGTGACGAATACTACAAGTGAGATTTGCACAAACACAGAGGGCACTCGATCAAGCAAAATCATCATAATATTGAAAGCATTCGTGGGAATTAGCAGTCCCACAAAGCGCAAATATATGCCACCAAAGTTTCGGTTTATCTCAAAGATCGCTTCAAGAGTTTTAGTATGGAAATACGAGAAACGATAGAAATGGAAGTACTTAAAGTGAGTCGCATCACGTGGAAGCAAACCATTGATGTGATCCATTCGACGGAACACAATCAAAGTGATGGCCAGAAAGAGGGTTGTGCACAACTGAGCTGTGTGCATAAATGCCAGAATGGATATCCAGGTCAGGACAATGGTGACTTGAGAGGTCAAGAGGAAGGTGAGCAATTCGATGGCGTCTAAAGAGGGGTACTTTTCGTATAGGGCCAAGCCAAATGTTGCTTCCAAAAGTACCAGCCATAGTGCTGCAATTTAGAAGACAAAAATTAAGCAAATCATATGACCAAGGGAACAGATGTTTGCTTGAAACAAGAGACAATAGGCATATTTCAAATAGCAAATAGTTATTCAAAATGATATTGCTAACTCCTAAATTAACAAAAACAAACAAACAAACCCAAACTTACCACAAGGCGTAGTTAATAACTGGACAAAGTAAGCATAATATCTCACAACCTTAATAATTTGCAGATGAGCGGGACAGCCAGTGACTGTGGAGCGCAGAAAATACTGTTCCTTGTGTAGAAATAACACTTGATAAATGATTTTGAAGACTTTCCTAAAGTGCTCAATAGAATGCAACTGTTTGTGTGTGTATAGTGTAAGATAGCAAAGTGAACCAAGGATGAGTTTGATCTCTCCTGGAGCACCAGCCTGACGAACGAAATCGAAATAGCTGAATGCGTCCTCTGGTGGCATCAAATATAGTGAAACCATTTGAATGGCCTGCAGCACACAAATGACGCGCAGTAGGCCCATTTGAAATGTGACGGATTTGTCTTGGAGAATGTGAATTCGCCGTAGATTCAAGTGATGATCTTTAAGTATTGTCAAATTGTACTTGAATGGAGCCAACAGGCGTACAAATGTCGATTTTGTTAGAGACATTTTTGACTATTTTTTAAGTGATCAGAAGAGATCAAGTGAGAGCTGTATTGCATTTGAAGGGCAACGAAGTGACTGCATACCAAATGCCGTGCGCTTGTGAGTTGAGTTGAGCAATGAATTGACTGAACAGTGCCAAGTTAGTGAGTATTGCAAAATCAATAGAAACAGGCTCATAAACAGAAATGTAATTCAATTAATCATTCATGTTGTGTGCTGCATAAATTGAATCAATTTAATCGATTGTCACTTTGAAATGAAAAACCATGGCTAACCCTAATTCCTTAGATCCCCTTGAATTAATTTTGGGGGTAGTGTTTGGTAGTAATTGTTGTGTCGGCCGGTCAGCAAATCGAATAATATACCAAATAAAGAAAAACTCGAGGAACTCAAAAACTATGGAACATAGAGAAATGCGACTTTAGACAAAAAGATAGTGCTAATTTTTTCTGATCAAATGGTATAAGGTATGGACAGATATAACTAAAGAAGTGCCTTAAAAATAAAAACAGTAAAATGATTATTGTAGGATTGTTGCGGAAACAGACAACAAGTAATTGATTTCTGATTTGACAAGCTTCAGTTATTTGTCGCGTTTGTTTTGTAATGCCTTATATGTGGTGAAACAAGGTTTTAGATAGATGTTAAGTAGGTCGATTAAGAAGTTAGGTGGTTAGGTATGTGTTGTTGGAGATTTGGTTTAGGTCATTTAGGCTTTCGCAATTTCCCGCAATCCCTTGGTGTTCCAGTGTCTCTGCGTACCTGTGCTGATTGGCTGATTGATTGTCGGATTTGTATTGTTTGTGTTTGTGTTCAAAGCTCGTGACTTGTGCAATAAACAATTTATTGTGTGCTTCTCTTCGTCGTTTTTCGCTTGTTGCGACAAAGCATTTAACTCGTGATATAAAATTGAACACTAAACTATTTAGTAAACTAGTTAGTGACACTATAACGAAACCAAGCGGAAGTGTTTGTTGACTTGACTTGACTTGACTTGTGGTTCCTATTGACAAACTGTCAAGTTTCATTAAAACGTTGCTTAGAATAAATCAATATAAAGTTTTCATTTTATAAACAAGTTGCCTATGATTGGATGTCATTAATGATTAAGAATTAGTTTAAAAAAGTTATTTTTCCAAAAAGTTGCTTTTCAAGCTAAACTTTTCGCCAAACTCGTTATTTATTAAAGCTAATAAATATTCAAGTAAAAATCAATAATTCAATCAATGTTAAAATAATTTATTAAGTTAAGAGCTTCATTTGAAAGCTGGCTCGTAGAATTCATCTTGGTACATCTTTCAGCCCAAAAGTATCAGATTGAATGTGCTTCAAATAACAAGACATTTGAATGGTAACAGTTTCTGCAGACATAAAATAAAAAGCTTTAATTACATTTTTGCTAAATTATGTCAATTTGTGGAAGTTGATTGAGTTGAAAGAACAAGTTGATTTGTCATTGATTTGAGTTGCACTCAAGTATAGGGTAAGAAAAAAAAGTGAAATTAACAATTGTTTAATTTGAGAAGTAATTTGAAGCATATTGAAAGGGAAATTGAATTCGGCGAATATGATCAATATTTTATGTCTTGGCTTTGGGGGAACCCGGGCAGATATTATCACCCCCCATTTTATAAATTAAAAAACTATCCAAGACTTAAACTTCAAGAGATTAAGCTTTTGTGCCAAGAAAGTTTCATATCCGCTATGCATTGCATAGTATGCAATAGCATTGTTGATGTTTATCTACAATAAATCTGGTCTATATATAAATCCAATATTAAACTATGATTAAATTTCACAATTTACGATGCAAACGTATGACAAGGAATTCCAACTGAATGTGGTGGACAGGGAAGACAATAGTATTGGTCAGTTGGATGTCAGCTGGACCGATGGAACATGTTAATGCGGATTGGTGCATCCGATTATGATAATAATAATTATTATAAATAAACAAACCGGCGATCACTTGTGTGTTTGTTCAAGTACCTCTCAACAAAACCGTTAAATTTTATATGGAAGGGTAGTAATGGTTGGACTTTTTTGGACCTAAGCAATTTTTTTGCTTTAGTTAATCATTTTAAACCAATTAAGCCTTGCCTTACAATATCTTATCAATGTGATCAATTTGTATTTTTGTGCATTAGCAAATGCATAAAATGCAGCAATTCAGTTTAAATCATTTCTGTTGGCTAATTAAAAAACTCAGAAATATGCTAATTTTCCACCATTTGTAATTTCGACCATTTTTAAGTTCGACCTTTTGTAGTATAACCATTTAAGACAATTCTTTAAAAATACGCTCAAATTTATTAATACACACAATTACAAGCGACTTAAATATTTAATGTCGTATATTTAATCGGCCGAACCGTTTAGTAATCTTACTGAATAATAATATATTAGTTTCACTGAATAGTAACTTCACCGGAAAATGTTTTTTAACCAGATAATAAGTTACCATGAAATATTTAGCTATATTTAAATGGGCACACCCTTTCCCCGAATCCAGGTAATGTAGTTTCCGACTCGTGTGTAAATACCCGGATATTGTGGTCTACCGCATCCGATTCCATGGGAGACCAGGCCAAGCAGTACACCGTTGACAGTGACTGGTCCACCCGAGTCGCCATTGCAAGCACCTTTACCGCCCTCACCGAGATGACCAGCACAAAACATGTTGTCCGTGATTGGATAGCCGGCCGCCTGGTATGCTTTGACACAGTCCTCCCGTGTAATGGATGGCTTTGAAACAACTTGAAGAGTAGGGAGAGAGCTGAACCACCCTCAACCAACAAACCCCAACCAGAAGTGATTGTGGTAGTCTCAGGCACAGTGTCCGCGCCTTGAGCTGGCAATGGAATAGCTTTGGCATTCGTTTGACCCAGAGTCAACTTGGTGGCTGTCCTGAGCAGAGCAATGTCATTGTCCATGTCCCAGGCTTCGTAGCTCTCGTGCACGATCACTTGGGAAACCTTAACCAAAGTACCACCACTTCCATGCAAAAAGGCTGTTGTAGCGTACATTGAGAGCGCTTGCTGCGACGCTAAAATGGTGAAATATTTGATGAAATAAATTCATTAACAAAATAAAAACAAACTTACCCACTAACACAGTGAGCTACTGTGACAATCCATTCATCGGACAGGATGGCACCACTCACACAGAAAAGTCATAGTCAGTTGGGATTGGCAACTTTCTGAACTCGTCAGTTCGACAGTTTTCGTCAGATGTATCTGACCAAGCGTCTGTTGCATCTGACCATGCGTCAGTTGGAATTGACGAAAAGCAATAGAGCGTGCACTTTCGTCAAACCCAACTGACCACTCGTCAGATGGGACAGACGAAAAAAAGTTGAACTGACGAATTCAGAAAGTTACCAATCCCATCTGACGACGACTTCTCTCTGTGCTACAGGAGTGAGCGGATTGTTGAAGCGAAATCTGCGATGGCACCTCACCGTCCTTAGCCGCCACACCACCAACAATAAAGCCTACGCTTTCATAAGGCGATAGTTGAGTCTTCAAGGGACCAGCAAGCACACCAACAAGGGCTGACAAGCAGACAAACGCAATCGTCAATTTCATTTTGGGATTGTGATGTTTTCTTTGTATTGAGTTGCTCACTTGAATATTGAAAAACTTTGCAAGTTGTTATTTTAGGCTTGTAAATTATGACTTTATATACTAAAAGCACTATTGGTGATAAAAGAAGAGCCTAGATACCAAGTTTCGTTTTCAAATGAACAACTACCTTATAATATTCGAGATTAACTTTGAAAACAATCGAAATGGACAATATAAAGTGCCTTGTCAACTATTTGATCAACACTAAATTCAAATGAAATTATGTGCGTATATATTTAGAATGGTGCTTATGAGAGAGCACAAAATTAATTGCTCTATACACCACGCAATAAAATGTGTAAGTAACATTTAGGTAAACAATAAGCGCCGTACTTGACATTGCAGCAATTTGAGAATGCACAACTTTGATTGTGATTGAAATGACAATTTTTAATTATATTTATGCCAAAACAAATTGATTTACAATTTTAAACATTTCTGAATTAATCTGATAAGAATCCATTGGAGAGAAGACAAATTTTCGAGATCTACCTTTTGTGGCATTCCAAATTGTCGAACTTAGTTTTCAAAAATCTTTTTCCACTCAACTAATTCGTTCAAAGGTCAATTGGAGAATTGTATTCAATGAAATCGCATTTTAAACTTAAAAATTTGTGATTTTTTAAAATTATTCTGAATGAAAAATATCTTAACATCCACCCGATAAGGTTTTACAAAGAAATATTCCTGAAAGGACAAATCACTGCAGGCATAAGAAATGTGTTCGGAAATTGCAAAACGACACAGAAAAATGTTCTATTCATATAGTTTTGCGGCGTCATTGTTATCTACTCTACAGTGAGCGCTCTCTAGTCTACTTCTACAATTAAAAATTCAACCGTTTTTTAAATTTGACAAAAATGTCCAAATATTAAACGTACGAAAGATAAAGTTTACTTATCTAAAGCTTATTTAATTGAATAATTAATTCTTAAATTAAGCAAATCATAAGTCAATTGATCTAAATTGGTGATTCAATTAATTGATTTATGCCAATTGGTTGATAAATCCTTGAATTGACTCCAATCCATCTAGTATAAATGCTGTCTTTATTGTAAATAAATCTTAATTGATTATTATTAGATTTTTTGATAGTGTTATTTGATGTTATTTTTTTTCAATATTTTCTTTCTGTCCTATATATATATTTGAAAATGTTTAAGGAAAGTTGCTTTGTGAGATTTTGTTTTTTAGCTTGACTTTAAACCAATTTGTTCACTCAAATATATATTAAAATTATAAATGTTCAAGATGATGATGATTTACGCGAATTTATTTCGTCTCAACGTTTTTAACGTTTATAACTATGGCGCCAATCCTGATAGACTTATCAACGTTTAGAATTTTACAACATTTATGATACAGCATAGCCTAATTGACAATGCCAATCTACATACCTATTGTACATCTGTATGCTTTGGTACTAATGTACTTGTACTAATGAACCTGTACTAACGTACTATATAACTAATTGTATGGGATGTATCACCGCAGGCACAATATTGCCCAGGATATTATCATTGACCACCTTGAAGCCAACGGCTGGACTACTTACAAGAACTTTACAGTAAGGACCCGAACAGGAGAGAAAGTTGTCCCAGACCTTGTAGTAATTGACCCTAGTGGTAGATTCGCTTGTACTGGACGTTCAGTGTAGGGGTCTTATCCGGAAATCGGAAATTTCTGATTTCCGGAAATTCTGACTGAGTTTACCGTAAAAGCCCAAACAACCGCCGCGGCGCTTATAGATTTTAAGCCTAAATTTTTTGCCCAAAAACCGTTATTTTTTAACTTCCACAGTGCATTTTTCTGCGGCGCTTATTAGAGGGCGGCGCTTATTGGAAGGCGGCGCTTATTGGAGATTATACGGTAAATTTCCGACACTAGGAAAAATTTCCTTCGGAAATTCGGAAATTTTTGAAAAAAATTAAAGAATGTTTTATAACATTTTTACATGTGTTTGCCAGTCCAGCTGTGTGTAAAACGCATTACTGCTTTGTTATCCGCTTTCTGGTCAAAAAAATTTCCGACGGTACCGGAAATTCCGACGGAAATTGACATTTCATTTTCGGAAATCACTTTTAAGCTATTTCCGGAAATTTGGGACCCCCTAGTTTAGAGTTCATTCGAGAACTCGAAAAGGGTTCTACACGAACGTGATCAAGGCAAGAGAAGTACTCAGAAGCATCGGTTAAGGCTGCAATCCTAGTCATACTCGCTAGATGTCTGAAAATTTAGGAACATTAAACAGCTATTAAAACTAAATAAAGTACGATAAATCGATAAAGACAAAATTAAAATCTCTGAATCAACCGGAAGTAAAAGTTCCACAAAAACCGAATACATTTGAAAAATTATTCTTAACTTTTGATATTTCGAATATTTTTCTGTTAAAGATTTAATAATATGATTGCAAAAAAAAGATAATGTTTTAAGCTAATGGTAAAGTTATTTTTAAAAAGAAATATTAAAAAACTCATAAAACTCCAGTAAAACTTTGAGCATAAATAACATCCAATAAATATATTTATATATTCAAAGCAAATTTTTTTAAAAGAAAATATAAATAAATCAGAAAATGAGTTTTGAAGAATAGAATTCCGCCATAGTGTACTTAGTCGCGAAAAACGTTTCAGGATATTATCCAAAATGCGGTTAGTGAACTTTATTCGTGCAGACTATGCACTTTTACAGTAGCATATACTGTTCCTTGTTCACTTGACACTCTGCCTTGTAACTGGATATGTACTGGGAAAGAATAATCTCACAAATAGTTTTTTTGCAAAAAATCTTTCTTCCTTGTATTGTTGTGTATTTTCTTTCAACTCACGTGGGTGCACTGCACTGTACTCAACCAATCCATATAACTGTTGTTTCATTGTATCAACTAATGGTTCAAAGGAATTAATATTACAGTTTGGTAATCAGATATTGTACATTCGTACACTCGCAAACTGTTTGAATTCGCTTATGGTTATTTTGGGCTTATCTTTATGAACTACATGAGCAAACACAGCAGTCGTTTCGTTTCGAAACAAAAATACCTTTAGTGACCAATGATGACTTTCCAAAAAAGAAAAATTTAGTATTTCAGTACGAGCGTTTCCTTTTCCTTCTTGTCATTATAGTTGGTGACATTTTTCAGTTCGAATGTTTCATGTCAAATATAGCACAATACTCGCTTTAGGCAATTTGGGCTTCTGTGATTACATTGGTTTCTCTTTGTTTTTGTCCTAGCGGAAAATGTTATGAAACTACCATGGATTCCAGGGAAAAAAGCCGTGACATAGCTAGTTTTCACTGACAGCTTTGTTTGTTTGGAAAATAACAAAAGTGAAATAGAACCTTGGAAAATAGATTTATATTAACAAATTAAACATCACACATAAAAAATCATGAACAAAATGATTCAACGCATGAACTATTAATATTAAATAATATAAAAACCATATTAATTTTAATAGGTAACACAAATATGAAACATACAATCAAAAGAGTTTTTTTAAAAACTCAACTTTGCATATTTACTTGAAGTGTTGTTCTTTATGTGTTTATTTGTTACAAGTTTTATTTTGTTGCCAACAGAAACAAAAAAAACAGAATTTGTAAATTAAAGAACGACCCTCAGGTAAAAAAAATCTATTATGTGATACGAAAACTATCAAAACTCATTAATTCGCAAATTTCAATAATTATTTTTCAAGCTGCTACAAGGGCGTCAACACATGCACACAAATAACTTATGTCATTGTGACTGGTTTAATGAGATAGGACGGTGTTTATCATATATCTCAACATTGAGATGATCAAAATTTTCAAATAAGTTTACTTATTATTAATTGGCTATTAAATCAAATCATATGGCTTAAGCGTCAAATAGACTTGTGCTAAATCTATTTGAACTGTTTCTTTTGGCTGAAAATTTAGTTGAATAGACTGAATAAATCACTGATTTGCATTCATTAGGTCTTGGATAGTTTTGTGGTAAAAATAAGTTTCGAGATTTTCCGTTGTGGAACTCAAAATTTACTTTACATGGAGGAATAACAAACAGATTCTCTACGTTGACTCTCAAGCGCGTCAATACCTAATAAATAAACAATTTCTTCCATTAACCATTACTAAACTTTCTGAAACTAACACACACACACTCTTGGAATAGTTTTGTATACCTCATACAAAGAAAAGTTTATTTATCGTAAACTTTTGCTATTCAAACACGAATATAGAATTGGGGTTTACATCAGTGGATCTGATTTGCAATATTGAGTTACTTGAATCTTGAGTGGGCCATCAATTGTAATTAGCCTTCGAGTAATTTATTGTTGTGTTGTAATATGTCTTCCAACCTTAATGTGCATACATCTCCATTTGTGCCTGCTTCTGTTAGAATCATGAGCATTTGTGTGATGACGATCAGATCTTACATAAGTGGAGACTCACAAGTAGGTGACAAAAGGTAATTTCAGCACTAAATACACAGTGAGATTGTTATGTTCAATAGATAAGGGACTCTTCACACAATACGTGATAATCAGGCTTAAATGGACCGCCTCGTAGATCAATGGAGGAAATGACATAATTCCGATAAACTATGTATAAGATAAGAATGAGATAAATCAAAGTAGAATAATAATAATCATATCAATAGAAGAATAATATTTCCCGAAACTTTCCCATGGGTCAAGGTTCATGCAATGTCTGTCTAACTTCTACAGTGGAACTCTTCTTCTCCTACCTCTACTGTACATTACCATCACAAACGACGACGACGACGACGACGACGACGACCACCACTTTTTTATCTTTACTTTAATATAATATAATGGAGATAATGGAGATTATTTTTCTCACTACGGTACGGAATATGCACAAATTACATTTGCACCTTTATTACAGCTTGGAAAATAATTGTGGGGGGCGAGCGAGGGAATTTAGCAATTTGGTGTGTAAGCGACTGCTTTTGAGTTTTAGCAAAACAAAGTTTGAAGTCTGAGAGAAGAAAAAAGAATAATGGGAAAAAAGCTAAACTTCAAAACTAAGTCTTCTATTCTATCTTGTAGAGATATTGGGCTAAAATTTTTTAAAACAATAATTTTTTTGAAAATGTGTTTTTTTTGTTCAGAAACATTGCTGCGACAACAACACAACTGTGCGCTAGTAATATTTGGGGAAATAATGACTAATTTTGATATGTTTTGAGACAAATTTTATGAGAGTAACGTCATTGAAGTTAACGGGCATTTTATAACATCATAATGATCCCAATAGCCTATATTAATGTGATTTTGAGTTTTCTACTAATAAAAATAAGGCAAATGGTGTTTTATGAACTTTGAAGCATTTTTAAATGCTAAACAACAGACGATTATATTTTTTGTTTTCGCAGAAAATGTATTAATCTTAAAGTTGATATCAGTATTGAGTATTATGTTCTAAAAAATATAATTACATAATTATGGATATAAATATGGATATCAAGATCTAATGCAATTAAAGTTGTACAGTTTTGGAGTTGGTTTGCATTTTTTTTTCGGGTCAGCATAAATTAAGTTTAAAATAGGGTTGATGTGTTTACATTGCTTACAATGTAGGCCCTAAACTAACTGGTGATTTTTGTTCTTTAAAAATTTGCGCAAGTCTTTTTTCTTCGGGAGGTAATTCAATCGGACATCTAGAGGGACTTGCAATGGTTTAGTTAAATTAGGCAATGTTTACTCTGAGAAGATATGCGCTGCTACTTTTGTCTTTCGAAGCAGAAACCCAGAGGGATTTGTGATAATAAAATTTAATTAAGATATACGTTTACCCTGACAAGGCTTACAATTTTTGTTTTGTTTTTTTTGTAGCGGTAATTCAGTCGGATATAAAAGGAACAAGGAAACAATTTGGCTGATTATTTTTCAAATTAACACATTTCTAGACATAGGCACATAGTGTGACGTCACATGAGCAATCGTGTCGATCGAACAATCGGACAGTTATACTGAGCATTGTGTTTGTGTGATTGTACGCTCCAATTTTGATATGATCGGATTGATATAGTTAATTCTTTTGATAAGTACTGTGCAAAACTTTATTTTCAACTTTTCACTTTCCATAAGTGTGCACTAGAATGAAGCGCCAACACACGTTTATCTTTTATCTTATTTATTTTAATCTCTATAGAGATATTCATATATTTTTACTAAAATGTACACTTTTGAATTTAAGCAAAGTTATATTTCCAATTTCCAAATAATTTGCAATACATTTTGTCTTTGATGTTGTTTTTCAACTTCTACCGCAAATAGATTTAACTTAGTTTTATCAAATATCGATTCAATAAGACTTGAATTATATCATTGTTTGTTTATCGTAAAAATCAAAGAACAAGCAATTTGACATCATCGGTCATATTATTTAGTTCGAAGTATTAACATTAATTAATAGTTGATTAAATGTGAAGCACAATTGTTGAAGTATACTGCTTTAGGCTAATTTTCTCTGCGATTATTTTGGTTTGTGCTTGTTTTTGTTCTAGCCAAAAAATGAGAATTAGTTAGAGATTACTATGAGTGACACTATAATATCTGAATGTTATCTTGTCAATCTAAAAATTAGATTGAGTTTGAGCTGTCCAAATATTTAGACATACTGCCAAAATAACATTTTGAATATTCAAAAAAATTTCAAAACATGATTCCAAAAGTGAATTTATTATTAAAATGTGGACACTTTTATCGGTCATATTATTTTAATGAATCAATTAATAATGCATCACATCATATACGTGTGATCACAGTCTGGTTTATATACGAACAGTAAATCTGAAGTAAATGAGTTTAAAGTTTGATATTTCTTACAAGTTTGTTAGTTATCTGAGTGTTAGATGACATAACCAGAGGAATTTTGCTTAAGAACCTAATACATATCAATGATGAACAAATAAAATCTATTATTTAACTATTTGTTATCGCGTGCAAATATATATGTTACTGTAAAAGTGCACTTGACAAAACTGTTCCACTTGACGAGATTCGAGATTTTCCGAAAAATTCTTTCATCTTATCGAGTTCACACTGAAGTAAATTAATTTGTTCTTCTTTATCAACAATAAGTTTCTTCTGTTGTGAAAATTTTGATTGTAATTTATCAAAATTTTCAGTAGACACTTTCAATTTATTCTTTAAGTCACTATTTTCAATAACTAAAGTGTCCCTGTTTGGCGTTGTTTTTTTCTTAGAAGTTGTCTGATTCGGCAAATTTTTCACTTGTTTTTTAAGAATGTCATCATACTTTTGCTCACATTCCTCGAAAGTTCCTAATTTGTAACGGAGAAATAAGAATTTAAATAATACAAATGAAAATAGTCATAGTTTACCTAAAAAAAGAACTTTTCCTTCTTCTTCAAAGTCATTTTCACTATCCTTAGCCATCACTTTTCCACCGACTTTTATCTGCTTTCCTCTAGCCAATGAAGAAAGTAGTTCATACCGTAAAACCGAGTGCTTCTGTTGAGCCAAATAATAGACGAGGGCAGAGTCTGGAGTGTCCATAATGACATTATTAATGTAATCACAAAAATGATCAAAAGAAGAAAGGATTTTGATTAAACAAAAAGGCGCGCAGTGATCACTCACAATGTGTCAGCTTGAATGACTCGAGATCAGAATGAGCGAACATGTGGCTGGCAGTGGCAGAGCAGCGCTGCTTGCAAACAGGCGCGTAAATTGTACACAATGTAAGGACGTTTCATAAATGATGTTACGGTTTACGAACGTAAATGTTACGTTCATAATAACAACAAACTGAAGTTATCGATATTATATGTCGTAATCGCGATTTGGTTATTATTTGGTTTTAATTTTTTGTATCTACAATGTCAAACGATAACAAAACTCCTCGCAGAACCGAATATCGTACTCGGTAAGACAATAATAAATCAATGATGTCTGATTACAATTAATAAAATGTTTAATTAGCCAAAGAATGGCTAACTTTATTGCAGATCAGTTAGAAGTTCGTCAAATACCACAAGCATCAAACATTATTGACCATTCTTCACCATCAGCATCATCACCTGTGACTACTTCATCGGTTGTCATTTCCTCCCAATCGAATCCGTTTACTCATCAAGAACATGATTTATCTCTGCAAGATGACGTACCAATGCTGTCACCTCAGCACACGGAATCAGAGTCAGACACCTTTTGTTCGAATTCCGACTCATCTTCAAAAGAACATCCACTATGTGTTGATGACATTATTATAAACCTTTTAATCGATTATCAAATTACAAGTAAAACATCAGATTCCTCTATGGAGAAGCTTTTGAAGGTGATTAACAAGTGCGCAAGGTTCAGAGGATTTAAAAATGACCTCTTACCTGAAACCTATTACGAATTAACCAAAAAGATTACTATTTGTTCGCCAGGAATGAGGTTTATTTGCAAACATTGCTCGAAACTAACGAAAGTTATACACCGTATGACGTCTAAAGGTTACGAGGCAATTAAATGTGAAAATAAAGAATGCGGAAAAAACATAGACCCAATCGAAGAAACCAATGGCCCACGCGGGTATTTTGTCCAATTAGACCCTGTAAATCGATTGCAGAGAATGCTTGAAAGTTCATTCGTTAGGAGCAAAATTAAATTTTGTAACGAACAAGATTTCGAACAAAAAACATTCGGCAGATTCAATTCGGGCAGAATTTATCGCAAGTCAATGAAAAATGGTGACATAAGTCTGACATTCTTTTCTGATGGCGTGAAAGTGTTCGGATCTTCCGCAAATGATTTCTGGCCAGCTTTGTTGTCTATCAATGAGCTTCATTCGTCTTTGCGCAACCAGTTTGTGATTCCTGCCGCAATCTATTTTGGTCCTAAGAAGCCTAGTGGCGAAAAGATGATCGAATGTATTCGAGATGATCTGCATCATCTAGCTATGAACGGAATCGATTGGTCGATGCACAGTGCCACTGGAGACTTAGTTTTGACGAAAACAAAAGTATTCACTGGAACTAACTTTATTATTATATTATAATATATTAATTAATTGTTTATTTAGGCAAAAACTCTGTTTGGTGTTTTTGATTCGCAAGCCAAACCAGCCTTTCTTAATATTCAGTATCCAAGTGGACTAAAGTCTTGTCCGCGGTGTTACATTTTGGCGGAAAGGGTCGATTATCATTTGGTTTTCAATCACGAGGAACATTGTGAATTGCGCTCAATGGAACACTACCCGGAATTGATGAAAGCAATGGAAGATCCTCGCCTGCCCCTGTCCGAACATTGCGGCATTTATGGTTTTCCACCAATTGAAGTAATTCCATTTTATGACGCAATCAAATCAACCACAATCGACTTTATGCACTGTGTCGACCTGGGTGTTACTAATCGAATTGTCTCTCTTTGGTTTAAATCGAGTAATCATAATACAGATTACTACATCGCAAGCAAGTCACGAGAAGATATGAATCGATGTTTTAAAGCAATCAAACCGCCTGATCATTTGCCTCGAACAATTCGACCTTTGTCAGATCTGGTCAATTACAAGGCAAGTGAATGGAATTCGTTTCTGTTGTATATATTTCCAATTTTGATGAAAAAATTTTTGGTTGCCAATTATTATAATCACTTTTTCCTGCTTTCTTTCTCAATGGCCACTCTGCTTAAACCTGAAATCACTTCTTCGGAGCTCGATTTAGTCAATCGCGTACTAAATAAGTTTGTTTTCGAGTTAGAAGGCTTGTACGGTCAGAACCAATTGACTCACAACTCACACCTTCTTCTTCATCTTACTGAAGTGGTCAAAGATATTGGATCTCTGTCAGATGTCAATGGATATACTTTTGAAAATATGAATGGACAGCTGCGCAATTTTGTGAACGGTAGTAACAATGTTGGCAAACAAATAGCAAAGAAAAGCGAGCTACAATTCTCGAGTAAACTTTCGTTGGCACAAATTGAGTCTGATGCAATTGAAGTGAGTTCAAAACCAAAATTGAAATTCAAATCAAAATTGGATTCCAAACTTAATCGGAAAATTCAAGGCCACTTTCAGCATCAACTGAATTACCAATACTCAACCCTGCACTACAACAATGTCTATTACACTTCTAAATCATATACTCGGGAAACAAAAGCTTGCAATTCGGTGGTTTGTTTGAAAAATAACAAGTTTTTATCTATTTTTTTGTTTTATTGAACATAATAATGAAGTGTATGCTATTGGAGAGGAGATGAGCTCGGTACAAAATGTTTATTGTGAATTCAGTGACCATTTTGGACAATGTAATCTTTCTTTGCCTCATATTCACGAAGTTCAAATGTCATCATCTTCGGAAATTGTAAACATCAAGGAATTTTCACAGAAGTGTTTTTTTGTTGACTTTAACAATAAGCAATATTGTATTATGATAAACAATAAATACGCATTTTAATAATTGAAGTTATAATCATTTATTTAATATATTGTCGTTTGAATAATTGATCAAATATTGTTCAAATGTAGTCTACCGACAGTAGTCGGCTGGCAACAGTTAGGCAAGCGAATTTTTATCAATAGTTTAATGATTGTTTTGCAGATAATAAATGAACAGTTGCTCAATAGCTGTCAAATTGACAATTATCAGAAAACAACTGAATTAACCTTGTTAAACTGTTGTCTTCTGATTATAGTCAATTCGACAGTTGTTCGTCAAGACGAGCTTTCCGAGCTGGGCTGTAACACATTTACGTTTGAGAATTGAAACAAAATATTGATCAATCGACAAAATTGGTTAAACGGATTATTGTTTATGGGAATTAATGAATAAATGCCACTATGTTTTAGATCATTTAAATTTAAATTTGACTCTTTAAAACATAAACAGCCATTATTCTATTATTTTTTTTTAATTTTTAATTTTTTTTACTAAAAAACATTTTTCTCTTAAACCCCACTTCCATTGTACAATCACGCAGACCCAATGAACTTTTTCCAATTCCATCATCAATGAAGCAACGTTAAAAATTATTTTTATTTTTAATATAATTGAGAATGATTTATCTGCTTTTCTCATCATTTTAATGTATTCCTCTGGACATCCATTTAAGCAATAGTTTAATTACAATTTTGCGAAGATCATTCTAAAAAATAAAATAATTTTTAACGTATTTTGTTTTCGTCAAAAAATTAAAAAATATTTACCCGAAATGTTTTGCTTGTGAACGAGTAGATAAATGGGTTCACGAAACTGTTGGCCATTGCAACCCAATGGCAGACGAGGAAGGCAACGATAAATAGACGAAATTGTGTTTCGGTGCAGTAGGTGAAGTGCTCGTACTCGAGCAACAATTGGTACAGCTTTATGGGAAACCAGCACAGGTCGAATATGACGATTATGAAGAACATTGTTTTGATTGACTGAACAATGAATAAAAGTTAAAGTTATTAAATTAAAACATTGAAAACTCTACCTTTGATATGCTTTTGGTTTGTTTAATCTTTCTCTGTCGTTCACAGATCTCACAGATAGATTGTTTGTTGTAACATTTGTTCATTTTAATATTGAAATCTATATTACAGGATACAACTTGTGTGCTAGTTAAAATTGCATAATTTCTCAATTTTCTCATAATGGCCAAATAGGTAAAAGTCAAAATGAACGATGGAACAAAAAAAGTACAAATTAGATTTAGTATTAGGTAGATGTGCAGTTGACTCTCGGTTTGGTCATTGCCGGGTGAACACTGGTAATAGGTTTGGTTGGCGAAAACAAATGGCTCAAGCGATGTGTGGCGCACAGGTAGGTAGGCGTACAAGCAACCAAATATCCATGTGGTGAGCAGTATTAGGTTTGTGTGAGCATGAAACCATTTGTACGTTTTGGTGAGGGGATGGAAAAATGCCAGATATCTGATTTTTTATAAATATTAAAAATATTCATTTAATGTACTTTTTGAATATTTAAGCGTTAATTAGAATATACCTTTCGATTCCAATTATGCTCAAACTGATTGAGGTAATAAAAACACTCAGTAGCTGAGCAAACTGTGCCAGTGGACAAAGCCAACTTGGGAAAATCCAGTGACGATACACAAAGTCCGTATAAGTAAAGGGCACACAGAGCACTCCGAGTATGATGTCCGAAATGGCCAAATTAATCAAATACTTGCGGATAATCTGAGTAGAATTGTCCTGACCACAAAGTTGCACAATGATCACAATCACATTTCCAGCCAAAGCAAGCACAGCAGTAGAAGTGTAGAGGAATAGTAGAAAAGTCTGTACCAAGTTGGACGTTAATGTCTCCAGGGTTTCCATTGTGTAACATTCCGCCACATTTTCCTCGTCAATTGAATGCGTTTCATTGAAATAATTGGATATATTCGACTTCAAAAGTGCCATTTTTATACTATGAAAATATAAAAAATAAAAAACGCAAGCTCAATTCACATGAACATCACCGAAACAATTGCGAAAAGCAAATAAAACATTATTCCTCGAGCACTGGCCTTTTATACACATCTGTTGGGCAAATGAGAGAAAAATTCAAACGCGCAAGCCCCCAACTGGATTTCTCTCACTATTATATTCTGCCATATGTCACCCAGGCAACAGAATGGCAAAGAAGCGAAATATTTATGCTTTCGCAGTTTTTTTCTTCATGCATTAGTATTTCCATCCTATAGGATGTATATGGACAACGCCGAATAAGTTGTATTCATATTGGAAAAATATATTGACACAAATTATTCACAACTCACTTTGGGAAAGTGAGCCTTTTTTATACTAGTCTTAAGTGACGCCGTTGGCGTGAAGTCGGAGCGGCGGTATCTCGAACACATTTCCTTATCAGTTAAGTCATCGACGTGCAGCTGACATAAAATTTTCAGAGCGATAGCCGTAATCCTGTACACCATGTCCTCTTTATTGATTCAATGTTTTTGAACAGATACAATCAACAGAATGGAATTTAGTCCAAGGTAGACACAATCAAACCTACTATGTGACTCACAGAACTCATTTCTATACAAAATTTGATTTATTTTTTTTAAAAATCGCTGCTCTATTGACCTTTGACTTTTATGGGCACTTGCACATCTTCACCCTAACCAGAACATTGTGTAAAATTTTCAGACCGATCCATTAAACGGGTATAGCCGAAACCGTCTACACAAGCGTTTTCCAATTGAGTTGACGGAGAGTCCTCACTTCACTTACTCGCTCGCTTCGCTCGCTCGACGTTCCGCTCCGACAATTAACCATCTGAAGAACATTATATCAGTAAAAGCTTTTTATTGAATATAAATTTTTAATTTAATGGCTTAAAATTTATGACCGTTATTTTTAGAACACAGTGGTGTGCGAGATGTTTTGTTGTGAGGACATTTAGTATTTGCTATTTCTATAAAATTATTAATAAATCAATTTTTATCTTGATACTTCAGTTAAAGTATCAATTTGTGCATTAACATAATTAACAGATTATACCATTATCTAAATTTGACACGGTCAAAGGATTGTGCACAAATAGATTTATTGATAAACTTATCTGTCCGAACGGAACAAACCAATGAACCAGCGAAGCGAGTTAGTTCGAATATGAGAGACATACTTCACACAGAGGGAATAAAATTGTTTGCATGATAGCGTCTTAATGGATCGCCCTATCACCTTTACCAAAAAAATCGAATGTGGGTGTAGATTAATTGGCTTAGTGATTAATTAAATTCAGCAATAATTGAACTCATAAATGCTTATGAATAATATTCCCAGGATCAACTAACTTTGTTATTTTTGTTCATTCGGAAAGTCCATTCATAGTTATTTATCAATTAATTTAAAAGTTTAACATTAAATGTTCTTTTTGTCCGAAAGATAACCCGTAAATAGCAAAAAAATGTGTTTTGTGTGCGACTTATCTACCAATTGTCATTTTTATTTTTTAATATATTTTCATTTTTATTTTTAATATTCAATAGGTGAAAAATTCTTTTGGACATGTCAGTTATTGATGGAGTGTTTTAATTAACAAACTTGATTTAATTATTTTTTGGCACATTCTACATCGGTTTCAAAATTCTTAATGTGCACAATTTTTTATTTCCTAATTTCTCATCAAAATCACCTGAAAAAATTCGAAGAATCTATATTCACAGAAATTGTTAGCATATATGAAATTGACCCAAACAGAAAAGAGTGGTTTATAATAGAGCAGCAGCAGATCTCTTGAGGTGCATTAGTCTAATTGGCACGTTATTAAGCTTTTCGGTGCAGCCAAACAAAATCTAATTCTATATCGCTCGTAGAGCAGATAACTAATAGGAAATATCTATAATTAGAATTTTGATATTAGATTCAGTCAGTTCGATTTGGTATTGATCCAGATCACAATTAGTTTAGAAATTGATTTGGTTAACGATTGGAAAACAGAACACACTTAACTTTTTTTGATGAGTTAGTATGTTTTAATTTACAAAAGTAAAAATGTAATTGCAGCCTCTGAGCTTTTTTTTTTTTACTAAACTACACATACGTAAAACAATCTTAGTTAAATATTACGAAAATTGTAAGCGAAAAAGCGTTGACGTAGTTGAGATACCTAAATTAAATTAAATTATAAAATCAAGAGGATAAAGCGATAGCTAATGGAATTGACATTTGCCGTCCGAATTATGTAAAAATGAAGAGAAAAGGTGAAAGCAATATATAGGCTATTATATAAAACAGTTTTTTCTTTGATAGAACAATCGCGGGAATTTACTGTTTGGCCCATATTTCAAATAATTCAATTTATTATTGAATGAAGAGATTGATAAATTTTAAATAGGTATGAGAGCTTTTTTGGTAAAATGTTTGAACAATTGATTACAATACATAACGCCGAATCATCAAAACGCCGAAACATCAAAACGCCGAAACA
Organism: Rhizoglyphus robini; assembly: GCA_023373905.1. Lineage (NCBI taxonomy): Eukaryota > Metazoa > Arthropoda > Arachnida > Sarcoptiformes > Acaridae > Rhizoglyphus > Rhizoglyphus robini. The sequence goes on along the minus strand of JAKIJQ010000048.1, from coordinate 715,101 downwards.
TCAAAACGCCGAATCATCAAAACGCCGAAACATCAAAACGCCGAATCATCAAAACGCCGAAACATCAAAACGCCGAATCATCAAAACGCCGAAACATCAAAACGCCGAAACATCAAAACGCCGAATCATCAAAACGCCGAAAATCTTCCTCTGTTCCAGACTTAAACAAAGTTGTCCAATCGACTCCTAGTCTCCAATTTAGTAAAGGACAACGCTTTCCGAAAGGAAATACATCCACATTATCAATTCCGAAAGGTATTTGAGACTTATTGATTCAAATTTGAAATTTCTTGTTTTCGTCACAGTCTCCCTAAATATTGGATCCGTACAACAACAACAAAAATGTTGTCAAATCGATTCAGCGTAATAGAATTGATAAGAATCAACATTTTTGGAAAGAATATAGTTGCATAATTTAAATTACGAGAGGGTAAATGCTACTTTTTGATTGGATGGTAAAACAAAATTTCATGTTCTGGTCACTTTTCCACCAAAACTTGAATTCTTAGGCCGAAACAAAGTTGTCCAATCGATTCAGCGTACTTGAATTGATAAAAATCAACATTTTCCGAAAGAATTCAATAGCACATATTCATTTCCGAAAAGGTATTTGAAACTTTTTGATTCAATTTTAAAATAAAATTTCGTGTTCTGGTCACTTTTAAGCGAAAACTTGAATACTTAGACTAAAAAAAGTTGTCCAATCGACTCAGCGTACTCTAATTAATAAAAATTGTCATTTTCCGACCATATTCAATCCTCCAATTTCAATTCCGAAAAGGTATTAGATACTTTTTGATTGAATTGTAAAAAAATTTCATGTTTTGGTGACAGTCTCCCGAAATATTGGACTCGTACACCAAAAGAAAGTTGTCCAATCGATTCAGCGCACTGTAATTAATTAAAATCATGCTTTTCCGAAAGAATTTAAAAGCACAATTTCGAATCCGAAAAGAATTAGAAACTTTTTAATTCCATTTTTAAAATAAAATTTCGTGTTTTGGTAACTTTCCCGCCAAAACTTGAATTCTTATACCAAAACAAAGTTGCCCAATCGATTCAGCATACTCGAATTGATAAAAATCAACATTTTCCGAAAGAATTTAATGGCACAATTTCGAATCCGAAAAGGTATTTGTCACTTTTTGATTCGATTGTAAAATAAAATTTCGTGTTTTCGAGACAGTCTCCCGAAATATTGGACTTTTAGACCGAAACAAAGTTGACCAATCGATTCAGAATACTCTAATTGATAAAGATGAACATATTCCGAACAAATTTAATCGTACAATTTCGAATCCGAAAAGTATTTGTCACTTTTTAATTCGTTCCGAAACTTGGAATTTCATGTTTTGACAACTTTCCCGAAAATATTGCACTTGTACATCAAAAACAAAGTAGTCCAATCGATTCATTGTATCTAATTTAGTAAAGCACCGCTGTTTCCAAATGAATACAGCTTAAAAATTTTAATTCCGAAAGGTATTAGAAACTTTTTTCATTCCGAAACTTGAAATTTCAAGTTCACTCGTCATTATAGCAATATACAGGACATGTACACCAAAACAAAGTTGACCAATCGATTCCTGGTACCTCATTTGGTAAAGGACAACACTTTCCGAAAAGAAATAGATCCACAATCTCACAATCCAAAACAACTAATCAACAATTAACAAATAATCAAAAATCAATAAATAAATAAATAAATCAAAAAATAAATAAATAAATCAAATGCTAACATTATAAAATTAGTTTCATTAAAAAATACAAATATTTAAATTCTGTTTATCAATTATAAATAAATATAAATATGTAAATATATAAGAATTTCAATTGATTAATCAGTTTGCCTTATGCTTACTCAATGTCAATTATCCATTATGAGTTGCGTCAGTCGATCAATTCCAACCATATTTGTAATCCCAAAGCCATGTTTATGCAATAGTACCAATGTTGCACCTTGCAATGCACCATCTCATCAATGGCGTTTGCCATGATTCTATGATATTTTGGTGTATTTATTTGCATCAATAATTGAATGTTGGTTTCTGTTTGTCAATGAACTTGCAGATAAGGCTTGCTTCAAGGTTGTTCAGATTACAAAATATGACTATTTCCCCCACATTATTTTACGGACAGACGGACAGACATCCCGGGTCCAAAATAGACATTTTTTAAGATTGAGTATCTGCTTCTCTTGCACCGATTTTGATAAAAGAGGGATTATTTCAACAAGATTTTTCACGTAGAATTCGATTATGATATTAGATTAGTCCCAAAATGGCGTTTTCTGTTACTTGGATCCAGGATTCTAGGGTTCCAAAATGGGAAATATGGCAAATTATATATCAAAATGGCCCGTGAAACTTCCAGTTCATGTCGTGGTTTGAAAAAATTTTACATCAACAATCGGATCTAGCGAATAAAGAGCACAAACCGATGAATCTTAATGAGACAAACGACGATGGTCCATCCTTGAGTACACTTCAAATGAAAATATGCAAATAAGAATCGTATATGCCTTAGGGCAAGTTTATGCCATTAAAATGGAAACTTTAATGAATTGAGTGAGTTGAAAGTTTTCATATCCCAAATCTATCCAACTTCTATCCATTTTTATTTAAATTAATATTTATTAAATGCTCAAAATTATTATTATTTTTATTAATGATAAAATTTAGAATCATTACAATGTTACAATTAAAGGTTATTGTAATAAATCTGTATAATTAATTAATTGTAATAATTCCATTGTTTCGATTTTTTAGACTCTTGTGAGCTAGAGTTTATGCCCTTTGACTCAATGAGTACTACGGTAGGCGGGAGAAAATCTTGTTCAAGTCCTCTTCACCTATGCAGTTACATAAGCAAGGAAAAGTTAAAGCGGTCGCTGCTATCCCAAGCTGGCGTAACTGCACAGCATGGTTGACGAAAAAAATATAGCTCTCCGGTCTATGGTTACTTGAGCAAATTTGTAGATCTCGTTATTTCCAACAAATTTGCCCAATATGTCTTCGTCAAATTGGCTGGAGTTTTCGAGATAATCCGATCCAAAGTTCCAAAAAAGTGCCAACTTTGGACATTGATAATTCAAGTTTGGATTCAAATTATTTAATATTCAATGTTATAAATAAATTTGTTGTATTTTATTCTATTTGTTCCCAAATTTGCAAAGAAATACAACAAAAGTTTCATATATAGCTAATTCATCATAAAATAAATTCAGGTGCAATACAGTGAAAACAACTTTTAGTCAACATGAATGAAATTTGATTGTCATTTAAACCTATGCAATGTATCTTTGTTTCTGGAGTTGCTAGATATTATCTCCCAATTGGTCTGTTGGGTTTTATCCCACATTTGGTGGTTCGGGGAAACTTTCCAAATGGTCTGTTGGGTTCAATTCCCTAGTTGATGGCTCCGGAACAGTCTCCAATTGGTCTGTTGGGTTTTATCTCACAATTGGTGGTTCCGGGAGATTCTCCAATTGATCTGTTGGGGTTTATCCCACATTTGGTGGTTCGGGGAAACTTTCCAAATGATCTGTTGGGTTCAATTCCCTAGTTGATGGCTCCGGAACACTCTCCAATTGGTCTGTTGGGTTTTATCCCACAGTTGGTGGTTCGGGGAAACTTTCCAAATGGTCTGTTGGGTTCAATTCCCTAGTTGATGGCTACGGAACACTCTCCAATTGGTCTGTTGGGTTTTATCCCACAGTTGGTGGTTCGGGGAAACTTTCCAAATGGTCTGTTGGGTTCAATTCCCTAGTTGATGGCTACGGAACACTCTCCAATTGGTCTGCTTTATCTCCCAATATGGGGTTTGGAGAGATTCCAGAATTAGTGGGTGGTTTTCGTCCCCCTTTTGATCATCGGGAATTATACTATTGTTGTTAATTTGAAGTACCCTTTGAAATTCAACTTCTCTAATTATTGGTTAGGTGAAAATTCTAATGTACGTATTGTGACTGGATCTTATGCCCAAATTATATGTTGGTGGAATTGTTAACAAATTTGACTAAATGGTCAAATTGGTATTAAACAACGAAACAAACTAGAAAATTTTTCAGGTTGTTACTCTGAGAATTTGGAATAACTGGATCCGCGTTGTTCAAATCCAACTGTTTAAAACTGTAGCATAAATAATTTGTACGGGAACAGATCCTCTAAGCATTTGATGATATCTAACGACTTAGTTTGTTATTCGAACAACCAATTTAGGACAAATTCATGCAAGGCATATTTGTGGCTTACACTCGAATCACCATTTGTCTCAATTATTTGTTTGGATATTTTTCCAGACCCATTAATATTAGCCCAATCAAGATACTAAAAGTTGTGAAAAATCTGCGAACCGCAATTTCAAATAAAGCACAGACCAATTGGAGAGTTTCTCCGAACCACCAATTGTGGGATAAAACCCAACAGACCATTTGGAAAGTTTCCCCGAACCACCAACTGTGGGATAAAACCCAACAGACCAATTGGAGAGTGTTCCGGAGCCATCAACTAGGGAATTGAACCCAACAGACCATTTGGAAAGTTTCCCCGAACCACCAACTGTGGGATAAAACCCAACAGACCAATTGGAGAGTGTTCCGGAACCATCAACTAGGGAATTGAACCAATTGGCCAACCAGATCATTTGGAGAATCTCCCCATGTCATAACGTAAATCTCAAATTCTCAACTTCCCAGCGCCACCTGGTGGTGGCCTGACTTCCAATCGCAAAATGGTCAACATATTTGGATTCCCAGTCCTTCAATTAATCACTGTATTTGTCATACTCCAATAACCACAAGATTGTCTTCATTAGGCCAAAAAAGTTGTTTTCACTGCATGGCACCGGAATGTATTTGATGATTCATTAGCTATATATGAACCTTTTGTTGTATCTCTTTGAAATTTTGGGAACAATTAGAATAAAATACATCGATTTGATCTAAAACATCACATGTTCAATAATTTGAATCCAAACTTAAAATATCAATGTCCAAAGTTGACACTTTTTGGAACTTTGGATCCGATTATCTCGAAAACTCCAGCCAATTTGACGAAGACATATTGGGCAAATTTGTTGGAAATCGCGAGATCTACAAATTTGCCTTTGTAACCATAGACCGGAGAGCTATATTTTTTTCGTCAACCATGCTGTGCTGCATAGGTGAAGAGGACCCGCACGGGATCTTCTCCCGTCTATACTACGGTAAATGTTGAGTCGTTCTCAGAGTAACATTGTGTTTGAAAACAATTTTCCTGACAAAATTAATGGAATTTCGAGTACTCTTGGTAAATATTTTTTAACACAAGATTGATTGAACAAATTAGAATAAAAAAGTTTATATTCAGATTCTATGTGATCTCAAGTACATTTGGAGAAATGTACAATGGAGAAACAACATATACAATATTTTATATTTTATATTTTTCCATCACAAACCGTTAACCGAAAGCCGCGTAATATACCAAAAGAGAGAAATTACGAAAAGCAACAAATTGTAAAAAGTGTTGTTTGTAATATGAGACAGTAGATGGCGCTGCAAATGCGGATTTATATTTAATAAGAAATTAAAAATTACGTTAAATTTATCGAAACATTGAATTACGCGTGTCAGGTAAGTCAACTTGAGGTGGCTGATGATGTCGTTTCATAGAATAATCTTTTTAATTTTATTAAATTCTTGTCACTCGATCGATGTGTTTCAAGACATAAATGAACCACTTCCGAAGAGTTATATTGCAGCAACAAAAAGGAATTTATTTTTTGTTTATTAAAACTACACTTCAAATGCCACTAAGCATCGTGGATGTAGCGTGATGGTCAATATTTCATTTTGTCAATGTTTTAACAAAGCTTAACAAATGTTTCAGCTCGTCTGTTGTTCACCGAAAACATCAGCACTGCACAGTAGGCGAAAATTTACATTCACCTTTGGAAAAAATTATGAAACGGTCCATTTATCAGGTAAAATTATTATTTAAAAATTTAGTTTATTTTAATAAGTTTTTTAAGTTCTTTTTTGCTTACAGTGCATACCTGATGTTCGCATTCAGCATGTTTCAAGAAGCTCAATTGAAGCGTCAACCGTTTCAAGGATAGCATTTAGCATTGATTAATTTTGGTTGCACACGTTGGTGCTGAGATAGTGGCTCCATCTCAAGGCCTCCAAACTTACGGCACTCTGTTAGTAACTAATTAACGGCAGCATTGTTGCCTAGCTTAGTAACAAAAACTTGCAAACACAAGTCTTCGAGTGAATAATTAGTATTGCAAACGGTTTTCAAAAGAGCATAATTTCGAAAGAAATCACACTAATACAAATTAGTCACAGTGTGCTCATTTTTATGTAATCTTGAACAACCAGAAGCACAACAACCAACGATATACACCACTATCAGCAGTATCCCATGGAAACACAAGTAATTGAATTGCAATTTTATCATTTTGATATGTGTTATCATATTGTTCTTGTTTATGTCGACGTTCATGCTCGTGTGCTCACTTAGTAATAATAGATTTGGTTTTTAGCTGGAGAAATTAAATCAATGACTCCAAGATTCAACAGAATTTGTCGTGTTTGTGGAGACCGAGCCACAGGTAAGTGATTTCTAATTATTGTGTGACACTTTAGTAATTCAACTAATGTTAAAACATTTAGCATTCAATTTTGGTGGCCTCTCGTGTGATAGCTGCAAAATATTTTTCCGTCGAAATGGGTGTCATGCTGTGGTTTGTTGTTGATTGTGCAAACATTTTACCATATGCCTAACTGTAAATATTTATATTGCATTAATCTAGAAATACAAATGCAATTTGTCAGAACAATGTGAAATGAATATTGCCACACGAAGGAACTGTCCCAAGTGTCGACTGAAGAAGTGCTTCGAAATTGGCATGGAGCGCAACTGGTTTGAGACAATTGATCAAACACCAGACATTTGTGAATCGAAAAGAGATTTCCCTGTAGATAAAACCAAACACCAAAATGGCACAAATAAAACAGATCTTCGTACAACACTTGGCGAAGATATTGATTTAAGCAAGAACATAGTTGAACTGAGCCCATTGAGTAACTCAAATGAGTTGACCGAGAGCGAATGGCACCACATTGGTGACATTGAGAATGCAATGCAAATTTTTGTGGACGAAAGCACTCTTCCGGTGGTTGGTTGTGCACAGAATCTGTCCCAGGGATACAGCTACTTTGGACTGTACGCACGGAGGATCATTAAATTTTGTAAACAATTTCCCGCCTACAACTCACTGAGTCGGCTCGATCAATTTACTGTGTTGAAACCGTTTTATATAGAATTATTAACAACTCGATACGCATTTCAAGATAAAAGCAAATTCAATGGAGTTCCATTGATTGAAGTAAAAAAATTAACAAGCTAAAAACTTTAAAATTTGTAAGCTAACAATTTTTAATTGTAGAATGAATCAGGCGATAAAGTAATTGTGATTCCATATGAACTCTATCCACAATTTGAGGGCTCTTTCTACTGTGCACTATTTTTTGGACTCCCTGAATAGGGAAATTGAGCACGATCCGGTGATCAAAAATTTGGTATTTAACTTAAATAAATTTATTTATTTATACCTCTTATTTAATTTCTATAAACTTTTAGCTAATTGCACAATTTTTGTTTTCTTCTCGTCAAAATTTGAAAAAATTAGAAACTTTTCGGTAAATGAATTGTTGATATTGATATGTATTCGAATTAATTTGGTTTCCAGTTACCAGTACCACTCATATCACTACCTACTAAAACGATATCTCCGATACAAATATAAGGACAAAGTGTTGGGTGACAAAAAGTACAGCCAGTTGATACATTTGGTGAACAAATATTACCCTCTGCTGAAGGAATGTGTCCTAAAAATGGTTAAAGAATTTGTCGACATTAAAGTGGCGGGCCAAGTGATGGCAGAGTTGCATTATAGTAAATTTGCTTGAAACCCCCATTATTGTTGTTGATTTTAATTGGAGGAGCGAACGAACAAACTCACGCCCGAGCGAAGCGAGGGTGTGAGTTTGTGAGTGAACGAGTCCTCTGGCGCCGCTAGATAGGAAAAGGCTTGTGTAGACGATTCCGGCTAAACGGCTAAATGGATCGGTCTGAAAATTTTACACAGTGTTCTGGTAGGGGTGAAGATGTGCAAGTGCCTATAAAAGTCAAAGGTCAACGAAGCAGTAATTTTTCAAAAAATAATCAAATTTTGTATAGAAATGTGTTAGGACCGAGTGTACACAGTGGGAGTACAAAACAGATAAGCACACACGCCGAGCAGCGCGCCGGCTGTGCGCAAAGAGGATGTGAAGGGGCCATTCACATATGTTTGAAGTTTTGCGTCCTACCTTAATAATACATTTATAATTTAAACATTTCTGTAATTTAGAGTTTTGAAGCATAAACAAAATTTATTATCCATTAAAAACTGAATAAATAATGAAAATATTTACCAAACCCAAAAGTAGTACGAATACTTTACTTTTTGAACACACGGTATATGGCCAGCATAGTTGTCCCTCCGAGGCTCGACACGATTGGTGACGAGAACTAGCACTGTGTTAATTTGCAAAAATTGTCAGCTGATTTGTTTGTTTTGTTTAACTTTACATAAACTGACACTAAGAAAGGATTAAAGCCAGGAAAACTTAACTAATTCATGTCATTTTATGTATTTAACTTACCAGGCGTGCGCGAAAGTTACAGCCTGTCCTTTCGGGTTTAGTACAGAACAAAATAATACAAACAAAACTTAAGGTTTCCTAGATCTTCTATAGCGCATTAGAAAGGTTAAAGTATCTAGTTTACGATAATGCAAAGAAATATACCGATTAGTTTTACCTTTCTGGAAATCAAGCTCGATCAAAATTTAATTTCAAAAGTTTGTATTTTTAAAAAGTAAATTTTAAACTGGCCATAACTCTACAATGGAGTGCTCAATTTGCATATTTAGTACCGGGAAATTATTCTACAGATTGTGTAGAATGCAAGGATGGTCTCGATCAACCTTTTCCGTCGTGTTTTGGCCGAGAAATCGCAGTTTTAGTGTCAAAACTCAAATTCAGTGAATCAGCTGAAAGTGAAGTTGCGGCTTCTTTCGGTAGATGTCGCTAGTGTTTTTGTTTATGTTACTGCTGATTGATTGTTTCAATTTGATTTGTAATTAATAAAAGATTGACTGCCAAGTAATATTGGGGTTTTATGAGCTGACAAGTATGATACTGACTATTTCGAGTACTGGGAATCCGATTTTGATGTCAATTTTGTGATTGGGCGTCAGGGCGCCAGCAGGGGGAGCTTTGAAATTTTGAATTCAATTTTTTTGTGACGCCCTGACGCCCAATTACAAAATCGACCCCAAAATCGAATTCCCAGTACTCGAAATAGTCAGTACACTACTCGTTATCTCATTAATTCCGAATGCTATTCAGGCGGCAATCATTGATTCATTGAACACAATCAAAAAGCACTAGTCGCACTGCCGAAAGAAGCCGCAACTTCACTTTCGGTCGATTCGTTGCATTTGAGTTTTGACACTAAAACTGCGATTTCTCGGCCAAAACACAACGGAAACTGTTGATCCAGACCATCCTCGGATTCTACACAATCTGTAGAATAATTTTCCGGTACTAAATATGAAAATTGAGCTCTCCATTATAGAGTTATGGCCAGTTGAAAATTGAAATTTCAAAAATATGAACTTTTGAATTTAAATTTTGATCGAGCTATATTTTCAGAAAGGTAAAATCAATCGTTATATTTCTTTGCATTATCGTAAACTAGATACTTTAAACTTTCCAACGCGCTATAGAACGTCTAGGAAACCTTAAGTTTTGTTTGTATTATTCTGTTCTGTACTAAACCCGAAAGCAAAGGCAGAAACTTTCGCGCAAACCTGGTAATTTTAAGTACTTGTGACCATTTTTAGCATAAAAGAAATTAGAAAAAAATCAAAAAATATTCTGTACCCGGGAGTCGAACCCCCGTCTCACACTTCAAAAGCACACACCTTATCCACTAGGCCACCCGTATGCAAAGTTCAGTGAGCCCAAAATAATTTTCCTTTAATCGTGTGCCCGATTTATTGGACTTGATTTTGAGATAATTGGGTATTGGGACATTTAAATTGTGGGTCGGAAATCATTAATTTGTCTGAAAATACATTTAATGTCGATTATATTGACTCAAACCCACAAAACAGCTGTCTAACTAGCAAACTGAAAAAGTTTGCACTGTGCTGCAGAGAAAGTCGCCTTCGACTTAGAGGAGCACTGTCTAAGGCGAGTGATATCTCGTCACCGATCGTGTCGAGCCCCGGAGGGACAACTATGATGGCCAGTGACAATTGAAGTGAAGCTGACATGAATTTGGATTCTCGTAGCAAAATAATATAATTGAATAATAAGTTAATAAAATATACATTTGCATTTGAGAATAAAACTTTTTCGTTAGTTGGATCGATGCTGATGGGCCAATTGCAATACCACAGGAAAGTCATAACACTCAAAATCAATCTCAAAGTCGAGCTCATTAGTTTGACATTTAAAATTTAGTTTTGAGTAAGTTTCGAAAAAATATGATAATAAAAAATATTTTTTATTTTATTGCAGTGCATGCATTAAATTGGATTATTATTGAAAATAAGATTTATTATGCTGAGAATAGTGATTTTAAATTTTCGTTTTATGACTTTTTTTATGCAACACAGCAGTTGCAGCTCAAAAGATCGATAATTTTCGAAATGTAGTCACTCAACTTTATCACATTTTGACAACTCCTATGTAGTTGATCATGTCAAGTTTCGCTAAAATTGAATTGATTGATTTTTTTATTGCGTCAAAAAATGACTTCAAAATTTGTCATGCGGAGCTTGTTGTTTTTGTGAAACTTGTCCTTAAATTGCCAAGCACATTTCCGTAGATTGATTGATTTTCGATACAACATTTCCGGCAAACTCAACAATAAACGATCGTTGTAGCGCGAGAACTAACTTATTTGAAGTTTTTGACTTTAAATTTTGTCACGAGTTTAAATTTTACTTTATGGTTTGGTATTTTCCTGCTTATGATAAAATATTAATATTTTGAATTATAAATTTAGTGCTACATATTCTTAATTGTTGTGTCCCAACCAAAAAATCAACTATCACTCAAGTACCTTGCCAGAGGAGTGTCGAAAAAATTGTCAAAATTCATAAAAGTTAAAATCTTTCAATCTCAAAATCGACATTGATTTGGAATTTTTTTTATAAAGTTACTTTTAAATTGTGTGAATTCAAAAAACTTTTCGTTTAATCATGACTCTGATCAGAAAAATGTGCAAAATCTACTCGAACCATCTTCTTGCCTTCTTCAATCACTTTGATCCCATCAAAGACATAACTTTTGACTCAAAGCAGATAATCCAAAATCTCCATGTTTATTCACATAAATCAAAGCGTCATTTTCTAATGGGGCTAACCATGATGTTCTATCTTATGTTCGATACACTGTTGGTACTTTTGCATGAAGGTAACTTGACAAATTTAAGCAAAATTGCCACATCGAAAGGCATCTTTACACATCGAATCTTTCCTCGGTTGTTTTGGCTGCAGGGTGACATTATCACCCTAGTGAGCCTCATTATGGCGCTCCTTTCGTATACATATTTGTACTTTGGTGAACTTCTCAATCCAAAGTTCTGTATGCTTCTGTGGAGTGACGTGACAACTGGCGAATGCATTCGACTGATTGACTCAAGTGGCAAGTCCTTTTGCGCCCAGAATATGCTTAAGATTGTCAATTTTCGTTCAAATGCTCGAAAATTGGCCCAACTGTTGTTTAGTGCAATTCTGCTCATAATGGAACTCTATTTTGTTCAGCAAATTTGGCTCAAGTCATTGTACGATTTACAGAATTTGGCTTTCTTCCTCGTTATTGTGCCCTTGATAGCTGGCTATGCGGTGATGGGTAAATTTAGATAGCATTCGCTTTTATTGTTTCTAATATTTTGTTTGTAATATTCAATATTAGTCGTTGTTATGCAGATATACTTTCTGGTAATCTCATGTCGGTACCTTGAGATAAAGCAAAAAATTTTGCTCAACAAAATGCTGGACAGTGAAAAGTTGTTCATACAACAGAATAAATTCGTACAGAAAAGCAAAGAATTATTCTATTTAAGGCAGGAAATGTGCCAGCTTTTTAGAGAAATTAATGGCTACAATCAATTCTGGTCGCGTTATCTGTCGATGTTCTTCATCGTTTTTGTCATGGTCATCTGCTACATGACGTATTGTTTCTTCTTCGTTCAATCCACACTGATAGAGAAAATTTTCTTTGTATTTTTCTTCATACACGATTCAGTCTTTCTGAATGCAGTAATTTTTCAGTGTGTGGTGATTTATCGTAATAATGAGCAAATTGAATCTATATTTAAAAAATATGCACGAAATTTTTTACTTGAGAATTCAAGTAAAATTAGCCTGAATGTGTTGTTTAAGGTAATATTTATTGTGTAATTTATTTTGAATTTTTTGGCTATCTATTCAACGATTCAAAGAAAATTCGATAGATTTATACATGTTCCTCTAAGTTACTCGAATACAATGAAATTATACAATCTACTAATTTAATTTTCATTTCATAGTTTCAAAGTCTAATTTCGAATGCATGCATACACGATTGTGGCTTCCGACTGTGGAATGATTGGCTTATTGAGTCAAACACTTTTCATGAGGTAAGTTGGGTGGATTTAAAACAAATTCTCTCTGTTTTTTTAACTGTATCCATCCACTTTTACGGCATTGAAACATCCAAACAAAAATATTTGAAAATTTCACGCATTTCTTCAGACATTCTATTTCATAACTGTGTTTTTCATGTTAATTTTTGACAAACAAGATTATTAACTACACACTGTGTAGTACACAGGCTAACAAGCAATTCATGTCATATAAAAAAACAAGTTTCTGGTATCATAAGAGGAAGAGAGCTTTTTAGAGCTTTTGAGCTCGCTTTTGAACCTTGGCTTTGCTCATTCTGTTTATTTTGCCTTTCTACATTCATCAAAACATGAATTTAATTGTCCAAACATTACAAAAATGTATAGATGTAAGTAGACTATATATTACTCGTTCGCAAATGTAATGAGCCACTAGCTCCATCTATTATGTGTCACTTTCCCCTTTTAGCTCGGCTCATTACTTTTGCGAATGAGTATTATATGATGTACATACATAATGTTAATAGCCAAACTAATACTCATCTCACTCAAAACAGCTCAACCCAACATTAAAACTCGTTTACTCTCTTGAAATGCAAATTTGTAACTTATAAATTATGATTATAACTAATTAATTTTATTAAAGTGTGTGCCACTTGTTATGTTTACAGACAACTCTCTTTAATTTATATCTAGCAAATTTAGAAACCTTTCATAACTTTTATAACTTGGAAGCGTTTGATCAAAAATTGCTATAATTTAGTACCTTTAACTGTTCAAAATCACTATGTAAATTATTACTTGTTTGAAAAAAATGAGCCACTAGCTCCATCTATTATGTGTCACTTTCCCCTTTAGCTTGGCTCATTACTTTTGCGAATGAGTATTAGAAAAATCCTTTTTAATTTATAATTTAGAACAATATTTGTAGCTTATTTAGAAGAAAATTACAAAGCTACACCAAGGTAAGTTTTTTATACTTGCAAAATTTTGATATGTAAGATATGAATGAGCTTAACAACCAGCAATCTTAAAGAATGCGATCAAACTTTTTCTATGGTTAATCTTATTATTGAATTATTTTACTACAATCTACTTATTTGTGATATTTAGATTGTAAATTGAGTAATTGTGAAATTAATTTTCCAAATTAAAACAAATTATTAACACTTTAACCAGGATTTCACATTTTTATAAATTAGAAAATAATTTTAGATTTTACTCTCAAAAAATTATAAATTCCAAAAAGCTGTCCTTATACAATTTCTAAGAAGAAAAACTTCTATAGGTTTGAGACCACACATCTTACACATCTTACACGTCATAAACAAACGAAAGCAACGAAGTTTGCACTTGTGCACTGTATTTTGTTAAAGATACGATTAATCGATCAATAAATTAATGCTTTCTGTGATAAAAACCCAAAAACAGTGGAAAAAAGATTTCCACTTACAGTATTTTTGTGCATACACATGGAATGTGTTGGCAAGTGTTGATGTGACTGTGATATGCCAAGGCTAGTTCATTGAGAGTGAGAGTGTCAAATGTATAGGTAGAATGGATAGACAAACACCATTGTCACATTTTGCGATTATGTAATATACAAGCACTTGAACGTTTGTGTCAGCTAATGAAGTACAACTATGTATGCATGTTCAAAGAATGGACATTCCGGACAAAAAGCCCAGTCATTTTGAATGCCGAAATTTTGAATAAAATAAACCCCACAGATCTTTTTTGAGATTAAACGAAAGCAAGTTTGTTGTTCTTACATTTTCAGATATATTTGGTACATTCAGGTGGGATGCACTCTCCCAGTGCATACTCTGAGTGCACTTTTTTCTACATGAGAAATGTTACATTGTAAAAGTCACATACAGTTGAGGGCGGAGCTTTTCTTGCTAATGTGCCACTGAGTTGTTGGGTAGTTATGTGGGGGTTTTCATCTTCTTCTCCGAAAGTGACTATTTAAGCCACAGTCCTTGTATAACAGTTGTATTAATTTCATAAATTTTTTGTATTAAATTTCTCTTGACAACACATTTCTTTTTGATAATTTACTCCCTTTCGTGAAACTGTGACGCCATGCACCTATCGAAAACTTTCTGTCTTCATCAAGACACCCAACTTTCGAGAGGCTGTCAAAGTGGTGGAAGTTCCATTTGATGAACCGGCACCAGATCGTATTCGAGTGAAGCAGATCTATGCGGGCTGTAATGCTACGGATATTATGACAGCGGCGAATTTTTTCAGTAAAGGCAAGCTTCCTTTTGATATTGGTTTTGAGGTATGTTTTTTAATAATAATAAAATAACTCCTAATTTGTAATTTAATAGGCTGCCGGCGTAGTAGATGCCATCGGCTCCTCCATCCCTGCTGACAAATTCACCATCGGTCAACCGGTGCTTGTGTCTAACTCGGTTGAATTGACTGGATTTGCTGAATATTCGGTAAATGATAATTATATTTTTATTTGCTATTTGTTTTAATTATATTTTTTTAGTACAAAACCGTCGAATCATTAATACCAATACCTGAGCTTAAGCCTGAATATCTAGTCTCCCTTGTCAATGGTTTGACTGCCTCAATTTCACTTGACCGTGCTGGTCGTGTTCAGGCAGGTGAGAAGGTTTTGATCACTTCTGCCGCCGGTGGCACCGGTCAAATTGCTGTTCAGTGGGCTAAACAACGCGGCGCATATGTCATTGGCACTACCTCATCGGCTGACAAGGCTAAGTACTTGAAGGAATTGGACGCTGATTTGGTGATCAATTACAAAGAAGAGAACTTGGATCAAGTTTTGAAGGACAAGTTCCCTGATGGTGTTGATGTGATTTGGGAAACCATCGGTGGTGAGACATTCAAAACTTTGCTCAGCCATCTCGCAACCAAGGGCAGAGTGGTCATCGTTGGCCGTATTAACTCGTATATGAAAGGAGCTGCCTCAAAGGATGAACAAATTGAGAATATTAATGTTCGTGTAAGTGTGCTTTTGGGTGCTTTTCGATTACTAATTTCTATTTTCTAAAACAGCTCCAACATGGTTCCAATTCCTTAGCGGTTTCGTCCTGTTTGACTACGCCTCGGACATTCCTGAGTATCGTCCCAAACTGATCAACGGAATTGCCAAGGGTGAAATCAAGGCTCAAGTTGACCTCGGTACAAAGGCGCCAGGCGGTAAATTTGTTGGCGTTGACCAGATTTATCGAGCTGAAGAATGGCTCCACTCGGGCAAAAATCTCGGAAAGGTCGTCGTTCAACTTCAGAATCCTTAAGTGTTTTAAGTGTTTTTAAGTGTTTTTAAGAAGTTTGAAAATATTAATTTTGTTACTATTTTTAGGGACAAATGTATGTTTAACAAACTTGTCAGCAAGAATAATCAAAGTTTTCTGCCACTTGAATATCACGTCAATTGGCATGCCAAAAATTGATTTAAATATAAAAACAACCATTTTTCAAAAATATTTTTCCGTCGAAACGGGAGTCATGTTTTGGTTTGTTTTGTCTTATTGTATAGATTTTACTGTATGCTTAAATCTGTTTATTTTGTTGAACTAGAAATTTAAATGTCTTTTGTCAGAACAGTGTGAAGTAAACTTTGTCACACGAAGGAACTGTCCCAAGTGTCGACTGAAGAAGGACTTTGAAATTGACATGGAGTTGGGCTAGTTAGAGACAAATGATTTAAGTAATGACATTGTTGATGTATTTGATCAACGAATATTACGCTCCACTAAAAAGGAGCTGTCTTGAAAATGGTTGAACATTTTGTCGACTTAAAACAGGTCGGCCAAGTGATGGCCGAGTTGCATCATAATTTACATGAACAAGTCAACATTTGGTTGTTGTTGTGAATTTTAATTTTAAAATAATTGAAAATTATGTGTGGCGAAAACATGTTCATCCAATATAGTCCTGTCCCATGATTTTCTTTGTGAAAATTTTCATGTACAAAACCGAAATCGAGAGAAACAACTTTAACAAAATAAATATATTAATAAAAGTAAAATTCAGAAAATAAAGCAACTAATTTACAATTTCAAACATGCGCGAATCAATGATTGCATTATTGATGTAACGAAAACCAACCCGTGTTCCTTTGTAGTTCGAGATCAACTTGCTCAGCTAAGAATTCAAAAAAAATTAAAAAAAACATAACTCAATAAACAAGTGATCAAAGGTGGCAATTACTTGAAGCAGTTGAAGTGAATTGGGCTGAAGTGTTCGTGAGAACAGATATGCAAACTGTCGATTAGTTTTGTAGATTGCAACGCTCTTACGAACGATAATCGAACACTCGCTGGTAATGAGCATAATGATGGCAATGGTTAGAGCGCTGAAAAAGATTTGCAATGATTTCTTTGTAATTACGTCCACCTCGCCTTGAAACATCGTATAAGCAAAATAGCAAATCATCACAACATAGCCAAACACGTAGTTGGTCAAAATGGGACTCCAAAATTGACAATGAATGCCAATTTCCTTGAAAAGATTCAAGTTTTTCTGATTGCACTTGAGGAATTTCATCCATATTATCGAACGCAATTGATCAATGTTCTTGTTTGGGTGTTTGCCTTGCGCGACCAAGTACATTTCGCTCATCAAGGCGTTGATCTTGTTGAGCCTAGACTGCTGCTTGTATTGCAAGTTGTTGGTAACCAAGTGAAAGCAAAATGACATATAAATGTCAGCTGAAATGTGAAAGTGATCTTTAATTGCTTTCAAACCAAAAAAAAAGTATACAACAAGCATACCATAAGCGGTGTAAAGCATCCATGGATGCAAGTACAAAGTGATCCACATGTTTCGAAATGACAAAATGTCCCCTTTCCCAAAGTGGTACGGAATGTAGTACATGTACAGCTGCAGAATGACCGGTACAATAAGAAATGTATAAATTCGCTTCAATCTGTTGTGTCGTTTCAAGATCTCATCCGATTTGGTTTGTTTCCAAACTTTACGGAATAAAAGATATATTATAGTGAAACGGAATGAAACAATTCAAAAGTGGCCACTTACACTTTCCTTGATAGTAAATAGTTCTCTTCTGAATGGACTCATTCCACACGGCAAACATGAAATGATCAGAATCGATGCTCGGCATGAAAGTCAAGTGAAGATATATGAACAAGCTCTGAGTATTAGCAGCCACAAGCATTACATCCATGAGATCCCAGAAAATCTGCTGTGTCACGCGATGCATCAACAGTTCGGGCATTCCAGTTGCATTGTAGTGTCCACCATGATCGACTACAAGAACATAGAGATTGTCCAGATGGTAGTAAATCATCGCCAATGCTCCTGGCAAATAATGCAGATTAAACATGATACCAGGAAAGTAGAACAAGCTCCTCATCGGACGCGTCGCCTTCAATGCAGCAATTTCTTGCACTGAATTGCAATTTTGAATTGGGTCATGGTCTAATTTGAAAAAACCCTTAAAATGGTGGTAAATTATTTTGAGGCCTTCTTTGGTCTTCTTGTATGACACCAAAAAAATCAAGATTACCAAAGCAAGCATTTTTCTCGGTAATGTTTGGCCGATTCAACAGTAACAGAAATACTGGGGATATCACATATTGGGTTTGATACTTTTATACTGTTTCTCCAAGTACTCCAATTCCAAATGTCATATGATATGTATCCTTAATGACTAGTAGTGGAAAATTCTATGTCAATAAAGCAACCCGATTACAATGTCAATAGCACGAATTTGTAATAACACGAAAACAGCAATAAAAAAGATAATTAGGAACAAACTTTCGGTTGAGCCGAGTAGAGTCCGGAAATTGATTTGTTTGACATGGCCTGCCCAAGCCACACACGGCCTGTCGGCCAAGCCGCTATGTGCAGGTCTCTAGAAACGAGGATAATGTGAAATTGATGACAATTGAAATTCAACAAACAACAAGATCATTTGCGGGGGTTTGTGCTGTTGAACAAGTTTAATGTTGGAATAAATTAATGGTTCAATATGAAGACAAGTTTGGTAATGATCATCAGAGGAAGCTAATGACAAGTTGAATTTTTTTAATCAATAAACAATAAAGTTTCAACCGGATTACCAATTCAAGATCACGAGTTTGTCTTCCAGTTTGTAAAACTCGAACGCAGGCAATAAATATGGGCTCTGATAATTAAGAACACACTTTCGATCGAACAGAAGATCATTAGAAATTGTTCGACAATTCGCCGAACAAAGTCGCGTGCATGGTGTTGCACAAGTTTCAATGAATATTACTTCCAATCAAAATATGATTCACCTGTGCTTCACTTCAATGGTATTATGCTGTTTGGTCTTGTCTAAAGAGAAATCGTTTTTTGTATCACAAATGTTTCGTGTTTGATCAATTGTCTCCAACCAGCGGAATTCCATTCCAATTTCGAAAGCACTTCTTCAGTCGACATTTGGAACAGTTCCTCCGTGTGGCAATGTTGATTTCACACCGCTCTGACGAATAGCATTTATATTTCTAGACAAATAGAATGAATAATTTAAGCGTACGGTAAAAAGCTATATAAAAAATAGACAAACCACAATATGACTCCCGTTTCAATGAAAAAAATATTTTGCAGCTATCACACGAGAGGCCGCCAAAATTGAATGCTAATATTAGAGAAATGCCTATTCATTATTAAGTGTCATACAACAATTGAAAATAACATACAAGTAGCTTGATCCCCACAAACACGACAAATTTTGGTGCAATTTGGACTTGAAGTTGAATTAATTTTTAGCGAGACTTAGTTTAAAGAACAAGTCAAGCTAATGGTTTTGCCATCGTGTATGTATGTATGTATGTGTGTGCAGAGGTGGTGTAGGATCGATTCCCAGTTCGGACAACTTTTTTTAAAATTTTTTTTAACTACACTAAGTCTCGCTTACTGCCCGGCTTGCCGGACTTTTTCCTGCAGAAAAACAAATTCATTATTGAAATGAACATGCATGTACAAGCATTAGCGACAACACAAACAAACTCAATAAGATAACACACATCAACATGATAAAATTGCTCAATTGCATGGAGTGACTTGTGTTTCTATGAGATACTGCTGATAATTGTGTATATCATTGTTGTTATGCTTGTTATCATTATTATTATTATATTATTTCTGGTTGGGGTGTGTTGGCCGAAGGTAGTTCAGCACTCTTACCAATAACAACAAATTGTGTCGAAGCCATCTATTTCATGAGCAGACTTTGTCGCAGTTTACTAGGCCATCTATCCAATCACGGACAACATGTTCTGTGCTGGTCATCTCGGTGAGGGCGGTAAAGATGCGTGCAATGACGACTCGGGTGGACCAGTCACTGTCAACGGTGTGCTGCTGGGCCTGGCCTCACTCGGTTCAGTTTGCAATTCAATTGAGTAAATAAAAGTGCAAACATGATCTGCCTTGTCAAAATGAAGGGGTTAAAGTATCTTTAAATTTTGCTAATTGAATTAACCATTATTGGTCAGTATTGTTACTGTTTGTCCACGCCCGAAAGGCGTTTTTACAAGGAAACGTGCCCGAAGGGACAAATAACTTCGTGACAACGAAGTTATTTGAGTTTCCTTGTAAATTACCCTCATAATATTTCCTTTGTCATGCTTTTCGAATTGATTCCCATTTCCAGTTTGAATGATTATATCTGCAAACAGCGGGAAAAATTTACTGCGCCGGCTTTAGCTAACGACTTGTAAAATGTGAAAAAAATAAAATAGAATAAAATATCCTAATCCAAATTAACCACATACCAACATTCTAACATTTATGCTACCTCAATATTATTAGCTGTTCCTAATTGTTATAAAATAATTGTTATTTTGTATTTCAAAATAATAATAAATTGTTTTGCGGCAAAAACTTTTGCCTCCACACTAGCGCTATCTAGAGTGTGTCAGTGACAACTTTTACTTTTATAACTCATGGTTTTGACTCAAAATTTGAGTAATAATTTATGGTCACAGACATACAAGCAATTTTTTCAAATTTTTAACGCACCTAAAATTCAATAAACATTTGTGTGCGCTTAATAATTTCTAATAAAGATAATTTTTTGTTTTCTATTGGGTTATTAGATTTTTTGCAATTAAATAATTCTTGAATTAATTTATATAAATTACTTTGTCAAAAAAACATAACGTCAAATTATCATTAAATTTGTTCCATTTAGCAGCAAAACGACAACAAAGAAGCATTTAATGTACCCCATTTCTATAATTCATGTAAATACAAAAATTACTAATTTTAGCATAACCAATGAGTGAGTGTGCAAATTATATTGACAAACAAATGCCTCAAGATAAGACAATGTTACTTTGCTGAGATTGCGTAAATATATGGTTACTGGTGCTATTATTAAGCATATTCATTTTCTTTTGTGATTATAAAGCCTTGAATGGAATTTTCTGTGGTTTTTCAAAATCATCAATTGCGCAATGTCATGACATTCAATTTTATTTCGATCACATAATTATAACTTACAGAAAAAAATCTGCTCAATTATGAGTTTTTGTCAGTAAAAAACATCTCTTCTTCTTTTCACTTCTGATTGCACCCTCCTCTGTCTGTCTTTGTCTGGAAATGTCATTGCCTCCATCAATTGTTGAACAAAGCAATTTTCAAGCGGTGTCTTTAGGATTTCAAAATACTACAGAAGAAAGAGTAAACTCATGAGACTGCAAGGGTGTCTGGCTTTTTTGATTGATCATTATAATGAAACCCTTCGGATAACATTTAGCAATCTCATTTGTCAATCATATTGTCAAGAAACATAATTTGTGTGTACTGCATTAGTTTGAGAAAATTTTCGTAATTGACGACGAAAGAGTGATCATTTATAATAATAATGAGCGAATTATTAGTTAAAATTCAATGCAAATATGCAGCAATTGAATTCATTATTCATTATTCAATGTATAATAATTTTTACTTTACTAACAGTCAACAAACTATCAGACCAGTGAATCTTCGTGTGAGAATGATTTCGCAAATCTGTAATTTGCTTGTAATGCTAATTGCAAAATTGGTCACAGTTTGCTTGTGACTTTACTGATGGTTATACTGCAAACACGCAATTTATTAAACCACAGCTCTTGGTGATTTCAATTCATGAGGCAATAAAAAAAAAGTCCTCTCAATGGCTAATGAGCTTTGTAAGTGGAAAATTATTTTTTGTTTCGTTCTTTTATTTTTTCTCTTCTGATTGCACTCACCTCTGTCTGTGAGGGCAATTCAATTGTCAAACAAAACACGTTTCGAGTGTTGTCTTGAGAACATTCAGATCTATTAATAATTCAACAGACGGAGCCAAAACATCATTGACAACGCTGTAAGGATGTGTTGACTCTTTTTGTTGTTCTTCAAGTACTTATAAGTGAACATTTTAAAAATAACATTAAACATAAATAGTAAATTAAAAAATACATTATTGAATCTTAATGACTGCAACCCATCCCATCTTTTAAGACATTAGCAATGTTTCATTTTTGCTGTTCAAAAAGAGAAGAAATATTCCCTGGAGGCATATTTAACACCATCGAATGCATACATTGTAAACATTAGAAAAGTTACAAAAAGTGAACAAGCTACATTAGTTCACAATTGCGAGATATTATTGCAACAACAAAACAACTTAAATACTAAGAGACATTAAGTTTTATGCATATGTTACCGTCCAAACGCGAAATTCGTTATTCCGTGGATTGCCTAGGCAAATCAGGAGAAAAATTATCAATTTTCTAATTCCGTCTTTTGCCTAGGCAGTCTAAGGATTGCCTAGGCATTCCGCGTTTGAAAATACTCACTTTAGGCAATAGTGGAAATATCTAATTTTTTATCTAGGTTTGCCTAGGCAAACCACGGAATGACGAATTTCGCGTTTGGACGGTATATGATACCGGCAAAGTGGAAAAGTCGTCATTCCATGTTTTGCCTAGGCAAAAGGCAAAATAATTTTAACTGTATAAAAACATTATTTTTTAGATATTGTGATTTTAAAACATCACACATTTCTGGAATTCATTAAGTTATTTTATTATATAACTTAACAAAAATTTACTTAAAAAAACTTGACGATCTAGAACAACATGTTAACCACCTTAAACATCTATTCTGGGTAGAAACAAACCTCCCAGCCCGTAATGAGTATTGGAGGACATACAACCAAGCAAATGTCGAGTACAAGAAAAAAATCTTGAAAGAAATGAAAAACTCTTGGAACTCGTTCATAAGTGACAAAGAAAGCAAGGACCCCTGGGGCATGGTCAACAAACTATTCCGACAACTCAAACCAAACCTCCCTGGGATGCCCCTACTCGAACGCAGCTCAAACAGGGAAGAATCGCTTCGAAGCCTAATACGCAACAAATTCCCTAAAGATTTACCTCAAAATGACACAAATGCTATGAAAATGACTAGAAACACATACAGCATAACCAGACCACCACCCGATGACACACTGTCCATTCTCTTACGATCACTCCGAAACCTGTCGAACCAAAATCATGTCTTACCACACTCTACCAACCGTCCAACCCAACAATCTCCAGCACTAAGAAACAACTCACATCGAAACTCAACAACATTGCCCCCACAGCAATTTTCAACCAACAACGAACCAATCCCGCCTCTGGGATATAAAGAACTACAAAACATCATCTTTAACCTTAGCAGTGACACCACTCCAGGCCTTGATGGCATTACCAACAACATGATAAAAGCATCCTTCCACTTATTGGGAAAAGGCCTCCTCAAGATTTTACAGAAGTGTCTTGCACTTAAATATTTCCCGAAACACTGGAAACCCGCGGCAGCTATTTTCATCCAAAAACCTTTCAAATGCTCTTACGACCATGCAGACGCATACCGCCCTATCTGCCTGTTATCAAACGTAGGGAAGATATATGAACGAATCATAAAAGATCGCCTGGAATGGTTCGCTGCAAGAAACAACTTAAACAGTTCTAGTCAATTTGGCTTCTGCCGAGGAGGATCCACAATCAAAGCTCTGTCTAAAATTATTACGAAAGCACTTACCTTTAAAACCTCAAATATTAAAGTAGCTCTACTATCCCTGGATATTAAATCTGCTTTCGACTACTGTTGGTGGACAAATATAATCAAAATCTTGCACGAACGAAACTACCCAATTGCATTGATAGAACTCATACAAAACTACCTCTCCGATCGCAGGGTAGAATGCACATTCGGCAAAACAAGGGAGACCATGAAACTAAATCGAGGTTGTCCACAAGGCTCAGTTCTATCTCCAATTCTCTGGAACTTGACCATTGACCCTTTACTAGTGGCTTTAGAAAGCAATGGCTCCGACTGGCGAATCGTATCATCTTATGCAGACGATACCTCCATTCTGATTTGGGCTCAAAATGCTCACGACCTTAAACAACGCATTCACGATACTCTTGATTTCATCTTCAACTGGTGCCAGGACATTGGATTGCAAATTAACCTCGAGAAAAGCAGCATTCTACCTATATTCAGCACTAGCCTCGACTCAGGACGAAGCTTCCCCTTCAACTCTAACAGTGTCCCCATAGTAAACCAAGTCAGAATCCTCGGACTTTTGATAGACAAACAACTCAAATTTCATCAACATGTTCAAAGCAACATCACCAGACTTACTCTATTGAAAAACGTCTTTAACAAGATATGCCCAAACACAAATGGTATGGATTCAAAGAAACGTTCCTTAGTATATAAGCAAATTTTTCGTCCGTGCCTAACCTATGGATGCGAAATCTTTGAACCAGTTATCGAAGACGAAACAAGAAAAATTCTGAACAGCTTTCAACTGCACATGGCGCGTAAAACAATAAGCGCGTATAAAACAACATCATATGTCTCTTCCGAAACATTAGCTCGAGTCGAACCGATCGACATATTCATGAAAAGAATACACCTTGAACACAAAGCCTTAAACAGCACACCGTCTGATTGCAATCCACTAGCCAATAACTTTGTGCCAAACGCAACTTCTGAATGCAGGCCACGTCCTGAAAAATTATTTTTCGCGCCACCATTTGATATAGCCAAAATCAGCTCTATGACCACAGTAATCAGACCAGGATATGAACAAACTGATAGCACCAACACAGAGCTCATCACACCAGAAGACTTTCCTTCTGGAATCCCTGCAAGTGGAGACAACATCATCGTACTCGAAGAAGCCCGAGAGATCACTCAAGAAGATTTCCCGGCTGAAATATCGGAAAACCAACACTATCACCTCTACGTATCGGCCAAAATGAAACAAATCTGCGCCCGAAGAAACATCTTCCGTCTAGGAGTCTCCTCTAGACTCTATCTGAACGCAAACAGACACTACCAAGAACACTTTCGCTTTCAACACTATGTCGATAGAACACAAGGCACCCAGATAGCCATCGGTAAAGCTATGAAACGTATTCTGGACGATGATCTCGGCCCACCAAGAAAGATCACCATTATAACAGACGATCTAGAATCGGGCAGATTCATTGAAGAATGCAAACACACAATCTCCACCCTTGAACGAGACATCCTTCATCACCATAAGCAACTTGAATGCGACCTCATCTTCAAAAGACCACAAAACAAAGATAACATTCACGGGCACGTCATGCGCAAGGCAATCTCTGAATGCAAAAATAACAACAGGAAATACGACTACTTTAAGTACAACAAAAAGTACATCAAACGCGTATCAAAAGCATGGTCTATCTCGTCTGTAAATCAACGCTTCCAGCAAGATGGCAACCAAACTCTTAAAGAATTTTTCTACCTTGCATCATGGCTTCCATCATACATCTCAACAGACTTTATTTTAACTCAATTCTTTTCTGGCCATGGCTGTTTCAGATCATTCCTCCACCGCATTGGTAAACGACCAAACGGAGCCTGCGTTTGTCCCGATACACCGATGCAAACTGTCAAACACGTCCTTCTTGACTGCCCTAAATACTCTACCGTAACCAAAAACACATATGGTGCAGCAGGTATTCGCTATGCCTGTCTTTCAGAATTGGTGGACCGACCACAAGCTTTCGCAGCGTTCCAAATAGTCTCTGCCGAGATCCACAAGATGATATTAGAAGATAACGTCACACAAAACATCACCGATGATGTAGAATCACCTGACATTGAGATGATGGATGATGCCGAAATATCACAACTAAATCCACTCTCCCATGCATACACAAACACGGCTGCAAACTCTCTTGAAAGATCCTAATTCAAGAAATGACCTTGATCTCTTACAGACATATCTACTTACCTGTCCGTATCCCCCCCCCCCCCGATTCCAACCCTACCTAGGAACCCGGTTGTTGCATAATTTATAACCTTAAATTTTCTTTCCTGATAGACTTTCAATCGATTTGGTATACATCATACTCTTTTCTCCCAAACCCTCCCTCCCCATAACCTATTCATCACAATTTTGACCCTACATCTTAATTGTGATTTACAACCACTTCTGTATGATCAACACTCGCACACTAGTGATGTGTCTCTACAAGTTGTGCTCTGTATCTCCAACTCTAATTCTAAATATTTCTTAATTCTAAAGCTTGCAGAGTTCAACTCTTCAAGTACAATTATTCTCATACCCGCTCACCCTTAATTCTCAAACAAAATTCTCACTTTCCGATATTCTCTAGGTATTGATAAAAATTGCCTACGCTTAATTCTCACCTTAATTCTCAATTTATAATTCTCAAACTAAAATTGGCTGTTTGTGGTTTGTGACTTTTCTTGTAAACTTTGCAAATACACAATAAAGATAAGATAACAAAAATTTAAATTAGTATTAAAAGTTAGTTTTAAACATGTTTATGAGCGAAATAGCAATTTTATCGTTGTTCGTTCATTAAATTTTCACTTTTGCCTAAAGTGAGTATTTTAAAACGCGGAATGCCTAGTCATTCCTGAGACTGCCTAGGCAAAAGGCGGAAAAAGAAATTTCAAGAAAATTTTTTTTTTGATTTGCCTAGGCAGTCTCAGGAATGACGAATTTCGCGTTTGAATGGTAACACATATAGATAACACCGGTAACCATATATATATATATAGCTTTGCAGCGTTATCACTAACAGCCCGAAAGCCATTGTAGTGTTGTGTTGCTGATCAGGCTAACTTTTTGTCCTTTTGTCCTTCTCTAGGATCTGCCTGGATGTCAACTATTTTGTCTAATAATTTATTTTGTCGGTTACTTTGTTCTGTAACGCTGTTAGTTCGTTAGTCTGTCTCTAATTAATACTGTTTTATCTTCTTTATTTTCTGTGCATAATTCTACCAAGAGTAAATCTTCCTCATTTTGACAGTACCCAAAGTTCCCTTGAGAGTAACAGCAACACCAGTTAGATTAGTGGAATTACTGACTAGCATTTCTAATAGGTTTTAATTAAAACTATATAATAATTAAGATTAATTTGAAAAATAAATTAAAATATATTGCATTTTTTTGGTTTATTTTTGTTTTTCAGCACCATTCATCTTGATGCTCATTTTGAGTGTCAGAAAGCATAACAAAAATTTCGCAACAACTTATATAAAGCCACTCTACTTGCATGCAGATATTTCCTGTAGGTTTGACAATAAATTAAAAAATCTTTAAAATACGGAATGCCCTTATTCGTGCACTTTATTAAAATATATTTAATCCTTAGGCAAATCATTATACGAATCTTATCATCAAAATTAATTAAATAGCATTACTATTGCATGGCCAAAAATGATTTTCCATGGTTTAACTCGCTGCCAAGGATTTAAGATATTAATACTAATCGCTAACCCAATTTGGATAGTTACATTTAAGACAAAGTCAGTACTCTTGTGATTGTGCTACAATTTGTGAATCAATTTAGTTTAAGGTTATTTAATTTAAATTTTTGATTGAGTTAATCTCCTCCAAATGTGCTTTAAAATTAATCAAATAGTTTAAACGAATGGCCATGGCAAACGGTTTCTCATCACTATCTTGATCAGTGCAAATCAATACTGGAACATCACTGTTGATATTTTTAAAGTTAAAAAAATTTGTTACTTGCTTGTCGTTCCAGGCAATCTAATTGTGTTTTCGTGTACTTGACCACACAGCGTTATTGTGGATGGGTGGAAAATGCACTAAGAAAAATCTCTTCTGAAATGATTTTTTTTGCTATGCAACTGTTTGTTGCACCAGCTAACATACACGATCTAACCGGCTTGTCAACTGTGTGTACTGCAACTGTGATTGACCGAGAAGATGCTTCCAGCGGGAACACATGTGCACAGAGGGAGAGAGAGAGAGAGAGAGAGAGAGAGAGAGAGAGAGAGAGAGAGAGAGAGAGAGTGAGAGAGAGAGAGAGAGAGAGAGAGAGAGAGAGAGAGAGAGAGAGAGAGAGAGAGAGAGACACACACACACCACACAGCAGCAGTCGACTGTTCAGTTGGCTTTTCATTACTGCTTGTTATGTTAACACAACAGTGTGCTTCTAGTTTGTGGCCATTCAGTTTATGATTCGCACTCGTGTGTTCAATTGCGATACGCGTATCTCATTCAAAGTGAAAACTTTCTAATGGAAACATGTGTGATTTTACATTGTCGTATTTTGAAATTGTGTGTTTTTATTAAAATTTAAAATCTACAACTGCAAAATTAAAATGAATCTCATCAAACGTTGTCGCGTTTGTGGTGATGAGGGCCATCTGTAAGTGAACCTTCCCATTTATATATTTATTATTTATTTATTTTTAAAAAAAATAAATATCAATTTTCTCCTAATAAATTAATAAAATAAATGTGAAATTTTGTCTGGCAATGCGAGACTAGAAAAATTGCAGCATCATTTTTATGTATAAGGTCATTTTTAGTTCGCTTTTTTTCTCAAGTCGTAGAATTGGCCAATACAAAACAGGTTTAGATTAAGTTTGGGGGTTGAATAGTAAAATATATGTAGCTAAACTTGTTACTTATTTTTGTCATTCATTTATTTTATTTATTAGGTTTCAATTTTTAACGGACTGTCGTGTGAAGCTTGCAAAGTGTTTTTTCGTCGAAATTTAATGAAAAATAAGGTAATACTCACAAACTTGCCAAATCTAAATTCTGTTGACCATTGCAATTGCATAATAATGATGCAAAGGATCATTTCATACGCACAGGAAACTTATCGCATGTTGACATTATTCCACATCCACATTTGTCACAGTTACACCCCAGAGACACAATTCCAATTATTCGTAGTGTCAAGTGTTTGTGTGCTATGAGTTCTTTGAATGGAACTTGTTTTTCAGAGACTTTATTGTCTGACTTTCACTCTTTCAGACTCTGGCACGCAGTCATAAAACCATTGCACACCAATTACTATCAAATTGAACAAATAATTCACTTTGTAACCGCCTACATTCGGTCATCTGTGTTCAATGTTCAATTCAATTCTCGTTCGCGCATGAATTAATGTCATTTCCAATAGAATTTTGTCCAATCTGTCCGACACAATTCATGGTAAACTTGACGACACTGGACAATAACAGCCAACAATCCAGTTGTATATAAAAGGAGACATTTTCAAGCAAGTTGTTAGTATTTGTGCAAGTTCTTCTGATTTCGCAAAAATAAGCAAAAACTCTCTAAAAGTAAATTCTTCTATTGTTATATATGAATGATAAAAACATTGTAAAGTTTGGTAAACCGATCAAAATATGTCGCGTTTGTGGAGATGTTGCTCTTGGTTTCAATTTCCAAGGTCTTTCGTGTGAATCGTGTAAAGCCTTTTTCCGCAGAAATATCCTAAAAGAAAAGGTCTTGATTAATAAAAGAAATTATTTTTTATATAATTGTGATTACGATATATTTTAAATTATAATTGTTTTGTGTTCATAATGTGTACAGGATTTTGAATGCAAAAATGACAACAACTGTTTGGTGGAAAAGTCAACAAGAAAATTCTGTAAGCGATGTCGAATGGACAAATGTCTTGCGATTGGTATGAAAAAGGTAATAATTTCATTAGGTCCTTGATTATTTCTAATAACGATTTCCAGGAATTGATCACGGTATTCAAAGAAAAATCAACACTGGAAAAAATTCCTGAAAGTATAAGCGGTAATACTTATTTTGAATATTTAACTCGTCAATTAAATTTCTTTAAAATTACAGAATATAACATAGAACTTCAACCATACGACCTGATGAAAATACACGAAATCGAGGTGGCGATGGGTCCTTTTCCAGATGAGAACAAACTTCCTGTGGTTGCTAGTTCGACTGATATGCTCTACTTGGCCAATATGTCCGAACACTACGCCAAACGAATAATAACTTGCCTCAAAAGTATCGAAGCATTTCGGTGCTTGAATGCCAAAGATAAACTTCAACTGATGAAGTCATTCCATCCCGAAATGTCGACCGTGCACATGTCGTTCATGTATGTGGAGGAAAAAGATGGCGTTCGAATTGCGGTAAAAATAAATTTGAGCATATACATTTCACTAATTGAGCAAACTAATCTAGAACGAAACAGGACAAGGAACCATTTTTTGCCCACTTGGAACTGTCCGAAGCGTCAATAGGCTTCTCAAAAATATTTCGAAAGTTTGCGTTTCCCCTTCGGGCTATAATGGACAATGATCCGACAATTCGAAATTTGGTTTGTAAAATGAAACTTGATCATTTTTAAATTATTATGGTTTTTTTAGCTATTTGCCCAATTGTTGTTCAAGCCAAGAGAAACAACCGACTGTACAGAATTTCTCAAGTGAGTGTTTTTTGTAACATTATATTTCATTAATTACACAAAAATATGTATTTTATCCATTTTTTAAGATATAACTACTCAACTTATATTCATTTATTGCGAAAATATCTTAGATTCAAATTCAAGCATGCGGGCGATCGAAAATTTGCCTCACTTATGGCTCTGCTGGGAAGGGTCGAGGAGACTAGTAGATTTTTTAGAAATCTTTTCGAAAATGAATATCCACCAAATGAACTGACTGAAATATTACGTGAACTTTACAATATAAAACTGCCAAGCTAGCAATTGTTTGGGAGATGTGAAATTTGTTAAAAATTATTTGTGATTTATTGATAGAATTTAGAAGAAAGATACAGCCCATTTGAGACAAAAAACTTCTTTAATTAAATTTGGTCTGTAAAGAATACTTATTTTTATCCCAACAACTATCTTCCAACTAGTCATTTCAAATTTAGATCAAAATTTCCTTACAAACCAACACACAATCAGATGAAAATCTATGTCGCAATAAATGGCGTTTTGATTTGATTGATTGATAAAAACCGAGGAGAAATGATCAATCACAATAATCAATAACGAAACATCAATCTTTCTTTCTTTCAATGCCAGTAATCACATGTCCTGTTCTTTGGCTTTATCAAACTCTTCAAGCTGATCAAATTGATTTTTTACGTCTCTCCGGGTAGCATCACTGTTGAGTTTTTTATGTCGACTATAGCGTGACTAATTCTGTCTGGACTTTCTCAAAAAATAAATTCAGCACACTAAGAATAGAATGGAAAATTAAGTTGAATACTTTGATTTGTGGATTTAATAACGTAATGATTATGTATGGAGTTCTGGATATTTTACGGTTTACAGCTCTTTCTTCTCAAAATGATGCAGCATAATTAAACCTTTAGATAGTCATTGCTATAATAAAAGATAAAAAATTGTAATATTACATAAACTATGTAGAGTATTTGTATAGATTATACAGATAATGCGAAACACATTATAATTTATTACGTGTGTGGTGTGAAATAAATTCCAATAAATGCACTAAAGACAAACTTTTGTTCAACTAAAAAGTGAAATTGTGTTATTTTCCCTGTAATACCACACACATATATGCAATGCACGCACATTAATCTTTAATGCTAAATAAATGTTTTATTGCACTTTTTTCGGTATAAATCAGAGGTAAATTGGTTATTGCACAAAGGGAGTAGTGCACAATGAGTACTGCACATTAATTATAACAAATGAAGATGTTTAGAGCCTAAAGGCATTGACCATAAAATTAGATCTTAATTAAAAAGACGAAATGAAATGCAACTTTCCAATGCTGAAAGTCATGCATTAAACCATTAAGCTTAATAAACTGTTTTCAGAAGTAAAAAAGTATATAGTTAGTTAGTTTCTTATTATAATAAATTGTTAATTGAAGAAAAAGAGCTACCTCGACCTTTATTGTCCACCATTCACCATTATCATTATGTTGTATAATTAAGCGGGTGCACCTCTCGAGACGTGATCACTAATCAGTAAAAACGATTACATCAATCAATTAGACACTCACAGACAGAAGTGTGTGTAATGTTTTTCAATTTGTACATTAGACTAATCTCTGTGGTGAAGCAAAGCGAAGGTTTGGAGGGAGAAGTGTGTTCATGCACTTACACTTTTTGTGACCACTTTAAAGTCGCATTAGTTTTGCACGATTGCAATTCTATTCAGACTAACGCCAAACTTGTTAAACCTATTTCATGAATAATATAAGGCGTGTTGTGGCTTGAAATAATTCTCAAATAGTAAAAGTAAACAAATCATTGGGGGTTTTACAAAATTTTGCATTTACTATCGCATTTATTACAAAACAATGATTTATTCAAACAAATTTACTAGAATGCAACTCTGCCATCACTTGACCAGCCTGTTTAAAATCGACAAATTGTTCAACCATTTTTAGGACACTTTCCTTCAGTTGAGCGTAATATTTGTTGATCAAATACATCAACTGGTTGTACTTTTTGTCACCCAACACGTTGTCCTTATATTTGAACACGAGATATCGCTTTAGTAGGTAGTGATATGAGTGGTACTGGTAACTGTAAGCAAGTTAGTTAGGTTACAAATTAATAATTTTTTAAAAACAATTCATTTACCTAAAAGTTTCAAGTTTTTTCAAATTATCACGCGGGGAAAACAAAAAATTGTGCAATTAGCTGAAAATTTATAAAAATTATGCGAATAAATAAAACATTTTATTTTAATTAAATACCAAATTTTTGGATCACGGGATCGTGCTCAATTTCCCGATCTAGGGAATCCAAAAAATAGAGCACAGTAGAATAAGCCATCATATTGTGGATAGAGTTCATAAGGAATCACAATTGCTTTATCGCCAGATTCATTCTGCAATTAAATATATTGTTAATATGAAAATTATTAAATAATTAATTTTGTTTACTTCAATCAGTGGAACTCCATTGAATTTGCTTTTATCTTGAAATGCGTATCGAGTTGTTAATAATTCTATATAAAACGGTTTCAACACAGTAAATTGATCGAGCCTACTCAGAGAGTTGTATGCGGGAAATTGTTTACAAAATTTAATGATCCTCCGTGCGTACAGTCCAAAATAGCTGTATCCCTGAGACAAATTCTGTGCACAGCCAACCACCGGAAGAGTGCTTTCATCTACAAAAATTTGCATTGCATTCTCAATGTCACCAATGTGGTGCCATTCGCTCTCGGACAATTCATTTGGACTTCTCAATGGGCTCAGTTCAACTATATCTTTGCTTAAATCATTATCTTCGAGAAGTATTGTACGAAGATTTGTTACGTTTATGGTATTCTGCTGTTTGGCTCTTTCAGCAGGGAAATCGCTTTTGGAGGCACAAATGTCTCGTGTTTGATCAAATGTCTCCAACCAGCGCAACTCCATGCCAATTTCGAAGCACTTCTTCAGTCGACACTTGGAGCAGCTCCTCCGTGTGGCAATGTTCATTTCACACTGCTCGGATAAATAGCATTTATATTTCTAAACAAATAAAATTAACAAGTTAAGCATATAGTAAAATATTTGCAAAATCAACAACAAACCCCAACATGACTCCCATTTCGACGGAAAAATATTTTGCAGCTATCACACGAGAGGCCGCCAAAATTGAATGCTAACATGTTAACAAGAAGTTAAATTGCTAAATTGTGCCACAATAATTAAAAATCGCTTACCAGTGGCTCTATCTCCACAAACACGACAAATTCTGTTGAAATTTGGAGTCATTGATTTAATTTCATTAGCAAAAACCAAATTTATTATTTAAGTGAGCACCCTAGCACATGAACGACGACATAAATAAGAACAACATGATAACGCACATCAACACGATAAAATTGCTAAATTGCATAGAGTGACTTGTGTTTCCGTGGGATACTGCTGATAATGGTGTATATCGTTGTTGTTATGCTTCTGCTTGCTCAAGGTAACATAACAGTAAGGTAACATTTGAGTTGAAATAGGCATCTTTGCCAAAAAGTAAAAAACTATTTTTTATTTTATTAATACTAAAAAATTTGGGGCTATTGTCACCAAATTACGGTAATGTGTTAGCTCCTTTTTCATAATTTTCAAATAGATGGGTTCTGCTTTAAGAATGCTCGTACATAGTTGCAATTTCAGTTGCTTTGGTGTTTTGTCTGTTGGCAAAATTTCGAAACTATCTAATATGTTGGCTATTCCCAGCTTGGCTTCCTTCAGTGCAAAGCGCATTCCCACACAGTTTCGTGGTCCACCGCCAAAGGGCAAATAACTGTACGGAATGATTTGACCACGATTTTCGGGCAAAAATCGATCCGATTGAAGCGCTCGGGTTCGGGGTGGAACTCCGCGCAGTGGTGAATTGAATAAACAGGAATGAAGACAATGTCTCCCTTTTGTAGGGTCAAATTGGCTTCCGGAATCGAGTATTCGTCGATGTCACACTCTCGATTGATCAGATTCACTGCAGGAGGATATTTGCGTAGTGTTTCGGATATGACCGCATCGAGGTATGGTAAGCCTTGCAGCGATTGATATTTTAGCTTAGGATCAGTTGCTTTGGCGCTTTGGATTTCATCGTAAAGTTTACTTTGCACGTCCTTATTATTGGCCAGTTCAAAGAGACAGTACGACAGTGTGGAGGCGGTGGTTTCGTAGCCAGCTACAAAGAACACGAGCGATTGTGCGGAGATTTCTTCTTCCACCAAAAATTTGGTTCCAATAATATCTTTGAAATAATCTTTCTCTTGACGCAATTCTTCATTGGCTTTAAAATCAATAGACAAAAAAGTGTTAGATTGAAGAGGAATTGAGCATTTTAAAACTCACTCGAATTGACATGATGAGCCTCGATTAAATCGTCTTTCTCCACTGTAACTTGATTGTCCTCGTGTTGAGCATTGAGCATCAATTGAAATAAATCCTGAGGAGATTTGAGACCTTGCTCCTTTTCCAATTTACGTTTTTTGATCAAATGAAGTGCCAGTAAAAAGAAAAATTCTGCACCAGAAAATGCAAATGGTCGTATCTTGACCAACTGTTTGTACAACTGCAGTGGTACCAGATGAGATATGACGAAGGTGACCATCTTGAGGTTCACTAATGAGCGAGCATTGGTCAGGAAGGCATTGTCTTCGCTGGCATTGGTGTCTGTGGCGAAGGCGCACTTTCCAATGGTGTCCATCGTGTACTTGGCCATTGTGTCATGGGCACTGATTGGCTCATTCTTGCTCGCAAGTTGATCAAGTGAGCCAATCATGCCACTGGTGCATTCGCTCATCAGCGCCTCCATCTTGTTGAGCTTGGATGTGGTGAACATTGGTGTGACAATCGATCGAATGCGCTTCCACTGTTCATCGCGAGCATCAATCAAGTTGTAATTGTCACTCCTGGTGCGTGGCTCAGTGCAGAAAGGCACTCGATTGCGAAATAGATGAAAGTCTCGCACTAGAATGCGTTTAATAATTTCCGGTTCGGCCACAACCAGCACCGGCGTTTGACCCTGAAATATTCCATACACTTTGCCATACTTTGCCATGAATTGTCCGTACAGCAGTGTAATTGGTCTAAAGACACTGAAAAAGTTTCCAATAATTGGATAGGCCGGCGGTCCGGGGATGCCTCGTTTGCGCCAATAATCATGATTGCGAGTTGAGTACCTAGAAGCGAAAAAATTGTGTTAAACCAATGATACAAACTACTGAAAAAAATTACAAATAGAAAAGGGAATCGAACCAAATATGATCCACCAAATGTAGGAATAGAGAAATGCAGAGAAAGGCAACATTGCGTCGAAGTTTTGAAATCATTAATTTGTTATAAAACTATATATATATATATTGTATACAAGCCATTTTATAAGCACACGGAAAAGACATTTGTTAGTAGGTTTAGATTATCACTTCAATTGAACAGCTCAAGTCAAATGCATTTGTTTGCAAGTTGCAGTTTTTTTCAATGATTTATCATAACAAAAGTACTGGTGCATTAGTGCACGTTCATTGAAGTACAAGTGCATTTGTACAAAAGAATACAGATGTACATATTACTCCAATACGGGTAGTGTGTAGTTTGACATTGACAATGTGTAAAGCTAATGTGTAGGCCTACTCACTGACTAACTAATCAGACAGACTGCTGTGCAAACTTAAGGATTTTTGCTCGATATTGTGCCAATGCAAACATGGACCTTGTTTGTTGGTTCATTTCTCGACCATTGGTCGCCTTCATGCTCTCTATTGGCGAATCGGGGGATATTCTCAACACAACCACAAGATACAACAATCCAAATGAGAAATATTGGCAGGATTATCAATGGTGTGATAAGACACCACGCCACCGCACTGACACAGAAAACTTAAGATAGACATTTCCTCCTACGTACTACTGGTAATTGATCAATTTTGCTTGGCAAGTTGTGCAAGAGATGGGTGGAGCGTTGAGGGGTTTTGAGTCTCAGCCCTAGTTATCAACTTGGATACCAAAAAATAAGTCTAGTATGAAGATGTGAAGTTTTTTGTGACTGCTGCACGGATGGTATTTATATCGCATAAATTTGTATCGCACAACAGAATCGCTCAATTGAACATTCATTTTTGAATTTAGAAAATAAATAATAAATGAAATTTTGGGATTCTAATCAAAGCCACAGAGTTGACGACTTAGGTTCCAGAGTTTTTCCGCATCTTCATCGTCGGTTGCATGAGCGGGTAGACTGGTTCTGATGGTACAGTTCCTGAGGGAAAAGATATTTTTCGAAGTAATGTTACAGCTAATCGGATTGTACTTACGAGTAATAAAATCCCGTCTGTAGGGCAACCCTCTCGTCGAATGCACAATAGAGTTGCGTTTGTGCGCCCTCTTCCGCAGAAATTTTCAACCATCCAGCAGCAAAATCTCTGAATCGATTGGCCCCAAAATAAATGTGCCTTGATAGTTCAGTCTGAATAATGCCCGGATGACAGGCATACGTGTGCACACCATGGCCCTGTAGCCTTTTAGCCAACTCTCGATTGAACAACACATTAGCCAGTTTGCTTCGTGCATAACCCGCCAAGGGTGTGTATATCCCGGTGAGTCCCAAATTGTCGAAATGCATATCTCCAAACAAATGCAAAAGTGCAGAGACATGCACAATTCGGGCACCACCAGAGGGGGCTGCTTTGAGTTTGTCCAGGAGAAGGTTGCTTAGGAGAAAATGGCCCAAGTGATTAGTTCCAAACTGAAATTCGTGTCCTTGTTTGGTGGTCCATTCGGGCGTCATCATGACTCCCGCATTGTTGATCAGTACGTCCAGGTGGGTGAATTGACGGTTGATCTGTTTGAGGAAAAAAGAAGAAAAAAATTATTTAAAAGATGCGTTTGAGAACAGTTTTTGGAATTGTTTGAGATATTATTTGGGTAACATTTTCGAGAATTAGTGGTTTAATGGTTTTTAGCAAAGTTTGGGAAATTATTTGGGGAACAAATATCAAAAATTATTTTGCAAATTTAATTCTCACCTGTTCAGCAGCTATTCTCACCGAATTCAAATCCGCCAAATCTATCAGTACCACTGTGAAGCTCTTCCTCAACTCTTCTCTGCTCAACCCTTTTTACAATATCATCCACCGCTTGTTTCGCCCTTCCCCCATCACGACATGCCATAATCACGTGAGCACCTTTACTAGCCACCACTTTGGCAGTCTCTTTACCAATGCCCGTATTAGCGCCCGTAATCAGCACAATTTTACCTGCTAAACTGTCGGGTAGCCGGGCATATTTGCGATACTTGTACAGACCTAGACCGTTGGCGATGTTAGAAAAAAATTCCAAGAAAGCTAGTAAAATACAGCGGAGTTTTTATGCGCAGGCGGTAGATAGCTCCATATTTGTTGGAAGCCATGGTTTTTGATTGGGGTTTGAATCAAATTTCGACAAAAATAAATCTTGCAGCAGGCTACTCAGTGAAAGTCATGCAATACAAATACAGAGAAAGTATGACGAGATAGACGTTTAAATAATGTTAAACAAGATAACCGGTTTTAATGATGATAACATAAAAATGAACAAACTTTGTACTTTTGTATATGACAAAATAATTGGCTTTGATAATAATGCATGAGCAAATAAATTTGTGAAGCAATTGATTGAACATGTTTGTGTTCAAATTATTTTTGAAATGAATCTATACAATTCAAATTCAATCTGATTTTTTATTTTTCAAATTCATCAACTGGCGACACACTATTTCTTAAATAAATTTGAAAATCGATTCATTCACATTCACATAATAACAAAACAACCAAAACCTTATCATTGAGAGAGATGAAATGAGTGGCAGAAGCAGTGCAGATAGAAGTCTGACTGCCTGCCACTTGTTTGTCTGACAGGCAATGCCTGTCATCTGCCTGCGCTGCCTCGAAACTAGGTCCTTTACGAAGAATCCTCCTCTCTCCCAATAATATTTGTGTGCGTGCTGTTCCCAGCGCGACAACCAGCGAAGATTGAGTCAAACATGGGAAGGATGGCTCCAAGATAGTATTCGACAAGAGCAGGCTGAGCCAGAATTGTAAAATCAAATTGTAAATACGAAATATCGTAATATCTTTCTTTATACTGTAATTTTTATTGTTTTTATTTTATGATATTCACAAACTACCAAAACTGTTTACCCCACCAAAACAGTTAAATCGACCCTGGTATGCCACTAATCTTTCAATTAATTAAATTAAATTAAATAATTCAAATTCAAATCAAATAAATTCAACCTTTGGGGAAAATTTTTGTAACACAACTTAAAGCAATGTAATTTTGCACTTGTGCAATTTGTTTTGTGAAAATGCTTTGTACTAAGGTTTCTGGAACTTGTAGAAATTGCAAATCTAGTTGAGTATACTTTAGTGCATTAGTACAAGTACAATAGTACAAGTGCAATAGTGCCACACAATCAAACTCTCCTGCCAACTTTATCTGCACAAATTAGAGATACAAATTTAGGTTTGATAACACACGCACCATCAAAATTATATTTGATTGCGGGATATCATCATAAGCAGTGTACAGGTTTGACTGCCAAATTGAGCACAAAGTATAGGCGAAACTAAACTTAGACCTAAAATAATATCAAAGTAAATGTCAAAGTTTAGTAAAAACTCTAATTAATAATCAAATTCGCATTTAAAAAAACATTGATTTTATTGCAAAATGTCGTGATAGATTAATTTAGAAACTGTCATTATCGAGTTTCATCTTAAACGAAATCTCCAAAAATAATAATAAAATTAAATGTTTAACAAATGCTTCCATTAACTAGAGTAATACAATGTAGCCAGCAAAAAATGTGTCCTTGAGTAATCGTAATCAAAATTCCGAACCAAACCGAAACCAAAACGGCCCTGCCTGAAATTTGATCTTTTCAACAAAATTAATTAAACACTAAAAATTTGCTAACTTTGGTCTAAAAGGCTATCCCCCAAAAATTGCCCCTCTTGGACAAAATTTATTTTTATACTATTTGAGAGAGGACTCTAGGGTATGAATAAAATAAATATAATTTGTGTCTTGGAACAACATATAGTGGCCATAATTCCAAAACCAAAACTTAAAATTAACGTATAGCTATACATGAACTATACTCAAGTTATTTATTTTTAATATTTTAAAGAATAGATTTGATAATGAATAATATTAACAAAACTATATAAAATGCGTTATTTTAGATAAAATTAATGTTTAAAATAATAATAGTTATCTAAAATGTTTCATCTGTAAAATCAGGTGAAAACGTTATTTTAAATCACAACAATGACTAAAAACTCATGTAGAGCTATACGTCAATTTCATGTTTTGGTTTTGGAATTATGGCCACTATATGTTGTTCCAAGACACAAATTATATTTATTTTATTCATACCTTAGAGTCTTCTCTCAAATAGTATAAAAATAAATTTTGTCCAAGAGGGGGCAAAAATTCCCAATGTTGTTGGGGATAGCCTTGAGAATTTTAATTAACGAGCCAGCCCGGCTTGTTGATTTCAATTAAATATGGAATGTTATAATTAGAGAAAATGTATACTCTCATAAAATAATATTTGCAATTACAAGCTAGAGAAAGTACAAGTATTTACATTTAACCAATACCCTAGGGGATGGATCGATTTATGCAAGCAGAATAAAAACAACAACACTCGTAGAGAATCTCTATTAGAGACGTTAGAAACGATGTTTTTTTGTTTAAGTAAATAAAGTGGTTTTACATTCACAACAGGGAGACGCTTATTTAATTATGGCTTGCACTGACATGTACTACAGTGTAGTAACTACACAAATGTGAAGTTTTGTTATGATGATAAATAGTGACATACAAGTACAAGTACATGTAATTGTGCGTGTTTGATGCTACTGAATGACATATATCACGGATGATTGACTAAAGGTAATTGATTTTTGTTTTTTTCAGGATAGGATGGTTGCCATCATTAAACATTCCGTGCAGAGTTTGAATTGAAAATATTAAAGTGAGGGTTTCACTTAAGAGACTGAATGAGAGAGAGAGAGAGTAAAGACGTGTTTTCTTTTGACAATTGAATTGCTATCTAGTTTAGAGTCATTAGATAGACAGACATTGGCAGAAATATTTTTCCTGAGCGTTCGTTCAAACGATATGTAAAGAAAGAAGAGATGGATGAATAAAAACGAAATTTTCCCACTTACGAAGCACATTGACCTTTGAGTAGACAATTTGCTTTTGAAAATGATTTTCATTGATTGTATACTATTGTGTAATGATATGATTTGCACTTGAACTAGACTGTAAATAGCATTGGTAGTATTGGTCACAAATTATGATTATGATTTGTGATGTCAATTCAAATTCAAATTGTGTCTACTCATGAAGCACTTGTAATGCAACAGCAAATTAAATCTGTTTCAGTGTGAATGAAATTTTTATTGTACATTACATTAAATGGATGTCTCCAAAAATAGCCCCCATTGGATATGGTTGAACTCTTTACTTTTCTATGTGGTTGCAATGTTTTTTCCCCATCGAAATTGTGTCAGACAAATCATCAAAATGCAATTTGCAAAATGATGAGTTCCAAAGCGGCACCAGAAACTAATCCATTATTTAATCACTTTTTATACAATTTAAAAAATAGAATATTCATGTTATTTTAATGCGATTTTATTTCATATTTCATAGAATTGAGCATTACAAAACTGATTTAGATTCAAGTTTGGTTAAATAACAATAAAAAAACGTTACTAAACTTGTTAAGTTACATTATTTATTAATTTTGCCATTTATTTATAAAATTTGGTTTCAATTTTACGGACTGTCGGGTGAAGCTTGAAAAGTGTTTTTTTCCGCCGAAAAATCATGAAAAATAAAGTAATAGATTTTAAATTCTGCTGAATTTAGCACAATATTGATTGCACAACGAGAATGCAAATGATGAACATAAACAGTGTACTGAAAAGTGAAAGTGAGTGTATATTTGTACAACATGCACAAGTTATCACCCTCCTGAGACAAAATTCCAATTAGTGTCATGTGTTTGTGTTCACAAGAGTTTTTGGATGTGAAACTTTTGTTTTATCATCCTTCGTCAGGCTTCATTACTCTGGATAGCTCAACCGCAATAATTCCCGTCGTAATTCACTCGTGTGGGTTCGGCCTTTCATATATCCACTCATCTGTGTAATACTGTTTGTGTGTATGCGAGCAATGTTCAAGTCATTTCTCTTTCGTATTCTCATTGGTGTCGTTTTCAACAAATTTTAAATCTATTTTCATTTGGAACTAAAATTTGACAATGTTAAAAATAACAATTTTATTTTTGTCTGTGCTCAGAATCTGTATAAAAGGAGTCGTTTTCATGCAAATTGTTTTTAATATTTGTGCTAGTTCTTCTGTTCGTAATAATAGTAAACTTACAAAACTATAAAAACAAAGAAACCACAATTGTGCCAATGAACGATAAAAACCAACAATTACTTGTCTAAACCAATCAAACTATGTCGTGTCTGTGGTGATGTAGCGCTTGGATTCAATTTCCAGGGCCTCTCATGTGAATCGTGCAAAGCTTTCTTTCGCAGAAATGTCACCAAAGAAAAGGTTTTGATTTTAAATAAGAAATTTTAAATGTTTTTTAAAAAATATTTTATTTTTTATTTTATTTTTCACCTATTAATAATCTGCCTATAGGATTTAATA
Source organism: Rhizoglyphus robini (assembly GCA_023373905.1). Lineage (NCBI taxonomy): Eukaryota > Metazoa > Arthropoda > Arachnida > Sarcoptiformes > Acaridae > Rhizoglyphus > Rhizoglyphus robini. The sequence goes on along the minus strand of JAKIJQ010000048.1, from coordinate 672,937 downwards.
TGCACAATGGAAAACAACTGTTTGGTGGAAAAAGAAACAAGAAAATTCTGTAGACGATGTCGAATGGACAAATGTTTTGCGATTGGCATGAAAAGGGTAATGTTTTTTTATGACCGACCTGGACCTAATTTGAAATATATTTGCAGGAATTGGTTAGGACGTTTCAAGAAAAATCTTCATTAGAAAATATTCCTGAAAGCATTAGCGGTAAAATATATTGTTTTGAATATATTTAGCATATCAACTAATAAATTAACAAACAAAAATTGTAGAATACAATCAAGAACTACAACCATACGACCTGAAGAGAATACACGAAATCGAGGTGGCGATGCGTCTTTTCCCCAATGAGAAAAATCTGCCTGTGGTTACTAATTCGAGTGATATGCTCTACTTGGCCAATTTGTCCGAACACTACGCACGCCGAATCATATTCTGCTTGAGAAGTATCGAAGCCTTTCGATGTTTGAATGCCAAAGATAAACTTCAACTCATGAAGTCATTCCACCCCGAAATGTCAGCCGTGCACATGTCCTTCATGTATGTGGAGCATAAAGATGGCGTTCTAATTGCGGTAAGAGGAATACAATTACAAATTTGATTTCAAAAAACAACCAAAATCTAGAACAGAAACAGCACGAGGAACCATTTTTGCCCACTTGGAACTGTCTGAAGCATCAATAGGTCACGCAAAGATATTTCGAAAATTTGCACTACCCCTTCGGGCTGTGATGGAGAACGATCCGACAATAAGAAATTTGGTTTGTATAATGAAACTTGATCATTTAATAATTTTAAGATTTTTAGTTATTTGCACAATTGTTGTTCAAACCAAGAGACTGCACAGAATTTCTTAAGTAATTTTTTTTATTAAATTAAATTACTTAAACAAGTATTTATTTCTTTATTATTAAGATATAACTACTCTTCATACATTCATCTATTGCGAAAATATCTCAGATATAAATTTAAACACACGGGCGAGCGACAATTCGACTCACTTATGGCAGTGCTGGGCAGTGTGGGCGAGACGAGCAAATTTTATGCTAATCTTTTCGAAAATGAATTTGCACCACACGAGTTGCACGAAGTATTGCGCGAACTTTACAATATTAAACTGTGACTTGGCTAATGATCTCAATCAATTTTATGTGTGTTGTGCTATTATTTGGTTTGGAGAAGTTTTTATACAATATCGGCTTTTTGCCATTTGTAATAAAGTTGTTTTTAGAGAATAGCAAAGTAGATTATATTGACGCTGTATATCAACAATTTTAAATGTTAAAAATTAAACTTATTGTTGGAAAGAAATCGTAGTCGGTTATGATCCTACTTGGTGAGCACAAGCATGAACGATCACAGTTTCGTTTGACATTTAAAACTGTAATTGAACAAACTGGCCTGTCATCTTTTGACTTTTTACGATTAATATCGATGAAACATATGAACAGTTTTATGAACTTTCTTAACCAATAGAAATAATTTGAACGAATTTATTGAGAATTGCAAAATTTAAGAGATATCGAAATTATTTTTCTTGAAAGCGCACATCTATTATTGATGCACTTCTTCGTTTCCCAGGTCAACAAGTTCGTCCAACATTTGATCTGTTGTACATCAGCACAATTAAAAATTGTCATTTATTCAGTAATTGTGATTGTCTTAAATGCTAAGCAAAACGTGACAAAAGTCCGAATTTTAAACGCGCAGAAGATAAAGTTTGATTAATTTAATCTATAGTATTTAATTAATTAATTATCAATAAAGCAATTATTATGTGAGTCAATATCTCAATTAGTGCTTCCAAAAATTAATTTAATTACTAAATTATTGATAAATCTAAATCTAATCCAACTATAGTATAAATTGTCTTCCAATGAGTAAATTGAACACCAATTGACTCAAAATGTCTGCTCGAACAACACTTTTCGTGATTGCCTTGATGGCATTGGCTGCTTCAATCTGTAAGATTTATTTTTGAATAGCTTTCTTTAATTGACCCAAACTCAATTGTACTCTCTTTACTCACAGCTTGCAATCAAAAACGAAGCATCCCATGCCAATGGTACGCATTGTTTGGGGGCCGAACTGCCAACGGAGATTTGTATGACGCTTGGGCCATGACCGGTGCTCATCCAACACTTCCCTTTGGAACGCAAGTCAAGGTTACCTATGGATCGCATGAACAAGTGCTCACCATCAATGATCGACCAAGGAAGAATGACGATCTAATTATGGTGACCAGCGGTGTTCAGGCAAAGCTTCACCTTCCAAGAGGAGTGATCGAACAGTGTACAATTGAGTACTAATGTAAAGATAATTTGGATTGTCAAAAAACATCTAAAAATGATCACTTGAATCATATATGATATATTATTATATTAAATATATTTGTGCAATTTTCTGGTAGATTTTTTTCTGACCTCACTGAAATATTAAATACCAAAAAATTTTTAACAAAATAAATGATAAATTTAATTGAGCTTTTAGTCAAGAGTCTTCACCGAAGACTCTGCATTGACTCGAAATTGACTCTCTAAGAACTGCTCAAGAAAACGTATGTAGGGTCAAAGGCTATTTTGCGTTTGGTAAAAGTCTGTAAAATAATTCAGCTAAACTAAAGTTCTACGGTATAGTGTATAAAAAAAGTCCACGTAATATCACAAAGTGTTTTTGAATCTCAAAGATTGCTTCATCAATGCGATAGTGGACTGTTGCTATCGATGATGTGACGGATGGTGCCGATGCCACTCGACAATGTTTTGTGCGTCAATTACTCAATATAATATATCGTCGATTGACACAACTTGATATTCGACAGCCCAAAGGGACATTTCATGGACTTTTTTTGTAGTTAACTGTAGAACTTTGTCAAACAGTCTTAATTGAATTAGGCAATGATTTGCCTGATTTGAGCTTTTTTAAGATTATAAGGTGATTATATAGATCATAATCGCCAGATCACATAGGGCACAATTGTTGCAAATGCAACAGAGCAAGCCGAGTTCGATCGAACTTTATAGCCTTGCGTTCAAGTTATTTCCTGTGTGACTGCCCGCATGCATTCGTCACAACATTATCTAATATATTTAACAAATAACTTTTAAGGTATAAGTAAAGATCGTACTAGAATGCATTAATCAATCAATAAAATTAAAATGTGCCAATCTAAATGTGCCTCGTTGGCACACAATTTCGAAACATGGAGCTTTGTGTGTAATTTCTATATTTATATCGTAAACTAGACCCAAAAATAAAATAGTGTTTTGGGTATATAAGCTCACGACTAGTGCATTATTAACTTCACACACAGAAAGTACTTTGAAATTGACAACCACTTTTCACCACAATTACCATTACTAATCCTAACCAATCGCAAAACGCAAAATGAAAGTTTTCGTAGCACTCGTCCTTGTGGCTCTTGTAGCCATTGCTGAGGGACGATCTATCCAAGTCCGCGACCGATCCAAGTCCGATCTGATATTCCGAGCCAACGCTTTATTGACGCAAACTGATGCAGCTATCAAATATCTCAACAATTCATCGATTTACGATTATTTTGTTTTTGCTTACCGTCTTCGATTACAAGTTGGGCCCATCGAGAATCTGCTCACAAGCTTGGAGGGAGTCCCTGACATTGTCCAGTTGCAGCGAGAACTGACCCAAGCTCTGGATGAATTGAACGACCAATTGACCCACATCCGTAGTGTAGTCCCACAACTTCCCGCCGTTTAAAACCCTAAAACCAGTCAACACAATTTCCCTTTAATTAAAGTATAAACACTTAAAATGTTATTTTCAAATTGATCAAATAAAACAAATTCTATTAATTTGAGATAGTGTTCAAGTTTTTTTTGAATAAAACTTGAACACAAAGAATAAAATGCATATATTCCAATAAGCACCGCATTGTTTAATCCAATGAACGGCAATCAGTCCAGTCCTAACAATTGTAGTTTCTCGATTGTCATGGGAGTTCGTTATATTGATTTTAAATTCAATGCCATTGGTGCTGCTGATAAACAAAAGTTTAACTTTATTAAGGGAGTCAATTATTAATTTGTTATCGAAACGAGCTAATGACTTTTTTTCGAATGCTAACTACGTATATTGAAAAAGTGTAATATAGCAAGTTTGAAATTACTTTTCTCGAAGGCCTTCATTTATTATTGACAATTGTTCTACGCTTAAAGTTGAAAAAAAACTTTAAATATTTGTTTAGTCAATTGTATCGAATATTGTATTATCATTTCAGATGCAGTCGAGCAACTCATCGAGAAAACAAAAATTCTAGAAAAAGTTAATATGGAAATAGCCATTCTACTCCGCCAGTATTTCACCTCAAAGATTGGGCATATGATTGATTTTACAATTCTATTCTTTGTCGCCTTGTTCAACCGAATCTATAAATTGGCCACAATTTTTAAAGTCCATATTTGTGAATTCTACTTTGACCTTGATGAAATTAAAGACTGCAATACACTAGAAGAAATATCCGACTTGAAGAATGCCCGTCTGTTTTATCACTTTTCCGCCACATTTCCTTGTCTCAAAGTAAATGTACACTTTTTACTGCCTGTTTTGGTGATGCTCTACTTCGTATTGGACTCTTTTTTACATTGTATTCATTCGGCATGGTGGACAGTACTCTTCAAGCGGCATGCCAAAACTTCTCACTCACCGAATGTTTTTGGACATACTTTGGAATATAAGTGACATCATTTTTGGCACAGGTGAAGTGAAACAATCACTTCTCTATCTCTATCTTTGCCAAGAGCCCAATGTCAATGCAAACTACTATTTCATGTTTGCCGTCTGGAACGAGTCTCTTCAGAAGCGTACAATCTATTACAGGGGAAAGTGTACGCGCTTGTGTACCTCATATGTGCTCTCATTTTATGATTCTATAATTTTGCTTTGTTTAATTAGATTGGAAACAGGACAAATCAGACGGGATTATGAAGAAGCGAACAGAATTGAGGCGAATCTACTCTGCAGTTATGGTGATGTCGTTTGCGATGACATATTTCACGTTTGTTGGCTTTCATCACATCAATGGAGACAACTGTACGCTGAGGAATGTATGGCTTTATTTCTATTTTAGCCTCTTTACATTTTACGGCTCTTATGGTAAGTGTGGTTGTTGTTGTTGTTGTTGGCATTTCAAAAATCATATATGATAAAAAATCTAACAAATTGCAGCTCTTGTCTATGTCGCGTTTTACTTTCATCTGGTCACCAGTTATATTCAATTTAAACAACAGACTAAACTAGTTTTTGAACCAGCCTGCGTTATGGAGCCCTCTTGCTTTCTTATTTTTCAAAGATAAATAACGCCGTTGGCGTAAAGTCGAAGCGAACGGTATAGGAGATAGAAAATGTTTTGCGAGATTATCTATTATTATTATTATAAAAAGTACCTGTGAAAGCATCGTCGCCGATGCCAAAAATGATTTTTACTACCAAATGAATGACGACGAATTTGATAATTTATTCAATTAAATTGACTCTATGTATATATAATTTTTCCCCTACTAATAAAGTTTTGATTTATTATTATTATTAGTTAGTTTTCACCTACCCTCCCACTTTACTTCATTGCCAACGTTAAACGTCTACCAACTAAACTGTGCCAATTTTCAATTAGTTATTTCCCACCTACCCTCCCACTTTACTTCATTTCCAACGTTAAACGTCTACCAACTAAACTGTGCCAATTTTCGATTAGCTATTTCCCACCTACCCTCCCACTTTACTTCATTGCCAACGTTAAACGTCTACCAACTAAACTGTGCCAATTTTCAATTAGCTATTTCCCACCTACCCTCCCACTTTACTTCATTTCCAACGTTAAACGTCTACCAACTAAACTGTGCCAATTTTTCGATTAGCTATTTCCCCACCTACCCTCCCACTTTACTTCATTGCCAACGTTAAACGTCTACCAACTAAACTGTGCCAATTTTCGATTAGCTATTTCCCACCTACCCTACCACTTTACTTCATTGCCAACGTTAAACGTCTACCAACTAAACTGTGCCAATTTTCGATTAGCTATTTCCCACCTACCCTCCCACTTTACTTCATTTCCAACGTTAAACGTCTACCAACTAAACTGTGCCAATTTTCGATTAGCTATTTCCCACCTACCCTCCCACTTTACTTAATTTCCAACGTTCAACGTCTACCAACTAAACTGTGCCAATTTTCAATTAGTTATTTCCCACCTACCCTCCCACTTTACTTCATTGCCAACGTTAAACGTCTACCAACTAAACTGTGCCAATTTTCAATTAGCTATTTCCCACCTACCCTCCCACTTTACTTCATTGCCAACGTTAAACGTCTACCAACTAAACTGTGCCAATTTTCGATTAGCTATTTCCCACCTACCCTCCCACTTTACTTCATTGCCAACGTTAAACGTCTACCAACTAAACTGTGCCAATTTTCAATTAGTTATTTCCCACCTACCCTCCCACTTTACTTCATTGCCAACGTTAAACGTCTACCAACTAAACTGTGCCAATTTTTCAATTAGTTATTTCCCACCTACCCTCCCACTTTACTTCATTGCCAACGTTAAACGTCTACCAACTAAACTGTGCCAATTTTCAATTAGTTATTTCCCACCTACCCTCCCACTTTACCTAAGTGCCAACGTTAAACGTCTACCAACTAAACTGTGCCAATTTTCAATTAGCTATTTCCCACCTACCCTCCCACTTTACTTCATTGCCAACGTTAAACGTCTACCAACTAAACTGTGCCAATTTTCAATTAGTTATTTCCCACCTACCCTCCCACTTTACTTCATTGCCAACGTTAAACGTCTACCAACTAAACTGTGCCAATTTTCAATTAGTTATTTCCCACCTACCCTCCCACTTTACTTCATTTCCAACATTAAACGTCTACCAACTAAACTGTGCCAATTTTCGATTAGCTATTTCCCACCTACCCTCCCACTTTACTTCATTGCCAACGTTAAACGTCTACCAACTAAACTGTGCCAATTTTCAATTAGCTATTTCCCACCTACCCTCCCACTTTACTTCATTGCCAACGTTAAACGTCTACCAACTAAACTGGGCCAATTTTCAATTAGCTATTTCCCACCTACCCTCCCACTTTACTTCATTGCCAACGTTAAACGTCTACCAACTAAACTGTGCCAATTTTCAATTAGTTATTTCCCACCTACCCTCCCACTTTACTTCATTGCCAACGTTAAACGTCTACCAACTAAACTGTGCCAATTTTCAATTAGTTATTTCCCACCTACCCTCCCACTTTACTTCATTGCCAACGTTAAACGTCTACCAACTAAACTGTGCCAATTTTCGATTAGCTATTTCCCACCTACCCTCCCACTTTACTTCATTGCCAACGTTAAACGTCTACCAACTAAACTGTGCCAATTTTCAATTAGTCTTGATAGTGGTTCAATGTTTTGAACAGATAGTCAACAATATGCAATTTGGTCCAAGGTAAATACAATCACACCTACGGTGTGAATCACAGCACTCCAGTAGGTAGATGTGTTTGTCACTGCGCATCCTCTTTGCGCACAGCGGGCGCCCGGCTCGGCGTGTGTGCTTATCTGTGTCATACAGCCACTGTTGACACTCTGTCCCTACACATTTCTTTACAAAATTCGCATTTCCGCTGTACTTTTTTACCTTTGACCAATATGGCCCCAAAACTATACAGCACATCTACACCACCACCAGAACATTGTGTTAAATTTTTAGACCGATCCATGCAGTCGTTTTCGATGAGTCGATAGCACAAGAAATGCCATTCTCCCAAATTTTTGGGGTAGAATCGTCACTCACTATCTCTCTCACACCCTCGCTCCGCTCGGGTGTTCGTTCGTCAGTTCGCTCCTCTAATTAAACAAAAATCAATTCGCTAATTGCCCAAATGCAGTCACTAGGAAAGCAAAATTCAACCAAAAGAAAATGGAAACGTTTTTGCATATGGAGAAAATTTTTTGCATGCAATCGGAAAGTGTTGTCCCTTTTTCAGCGAACTACACGCGTACAATCAATTTTGGAGTTTCATTCTGACGGACTATGTGTTTGGTTATGTGGTGACAATTTGCTTCTTTGGGCATGCCTTCCTATTTAGCCCTGCCAATTCGCTTCTCATGAAGTCGTTTAGTCTGTTCTTCTCAATTCAATTCTTTGTTACCATCATGTTCATCACAAATGAGTGCTCGTGCATTGTCCGCAAAAAATGTTCTCATTTACAAGGCAAACCGAAAGTTCACCTACATTTATTCGAAAATCTTTGAGCCAACATATGCACAACTGCTCATGGTATGTATGTGTCTGAAAAAATTTAAAACAATTATCAAAAATTATTAAAAAATAAAAAACTATCAAAAAGTTTTTTCAAAAATTTTTAGCTCAGCAAAATTGTCGCCAACTATAAGGGCGCTCGAGTTGGTTTTCGATACCTCAACAACGGCATCATAGATTCGAGAATGTTTGAAATTGTAATAATTATTTGTGCTTTAAATTATTTTGATTATTTTCCAAATTATTTTCCATTCCAATATTAGCTACTACTCTCAATTTCGGTGTTGTTTAGGAAGGTTTTCAGAAACAATATTATGGGCGAAGACTATGTTGGTTAATGTTCAAATTTAATATTATAAAAAATTAATAAAATTTTAATTGTTCATATTTGAATCAGCATCATTCGTCACATCATCGATAGCATCAATCGCGACAACAACAATGGAAATCGAAATGATAGCAGCAATATTTAAGATCCTATCAGTAGCAGACTACATTACAACTCGATAAAATAGCTTGCGTTGCATTCTAGCATTATCTTGTTCTATCGCACTATTAGTGCATTAGTACTACTTAACGATAAAAAAAACCCTATTTATAAATTAACTGAGTGTGAGATGTATATGTGCAGTTCAGAGGCCAAGGGGCCTACTCAATTTTGGCGAAATTGAGTTTATGATTAAAAAAAATGTGTTGAATTTATGTTGATTTCTTCGAAAAATGTCCATTTTGCCAAAAAATGAGTGAAATTGGCCTCAAAATAGCAATAGCTTTTTATGGCTTCTGAATAGAATTCAATATCTTTCATAGGCTAAAAGGGCTAACTCCACTTTATTCACGTGTAATGCTAAAAGATAGCGTCATATTACGACGACCCTAATCAAATAGAATTTTGAATCCTTTTTAAATGATTTCCTTTATTTTTAAGGCACCACTGAATGTCATTTCTCATGATTGTGACACATTGACGATACAATTTGAATTTTGATTATGAACTTAGGTGAATGTCAGCATTAAATCCTAAACCCATTCACCAGGAGAGTGCTGATTATATTCCGGATTTATTTTAGATTAGATAAGAAAATGTCATTTAATTCGAATACCGTTTTTACTTTTGGGCTTAAAGAAAACTTTCTTATTTCCAATGTCGACCGCATTTACATACAGGCATATTACAAAAGACATTTGCCCTACTGATTTGGTTGTCATTCTTTAAATCAATAAATTCACTTTTAATTTTAGCATGAAACTAAAATTAAAAGACCATAGAAAACTTTTTTCTGCTTGGTCAAATGCATAAAAGGCTAAAATTTGCAAGAAGATTATTCGGTTGTTCGACTGTTATACGGCATAGAAAGAAACAAAGAATACTTTTTGTAGTCAACCGTAGAAACTTGCCAAACACTCTTAATTGAATTAGGCAATGATTTGCTTGATTTGAGCTTTAAGATTATAAGGTGATTATTCGATTAGATCACATGGGCACAAAGTCTTTATTTAACTTATAACTTTTAAAGTATATGTAAAGTTCGTTCCTAATTCCACTAATCAATCAACCAAATTAAAATGTGACCGTTGGCACACAATTTCGAAACATGAAACCATGGAACATCTTGTGTGCATTTTCTGTATTCATATCTTAAATTAGACCCAAAATAAAATAGTGTTTTGAGTATATAAGCTCACAACTGATGCATTATTAACATCACACACACACAGAAAGTACTTTGAAATTGACAACTACTTTTCACCACAATTACCATTACTAATCGAAATTAATCGCCAAACGCAAAATGAAAGTTTTCGTAGCACTCGTCCTTGTGGCCCTTGTGGCCATTGCTGAGGACGATCTATCCAAGCCCGCGACCGATCCAAGTCCGATCTGATATTGCGAGCCAGTGCTTTATTGAAGCAAACTGCTGCAGCTATCAAATATCTCAACAATTCATCATATTACGGTTATTTTGTTTTTGCTTCACGTCTTCAAACCCAAGTCGGGCCCATTGAGAATCTGATCAGTGCCTTGGAGGTCGTCCATGGCAATGCTCAGTTGCAGCGAGAACTGAGCCAAGCTCTAGATCAATTGAACGACCAATTGACCCACATCCGTAGTGTAGTCCCAGAACTTCCCATTGCTTAAAACCCTCAAACCTGTTAACACAATTTTCCTTTAATTAACGTAAACACATAAAACGTTGTTTTCCAATTGATTAAATAAAACAAATTTTATAAATTTGTAATGTTCTAGTTCTATTAAATAAAAATTGAACATAAAGAATAAAATGCATATGAACATTTTTTGTTGTAATACATCGAAGAAACTTGGTCACAGACTAAACTCTGTGCAAATGTCCAATCAGTAGCTGACTCGATTGCAGCTCACCAAAATAGCGAGAGTTGCTTGCTCAAATTATCTTGTTCTATCGCACTAATTAGTGCAATAGTACTACTTGCGATAAAATATCATTATCGATATCAAACTATCATTAAATCAAACATTTGATTTGCCTTATCACCAAATGTCGTTTCCTTCCGGTGATCAATAATAAATAATCGTTAAATATTTACTAGAAATTCAATTTTTAAAATTAATTAGTCATTTAAACTTAACTTTTGAAATTTGAAATAACAATTTTAAAACACATACTCGTGACTCTCTAATCATTAATAATGAATAGTTTGTTAATTGATTTTTTCTGTTTGATAGAGAAGCTTCCAAATGCATTCGTTGTTGAGACTTTTACTTTGTCAAACACATAAAGTATTACAAAGAATCCTAAAAAATGGAGAACAAACAAATGATTACCCAAATTATTAAATCAACATGGAAGCAATTGGTGTTGCATGCAAACACTGCAAAAATGCCTGCCATATTTGTTACGAAAAAGATGGTGCAACAGCCCGAGCCAATTAAATTGCATTTCTATCTTCCTCTGGCGGTGATCGGTTATGTCCTACTGTACGGTGTCGTGTTTCTGCACTACGAATCAACTGGAAGTTTGGATTGGCACGAATGGCCAAACAGTCCGTACATCTTTTTGCACCAGTTAGCCTATAAAGCCATATGGGCCCAGTGCGATTTGGTGATTGTCCTTAACATCCTGGAAACAATTTTGGTTTTTATGTTCTTGATCAGAACGGCATTAATCACTCGAATGTATTTGCTTTATGAGCATAAAGACAAAATTTGCATTGGAGAGAATGCTTTTCTTTCGGAGGATGTTCAAGTTCAGCTGATTCGATTGAAACAAAAGATCAATTTGATTTGCCGCATTTTCAATCTCTATCTCACAGCAATGGCAGTCATTTCATATGGCCATGTCTACATCAATTCTGTGTATTCCCTCAATGTTGGATCTCTTCTTTTCTGGATTATCGTAATGCCCTGCTATGGATTCTACACTGCTTATGGTAAGTAACAACAGTTTACAGTCACAATTTGGCAAACTACGAACTAGTATTTTGTTTTCAATGTAGCTTTTTCAATTCAAATTTCGCTTGTCTTGTATTTGCTCAGTGAAATCATTCGAATTCGACTTCAATTTATTCACAAAAAATTTGTTAAATTGAACCAAAATTTTTGCTCACCAAAGTCTTTTCCTCAAGTACTGGCGTTTCAAGTGTCTCAACCGCGAGTTGCTCCACATATGCGGCCAAACGCGTGAATATGCTCGAGCCTGTCGCTGGAGACTTAGTATCATGTTTCCCAGTTTCATTGCCTTACAGTGCTACTTTATGTATGTTGTTTGTTTTGTTTCAAGCGAAAGAGGACATTTCAAGGCACCGCTGCTGAGCACAGTTGTGCTGTTCAATTTGCAGATGCTTTGGTTGATTGAGAAGTGTGCTTCTCTCACCATAAATTTCTCTAGAATTGAGCAAGAAAATCAGAAATTTTGGTTGAATTTCATTAGAATTTACAAACGATACGAATGCAGATGTATTGGAAATTTGATTAAGGTGGAAACACTTCAAGCACACCGCCGATTGCATCCCTATGCGTTCTGTGTGTTTGGAAAGGGTAGAATTACCTCCAAAACGTATGATGTGGTAAATATGCCAATTGGTAATTGGAACAAATTGTTAATTTTTATTTCTCAGATCCTTTCTTATATGAGCGCATTCTTTTTGTTTGTGATCAAAAATCAATATGGATAAATTGAGATTGGAGATAGTTGCAGTATCAATCGAACCCAACGATCTCAGTGAGACATAGATTGCCAGGCTTAACGCTGAATCTTACTGTAACAATTAGTCTCTGATTCAACATACAGGCGCTCCTCATAAAACTGACAACTTACTTTGCCTGACGAGGCCAGCCTCGGTGGCTGTTGGAGGTAGCGCCATCTAGTGAGAACTTTGTCCGAGCTAACAAACACTTGTCAGTTGTAACGGTCATTGTGCCGCTGGCTGCTTGTTTGCCATCACTGCAGTCAGTTTCAGCAGCGACTTTTGAGCATTACTGTTGATTCACTATTTCTGCTTTGATCTCTCCTTGGTCGCTTCTTTTGTATCTCTTTTTGTGAAACTGTACGAAATGGCTCGAAAACGATCACATGGACCCGCGAAAGCGAAGAATAACAAGAAGAATAAGGCTCACAACGAAAATTCTCCTCCGTCAACGATACAATCTCTCGATGAGCAGTTTCAAACGATGTCTCGCAAATATTTTCCTCTTCAGAATATTTCTACCAATCCATTGAATCCAGTTCAAAGCACTCCTCAACCATGTTTTGATTTCCTACCGAAAGTCACCGAAACGAAACGAAATAACGAAACAGGTGGACAGGCTTTCTGTGCCGGTGGTTCTGGGCATTCTGGTGAACAAGTGTTGAGTTCAGACGGACAAAAGAAGGAATCAGACCAAATTGTTTCGGAAATGTTTAAACAGACCAAAGAAAATACTGAAATTATTGATCGTTCTGTCCGAGGTTGTGATTGGCCATCTGTGCCACAGTCTGTAGATCAAATTCTCTACGGAGAGTCACAGTCTGAGTTTCCAGAGTTTGAACCTGGCCCGCCACTACAGCAGCTCCTTCCTTCTTCTCTATTGCAACATCCATCGATGAGTGTCACTACCAAGAGGGCAAAGAAGAAGAAGACGAAAGTGTCCGGAAAAGCCGCAACAGAAAACAACGAAAATAGCCACAAAGTGAACGGCCGATTGCCAATACTAACCAAACGACAGATCATTGAGGAATGTAACAAGTCTGAAGCGGAACACGGCAAGGCAGAATTTACTAAGATTGCGAACAAATATGGCGTGAAAAGGCAATCAGTCTGGGCGTTGCACAAGAATCAAGACAGAATTTTGAAACATTTAGTTCGCAATCCGTACTCAAAAGCAACGGTACATTTATAATTTAATTATTTAGCTTTGTGTAATTTGTTATTTACTCTCTTCAAGGTGATCTCAGCCAAACGAAATCCAATCATTGAGATAATGGAGGACACGCTGATTTTCTGGATTGACTGGATGCTATCGAATCGAGCTCGACTGTGCAAACTGTTGATCAAGGAGAAAGCTCGCGAAATTGTCTCGAATTACGAAAAGCAACTCGACTTGAATGGTACGACCAAGTTTGAAGCCTCAAATGGTTGGTTTTATTTGTTCTGCAAGAGAACTGGCTTGAGAAGTATCAAATGTACAGGCGAGTCTGCTTGTGTCGATCTAAGCGTGGTCAACAGTTTCGTGGAGGAGATGGCCAAAGTGATCAAAGAAGAGGGCTATCACCCGAAGCAAGTGTTCAACGTTGACGAATTGGGCCTTTTCTGGAAGCTAATCTCTGACATCACTTATGCACCAGGTTATACAAAGTTTGTTCCTGGTTCGAAGAAGGCCAAACAAAGAGTGACCATGATGATAGGTATGACAAAACAAATATTATTCTAGGTTGTTTATCGTTATCTCTATCTCTAGGTTGCAATGCATTTGGCGACTTTCCTCTTAAACCGATTCTAATTGGTCACTCTAAACGACCACGCGCTTTCTCCCATGCTGGCATCAACAGCGAAGACCTTCCATTTATTTATCGCTGCAACAAAAAGTCTGCCTGGATGACCACTTCCCTCTTTCGAGAATGGTTCAACGATTACTTTGTTCCAGCTGTTATGGATTATCTCGAAAAAGAAGGTCTGCCCAAGAAGGCCCTCCTCATCCTTGACAATGCCCCTGTCCATCCAAAGGACATTGCAATCGATCATCCCAATGTAAAGGTCCTCTATATGCCTCCCAATTGTTCCTGTTTGCTTCAGCTAATGGACCAAGCAGCAATCAAGACATTTAAATCTTATTACGTTAGATCAACCATGAAGGAGTGCAACCGGGCATTGAGTGAGCAGCATATCATCCCAGAAGAATTCTGGAGACAGTTCACTATATTGGATTGTATAAAGTATGCTAACAATGCGTGGCAGGAGGTGAAACCGTCTACTTGGCGAGGTTCATGGAAAAAAGTATGGCCAAGCATTGAAGAGGATTGTGCCATGTATGAACAAGCCGATTTGTCCAGTGATTTGGAAACCGAACTAAACGAGAATATGCCTGATTCGCTTCGAAATGAAGCATTTTACAAATTGAACCTCGAGATGTGCACCGATGAGATTGACTACGAAGAGCTCACTTGTGAACAGATAATGCACATTAAGGAAAACGTGGATCTGGTTGCTCAGGTGGATGGCTCGCTGCTGGAGAAGATAACCGAAATTGAGTCTCAAAACAATTTGGACGATTCTGGCGAACAATTCGGCATGAACATTGCCATGGACGATGCCCAAGATTGTGTCCAAACGGTGGAAGAGAAGGACGACGAAAATCTCGGCGATTCTTTCGAATCAGCGAATTGTACTGCAGTTGAACACGGATGTGGCTGTCGAATCAACTGTGCCCAACACTCCATCTTATTGTTATCAAAAGAAATCCACCAAAAGGCATTGCAATTTCAGTCAAAACATAAATTCGATGTTACAATATCAATCAAATGTAAAAAATAATATTAATAAATGACTATTGTTGGTGTTTTGTTAATTAAATGAATCTGTCAGTCAAACTAAGTCTCTTGTCAGGGACAGTGAGTCCGCCGTCAGTAAAACCAAGTCTCGATTAGCGTGCAGTAAAGCTAGCGAGGGAGAGAGAAAAACAAGCTCTTTGTGTAGAAATAGTGCGGCTATTTCCACATGAACTACTTGTCTACTCAAACAGTTCATTTTTCAGACTTGGCTTGCCTGACAGCTTTTTCTCCCGCACTTGGTCAGGCATATGAGTACCTACTGTATATCCAGACAATCATATAGTCTCTCAATTGTTCCGATTGTTTTCCGACAGACTGTGCAAGTTGTGTTTTTGCGAAAATAGGTTTATTTTGATTTGCACTCAATAGATTGCAATTTTGTTGATTAAAAAAATTAATCTATTTACATCAAGGCAATTACGCCAAGGCCATCAAAACAAATTAATCGTGCTTCGCTCAATGAAGCAAAAAGGATTACCAAAAGTAGGGTAGAACTCATAAATTTCATTTTCCATTTCTGATTTAATAATTTAATTAATTAAAAAATCATATTTAATAATTGTTTAATATTGGATTTATATATTGACCAGATTTATTGTATATAAACATCAAATGCCCTTGCTGTTTTATTTTTAAAAAAATTAAGTGTTATAATTGTTAGAAATTATACAAATTTTTAAATGTTTGCTTTTACAGAATTTGTCAATTAAACGGGAGCAAATCGAACAACAAAATGGCCGTCCAATTGCTCCAAATTGGCTTTTGCAGTGAGTGTAATTCTCTGAATATGCTCACCCCAAAACTGCGTCAACTTGTGATCTCCCTCCAGAGATCGATTCTCAACCTTCATGTCAAACAAATTGAAATCGAATTGCATTTTCATGTTTACCTTATTTGCCTCATGCAGCCTCAAACCATAACCAGTTGACTCTACCTGTAGGGTTGAACTCAATATAAAGTGCAACTGTTGTGGTGCGATGAATTTATCTAACTGAAATTGATCATCAATTTGAATCACATTGTTGGTCGGATTGAAGTGTATCGACCGAATCCACTGTTTGACATGACTGTTGGCTGGGTAGGTTGGGGCAATGTCCGATGAGAAGATCGAGCCTTGATTGTTTGCTAAATTGACTAGTGAAGTGTTGTGCGACCTGTACTGTGCTCCTTCCTTCTGTTGAACTCCATTGATAGTGGGACAGTTGTGATACTGTGACTGCATGTAGAACAGTTCGTATCGATGGCTGCTGAAGGTTTTCGCTGTGTAACCACCCACGCCAATGTCAATCAAAACTGGGTGGCCATTTTGGTAAAGGATGAAGCTGCCAACGTCATTGTGATTGTGACTTTCATCTAATTTGAACAACAAAATTGATCAACAAATGATATCAACAAATAAATACAAAACTTGCCATTAGTTCCAGCTTTTGCAGCTAAAAATAAATAATTATTCAAATCATGATGCAGCCGAGCAGTGATCACTTGAATATCAGGCATCCAGGCCAACTCTGGTTCGGGGGCAACTGCTTTATAAGATTCAATTTCACGGTGCAATTGAACAAAATTGAAGAATTCATTCAGTGTTTCGTGATCATTTGTGGTTTCAATGTAGTACGAATGACTTTTCGATTGGACAAACTGTAACAAATAGGCTGAATAGTGTTTCAGCAGGTCATCGTTGAACATTTGGCCAAATTTCGCTATCAATTGTGGTGGATAATTGTTCACGGGAATTGAGTCTGCAAAGTTGACATACCAATTCTGTGTGATGTGCATATTGTACGAGTAGGAGACAATCTTTCTTATTAGAGTTGTTTCTGTAAAATATTTTGCTGCACTCTCACCAAAAATCATTTCGATTGCATCGAGATATTCAAGCAGTCGTGCAGTAGAGACTTTCCAGTAGTTGGCCCCCTCATCACTCGCACCATCATCACCGAATTTATCCAAGAAAACATCAACCGAATATAGGGTCTTGTTGAGCACTCTATTGAACAGTTGAATGTCTTCGAGTGTGAACAGAGCAGCTTTGAGAATGTCAGCATTGATCATCATGTTCCAGTTGTTGATCTTTGTGGCACTGTTTGCAAATGCCCAGGCATAGTCCTTTGAAAGATAGTCTTCAAACACTCGATGCTTTAGTTCGTAGTCGATTCTCTGGTTAATCACAGGCGAAATGTGATCCAACTGATCGCCAATCAACAGTCTGATCCAACCGAGCAGTTGAATCTCTTTGGCCACATTGAGGTCAATGCAATTTCGGCCAGGCAAAGGTAGATGATCGCTAGTACCTTGAAAGTGCAGAGAATCTGGTGCACACCAAGTACTGGTCTCCATCAACATCCAAATGCCATTGACAATTTCATTCAAGTACTTTGTACTGTTCTGATTTTGTTCCTGCTCCAACAGATGTCCAATGAAAAGGTGCACCAATCGGTTTCGATGGGCAAACATCACAGGTGTGTAGTTGAATCGGGAGTTTGTTTTGAACACTTCCATAAAGGAAGTCGCTGTACGCTGGGGGTAGTGACCTTTCAGGGCATTCTCAGCTTGTGCCAACAATTCCATCTTGACAGTTTGGGACAAAGCCTTTAAACTGGCCAGCGTTTTCACTTTGAATTTCACTCGAGACTGTTCAATTTCTCCAATTGATTTAGTTTGCTTCCCAGCAAATTTTGAGACCAACACTTTTCGATCTTTAAATTTTGCACAGACAAGAACAACTGCTGACACAGTCAACAACATGAGCGGTAGTAACAGTTTCATTGCTGAGGTTGGTCAATTGGTAAAACAAAATTTGATTTGTTATTAAAAGTTGTTCAATTGCCCAGTTCAACAAAATGTTTAAGGCTTTAAATAGAAATTTTTCTGCACTTATCATTGATAAATTAAACCTTAATACTTTCCGGAGATTACAAAGCACGTGATTTTATGATGACTTTCAATGATACAATCAACTGCTCAACAGTAACATCCCAAAAATGTCATATCAAAACATGCAGCCGAGGAGTGGGTTGAAATTTGTTAATCTTAAATCGGGGGGAAAATCATTTTTTGGAGTACAAATTTAGGACTAATCAATAATTGTGTTTGTGTAGCCTATCTGAAAACACAAGTATAATGCACAAATTGTTGCTGATTAAAAGGAGGATTTCTAGTGGGGGCACTTTGCATAGACCAAACACATCAAAATATTAAAGGTTTCAAATGTTTCAGCACCCAAAAGGTTTCCTATTCAACTTAATTTTTATTTTTGAATATTACTTATGATATTGTTGCTATATTCTCAATATCTTTACTTGAATTATTACTAGCCGAACTCAAATCAGCTAGCGACTTGACCGGACAGTAGTACATCTCGAAGCCCATTGCCACAATCGCTAGCGCAGTGAGCAGTGCACCAAAGTGGTATATTGCGCCCGGATATGGACCAATGCTCACTGCGAATAGATTCGCGTACACAATCGAGGCCACAAAGGGCACCGCTGCGTCGATTGTTGAATTGAAGCTAAATATCTTGCCAATTTCATCTTCGGGAATTATTTTCGACAGTTTCGTCCGGATCACTGCCATGCCCAGCCATGCTAGTGAACCAACAGGCAGTGAAATGTAATATGCAATTGGATACAGAAAAGTGCCCACAATGAAATCATTTGCCAGTGAGGACGCCTGTGACAGTATGATCATGACTGAGTCGGGAAATTTGAGCCATTTGATGAATATTGTGGACAGTATGCCGAGCATGACCATCGAGACAACCTGCTTGATTGCGGTAAATGTGGTCGACGTTGTGGGACTCCAATGATAAACTTTTTGCACAAAGGACATCATGACGCCCGATGCACCACTGGTGACCAGCATTGTGACAAACAGTGCACCGTACAGAATGAACACTTGCAGTCGTACATTGTGGGCGCGTGGCTTGAAGAAGCACTTGATCGTCTGTCGCACATTGTCCACATCGAACATCATCGAGAGGATGGTCTTCTTCTCTTTGGACTCTTCATCTTTCTTAGTATGTTTATCAAAAATATATAGAAATATAATCAATAGTACTGACACTAGATCGAGTCCGAGAGAGACGAAAAAGTTGTAATGATATGTTCGCAGTTGGCTTGAGTCATTTGGGTCAGTATTCATGGTGAGCTGTCCACCAAGTACCGTGGCCCCGGCCATTCCAATCACAATGATCACTTCAAGAATCAAAAATTTTTAGTGCCCGTTCGCCTTCAGGCGTTCTCACGGTCAAGTAGCGATATGCGGTAGTCATGAAGGCGACCATACCACCCGAGAGTAGTGTCGAGATGGAGCCAAGCAACATCCAGTACGGACTTGAGTAATAGTTGAAGTAAAACAACACATTCACCCCAATATTGACCAGACTGCTCAACAGTTGGGCAAACATCACCACAAACACGCCCACAGTGCAATTGTCGAGAAAGGAGCCAACAAACAACGCCCATGTTAGCATTGGCACAATATCGAGCAGAGATCTAGGCAAAAGAAAAGAAATGTGAAAACAAGCGAAATAAAAAAACAAACGACCAAACTTACTTGTAATTACCGAATCTCGACGCACCTGCCAACACTTCATCTCGCATGTGTTGCTCCTCGGTAGTGTTCCAGTTGAGTTGAATGTTCTGACAAAAGTAGCCACTCTGATTGTAGGTGATGAGGCAAATCTTATCCTGTGTCAGCAGACCCTGTGCATAGCCACTGATGGAGGAGGAGGCCAACCGAAGCAGACAGAACAGTTCGAATGCGTACAAATTAGATTTCACAATTGTGTCCCACATTTTTTTTCGATTTAAATATTTGTTGATTGATTTGAGTATATATTAACATAACATTGACATAACATTATTATCATTTAGCGACACAATAATCGTGATATTTATATGACAAAAAGATGACACAAATGGTGTATCTCAAGCTTTTCAAGTAAACAATTGCAATTAGTCTGTCGATTGCAAACTTAAGTTTGCACAGCAGTCTGCCTGATTAGTTAGTCAGTGATTAGGCCTACACATTAGCTTTACATACTGTCAATGTCAAACTACGCACGGTATACCCGTATTGGAGTAATATGTACAACTGTATTCTTTTGTACAAATGCACCTGTACTAATGTACGTGCACTAATGCACCAGTACTTTTGTTATGATAAATCATTGAAAAAACTACAACTCTTGCAAACAAAACCTCAATCCATTTGACTTGAGCTGTTCAATTTAATTAATTTTAATTTTAATATTAATCTAAATCTACTAATAAATGTCCTTTTCGTGTATATAAAATGGATTGTATTGGCGCATTACAAACTAATGAATTCTTCGCATAATGTTACCAACACTTTCTGCTACATTTCTCTATTCCATTACATTTGGTGGATCACATTTGCTTGTTTGGTTCCAATTTTCTATTTGTAATTTTTGTTCAAATTTGTATTATTATTTGTTTAACACAACTTTTTTACCTCAAGTTACTCAACTCGAAATCATGATTATTGGCGTAAACGAGGCATCCCCGGACCGGCAGCCTATCTAATAATTGGAAACTTTTTCAGTGTCTTTACACCAATTACACTGGTGCAGAATTTTTCTATTTACTGGCACTTCATTTGATCAAAAAACGTAAATAGGAAAAGGAGCAAGGTTTCAAATCTCCTCAGGATTTATTTCAATTGATGCTCGATGCTCAACACGAGGACAATCAAGTGACGGTGGAGAAAGACGATTTAATCGAGGCTCATCATGTCAATTCGAGTGAGTTTTCAAATGCTCAATTCCTCTTCAATCTAACACTTTTTTCTGTCTAATGATTTTTCAGCCAACGAAGAATTGCGTCAAGAGAAAAACTATTTCAAAGATATTATTGGAACCAAATTTTTGGTGAAAGAAGAAATCTCAGCTCAATCGCTCGTGTTCTTTGTAGCTGGCTACGAAACCACCGCCTCCACACTGTCGTACTGTCTCTTTGAACTGGCCAGTGGCCAATAATAAGGACGTGCAAAGTAAACTTTACGATGAAATCCAAAGCGCCAAAGCAACTGATCCTAAGCTAAAATATCAATCGCTGCAAGGCTTACCATACCTCGATGCGGTCATATCCGAAACACTACGCAAATATCCTCCTGCAGTGAATCTGATCAATCGAGAGTGTGACATCGACGGATACTCGATTCCGGAAGCCAATTTGACCCTACAAAAGGGAGACATTGTTTTCTTTCCTGTTTATTCAATTCATCACTGCAGTGGAGCATTCCATCCCGACCCAGAACGCTTCAATCCGGATCGATTTTTACCCGAAAATCGTGATCAAATAATTCCGTACAGCTATTTGCCTTTTTGGCGGTGGACCACGAAACTGTGTGGGAATGCGCTTTGCACTGAAAGAAGCCAAGCTGGGAATAGCCAACATATTAGGTCGTTTCGAGATTTTGCCAACAGCTAAAACACCAAAGCAACTGAAATAGCAACTATGTACTAGCATTCTTAAAGCCGATCCGATCTATTTGAAAATTACCAAAAAGAGCTAACACATTAAACGGATAGATATTGGTCACAAAGAAATAAAAAATAGTATTTTACTCTTTGACAAAGTTGCTTATTTCAACTCAAATGTTATCTTACTGTGATGTTACCTTGAGCAAGCAGAAGCATAACAACCACGATATACAACATTATCTGGAGTATCCCATGGAAACATGAAAGTCACTCCATGAAATTTTGAGTATATTTTTTGTTTTTCGTCGCTGACAATGAGACCACGGCTACTACACTGTCTTATTGTCTCTTTGATATAGCCCAACAATCTGGACGTGCAAAGTAGACTTTACGATAAAATACTGCAGACAAAGGCCACATATCCTAAGCTGACATATCCATCGCTGTGAGGCTTACCGTACCTCGATGCGGTCATCTCCGAAATACAAATATCTCCCAGCAGTGAATCTAATCAGTCGAGAGTGTGACATCGATGGCTACTCAATCTCGGAAGCCAATTTGACCCTACTAAAGGGATTACTGTTTATTCAATTCATTAATGTGAAGAGTTATAACCATAACCAAAACACTTTAACCCTGATAGATTTTTACCTGAAAATGGCGACCAGAATTCAGTACAGTTAATTGCAATTAACAATTTCACTTTGAGTTTTAATTCATTAAATCACATTTCTATTAGGTAAATTGTGGAGGCTTAAGCAAATAGCCACCGTCACTGACATAGATCGATCCGGTAATGTTGCGTGTATCATCCGAAGCGAGAAACGAGGCCAAGTTGGCGATATCCTCGGGACAAGCCACCCGTTTCAACAGTGTATCAGGAGCAATTTTTTTCAGCATTTTTTCAAATACTGACGGATCTCCTAAACCCAATGATCGCCCAATTGCAGTTACGACTGGTCCAGGACTAGATTGAAATAATAAATTATATAAATGTTTATCTATATATTGTTGTTGCTGCATACTTGATTGAATTGACTCGAATTCCTTTGGGTCCTAATTCTAGGGCAGAAGTTTTGGTCACCATGTCAAGTGCTGCTTTCGAAGCACTGTACACTAATGTATGCTGCAACAATATAAATTTAATGAATGGAATGGAAAAGTTAAAAAAATTACCGGAGAAATTCCAGAAACACTCGAAATGTTGATCACATTTCCGTGTGTCTTCTCCAAATGAGGCACAGCCCGTTGGGTCAACTCCACCACTGATCTCACATTCAACTTGATCACTTGGTCAAACTCTTCCAGTAAGTTGGCACTTGCTAGGGTTCCTACTGGTGTAGCACCGCCAGCATTGTTGACCAGAAAGTCCAATCGACCAAATTTTCCAATAGTTTCATCTATCAGTCGTTACGGCAGTGAATCATCTAGTAAATCACCGATGACTTGGTGAACATTTACTCCACCAGAGACTTGTTCGATTTGATTTGCAATTTTTTGCAAGTTTCCTTTGTTACGGCCAGTGATCACAACTTTAGCTCCGCATTGAGCAAATTGGTTCGCAATTGCAGCACCAATTCCAGAGGAACTTCCAGTTACGAGAGCTACTTTGCCAGTAAAATTGTATTTCGACTTGTTTGGAGACATTATCTTCAGATTTACATACATACATACATACATAAACCTGTACACTAAATTGTAAATATTAAACTGCTTTATGATTGGGAATTTAGATAGTGTTTGTTAACTATAAGATTAATTTTGAGAATTGGAAAGGAGTTTATTGAGCACGTTGTCACTTGACCTAATTATGTCGGTTACACAAGTGAAGAACGCGTGCAGAGTTGCCGCTTAATTAGCCTCTGGGTCTAACGCGAGGGCGTCTTTTGTGTACTTTGTGGCCACTAGTTGGCGCTCTGTGATGGTAGTTGGTGCTTGGGAAGGGGACGATAAAACTTGTGTGCGCCAATGAGCAACAAGTGCATAAGGACATCCTGTCATCATCATTGAGTTCAATTTTAGTAGGATAACGTTTGTTTGCTTTTATATGTGAGTTGACCGATCTAGAGGAGCGAAGTGCAATTGCACTATTAATAGTGCAAGTGCAATAGTGCAAGTGCAATAGTACCACATAAATGATGTGACATAATAAAACTCTCACAAACATACACACACACACACACCTCAATAGATATTTTTATATTTAACAAGTCATGCTCAATGTTAGTGTCAATGAATGTAATTTGTTTGAATGAACCCCATTTGTTGTGTTATCAAATGTCATAACTTCAAATTGCCATACCAAAGTGAAATTCAGTGAACAACAATGTTTCCTTTTGTATCCCAAATATCGATAATATCGATTATTATTTACAGTAATCGGGCTAATGTCCTAATATATTGATATTGTCTTCAAGAGTGACACACTTTGATTAATGCCAATTGGGAAAACCACTTGATAAACAGACTGTGAGATATAAAGTTTGCATATATTTGGCAAAAACAATCACACACCTCTACCTACAGGGATCCAAAGTATGCTCCATGTTTAGACAGTTCACTCTTAATCCCTTGGAAATCATGATTTATGAATGTCTCCTAAACTGATTTTTTACAAAAGAAATTGCCAATACATAATGAAAGCATTTGTTTGTGCTTGGATGTTTGCATGCAACTTTATAAAAATGTCCAAATGTCCACAGGTGGCATTACTGATTATTTTTAATTAACATCGATTTGTACCATTGGGGAGGTACATTATCGGCAAGTGTTCAAGGCATAGGCGCTCGATAAGCGAATCAAGTGAGTCATGTTGCCAACCAAGCATGACTGCGACTAAAGATTATGAACACAAAAAGGTGCTACTCAAGTGGGTATTTAAACTCACTCACTCAGTTGGCATTCAATCAATTTTTTTAATACAAGTCAAGTAACCATGAATTATAAATTTTGGATTTGGATTTTGTGCCTTTCTGCTTCAATATTATTGAGTATGGAATCATTTACCTGAGTACATGTGCTTAATGTAAAAACATTTTTTTGTCTTTTAACAGGTCTCGCAGAATGCAAAGGCAGCATAGAACCAATTGAACTGCGAACCGAATATCTCCATTATCCGCTCACACTTGAAACTGCAAAACCGCGATTCTATTGGAAGCTTCGGGCCATCAGCAGTGATGCTGCTGCACACAATCTCACTCAAACTGCATATCAGATTTTGGTGTCATCATCCAGTGGGGCACTGGCAGCTGACCTGTGGGACAGTGGTGTTGTGAAGAGTGACGCTACGGTGCATATTCCATACAGGGGAAAGCCACTAAAGGCTCGACAGTCAGCAGTGTGGAAGGTTAAAGTTTGGGATCAGAATGGTGAAATGGTTGAAAGTGCCACAAATGGCCAATTTGCAATGGGACTGTTGAACAAGAGTGACTGGAAAGCAAAATGGATCCATGCATCAACTGGCTTGCAGAAGACTGTTGCCCACTCGCTCCGACAAGTGGATCAAACGGTTCGTTCATTGGTAATACTGTTGTATCAATTGTAATATTGTGTTTCATTTTATTTAGTTGACTAACAACCTCACTGGCTTAGTGCCACCACTCTATTTTCGCAAGTCCTTCCAACTTGAGCAGATTCAAGTAGCCCGAATATTCGCTACTGCTAAGGGCCTTTATGAAATATACATCAATGGAAACAAACTGTAACGAATTGTACTTATTTTGAGTTAACCCTTAAACAATATTCTAAATTTTCCAGTTCAATGTCTCACTTTAATCCTGGCTACACCGATTACCAGAAGACATTTCGCTATCAAAGCTTCGAAAACATTGAAAAGCACCTGAGAAAGGGCGAAAATGTGATTGGAGTTGTGGTTGCAACTGGATGGTACGCTGGATACTTGGGTTTCCGTGGTGGTTTTGAGTTTTATGGTGCAGACATTGGTGCACTGATTCAGCTGGACATTGACGAACACACTGTGGCGCAGTCGGATGAAACTTGGAAGGTGGCTACTGGGCCTATTGTGTACTCGGACTTTTTTATGGGAGAAACCTATTATGTGGAGAGGGAGATGAGTGGATGGAATGATGTCAAGTTTAATGATTCTCAGTGGAAACAGGTCACTGTGGCGGAAAGAGCTGAAAATGTGACTCTGCTTGGAGATGTTTCCGAACCAGTGGTAACTGCCATGGTTCTGAAACCAATTTCAATGCACGAGTACAAACCTGGTGTTTTTATATTTGACTTTGGACAAAACTTTGCTGGTGTTTGTTCACTTAGGATTCACGCCGGACAAAGCCCTACACGAATTCAACTGCGACATGGAGAAGCGCTCGAAAAGCCATACATGAAGGGATCACTTTATACAGCAAATCTCATAAATGCACGTGCAATCGACACAGTGGTGATCCAGGACAAGGTGGCCCAGTCGTTCACCTACACACCATCTTTCACATATCATGGATTTCGATTTGTTGAGTTGACTGGCTATGGCGACACACCCAAGTTGAGCGACATTGTGGCCAATGTTATGCATTCGGATATTGCATATAAATCACAAATGACCACCTCAAACGAAATGGTCAATCGATTATTAGTAAACATTCAGTGGAGCATGAGAAGCAACTTTATGTCGGTGCCCACCGATTGTCCTCAGCGAAGTGAACGACTAGGCTACACTGGGGATGCTGAAATTTTTCTACCAACCGCTGCTTACAATGGTGATGTCGCTGCCTTTCTAAACAAATGGCTGTTCGACATTCGTGATTCTCAGTCACCAGAAGGTGGAATAAAGTTCACCGCACCAAAGTTCGATTGGTACGATGGATCGCCTGCTTGGCAGGATGCAATGGTAATTGTGCCCTGGATATTCTACCAGACTTACGGTGACGAGCAAGTGATCAAGGACAACTATGTGGCCATGGCTAAATTTATAGAATATATCCGAGTTGCCAATCCTGATTTCCTCTGGACAGATAGAACAAGCCTCATTATGGGTGATTGGCTCAATGTGAATGCCACAACTGACGACCATGTTCTGTCCACTGCGTACTATGGCTATGATGCGTTACTCATGTCCAAAATGGCCCAGGTCATCGGCAAAACAGAAGACGCCAAGATGTATTTTTGAATTGCACCAAAATATATCCAATTCTTTCACTGCTCATTATGTAAAACCAGATGGCACAATTAAGAGCGACACCCAAACGGTAACTGTTCAATATATATCATCACCAAATGTTTTTACTGGGCTGTGTTTCTGTTTTAGAGTTACCTTCTTGCTTTGGCTTATTCGCTCTTGCCTGAAAATGTTCGTCCACTAGCAGTCAAAAAGCTAGTTGATAATATCAAGCAAAAGAGCATGCATTTGACAACTGGCTTTTATTGGTGTTGGCTTGCTCAATCCAACATTGACTGAGAATGGATTCAATGATGTAGCATATAGACTGCTACTAGATGACACATATCCATCGTGGCTGTATCCAGTGGTGCATGGCAATGCTACCACAATGTGGGAGCGATGGAACGTTTGGACCAAAACTGATGCATTCGATAAAGACATGAGCTCTTTCAATCATTTTGCTTTGGGGTCTGTGGGTGTGTGGCTGTACTCACAGGTGGCCGGCATTGCCAGTGATGGAGCTGGCTTTAAGAGCATCATCATCAAGCCTAATCCGGGACCCGGCTTAACCAACGTTAGTGCAACCTTCGAGTCTATTCATGGGCCTATTACCAGCAATTGGTCAGTGAATGGAGACACAATTGACTATTCGGTCGCCATTCCAGTCAATACCAAAGCAACCATAATTTTACCCGGATTCAAAAATGAAAACCAAGTTGGTTCGGGTACCTGGAAATTTAGTGCAAAAAAGAATTACTAAAGCCAAAATTGTGTGGACATTTGTGATGTGAACTTAAATTTTGAATTCCATGTTACAAAACTTTTTAATAATAAAATGCAATTTTCAATTCAATTCAAAGTTTCTTTAATGCCATTTTTTAGCTATTTCTTTGGTCTAGTCGGTCACAATTTTCTCATTTACCACCTTTTATTTTGGCTTATTTGGTGACTCAATGACTTAACCCTTTTACGCCTAAGAAGTTTTCAGGTTGATTTTTTGTTTATTTTTCAAGAACAAAAGTGTTATCTCCATACATATTCTTAAATCAAATTTGTTGTTAATCCAAAATTTGGTACACTTTAAAAATTCCGAAAGTTTTCTAGAACTGTTCTTGGCAAATTTCTTCAATACCGATTTTTGCTTCTCTAGCGTCATTTACAGGAACGGTGCTGGGTTCAAGCATGAACTGTGCCAATAGCTAAACGTCTCAAGAATCTTGAGTCAAGATGACATATCAATTTGTGAGTGGTTTGTTTGTGATCACCATTGACACACTTTGTGCCGGATAGCATTTGATTAGTCAAAACTGTGCACAAGTGCAATACTAGTAATCTTGTACTAATGTACCGTAATCCACGAGCTGCAATTAGATCGATGCCAATGGCTCACTTAAATCAGTATTATACATTAGTGCATTAATGTGTATGTCAGTACTGATCAACGTGATTGTGTGGTAAGTTACCTTCGTGATAATAGACAACAAAGCAAAAATTACAGTTTATTACCTTTTGGTAATACAGGATAGTACAGGTAATACATATTTTGGCAATACTCACAGCACAGTCAGATCGATAACTAACAAGAAATTGGGCTATTGTCATGCAGACATCACATGTTCTTTTGTTTTTGTTGAGCGTGGGAAAACAGCTTATTTAGGAATCTATTGTTGCACCTGTTTCCGGATTTAACGATTACACAACAAAAATGTATACCGTGAACAAATTGACTTATCTTTCATTGTCTATTAAATTTTTCAATATAAAAATATGTGATCTTGTTCTAATGATCGTAATGTGTCCAAAACGTAAGGTTAGGTCACTGGAAATAACTTTTAACAATGACAAAATTAATGATACTTCTGTATGTGACACTGTTGAGTTCTGTGAGCACATTTGGTACGTTTGTCAATGAATATTTAAGCATGTTTTAATTGAATTTTGTATTTCCTCTGCTTAGCTTTGGATTGTGCTCACCGAAGCTATGGTTTCGATAGTACAGTTTGTGTGTGCAACGCAACCTACTGTGACTCGATTGCTCCAGTGACCAAGACACCAAAGGGTGTGATCACTTCCTATGAGACCAGCCAAAGTGGATATAGATTTCACAAAAATGAACTACATTTTACATCCAACGCTTCTACCACCAATGATTCTACCATTTTGATTAACATTAAACACGAGCAAAAGTTTCAGAAAATCATTGGCTTTGGTGCTGTTTTCACGGATGCATCCGGCATTAACATTGGTCACCTACCAAAAGAGATGCAAATTCGATTGATCAAGGACTATTTCGGTGAAGACGGCATTGAATATACGCTTGGTCGTATCCCCATTGGGGGCACTGACTATTCTCCTCGGCCGTACACACTCCATGAGGTCCCCAACGATGACAATCTTACAAAATTTGCCCTCGCCCCTGAAGATTTCAACTACAAAGTGAGTAAAACAATGTTTAAATTTGATATATTTATACGAATTTTCTATTGAATGGCAGATTCCATTTATAAATTTGGCCCAACAAGTGAGTCCACACAGGATCACTTTATTTGCCAGTCCTTGGAGTGCGCCTAAATGGATAAAGACCAACCACGAGATCAACCACGGTGGTTTTATCATTGGCAAACCTGGTGAACGGTATTACAAAATATTTGCTCGTTACTTTATTAAATTCATTGAAGAAATCGAGAAACACAACATTACAATTTGGGGCATCACGGTGGATAATGAGCCTCGTTCTGGTTTCAAGCCGACATATGCGTTCAACAGTTTAGGTTTCGACGGTGCACTCGAGCGAGATTTCGTCAAACTAGACCTCGGCCCAGAATTGCACGCTAGTGGTCACGCAAAAGTTAAACTCATGATCTACGATGATGAGGTGCATCTAAACGATGCTGAGGAAGCAAAGAATGGCATTGAAAATTTTGTTACCCAAGTATTGTCCGACAAAGATGCGGAAAAATTTGTTTCGGGCATTGCCTATCACTGGTACGGTGCAAGTGATCGCAAAGAACTTGCTCGGTTGCATCATAAATTCCCAAATCAATTCATTCTAGGCACCGAAGCGTGTGAACTCCGTCCGCCAAGACTTGGCGAATGGTCAATCATGGAGAAGTTTGCATACTATATCATTCTGGTATGACCTATTTTAATTTAAAGCTATTTCGCTTATTGACACTAATTTGCTGACAGGATCTTACGAATTTTTCCACTGGCTGGACAGGCTGGAACTTTGCAATTGATCCACATGGCAGACCGCACTGGGATGAGCCTGACATGTACAGCTACAATGCGCCAATTGTTGTGAATGCAACCAGTGCCGAGTACTACAAGCAGCCACACTTCTACGCAATGGGCCACTTCAGTAAATTCATTCTGCCCGATTCTGTGCGCATTCATCACGATGTTCAAGGTGGGACTGCTCACAATGTGCATATAATTGCATTTCAACGACCGGACCAAGCAACTGTGCTAGTGGCACTCAACCAGAACAAAGACAAAGTGAAATTGCAAGTGCACGATCCAAACAATGGCTTTGTAAAGTGGCAAATAAAGGCTAATTCACTTGAAACGCTCATCTGGTACTGAGCAATGCAACAACAAAATTTATTTTACTTTACATGTTCAATTGTTTCCTGAAAGTTGCTTGTTACTTTTTACAAAATAAATTTATGCAAGTAAAGCTGGCGGATGTTTGACTAGTGATTTTGAGATTACTGAATCGAGAAATGGCAAAGCTTACAAAGATTGATGGGTCAATTAAGGATATTTGGATTTGTCTTTTGAATTTTTAAGTAAAGTTTTTGTTGAACATCAAGGGTTGATAGCCAATTCAAAGAGACAGTATGACATGGTTGCGGCTTTGGTTTCGTTGCCGATGTGTAGATGTGTATAATAAGGTCTCAGAAAGTAGAAAAATTGTCTCCCACATAAGTCAAATTTCTGCTTGATGGCCCATTGTTGAGCCTATGTGACTTACAATAGCTGCAACAATATTACAATTTAAAAATTTTAAGATTACTAATATTGCACTTGTGAACAGTTTTGACTAATCAAATGTTATCCGGCACTAAGTGTGTCAATGATGATCACAAACAAACCACTCACAAATTGATATGTAATCTTGAGATGTTTAGCTATTGGCACTGTTCATGGTTGAACCCAGCACCGTTCCTGCAACTGACGCAGTTGCGTCAGGCAAAATAGGCACAGAAAGGGACCAAACAATTTTTTATAATTCTGTAAAAATTTGAAATTTTTGAGTTTTTTACATTTTACAAATATTCAATAAGCGCATTTCCTACAAATAATTGTTATTCAAACCATGATTCTCACAATAAACAAAAATATTTATAGTTTCAAAAATCACCACAGGGTTGCGCCACCCGTCTTATCTAATCTTTGAGTTTTGGAGAAACCCAGATATTTTTGACACCTCTCTACAGCATTCTAAGACTATTTTCAAAATCTTATGCAAATCGGTTTGGTTTTTTTCGAGTTAAAATCCGTACAAAAAACGCCAAAAGCTATAGTATAGTCTTCGCTCTCCCTCAGACAATCTACTTATATTTTGTTGGGCTTTTGTGTTGGTTAGGGATTAAGATTAGAATAGGTTGGCCTTGGTTAGGTGTTAGGATTAGTTTAGGATCAGTTTTTTTACACTGGTTTACTGAATATATTTTAATAATTTAAAATTGCCAATTTACATTTTTAAAAATATCTTATAACTTGCTAAACAGAAAAAAATGTTTAACTTTCCGACCATATTACAGCGATTCATTTAGTATTAATGGATCTATTTTAAAAAAATATATTATTGAAATTATTACAAATAGTAAAATTAATGTATTTACTTGTTCATAATAAAATTCACCAAACAAAACCAATCACACATAATATCGTCTCGAAAGGAACATTTTGAGTGTTTAAAGTATTTATCGGTGCCATAACACGACAATTTTCTTTTATGATACAAATGTTTACTTGGGCAGTAATTTGCTTTTATATGTTTGTGAGTGATGGTGTAGCAATTGTGCACTAATCAAGCCGCAACTAAGATGTCCTATCTTACGTTCTTACCTTTTTACCCATAATTTGTAGGTACGGAGAATGTCCTAAAGTACGTTAGTTTGAGTTCGGGAATGTAGTAATCTTCACTGGCTTCACGATTTAACACCATTGCAGGCGAATACTTGCGCAGTGTTTCCGATAGGACCGCATCGAGGTAATCCACTTTGGCCAGCGATGTATATCCCAACTTTGGATCAACTTTTTTTGGCTAATTGAATTTGCTGATAGAGTCGTGCTTGAATGTGTGGATTAATTGCCAACTCGTACAGACAAAAGGACAGTGTCGAAGCGATGGTCTCGTAGCCTGCCAGCAGGAAAACCATTGCCTGTGCCATGATTTCTTCTTCACTCAAGTACTTGGAACCAATTATGCTCTTGAGTTCATTCTCTTCGCGCTCCAATTCTTCGTTTCCTTAATAGCAAAAATATTATTTTTTACAATTTGCGAAAAAATGAACAAACCCGCATTCACGTGATGTCCATCCGCTTCATTGCTCAGATCTTCCTTGAAGGCCTTGTGCAAGCTCTCCTCATTGTACTCAGCATTGACCAACAGCTGAAGCATGTCATTGTGTTGGCGAGTGCCACGTCGATCTTTGATCAGATGACTAGTCAAATTCAGGAAAAAGTCATTTGATTCTTGGTAAAATGGCTTCCACTTGCAATCGATGAACAATTGCTGTATAAAGTTGGGCACCAACATGTGTGCCACAAAGCGGGCTCGACTGAAAGAGAATGCCGCTTTGGCGTTTCGTAGAAAAACATTATCCTTCTCTTGATGAGCATTTGTCTCGGTGGCAAAGGCACACTTTGAGATTACGTCCATAGTGAAGTTGCCCATTGGATCGCGTGCTTCAAAGGGTCGCCCACTCTTTGCCATCAAATCAAACGAATGGATCAGTGATCCAACACAGCTCTGCATCATATCTTCCATTTTTCTCAGTTTGTGAGTGCACATTGGGGTGAGAATTGAACGGATGCGTTTCCATTTTTCATCACGAGTATGAACGAGGTTTTGACCAAAAATACGATGAAAAGTGGGAGGCTTTGCTCGATTTCGAAAGATAGTGAAATCTTTAACCAAAATGCGCTTGATCAATTCAGGATCACAGATTACCAGAGATGGATAATTTCCTTCAAAAATTCTTTTTAATCCAATTAGATTAATCTCAAATTCAAATACTCAAACTAACCCAAAATATTTTCCATGTTCTTTCAAGTACTTTCTGTACAGCAGTGGAAGTGAAGTTTCGAGACTAAAAAAATTTCCAATAAAAAGCCGAGGTGGGGGACCTTTGATGCCCCGCTTGGTCCAGTAGTCCAAATTTCGTGTCATATAGCTGCATGAATTGGTAAAATCAATCAAAATTAGTAAATAAATGAAAACTTACCAATAAATTGCTGTAACCAAACTCAGCACAACCAATAACCAATTTGAGGTTATAAATTGTTGTATTTCTTCAACCAAAATCATTTTGAGCAAATTTCGGATGCTTTCCACTAAGTTAGCCAAACTATCATGAGTATTGCATTTTTATATATTCCAAAAATAATGTACGTTGTAATTCAACAATCATACTGTCAGTGCCAATAGATTAACGAAATCTTATATTTGCTTTGAAGAGTGCATTTATCACCGAGCTCCTAAATAATTATTTTGTTATAACACATTGCTGCATTGTCAACGGGTCCAATAAAAACTTTTGTGCAGTCTTGATTGATAACAAAATTGGCAACTTGTAGACGTACATTACGGTACTTTAGTACAAGATTACTAACTTTACACTTGAGCACGTATATATGTAAATACCATATATGGTATATATCTCCCTGGTGGCTGAATTGTCTTTAAACAGGTATCTTAATAGTCCCAAATAAGTACTCTTAAACTCTTAAATTTTACATACTTTGTACTTTGGTACTTAAATTTCACTTACGTTACAAGTTTTAACTCTTATTTTAGACGCCTGATTTTGGAATATGTGGAACTGGTGGAACAGAGTCTCTCTCTCTCTCTCTCTCTCTCTCTCTCTCTCACTGTTATCGATTTCAATCGATTCACTCCTCCTCGACCAGGTCATATTCTTATTTTGGAGATGGAATCAACAATTTGATCAATCAACACTTTTAGAGTCTCTTTAACTAAAACTAGAACTAAAAAAGATGATTCCAATGATTGAGAAAGATGATAAAGTAGTAGTGATTAGTGCAATTATTATTAAATTAAAGAATTAGCTCCCTCTCGGCCATGGCCGTTTATGCCATCAGAAAGTTGTATATTGTATACTAGCCAAGAAATGCCTTATAACAATAAAAACAATAGAAGATTCAATTCAAACTCACAACGAACGAACGATTCAAGCTAAACGAGAAACAAACAAACAAAAACTCTCACCATCGATTATTTCTATTTAAGATTTTTACAAGAAAACTCAATTCCCTCGTGACAGGTCACGAAGGGAATTGTCGCTGCGCGAACGTTTTCTTGTAAAAACCACCTTTTCAGAAATTTGAACAATTAAAGTGTCAATTAAATCAAATAACAGACAAATTCATGATTAAAAAAATTATTGGAATTTGAAGTTGCAAAAATGATTTTAATTTGCTTCAACCGTCACGATTACAATCTCGCTGGCAGTGTAAAGGTCAAAGGTCCGATCCGATACTCTAAGCACATTATAAACATCAAACAAAGAATGATACATATTCATAACAGCTTGTGTTGAAGCGAAACATTAGTTGGTTAGTAAGATCAACCACCGCATTACTCAGATTACGTCAAGAACACAGTACTTGGCCTTGACGAGTGGCTTCTGTAGTATCCAAGATCCACAGCTGATTATTCACCCATGTAGTCAAACAAAACATAATTAGAAATTAATAAAAAATCAAAATATCCCTCACCGATAGCGTTTTGGGGATTTGATCGACCACTATTCATGTTGTGTACGGTGTGACCAATCTCATTCTGAAAACCTAAAAGCCATTCCCTCAACTTGAGAATCTTTGTTGGAGATAGATCCAAAAGAAAACGCACTGTTGTTATGACGAAAATTCGAGAACGACTCGTTATTTTGAGGATTGGCTGAAAATACTGCTCCAAGGCGTTCGGAGACGGTGAATAGTTGAAGAGGGCAGGATCCATCTTTCCATCATCACAACACATCAAATAGGTGATAGAATGACCAACCTTCTTACCTATTCGCTTCCCCCCATCCATATAATACCAAACACCACAGTGGGTGCACGCCTGGTCAATCAGACCGAGATAGTCCTTCTCGGGTACACCATACCTCAGCTTACCTGGGGTTAGGATAGCTGCACGATAGAGGAAAGGATCATGACGATGTTATTGATTTCGAGAAGTCCCAGATTCGACTTGAGGGGCAGTAGCATAAGCGCATACGTTCACACACATTTTGTTGATAATAATTTAGTACCATCTTGAGAGTCCAAAATTTGCACTACTGTATGTTAACAAACTAACCAGACAAAGCAAACCATAAATAGAAAATATTGAGATTGAGATTGCGATTGCAGTACAATAGTACAAGTGCAATAGTGCAACCCAATCAAACTCAAATTGGCATACAATATTAACTAAATCTCACAGCTATAGCGATCTCACGATTGCTTGTTACAGAATTTGAAAAGATTTGTTGAGTAAATTTTTTTACCTATAAAAACATTGCGAGGGAAATTGATTTTCGGAAACTTTTGGTACAAAGTCAACACAAAGAATGAGCGAGAACAAATCATTTCGAATCGTCAATTTGATTGTTTTACACATTTGGACGAAAGAATACTCAAATGCATGGGAAACAATCAGTTGAAGAGAATGGCTCAAAATAGAACCGTGACAAACAAACGAAAACAGATGACCAACCGAATGCAAATGAGAACTGTCAGACTGACAGTGTCAGTTGTGCTGTGGCAAATGCATTGCATTGTAGTTAACTCAGAAGACCAGAGATGTGCTGCTAATTTTGGGTCAGGGGGCTCGCCATAAGCTGTAACTTTGCTGCTAATCATCTCGATCAATTTTATTTGTGTTGTGTTACTGTTTGATTTGTAAAGATTGTATTCGACAATGTCTCTTAGTAATTTGGAATAAAAATTGTTTTTAGTAGATAAGAAAGTGAATTAAATTAAATTGATTCTGTATATTGAGAATTTTTAATGTTAAAAATTAATTTTTGTTAGAGAGGCGGTGGCATGCGTTGTCGATTTTGATGCAACTCTGTGAGCACAGGCATATACTTTACCCATTGTGTTTAACATTTGAAAATTGAATTACCCAAACAGCGGTGCCATCTTTTGGCAGGAAATAGATTTATGGTAAAGATGAACTTTCATAGTGATATTTGTTTGAGTGCTACAATTGAACGTCCCAAAGAACGTAACAAAAATGTGAGCAACGACTGTCTCTAAAATGAACTCACTCGAGTGATAATTGTAAGACAAAAAAAATGTGACAATAACTTACCGACTTGATTCACTTTCGGGCATAAATAGTACAGGGAGATGTGGTGGCAGTAGGCACTTTCTTTTAGTTGACTTAGTCACTAGTAGCACTATTTAATATAAATCGTTTTTATAGCCACCAAAGTGTGATTCAAGATTTTACATTTGGAGCTCCGGAGTAGAAATTAAGTTAAACGAACGTCAGAAAAAAAAATGTTTTCTAACCACAAGAAATACGATTTCACTGGCAAAGTTGCACTCGTAACTGGAAGCTCATCAGGAATTGGTGCTGCAATTGCATTTTAATTTGCTCAATACGAGGCTAAAGTTGTGATCACTGGACGAAATAAAGAGAGCCTACAAAATCTGCAGCTCAAATCGAACAAGTCTCGGGTGGAGTGAAACCACATCAGATCATTGGCGATCTTTCACTCGACGATTCACTGCCGAAACGATTGATCGATGAAACTGTGAACAAGTTGGGCCGATTGGACTATCTGGTGAACAATGCTGGCACGGTAACGCCCAATGGAATACTGGCAAGTGCTAGATTGTTGCAAGAGTTTGACCAAGTGTTCAAGTTGAATGTGAGATCAGTGGTGGAGTTGACTCAACACGCTGTGCCTCATTTGGAGAAGACCAAGGGAAATGTGATCAACATTTCGAGTGTTGCCTCAATTATGCCCGTAAGACTTTGCATTTTAATCGAAAAAATGTAATACAAATTTTACCTAAATTTTTAGTCCATGTTGGTCTACTGTGCCTCTAAAGCTGCACTCGACATGGTGACCAAAACATCGGCACTGGAGTTGGGACAAAAAGGAATTCGAGTCAATTCAATCAAGTATTAATCAATTAATTAAAATTATATTTTTATTTATTCATGAATAATTTGCAATTTAAATGTAGTCCAGGACCAGTTGTAACAGAAATAGGACGATCAATGAGCATTGATGATGGAGCGACATTTAAAAAAATGTTAGAAAATTCGATTCCAGATACATTGATGAAACGAGTGGGCCAGCCCAGTGACATTGCCAATCTCGCCGTGTCTCTCGCATCGGATGATGCCCACAACATTACCGGATCAATCTGTGTCAGTGACAGTGGCATGCTGATTAAGACTCCAACAATGGAACTAAAATAGTGGGCCCTGCGGGGCTAAATTTTAATCTGAATAATTTCTTAAATTAAGTAACATCTTGGGCATAGTGATGAGTCATCAAAAGTTGGTCAACCGTGGCTACAGTCTCACCTACTGGCGGAAATATATTGCACTTCACACTGAGCTCGTCCACATCAGTCGCACCATCCGTCAGTCAGCTTTGGAACACCACTATTATCGGTTATCGTTCCATACTACATTGCTTTCCAGTGTTACCTGTAGAATCGCTAGCTCGGCTCGATTGCGAACATAGTTTATTAGTGTTGGAGCACAGGTCTTCTGGGAGTCCAAGCGGTTGACTCGTCCACGAAGATCACGAACAGGTCTTGAGGAGTCCAAGCGGTGACTCGTCTACAAGAGCACTAGCAGGTCTTGAGGAGTCCGAAAGGTGACTCGTCTACAAGAGCACGAAAGCAGGTCTCGGGGAGTCCAAGCAGTTGACTCGTCCACAAGAGCAAACAGGAAGGCACACGAGAAAGAGAAGAGTTCTTTATTGGTGCAAAAGAACAAAATAGTACAACTAAGGACAGAGCAAAGTGCAGCGATATATGAGCACAAAGAGAGTTCTCTGTTGACATGTTAGTCGAACATTCGACATTCGAATGGTGACTCAAGGGTCGCACAAATCAACTTGTCCAACAATTAGACTCGATGGCGACGTGATCGTAAGAGGCACAGGTTAATGAGATCGAGAGTGCGAGAGAGTGATTGACCAAGTTGGTCGGAGTGGCGTATTTCAGGACTATCGCGTTCGATAGTGATTCAGCAGTTATTGTGAGTGTTCGTTCTGGTGAACGTTACAAGCAACGTGTGATTAGATTAAATGAGATTAACTCATTAACGAATAAACGGTAACGACCGGCTGCTACATACCTTGGCTATGTGATCTTTATGACCGATCTGCCTGGGGCTCACAAGCAAATTTTGATCATGGCCGTTGTGTTGGACAATTTGTTGCTCTTTTCACTGACACGAGAGTGTGCCCGCATTGTGTCGTTCAACAAGAGGATTGAAAGCCAAAGTGTGAGGTTTTATCTCAGTTTGGTGAGTGCAAACAAACGCCTGCCGGTGCCATGCGCTATACTGTTCAGGGCGGGCTGTTTTCAGGAGAGTCGTCGACTGCATTTGTATGCATTTAGACTGTTTGACAATTACCGAATAACTACACGGACATTCTATGTGGTAATATACCTTGTTAAATTTGGGATTTGATCTGATGGTTTTCGTTTTTGTACAGCTCATTACTTACATCAGCACTTTCTTCATGTACATTTCCACAAAGCAATACAAGTTGTTCAAAAGTATGGGTAGCTTTTTTTATATGATTATACTTTCTAATACAAATATTTTCTAGACACGTTTGATCAAAAAATTCCCAATCATTATTGATAATCTCACCAATCAATCAGTCCAAGCAACTTTATAATCCATAATTAATTCGAATTCTACTTAAAATTTTAAATCTAATTATTTAGGATTTTTAAATCATCAATTAAAATACATATACATAC
Organism: Rhizoglyphus robini; assembly: GCA_023373905.1. Classification (NCBI taxonomy): domain Eukaryota; kingdom Metazoa; phylum Arthropoda; class Arachnida; order Sarcoptiformes; family Acaridae; genus Rhizoglyphus; species Rhizoglyphus robini. Next base: position 633,853 of record JAKIJQ010000048.1, on the reverse strand, counting down.
ATATGAATAGCAAATTAAGCAAACTAATCTCAAACACTCAATTTAAACACTGGCCTGTAATCAGACTGCTCGGGGCTCGGGCCAAGTCCACCAGAAATGGTGGTTGCGTACTTCGATAATGAATGAATGAATGAACAAAAATATTGTAATATTTTGTCAAAATATCATTTTGTTCTCCTTTAATTCCAAATCTGAAACTAACCGATCACCAAAAAACCAATCTAAATTCAAAAAATATAAAACTGTGAAATGAACTAAAGAATAATCATTTTTATGTAAATTGTTTATACTAATAATAAGCTCATCAATGAATGTTTTGTGTGAAATCAATTTTTTTCCCCAGGAAAAACTTAACCATCAAATTGACTAACCTTGGACCCTAATCCAATACCATTGATCCAGGCACACATTTTTTGATAATTCATTTCATGACCTTTTGAATCTCATTGATATAACAAATTTGTAGTTGCAAACATTTTAGGCAACACCACAGTGCGTGCACTTGGTGATCAACTCTAGTTTTTACCATTAATAAATCATGCCACTAACTTCAAACTTTATAGCAACACACTTCAAATAAAAATTGATTTCTTAGTTTAAATGTTATTTGCAGATCAATAAAATGCCAATTGTCACAAGACACAAACTCAAACATTGTAACCTACGAGAAACTCGTAAAACTTAACTTTAGTTTACTCGTCAAAGAAGCACACTCCATACTCTAAATCATTTATTTGGTCTTCATGGTAACGCACATCACCAAACTGAATCCACACAATAATACATTTTCTATTATATCGGTTGCACAAATATTGAGTGTTTGAAAAAAAAACTTTAATTTAAAATAATTAATTTCTACAATGCACTTCCCGCGACGTTTTACTTGCTCAATCCTGGCCTATCTATATGGTCAATTTCAGTACCTTGACCCTGTTGAAATACCAAAAGAGAGTTTTGTACGATTCAATTTCTTGAATCAAATCGAACCTCAAAATAATGCTTCATCTGGCAGCAATTACATCGCAAAAAAGTTTAATTACATCTTTGTGCCTCACCTCTTGTTGTGTGTCTTCACAACAATATGCGGATTTATTGGTTTACAATACCACCATACTGGACAAATTGATTGGCCCTCATTGCTCAATAGTCCGTACATTATGATTCATCAAATCATTTTGCCCGACATGTGGGCACAAGTGGACTTGTGCTTCTATTGCGCAATTTTGGCTTCTTTCTGTGCGTACGCGAGCATCGTGAACAATCCTGTTCAGGAAGAACGATACAAAATGATTCTCAACGACAATGAAAGATTGACCATTCGAAAATTAGGTTTGTAATTTAGCATTGAATTTGCATATTTTAATGTTTAGAGTAACAACATAATATATAATTTTTTATTAAGAATTAAGCAAAGAAGATTCCGTGAAAATTTGCACTTTTCGCCGGCGTTACAAAACGCCCATCTTTGTGACGATTGTCGCCCTTGATCTGCAGTGTGTTTCATATTTCGCCACATTTGTGCTCTACCAGAACTTGTACAGAGTGCATATTGTCGATGCACTCTTTTGGCTGTTTCTCTTTCCGAGATTTATGTTTGACATTGTTTATGGTAACTGACAATTGGAAAATATTTTTTAATATTATCACTTATACTTATTCTTACTTACTCACTAGCATTATACGGTATCATGGTGTTTGTGATATCTTCGAGCAAATATTTACAAATTCGTTTGAAATCTATTTTGAGCAAAATAACCAGGCTTAATTGTGTAGTTTCAAAAATGGATTCAAGCAAAAAACATTGTTTCCGATCAGTTTGGTTCGAGTTCATTCAACTCAACCTTCGATTACTTCGCCTCTGTTCGGACATTGAAGTGTACAGCCACTTTTGGAGTCCCTACCTCTCAGTAATGTTTCCCTTCTATGTGTTTGTTCAAGCATATTGTGCGTATATTGTCTTTTTCGTCAATTCGGTTTCGTCTTTTCAAAAGTATATCTTCTTCTTTGGCATAGTAGAGTATGATCTAATACTTTTTCTGCTGATCAATCAATGTGCCCGGGTAGTCAAGTTGAATCAGGCAATTCTGCGTGAAAACCGTAGATTCATCTTTAACGTTCAACAAGCCCGATTGAATGTGCAACAAATGAAGATTCACAATTTACTTTTGGTGCAAAAATATTAACGATTGAAATTTTAAATTTTTTAAATGTTTTTTATACAGGCCGAATCTCTGCAAATTAGTCGACGACTGCATAGTTTTGCTTTTCGTCTGATAGGCAACTACCGAATCACTTCGAAAACATTTCATCTGGTATTTTATTTCATATAAATCGTATAACGTATTAATTTAATATTCATTTTACAATTATTTAAGGTTATTTCGTACATTAGCATTTTCTTTCTGATGGTCATCAAAAGGCACAGAATAACAGCTGTTCAGTAGATTCTGTTTAATTTGTCTAGTTTTTTAAAATATTATGTTGGAGTATTTATACATAATTCAATTTATATATAATTCAACAAAGGATTGAACATATAAAGCTACAATAAAAAGTTATTTCGTGGGATAATCACATGAAAATAATCAATATTTTTTGAAAACTCTGCCATTTTAAATAGTATTGTGTTTGTTTTATAAAATACATAATACATAAATTATAAATACAGTATAATAATCTCGATAATTTGTGCATGAATTAATTCGAAAGTATTTATAATTCAAAACGCAAAATTTTTAACCTTTTCATAATTGGCTAACTGTTATTGTACAAATGTGCTTTATAATTCGAAATCAATTAACCAAAACAAACAAAGCAAACAATAAGAAAATTTTTATTAATCTCTCAAATTGCTGATGATTTTTTGTTTTAGGTTGACAAAAACAGTGATACTATCACTGATAGTTCAATCAACCATTATTCCCAGAAGCAGAAAATGTATAATTTTGTGAGAGCAAACTGTGCTCCACTGAACCACTCATAATTCAACGATAACAATTTCAATTGAAAGAGATTATTTGAAGAAAGTGACTATTCAATACAAGAAGCAAAGTATAATATTTAATCAAACTAATGAATTTTTATTTGTTCTCACTTGCTCAGTTCACACTACACTGTCTTCCTTAGTTTATTGCGAGATAATTAGAATAACATAACATTTTTTTCCTTCATGCTGTGTTGGTCACAAATAAAGTGTATCAAATGCTGTACGAATTTCTGATTATTTTCTGAAGTTTCTATTTTCTTTTTTTAAGAGTATCGCTATTTGCCTGGTTTGCCAGACAATCTTATTACATTTGATATGCAAACTTTTTTTTTTTAAATCTAATAATAAGATAAAATAGACATCGTTTTAAGTTCTTTCATTAACATAAACCGCTATGTGCATAAATTGGGTCGCGACTCTAGCCCAATAGACTTTTGCTTCCTCAAAGACTGGCCCGTGGTAAGTTTTTGAGTTAATTTTTTTAAATAAAATTTACAAAAAATACAAACTCATAAAAATTCAAATAAATTTGAAAGCATAAATAAATCCAATATGATAAATATGTTGATATATTCAAACTTTTGAAAACAAGCATTAATGTATGAATTCTATAAAATAAAAGTTTGTAATTTGAGATGACGAAACTTATTTAAATTTAAAATACAAAGAGATGTACTTTTTTTTACTACAAGAGCTCTTATAAAGAGTAATATCAATTGCTAATGGAACGTTATTCAAATTTAAATATAATTTGTATGTAAGACCAAGCGCAAATGTGAATGCTCTTTCCAGAGATCGCAATGGTTGGTTCACTGAGTTCGAAAAGATCCTTGGAAAAGGACTGATCACACAGACAGACAAGACACACAGACACTTAGTTTTTTCTTTCGTACATACCAAATGTACGGTCTCATATCCTTGCCCTGTATGATGATATACCGTCTCATCAGTTTAATTAACTTGACACTAGATTATTACTGGATATGTGTAGGGATATGTTATCCGAGAAAGTGCAATCCTCTGCATTCTCATAAATGGCTTCTTTGCAAACTATGTTTCTTCATAGTATTGTTGTGCATTATCTTTAAGCCAATGTGGGTTTATCAATGTGTTTGCTTTACATTAACACATAGTTTCATGTGATAAGATGGCAGAGTTAAGCGCTTATCAGAATTAACACAAAATGCTTGTTTAGGTCGTGTTTTATGCGGGAGACCTTTGAAAAGGGCAATTTTTGTTTAAGAAACATTAGCAAAGGACAACTTCAATTCACCATTGCATGTCTATTGACGCAAATGGCGTTACGATCATTCGGAGACTAAGTGTTGTTTGATTTATACCACAGATTTTCCCCCCTAATTGCCACCACTTCATAGTGGAGGACTTAGGTAATCTGTGGTAAGCTTTCAAAACTGTTCATAAACTATTCTACCTAAATCAATCACAATTTATCAGTTAATATAGCAAACGGTGAGTTAGAAGCATTTATAAACACCATATTCAAAAAACTTAAATATCAAAACAAACCCGCGATTGAAATCCGAGATCTTCCGACACATTTGTTTGAAATGGGTCAAAGTCCATGTCGGTATTGAAGGAAACGAATAGGCAGACAAACTTGCAAAATAAGCATATGCTCAAATGTGCTTAATTTTTTAAAAAACTAAATTTTAAGATAATTTTGGTAGCGTTATGAGTCAATTCTCAAATCTACTTGGCATCCCAAAAGCATCTACTGATCCCGAATAAAATAATACATTGAATAGAAATTTAAATATATTTTATTGGAAATTGATTGATTTATTCAGATATAATTTTGGGAATTACATTAAACAATATATCAAAAAGTTATTAAAAAAACTAGTCAAATTAAATTGCTGAATAACATTTGATGATTGGCTTCAGTTTTTAAGCATATTCAGTGGCTTTTGTTTTTTAACCGTTTAAACCTTCATCTTCAACATGTTCACAAACGTTGTGTATGGCATTTGGTGATGATATCTGGCATTTCTTATGATTTGAATGTATCGAATGGCATTGGATTCTTGGGATTCCAAAGTAAATTTATTATTCAAATGTCGTCCCTTTTATCGGAAAAGCATAGGTCGGATGTCTTTTTTCAATACTCGATTCTGCTTTATTAAGATTAGGAAAATTAAGATTAAAAAAATTTAAATTATTTGAAATTATTTGCATAAATTAGAATCTGTGTTACGTACATTCATTTTAGCATTCTGCAGATTGCTCAAGGACACATTTTTGCTCGCTGTATTGTTGTTGGTGGTAACACAATATTTGTTAATCATTACAATAAATAGTAGGAATTATAGTAACATTACCTGAAATGCATACCATGCATACGAGAAGAATGACAATTAGCATAAACAATTTGACAAACATTGTTTTTAGATTTGCAAATTTTGTATACGTCAATTAATAATGCATCTCATCATAAATGTGTAATCGCAGTATAGGTTATATACGAACAGTAAATCTTAAATCTTTAAGCAAATGAACTTAAACTGATATGTTTGAGTTATATGATTGTTAATTAGATGGCATAATCAGGAGAATGTTGTGCAAGAACCTAGTACATACCATGATGAGCAAATAAAATCTATTATTTAGCAAGTTGTTATCGCAAGACAAAATATATATATAAATATCTTAATACACTAAGAATGACCTAATCATGTGAGCTCATGTTAAACATAAAAATTAATCTTTTCGTTGCACATGTCTGTTGACGTTTGCTTTTAGTAACGTTTCACATGTTCCCCTAATCAATATTGCATTAGAATTAGAATTTATCTAAAATCCGACTGTTAGTAAGTTGCAAAAAAATGCAAATTAAACACGACAATTAATATCACTGTTGAGCTGTGTCACTCATGTTTGAAACAATGAGAACTATTACTATTATGTTTGTTGTTGAACTAAAGTGGAGTTGTTTGTCACTTGGTAAGCAAAAACCGGTTTTCAAACGTGTCGCTCTATTTTCAATGTCTGTCCCGCAAGTGACAAAGAACCACGGACCAACAAGCACAGTTCAATTACCGTTACTCATTGCAGAGGACAAGTGAAATCCGTTTTTTGTTAGTTGGATTTTAAAAAACTTATGCTATACTCATCCTGCTTGCCAGTAAAAATCAGAGACTCGAAATTTGCCTGGCTTGCTAGAAAGTAGTATTGAAATTATCTTGATATAAAGGTTGTTTTATTTCCAGTTTATCCTCATAGATTTATGTTTACAAAATACAAAATTAAACATTTTTTAATTTAATCTGTATTTAAAACGGCAAGAAAAGTGTTTATGCTCAAAAATTTTAGCTAATCTCTTACAAGTTTTAAACTGTTAATTTAAAAATATTCAGACTATTTTTGGTGAGCAGATAGATTCTTTAAGAAATGCGAAAAAATACATTACAATTGGTGAATTGCACAGGTAATTTTCAAATGAACATCAAGTAAATTCACGGCAAAAAAGCACTCGATTGTTATTTTCCCGAAATAGTTTCATTAAGACATCTCTCAATTTTTCCATATTCGCCGCACTGAACCGTGGTTGACAAGCGCGCTTGCTGTAAAAAAATAGTTAAGTACCTTCTGGAATGAATTGAAATGTGTTTGTATAGCAATGGTCAATAATATAAGCAAATTAAGATTTCATTTTCTGGATGCCACCAATACGTCCATATCTATAAATTTAAATATGAGGAATTTGATGATCATATCTTCCAATTGATCTGTTGATTTTTGGCCCGTAATTGCAAATATGAGCCGTTTGAACTTGTGCCATAATGGCGTTGATGGATCCTATCTATAATTAAGACATCGGATCATATTCTTCAATTGGCCGGCAAAGATACAGTCCGCGCCATAAAGATAGGGACAAGCGAATATTTTGTATATCTCCTAAAGTTCTCGATTTTAAATTTTAATTATTTTATATGTTATAGCCTAGGTATCCCTTGTTATTATCCAGTACATATCGGCTTATCTTATCTTTAATCTATCGAGATAAAAAAAATATTTCGTCAAAAAAGTCAATTTTGCTTGGCGCCATAAATATAGGGAGAAAGGTCAAAACTGTATGAATTTTGGATTTTTATTGACCAAAATAAATTTTAATATTTCCTAGAAGTCATTTTTAAGTTAATCATACAAAATAACCGTGTGGAACATAGCTAGATAAATTAAGAAAACAATTTTACAAACTTACATTAAAATTGGCGATTTTCGTTGATTTGACAATTCTCAAATCATATTTTCTCCCAAATTGATATGGTTTTCAACTTTAAATGATTTAGAATATGAAATATGTTAATTTAAGTAATTTAACTATCAAATAAATGGGGTAAAAGCAATTATTTAAGATAAAAATGTATTTTTAGAATATCTTGAAAAGAAAAGTTGAACAAAATATGTTAAAATTTAAAAATTGTCTTAAATATTTTTTTTATGTTCAATTTCAGCAAGAAAAATTGTTGTAAATCGTTTAAATTATCGTTATTCATTATTGGAAATTATTTGGATCAATAAAAATCCAAAATTCATACAGTTTTGACCTTTGTCCCTATATTTATGGCGCCAGAAAAAATTGACTTTTTTGACGAAATATTTTTTATCTCGATAGATTAAAGATAAGATAAGCAGATATGTATTGGATAATAACAAGGGATGCATAGGCTATAACATATAAAATAATAAAAATTTAAAATAGAGAACTCTAGGAGATATACAAAATATTCGCTTGTCCCTATCTTTATGGAGCGGACTGTAAGTCTGAATCAATAATTTAAATACTTGAATTTTTTTGAAATCAAATTTTTGATTGAGTAATTTTCATTGTCAATGCCTGATCCTGTTAGGGTTCTATAAACAATATTCAATACAGTAAGTAAATTTAATTTTGAATCCGACATTGGGATCATACTTTAATCACGTGATCAAGGGCTGGAGAGAGGGGTAGGTTTTGACGAATCAACACCAATACATAGATTAAATAACGTTTAATCAATCAATATGAGAAATCATTCCAATCAATACAATAATACATTAGACCAGCGCGCACGCCGACTTAGCACACAAAAATAACAATAGGAGAATATGTACAGTAGTATAAACACGAGTGAAGGGGACGTCCACAGATGAAGATACATACATTTGAATATACAGTGGACGGTACAGGATCACATTTCAGAAGGTTTGACAAATGATCACACATTGATCATGAAAAAAAGTGAGGGGGTCTGATCAAATTCAGATCATATTTTAAAGGGCAACTTTGATTAAAATTTATATGATATTCCTTAAAATGACGTGTTTATTGGAATTGGTTTAAATAGTGCTTGATTACAAACTGTATGTTTAAGGGGGGCCTGGTCATTGATCACATAGGGGATGAAGGAGTCCAAAAATTTGATTTTCCTGATTACGTGATTAAAGTATGACCTCAAACTGTAACACATTCTCACTTGGCATGCTTATCGTGACTTACCAAACCAAATTATCTTTTTAGTTTGCTGTTATGTTTGATGATAAATACATATAAGAAATTGTGTAAGCTTAAATTAGCTGTCATAACCTTGAAAACAAAAAAGACATAATGCCTCTTGATAAGCAAGTAAAGTTTAATCGTGTTACAGTTTGACTTACTGACAAACAATTTTTGTTGGAAATGATTGGTACCACACAATTCTTTGATTTGAGACAAAGACTATAAAACTCTGGGGACTGATGGATATTAATTTCAAGTTGCATAAAAATCCATGATAGTTCCAAAATAGTTTTCAAATGTATTGACAAATACATTTTCGATTTTATAAGATATTTAATGAGCAAAAAAAGTCGAAATTTTATTTCTGTTTAGAACGTCAAATTAGTCTACAAATGTAAAAAATATTTTAGTTTATGTTATATTTTGGAGAAAACAACGTTACACTATCACGTAAAATTTCATTTGCAAATGGAACATTGATTATTCTATTATTTTATTTTACTTATCATTATTAAAGCGATTATACTAAATTTTCCATTTCATCTTTGAAAGCAGTTCATCTTGGTTGCTACGATACATGTCAAGTCAAGAAAAGCACAACACAAATACAAATGATTCATTGATTGATCACCTGCAAGTTTCGTATCCGGTTAATAATTCAAAACAAAAGTTTTTGCCACTCTGACAAGTTTTACTCAAAACATTAATTGTTTTTTATTTTTTAATTATTTAAAAAAATAATTAATCATCTGAAATAATTAGCAAAACTCAAAGTATCGATTTTGTCTTTCCGTTATTGTCAATAATTTATTATAATAAGAGTTTTCTGCGTCAAGATAAATCTTTATAATATTAAAGTAAAGTCGAAAAGCTTCGTCGTCGTGGTCGTGGCGGAAGAGCTCAAAGGCACGGAAAAGTTGTACAGTAGACGTTAGACAAGATGAGTAATCGATGACGTGGCAATAGAAGACTGACACAGTTGAAGTTAGACAATACAGTGGAAGTAGAGTCACAAACAAAAGCACTACTCAAAGGCAGAAAATATTATTTTCTATTGAATTTATATTTTCCCGTAGAATCTGTTAAAAAATTCAATTTTAAAATGCAATCTTATAGTATTTTTTACGCTGAATCTAATGGTACGCTTAAAAGTTATTAATTGATTCACGTTTTGGAAATATTTGAGTTTTATACCTAAATTTCGCGTTTACGCATAATCATGTTACATTACAATGTAATGTGTGTTGCGAAGTAAAACTAAAGTGAATTTCACTTCATTAATGAATAAAGATGGAAAGCGTGGTGTGAGGGTGAGTGAGTGTGGTTAGCATGATTAGTGGTCCACTTTCACACCTAACCCTCACTACTGTCAATAATTGATATATTGCCCAGCGATGCACACTCATTCGAATTTGGCACACTCACTCAAACAAACACAGACACATTGAAGACAAAAGTCTTTAAAGACAATTGTTATGTTTCCTCGTGTTTCTCGTGATAATTTTTCTAATTGTTTTCACCAAAATTGTCTTCAATTTATGGTCTGATTGTAATAGTGACATGTTGCATTCACCTATTCTTTCCTTTAATAGCCTTTCATGCATTTAGATAAACTCCAACAGCCTCACTTTGGTGTGTGCCATTTATTGTGACCGACTATAATGCGCTTTATTGCTTTACTAAACTGTACATAATAAAAAATTGTTTGCTCCATTTTGAAACTACACGTTTGAATGTTAACCCACTCGATGATCACTTCACCACATTCAAATACAAGTGTGCATTAAACCGTGAGCACTACTCACTGAGTAGTACTGATCGATGGTCAAACATATTTCACGCGAGTTGAGGTTGGTCAGAGGAGTGAAATGTGTTGTGAATGTGGCGCCATGCATAACAACATAACATACACAAATAAAACAACGAGGTGTCCCAACTCCCAAATAGTTCCAATCCTGTTTAAAACTCATCAAGTTTCCACTGCCGCAAAACCACGATTTGTTGAAGCAACTCTTCACTGGACAGTCATTGTCTTCGCAATGCATTATCAATTGCGTGTGTTGCTTACAAGAAAATGGACATGAATGGACCTGGAACCTACTACTTCAAGATTCAGGGTGGAATCAAGGGTGGATATGTTATACAACATCGGGTCCAACATTCCTTCACCAATCTACAATCAAACCAGTGTGTTGGACACAGAAGATGCAACAGATGCTAGGATGAACAAAAATTCATCCATAAATGTGTTCCAGAGTTGATGGCACTGCTGCATGATACTCTCATGGAAGTCAATCCATTGTGTCGCCAATTTAAGTACACGTACGACACTGAGCACGCAATCGGCGGTGTTTCAAAATCGAGGTTGGCCAAAGCAATGGCCACCAGTATTCGTAGCCAACCAGTGCCGATGTTGCTACACTGTACGTAGTCAATGATATATGATACCGAGAGAGGAATTGTGTGCTTTGTGAAAATCCACCAACCAGAACCTCAACTGCAATTCTTTCAACATGTCTGGCCATGGCCAACCAAACTTCCGCAATTGGAGGACTAATCACTACAACCAGGAGTACGTTTGCAGCAATAACACGACTACTGACAACCACCATTTTCCCTGTAAACAATGAAGCGTCACCTCTCACCACAACGATCATTGCCAGACCAATGCAAGCATGATTTGAGGAAGAGTGTTATTCATCAATATACATTAGCTGGAATAATGGAAATTAAAACACCAAATAAAAAAATGTTTTTAAACAATGAAAAAAATTTTTATCACGAAACGAAACAAATAATCTACTTTCGAAATTCGCGCAAATATAGAATGCATCACTCAGCAATATTGTGTTTGATCATTTTTGTCACAGTGCGTTTGCTTGGACTGATTCTACTGCTCGCATGTCCAGATGAGAATTATTACTTCATCTGGCAGTATGACCCATTTGCGACCTATGCCAAGCTGAAATCAGACCAGTACGGCGATCCATACTTCATTGGCTCGTTGATACTCTTCTGTCTGTACATTTTCAAAGTGAATCGATGTGTGTACTATTCGCCACCAGACCGAATACTCTGGCAAGATTTGAACGATCTAGTGGTGCGCACCTTTGATGCCTATTCTAAGACCCACAAAACTAAAAAGGAAATTTGTCAAATTCGTGAAAATCTAATCAAAAAATTTGAAGCAGAGAAAAACATCGCCAAATGCTTTCGAATGATAGTTCGCAAATATTTTCAAATCATCGATTATCATGTGGTGCGAGGTGTGTTACATAAGACTGGCAACCTTTCAAAGCTGTCGATTGTATGCTTTTCAGGACTTGTCGTCCAAGAATCGAATAAAATTGTTGAAAATTTTATTATTGATCAATAAAATTAATTTTTTCTTGTTGAACCAAAGTATTGACTATCAAATAGTGTTCTCACATATTTATCTATAATCTAACCATTTATTAAGTGTCAATTCAATTTGTGATCTTAATCTACTATTTGCAAGCCCACCTGCCACAATTTCCATTTTGGTTCTACCCAATTTTGCTCTTAGATTCACTTCTCCTTCAGTATCTATTTCTCAATATGCTGCAAGTGACCCACGTTCTGGTTGGTTGGGCTTTCTTAATCACAACCTGCTATAAAGAACATATTAATGAAGCAAATGTTAGGCTGTTCAACACTGTTCGAATGTTCAGACAAAAATGTCATGTAAAGTGCTCAACTAGATATGCCACTCAAATAGCATTCAGATCATTGAGCCATTTTCTACGCCTACACACAGACCTTTCAATGAGAGTTCTGTACCAGAATCGCAAACTGTGGAGTCACATTTTGTTATCAACTCTCTTGACAATTGGCTCAATCAACATTTACTTTGTCAATCGGTTCATCTACCATCCTAATGTGTCCCAAGCTGAAAAATTAATAATTATTTTGAACTTTATGTTTCAGTCTGTGTTTGTCACTGGAGTTTTGGTTCAACTTGCACAGACCACAAAGGCGATTCATAAGTCGACAAACCTTCTGCCAACAGTGCAGTTGCTCCTACTGAAAGGAAAGCGGTTTGAATGCTTCAAAATGAAATATCTAAATTTGTTTGAGAGAATCACGTGCAATGACATTTCATACAGCATCACCATTGGCCACACCAACAATGCAATAACATTCAAAACAATTTTCGAAATATTTCTCGTTTACATTGGCTATTTGTTGTGTGTCATTGGGGTTCTCAATAAAAGAAAATAGTTTTCAAATACAGACTCTATCAATAAAGATTGATTGACCCGAAAATGTTTGACTATTGAACTAAGACCGCAATGGGCCAAAAAAGATCAAATGAATTATCAAAGGTAGCCAATGGACCCCAAAATGTCTAATCAATAAAATAAGACCGCAATGGGGCCAAATAAAGATCAAATGAATGAAACAGAGGACCGAAAGGCCCAAAATGAAGAAGACGAAAAGACAAAAAAAAACAGCAACAACCGAACAGACCGAGGAGAGATGCACAAATGGCAGAACATTACGAAATGCACTCCTTCGGTGGCACACACAGCAACAGATGAACTTTCTTCCTAGAAAAGAGGCAATTGACTCGAAGGCCAAACACAATTCCACGAAAAGACGTAGCGTGGGAATGCAACAAGCAAAACAATCGACTAGACACACACAAACACACAAACTTACATACGAACACTCAGGTTCTGGCTCGGAGACCAAAACAGAGGACCGAAAGGCCCAAAATGAAGAAGGCGAAAAGACAAAAAACAGCAACAACCGAACAGACCGAGGAGAGATGAACAAATGGCAGAACATTACTTTGCTTAGTAACAAATTATAAATATAACCATAATGAATTAATAACATTAACCGGCTCATAAATTAATTACATAGATAATTGTTTCTAAACAAATATAAAATGTCTGTTTTCTTATTTTTGGATGTATTATTTAAATTAATTCAAGGAAAAAGTCTTTACGACTGTAATGATATAAATAAAATATTTGATTTTAAGAGTACAAGTTAACGTTAAACAAATTGAAAAGTATTATACGAAAAATATCTAAATTTAGCATTTTCCTAATGCTTGACAAACACAAACCAATCAAAATGGTTCAGTCTACCAAATGAATCAGCAATCAAATTTAATTTAAAACGTTTGAGTCAGTGCACCTCAGTGGTTCCACGGATAATGGATATTTTATTAACCTTTTATTAACATTAAAGAATGCAATAATGCTATCCTCTCAGGCAGATACCTATGGATGCACTAAGTCTAAGAGCGCTAGATCTCTCTATACACAACACCGTCAAGGCCAACAGAAACGATGTACTTGCCTCGCAAATTCCGTGGTCTAGTGTTGGTTCGATGCGAGTTGGAAGTTTACCTGCAGCACTTTGCCATCGCCCTCCGGTTATCCTCAGTGCCAGATGATCTGTTTCATAGCGTATTTGACTCCGGTGAAGAGATGCAAAAGTGCACAAATGCTCTGGGTGTAGTGGGAGAGACGGCAAGGCAGGTTGCGTACTCGATTGCGAGAATCCTCTTTCGAGATGTGGTCCTTAATGAACTATCAAGGCGTTGGCGTAAAGCACTTTAGCGTGTTTCCTAAAGGAAATAGCTGGATATGCGACAAACGAAATATGTCGTGCTCAGAATGGGCCGTTGTTATTAAACTATCCACAGGTTACGCTGCACTCGCTGGTGTTCCAGGTGTCAAAGCTCAAGGTCAGGACAACCGTTGTAGGCATTGTCACAATGAGAAAGAAACCATCCTCCCTGTTCTCGGCTCTTGTTTCTTTGGCGACAATCAACGGAAGCTGGGTCATTGTGTTTGTTGTCATCACGAAGTCAAGCATGCAGTCACTGCTTTGCTCAGAGAAAAAAGGTTTTCACTGCACGGAAGAGTTCTTTTGCTTTGATGCCAAGTCCAACCGATTTGTCGACATACTTGCATTTCCTGATAACTCCGACAAGGCCCAACAGTACGCTATGAAACCAACGAGGATCCTCGGTCGACCGTAACACAGAGGTACAGAAAGACAAGGAAGCGACTCCAAGTGCTACGCGGACCTCGCAGCAAAGTACAAACACTTTGGTGACCGTCAATTCGAGACATTCGGTCTGTGGTTTGGAGCTCGTGGTACAGTGAGCACTCACTGAGCAGTCAAGTGGTCTAATTTTGGGATCGCATCTTTGTGAACGATTGCCGAACAAGTGCTCATTGACTCGATCAAGATGATTCATCACCATATCTACTCCGCATACTAACTCATATACAGGCGGGAGCAAAAAGATCGTTACACTTTTTATTTGAAGCCTATCTTGAAGATATTATTTTTCTTAAGATTTGAAACCTAGACTATGATATCGGCTTAGTCGATATCTTTAAAATGCCATAAACAACTTGTCCCAATTCACTTCCGTTCCAGACTAATTGGGCCGGTAGTGAATATTTGGGTTTGAAGTTTTTAGTTGTTTTTAAAGTTAATTTAATTTGTTTAATGTGTTAGTCATTTTAGAGTATTTAATTATCTTTCAAAAACGCTTTCATTCTTGAAATTAGACTTATCCGTTCAAAAGTTATGATCCAAAATGTAAAAAATGATGACGATTTTTGAAAATTCAAACTTTAAAATATTAGTTTTTTGCATTATTTCAACCTTAAGTTTTGTAAATAAGTTCATATTTGCTTAAATTGATAAGATACGTCTGCCTATACATAAATTTTCACTTTCTTTTCAAAATATTGGACCGGAAGTAAAAATATTTTTTTTTGATTTTTGTGTTTCCGGTCTATAAATTTTATTTTTTCAACTAAATTTTTAAATTATGTTTTGTTGTAATTCCAAAACGCAATAGAGCACTAAAATGAGTGCTTCTAATCAAAATTTACAAAGCTTGGTGCCAGCACTTTCGGCAACGTCAACAATGAAGAAGGTCAAGGACCTTAGAATCCAAACTTGGATAAAGTGGGAGGGGCCTTGAAACTCTCTTGGTGAATGTAATTGAACATATTTGGTTCGAATTACAAAATTCCGTGCTTCAACAACCTCTGCCTACAAACAAAGAAAAATTGGTCACCAGAGTCATCGAAACTTGGAATTCGATTCCACCTGAACGACTTATGAAGTTAGTAGAATCATTTCCTGAAAGAATTTTCGAATGTTAATAATCTAGAGGAGGTCGCACATCATTTTAATACACTGTATTTATCATCTGATAATAATTAAATAAGTAAATATTCATTTATATATGAACTACATTACTTTGATTTGTCTTTGTCGGTTATTTTAACTTGGTAGAGTTGGTGAACTTGTGTCAGAATTTTGTATCATATCTTTTGAATGAGTTCATCGATTATGGAGTATGACACCCTTTTGGAAAGGTAATTAATCATTCTAAAATGGCTATCCACTCAAAGAAAACATTTTCTCTCAAAATGGAACAAAAATCCACATTCTTAAATTTTACTTCCGTTCCATTTTCTCTGAAACGGAAGTGAGTTAAGACAAGTTGAGAAGTGCTATTTAAAGGTATTAATGAGGCCAAAATGATAGGCTAGGTTTCAAATCTTAAGAAAATAATATCTTACACTGAGTGTAGACTCACACGCCTTACTCCATACACTTTCTCAGTGCAACACATTTTTTACAGTTAGGAGTCCAACATATTATTATTACCAATATCCCGTAATTTTCGAGCCTAATTATTGTCCCATGGATTGATGTTCATGTTGAGGTGGATGGCTTCCTACCAATAGGTTGGCAGCACCTTTTGATTTTTATATTAAAGTTGTTTTCTTTTTTATAGATAAATACAAGTTGAGTATTTACATTAAAATAATTAAGAATGAGCATATTAATGTTCGATGAAATAAATTAATGAATTAATTATATGTATTATGGTAATGAAGAATAAAAATGAATATTTTGTAGATGCGCGCTTATTGAAATGAAGGAACACAAGAGATAGGTTGCATAAAACGTTTATTGAGGAAAGCACAAGTTACAGAGAGTGGAGAGAGGAGGTGTAGTTGTAAATACAATGAAGTGAGTGCGAACACGTGCGCGCTTTTATACTAATCTGTGTGTACATCTAGAATGATCTAGATGTAATCGAATGTAATCGAATACAATCGAGTTCAATCGAGCGAAATCTCAATTGTGCGTGTAGGTGTGAAATCCTTCGAGTGAGCTCTCGTACAGGTATCGAATCATCAGTGATGCAATGTAGAGAATGCATCTGTGATGTACCTGTACGAATGACTCTTCTGGTAGTGCGCCGATTGCCATCGGCTGCATGCAGGTAGATGTACGATTGATCGGTTCACTGTGTGGATGCGGAATGCGAATGCGTGCGCATCCGCGACCACTACAATTTAATGTATTCTTCTGGACATCCATTTAAGCAATAGTTTAATTAAAATTTTGCGAAGATCATTCTAAAAAATTGTAATAATGTGTTAAACTGTATTTTTCTCTTTAAAAAATTAATAATATTTACTCGAAATGTTTTGCTGGTAAACGAGTAGACTAATGGATTCACGAAACTATTGGCCAACGCAACCCAATGGCAGAAAAGGAAGGCAACGATAAATAGACGAAATTGTGTTTCGGTGCAGTAGGTGAAGTGCTCGTACTCGAGCAACAATTGGTACAGCTTGACTGGAAACCAGCACAGGTCGAATATGACGATTATGAAGAACATTGTCTTGATTGACTGAACGATGGTTGAACATTAAAGTTATAAAATTAAACAATTGGACAATTTAAAACACTACCTTTGATATGCTTTTGGTTTGTTTAATTTTTCTATCTCGCTCAATGATCTCCCGGAGAGGCTGTTTGTTGCATTTGTTCGTATTAATATTGAAACTTGTATCACAGCATACATCTTGTGTGCTAGTGCTTAAAGTTGCATAAGAGCTCAGTTTTCTCATAATGGCCAAATAGGAGAATGTCAAAATGAACGATGGAGCAACGAATGTGCAAATTAGATTTAGTATCAGGTAGATGTGCAGTAGGCGATCGGTTTGGTCATTGCCGGGTGAACACTGGTAATAGGTCTGGTTGGCGAACACAAATGGTTCAATCGATGTATGGCGCACAGGTAGGTAGGCGTACAAGCAACCAAATATCCATGTGGTGAGGATTATTAGATTTGGGTGAGCATGAAACCATTTGTACGTTTTGGTGAGGGAGTAAAAAAATGCCAGATATCTGATTTTTAAAAATGTTAAAATAATTCATTTTATGAACTTTTTGTATATTTAAACGTTAATTAGAATATACCTTTCGATTCCAATTATGCTCAAATTGATTGAGGTAATAAAAACACTCAGTAGTTGAGCAAACTGTGCCAGTGGACAAAGCCAACCAGGGAAAATCCATTGACGATACACAAAGTCCGTGTAGGTAAAGGGAGCACAGAACACTCCGAGAATGATGTCAGAAATGGCCAAATTGATCAAATACTTGCGGATTATTTGTGTAGAATTCTCTTGACCGCACAGTTGCACAATGATCACAATCACATTTCCAGCCAAAGCAAGCACAGCAGTAGAAGTGTAGAGGAAAAGTAGAAAAGTCTGTGCTAAGTTGGATGTTACTGTCTCTAGGGTTTCCATGGAGTAGCATTTCGCCATATTTTCCTTATCTATTGAATGGGTTTCATTGAAATAATTTGACATAATCGACTTGAAGTGTGCCATTTTTACAATATCGAAATTAAAAAAATAAAAAAGGAAGCTCGATTCGCATGCACATCACCGAAAAATTTCGAAAAGCAAATAAAACATTATTCCTCGAGCACTGGCCTTTTATACTCATCTATTAGAAAAAACAAAACGCGCAAGCCCAGACTGGATTTCTCTCACAATTTTATTCTGCCATATGTTACTTAGGCAACAGAATGGTAAAGGAAAGAATTATTTAAGCTTTTGGAGTTTTTTCTCTTACGCATTCGGATATATTGGGAAGATACCGTATAAATTGTATTTATATTGGAGAAATATATTGACACAAATTATTCACACCCCACTTCGGGGAAAGTGAGCTATTTACGTATATGAACCATGTGAATAAGATTATATCAGTAAAAGCCTTTATTGAATATAAATTTGTAATTTAATGACATAAAATTTATGATTTTTATTATTAGAACGCGCAATGGTAGAATATTAATAGGTAACATAAATATATAACATGCAAAATATATGGCTTTTTATTGATTTTTATTAACTTGAAATTTATTCGCCACTAGTTTTATCGGAGTGCCAACAAAAACCAAATACAAAGAAAAATTTATAAATTAAACAACAGTCTTTTGATGCATATTCAGGTAAAAAACAGAAGTTAAATCAAACAATTTCAACATTTTTTAAATGCGACTTTGATAAGTTTCGTCATATATTGCCTCCCTGCCTAGTCGGTCAAAAATGGTTGCATTCATGAAGTGCATGGAGACATTGAATGAGTTTCCGTTGAAGTTTTTAGATCCGATAGAAATGTCTCATTAATTGGAACTCGCAGGAAATGGAGACTTTTGTAAAAAAAATGTTTTTACTACTAGACTTTAATTGAATTTTTTTGAAATTTTTGAATAAAAAAATTACTTACACTTGCAGTAAACAATTGTTGAGCCAAAATTTTTTGTGGAGATTGCAATCCAATTGACTTGAACATCGCACAATATATATATGTTAGCGTCAAAGTCCGAACGCTCGGCATTTTCGGAAAATGCCGCGGCAAAGTCCGAAGTCAGATATGAAAATAATTTGAGCGAACTATGCCGCGGCAGTTCTTGAAAATGCCGCGGCAAAGTCAGAAGTGCCTAAATTCATTTCGGCATAGTTGTTTTCTAATTGATTATTAATGGATTTTTTAAGATAAAGTCATTAAAAATCTTCAAAAAACTATGCAAAGAACAAATTTATTATATGAATTCATTTACCAAAGAAAAAAGTAGCCTGATGTCTTTATTCTTTGCAAATAAGGAAAATAATGGAAAACATATTTTGTTTGGTTTTCTTGGCATTTTCATTTGTTTTATTTGCGTAAGTTATAATTCATTGCTATTAATGCATTATTATTAATTTTCGAATTAGTTATCTTAGAAAAACGGCTGATTAATTATTTTTATCAATTTATTTTAGTCAGAAAATGAGTTTTGCCGGACAGAATTCCGGCATAGTGTACTTAGCCGCGGCATTATCCAACATTGCCGCGGCAATGTCATTCAAATTGTTTTTAAAAATCTGACTTCGGACTTTGCCGCGGCATTTCCCGACTTTGTCGGCCACCGGACTTTGACGCTAACATATACACACAGAATATTAGAGGGTAGGAGGTTTTCTCATAAATTGGAGATACAGATTGAGGTGCGTTGTTGTGTATTAGATATAAAAGTTCACTCTAAAAATAAACACGCGTTTACCCTAAAGGCGATGTAAACTTTACATTATAAAGTCACATCTGACTCACAGTCCTTACAGCCAATAGTCTATGTGTGTTTTTCTGTCACTCTATCTGTCCATTGCACTACAACAGTGACGGTGATGAACGATTCGATTAAAAGGACGGTTTCACCGGTGAAAATATAACGGAGAAACGTAAACATTGTATTATTTTAGGGATAAGTAGATAGATAGATAGATAGATATTTCTCCCCCTTATATCCCTATCTCCCATCCCACCACCCTCCCCTCCCCCCTCTAGTTTAGTCCTCAAATATTTTATTAAAATACGAGTTGAAGCAAGACCCCCTAAGGAGCCGGAACAGAGTGAGAGAATATAGTGAGAGTACAAAGTCCACGGCTGCTGTCTTAAACCGAATTGTCAGCATAATCATCATAAAAATCTGCAACGTTTTCATTAACGTACGTCCATATAAAAAACATTAAGGTTCTATTATTAAGATAATTTCAGTAGACATTCTTATTTTGTTGATAAATTGAATTGTCAAATAGCCATTTGATTAATCGTTATTCGCAAACGGCAACAACAAAGATTCCGATGGAATTAGTGGTAAATGTAAAAATATGATTAATTTGTTTTTGTATTTCAGCTCGAAGCAGAAAAAATTAACTTCTACTACTCTACATCTATTTGTCTCAATCTTATCTTATACATAGTTTATGAGTATTTTGTTACTTCTTCAATCAATCTACGAGGTGGTCTATTTACACCTGATTACGTATTGCATGAATAGTGCCTTATCTATTGAACATAACAATCACTGTGTATTTAGTGTTGAAATAACATATGGCCACTTACTCATTGTGCTTCTCTCATTATGTTTTATACAATCATCGTCACACAAATGATCATGATCAATGTGTACAAGCAGGCACAAACGGAGAAGTGCACTAACACTGGGACACATACAATGACAACAACAGATTAAGAAAGCGCTTATAACAATTGATGACACATTAGAGATTAAATTTTTAATATAATGTTCCTATTGGAGCCATTTTGAAATTTCACAGAAAATCACTCTTGGCCTAATTTTAAAAATCACATTTAAAATGCATATAATTTTATTAACCGCAACGGTGCTCTCACAGTGGGTTATATTTGTATTGAATTAATAAAACCTTGTTTGCTTTTTTTACGGAAAGGGCCCAACAGAATTCAATAGAGGAGATAACAATTCAAGAGTCTCATGTTTCTTTTCAACAAAGCATTCAAAATGATTAATTGAGAAATTCTACTCGAGGGAACACGAACAAAGGGAAATCAGGAGTTGGCTCAAAAGAGGACAAACAATGAAAGTGACTGATGTTAGGCTTATTAGCGAGAAAAAATGAGGTAGCCAAAAATGTGTCAAAAACAGAAATTGGGAAACAGCGCTAATTGGAATTTTATTGATAAATGGATATTCCAGAAAGTTGGATTTCCTATGAAATGCGACAAAGTCATGACAATGTGTATTAAAATTGAATTTGAGTTTTGTCTCGTTAAGAGTTAATTTGGCAAGTGTGCTTGTAAAAATCCTAAATAAAATTCTTCCTGGTGTATGTAATAAACATACTACGAGTATGTATGCTTTTGTATTCCTGAAGCTTGCAGACTGGCAGACATTTTAGATCTGTATGAGCATTTATTTGTGCACGGAATTCGGATAATATAATTATTGTCATGCATGAGCATAGCATGCTATTTGAAATTAGCAAATAAACGAATTTCTTTGTGCTTTGAAAACACGATAATCTTGTTAATCAATTATGGTTACGATAATTGAAATTAGCTAACAAGCAAACTTGTATGTGCGTCACAACTCGACATGATTGAAAGGGTTTTTCTTAGCCTATTGTGTGTTTATTATAACACTCATGGGACAACGACTTTTGTTAGTGTGCCACAGTTTGATTTTACGTAGACAAATCGTGATGTTCAAAGTGTAAAAATAATATCAAGCATCAATTATCCTGAATAAACCACATTTGTTTGTTTAGACTCAGAACAAAACAGACAACTGAAACTTTACAATTCACTTCTATGCCAACTATATTCTACTGCCCAGACAGTTGTTCAATCTGGCAAAACTGCAAGAATATTATTATAATAAATAAACAGAGTTGGATGCTCATTTATTATAATAATATTCTTCTGATCAAAACAGACTACAAATTGGCAAATTGTAAATTGCTTTCTTGCTAATGTTATGCTCAAGAATGCTTCTGTCTTATTAAACTCAAATTGAAAAAACTTCTAATTTTGGCCAAAAAAACAAGGCCGGAAAGTGAACAAATTGAAATGACATTGATATTGTAATGTTGAAGCTCTAATTATATGGCTTGTAGTGGATGGATTTTGTTGCTTTAAAATGCCATTCTTACTAAATACAATACAGAGAATCGAATAATGCCAATTAAAAATCTCTGAATGTACCGGAAGTAGGAGTTCCAGAATCCAACTTCCGGGTATTGTTCCAAAATCTAATTTTTATTTCAAAATCAGATTCTCTGTCCTTTTTCATGAAAGATAGCATATAAGAACATTTAAATCGGTTAAGTCTAAGTAACAAAAACCGAATTTCAAAATAACATGTTTATTGATCCAAACAGTCAATTTTCACCTGTTTTATTTAAAATTTGAAATCTATTTATTTCTCTTAGACTTGATGGATTTTTATGCTCTGATATGCTATTCTTCATGAAAAAGAATGGAGAATCCGATTCCGAACTCAAAAATAGAATTTTTTGCCGGGAACCGAAAGTTCCATTTTGGAACTCCGACTTCCGGTGATCCAAAAAATTTAATTTTAGCGCCAAATGTCTTAGAATAGTCCAAAACCATAATATCACTCAAAAAATCAACACCGGAAATGGGCTCCCGGAAATCGATCCAATTGGAACTTTTGAGTAGTGAGCGGAACTCCGACGGACCATAGGAGCATGCTCCAAAAATTTCAAGTCGCTATGTCATACCGTTCGGTCTGGGCACATGTGCCAAATCCTAGCACGGAAGAGGTTAATGGACTTTATGCTAATTCGGACATTCTATTAGCTCAGGTTAAATGATCATTGCTTTGTTAGCATGCCATCAACAAATTGATCAGAGTTTGGCCAGTCAAGGCATATACATCGTTCAATGTTATTAAATGGCACCAATTTAAAAAATGCTCTCCAGAATGGCTTCTCTACAACGCATTCTTTTAATGAGCATTTAAGGAGAGACTTATCAGTTTGGCAGTAAAAACAACTTTTTGGCTTAAATAAATCGAATATTGTGGTCTTCTTTGTGTTCGTTATATGGCTTCATTTTTTTACCTTTTTGAGTAATAGAACCCCACCCCAAAATTGTCATTGTATCGAATATTATTTTACCTTGAAAACACCTTGAAACACACATTCGAGACTGTACATTGTGAGAAACAGAGAAAATATGTCTTTGTTGCTCACAATCTTGATCAAATACGTGATTTGTGCCGACTGACAAGATGCCAAAGGCATACAACAATGATCGTAATCATTGTTGACTGAATCGATCCGAAATTATTTATTCAACATAATAGATTCTTCACTTTGCTCTTGCCACTATTGCACTGGCACACTATATATAGTTACGCTCAAGTGCAATCACCATCAAAGTGAAGCTCGAGTTGAACACGCTCAGGTGTTGTACATATTTCACAACAAAACACATGACTATCGACGAAATTGGAGGCCAATCGAATTATTTTCGTTCGATTCCTCATGAATATTCAATAACATGTTGTTGTTATCGCTATTTTGAATGCCATTCTCGATAAAATGTCCAACAAACAAAATACTGTCATTCGCAATGCTAATTTACATGCATGTTTGTTCTGATTTGACATTTTACAAATTTAATATAATAAATTTAACCAATTAATCTATTTTCAATCATTTATTCATATCCTGTAAATCCAAACAAAACAAAAATCATTTATATTAAAACAATTTTATTTGTGTACATGGAGTACTGGTCTGGCGGGAGGTAATTTTGCTGTTATCTGGCAAGGCCAAAGTTGTTGGTTTATGTTGTTTTTATGGTTGTTGTTGCAGGCTAGCTTGCCAATTTGTTGAATGTTTTCATAAAAAATGTTCAACAATTTATAGAGAGTCTAAATCATAGAGTTGACTATACTAGCAATCCCACTACAGCTGGTGCCTTAATAGCTGCTCTCAGTATGCTTCTAAAAAAATTTTGGCTTACCAGGGCACTCGGAACTTTCTGCAAAGTAGAAAATTCTACATTTCGCTTTGCTCTATTTGCAATATTTGTTTTCAATGAGGAAATGTGAAAATCAATATTGACAATATTGATATTTGCAAATATTTGCAGAATGCAATTTAATATTTATGAATTAGCATAGACATTTGCTCGTGCGAATTTATTCTAATACTGTTTTTCTCATTTCTAAATCATTTATTGTTTGAACAAAATAAATCCATTTATAATTGCAACAGCTTGAGAAAAATGTATGATGTAGAGAGGGAGTGAATTGAGTGAACAAGTGATAGCTTTGCTGTTTAATAATAAACATACGCCTCGTCGTGTAATTAAAAAAATCTGTTGTTGGTTTCTGTTGGCAAATTAATTAAACTTGTGGCAAATTGATAATATTAAAACAATTAATCTAGTTCATTTTGTATTTTTAAATCAAATTTTGCCTATTTTTAATTATTTTCAATTAAGTTCTAGTTTTCCATGGTTGTTTGTTTCATAATAATCAAATTATAATATAATAATGATTTTTTAAAAGTTTAATTAATTAATAAGTTAACCCAAAAGCGTTTCGCTCGATGCATTTCATTCTCTCGAGTATTATTTGCTCGAGTTTGCAATTAACTTGCAAAATTATTCAATTAAATAGATTTATTTAATTAAAAGTTCACAGTTATACCGACTAGTGAATGTGATCTAAAGGTCAGCCAATATATGTCAGGTCACCTCCGAATTCGATGCCGACGCTTACACAAACACTAAACACCAGTAAATTCGATTTGCTGACTAACACAACACGATATATTGAACACACACGAACAGAACAAGGGGAGACGTGATTTACGACTGAAGTGAACTTTACCCTGATCTGAGGACTAGGCCGATCTCTGGTTCCTCCTTCCCTGACCTGGTCATGACCACCTGAACTGATCTGAGTACAAGGCCGATCTCTTGTATCTCCTCACCTGAACTGACCTCTGAACTGAATTGTTATTTGTGTATTATACTAGTATTAAGTGACGCCATTGGCGTAAAGTCAAGCCAAGTACGGATTTCTCAAGATTTGGCTATTGAATGCGACAACCAATCTATTACCTTCGCTGAACTGTACGTCAAGAAGATAGTAAACTTTGAAAATGATCTCAAACAAATAGAAGCAAGCATGTGTGATGTCGACTATACAGCAGACAACCTCGAGCTCTACAACAAAGTATATCGATCTATTAGCTCCTTCAAATTGAAAATGGAATCTCTGGTACAAGAACGATCTTTTATTCAGGAACAGGTCAACAATCAGAACGAGGCGAGCACTAGATATGGTTCCTGTATTTCGGGCGAGATGTCAAATCATAACTCTCCACCCACGTCACCCTTTCTACCACACGTCAATGTTAGTGAACAAGCAAGTCATGCACCGAACTTTGTGCCTCCACCTCTGCAATCTTATATGCAACAAGAACAAGCTACGAATATGTTGCATGCAAATAAGCAATATGCTCGATTGCCGACACAACAAAGTCACCAACAACAGGCGCCCTCTAATCCTGACGTCCAGCAAATGTTTTCTAATGTGCAACCGCCAAACTATTACTCAAGCAACTCTCCTTATGGCAATGGATTCAGGATGTTGAATGCCAATCAGTACCCGTACATGCAACCGATGTTTACACCAATGATGTCTCAACCATCAAAACCTCATTCAACTAACCAATCGCAAGTGCCTTCATTCAATAAGGTCTCTCTTCAGAAAGAACGACTCCCAAAATGTGATGACTCTACTGTCAGTTGGTATGATTTCTACTACATACACTTTCGCCCAATGGTCGAATTGAATGAACAGATGTCTGACGCAGAGAAGATGCGACGATTGTTAGACTGTTTGCCCGACAATGTAAAGAGAATCCTTCAGCCAGTCTATACACAGACAGACTGTACCCTGGAACATTTAATTGCTCATTTGAAATATCGTTTTGAGCATGCCAATCGTGTGTTTAATCACTTCAAGCAAGCTATCTATAACTCAAATGAAGTAAAAGAAGAACTTGACTACAATAATCTAGAGAACCTTGCGATTCAAGTCAATGTGGCAGCACAAGCCAATCTCGAACACGCTCATCAAGCGTCGTTAATTACTGAAGTATATCGCAAGTTACCTTATTCGATCACTCAACCTTTCTATGCGAACTACTCAAGAGAGCAACAGACGTTGCAGAATCTGGGAGCTTATCTACGATTCAGAGTTACCAATCTCGAAGAACAGATGATTGCTATACCTATGGAGGACATCAAGGACAAGTGGAACGAGCAATTCCATCAAGATGTACCCCGACAAACGCCTCCTATCCCGCCACCCGATGGATTATCTTAAGGTGGGGAGTGTCAGGTCACCTCCGAATTCGATGCCGCCGCTTACACAAACACTAAACACCAGTAAATTCGATTTGCTGACTAACACAACACGATATATTGAACACACACGAACAGAACACGGGGAAGACGTGATTTACGAGTGCAAGGTCGATTTCTTGTGACTCAAGTGAACTTTACCCTGATCTGAGGACTAGGCCGATCTCAGGTTCCTCCTTCCCTGACCTGGTCATGATCACCTGAACTGATCTGAGTACAAGGCCGATCTCTTGTATCTCCTCACCTGAACTGACCTCTGAACTGATTTGTTATTTGTGTATTATATTATTTTATTAAAGTTCATCGCTAAACTGACATATACTACCATGTCTGTGGCAAATTGTCATTAAAAAGAGTGTTGCACATCAATTGAAATGATCTATCATGAATGAATCAATAAGCTATCTATGAATATTAGGAGTAATATAAGAGTAATCATATTTCGACACACAAAATATATAAATATGTTGAACCCTTCAATAATTCTATTTTGGTTAACATGTCTTGATTTTTACGAGTATCAAGCTTGTTAGATAATTTATTTGTGTTAATGCACCCAATAGACAAATAATGCCATTTTAACTGGTCTTGTTGGTCTTGTTTCCAGATTCTATTCGAGAATCTTCTTCTCTCTATATCCAACGTTACCTGGACAATTCACTTTGCCTCTCTACCATAGTCGTCCGAATCATTCGACTTGTGATCTTTTGTTGAAGAATCAAGCTAACGCCCGGAAGCTGCCAGCTCTGGAAGTCTAATTTTAGCCCAAACTCACAAAAATAGACATAGTAACTGGTGTGCTAGAGGGTGATTCACAAATAAGCAAAATGCTGAATTCACCTCGATACAGGGCTCACCGTATGTGGATAGCCCATTAGCGCATCACTTATTAAGCCCTACACTAAACACTATTTTATTATTTTATTATTATTATGTTTTTTGATTTTTTTTTCAAAATTTCAATAAAACCTGCAAATGCATCTTTTGTCTTCTTTTCATATCTTAAAAGAAGTTGCCAAAACATAAATATTTTTCATTTTACCGGAACACGTGGATCGATCACGAGAGATATCTCAAGCGTGGAGAGGAAAGTGCAGTGCTCATCATGTGCTTGATCAGTGATCAATGATCACAGGCATGCATGCATTACATGCTCATGCCATACAGACACTGGAAAATGCTTCTCAAGTTATCATCTCATTTACACCACAAGCACCGCCAGTTCTCACAAAGCGACCGCTTTTGGCCCCACCACGTGCAATGACACCTGCTACTCTACTACTCAACTGCGAACCATTGAGAAGATATGTGAACTAACGCGACCACAGTGCTTAGTCGACTTGGATGTTGATGGATGGAATTGGATTAGATCTGGTCTGAGATGGTACACTTGGGTGGGCATTTGCTGTGTTCCAATGTGCATATTGGTTGTGTGAAACCAATGTAGTTGATATTACAATTCAGCCGGTTATAAAATAGAAATAAAGTTTTTAAAGTGTGGATAAATTGTTTTTTTAGCAAAACTAATTAGCTTGAATCCGTCCGGAATTTTTATAAAATGATTCTACAAGTTATCTTTAATTTGTTATTTTATTTATTTATCTGGGATCTAATGGGATTTATTAAGAATTAATTGTGCCACTTTGGAGCCGACTAGGGTCTCTTTAACCGTCCGATGCTGGGGTAGAAATGGTCGTTAGTTGGCCTAGGTGGGGTACTTGCAGGTACCCCAGAGATATCTATACATTTTCATAAGATTAAAGAGAGATAATTATTTATTTTCGTTCAATATTAATTCTAAAACAAATTCCTTATCTATTTTGAAGAAAAACGGTCTATTTTCAAAGAAATCTAATTAGATTAGGGACACAAACAAAATTAAATCATATGCAGACATTGCTCCAAGTTGTAGTCAATCACTGGTGGTTCTTTTCCATGTCATTGAAATGAAAATCAATCTATTTACTTCTTATTTAGTCTACTATGGCTATTGAGCTAAACTAAAAACATAAAAGATGAGATTATGAGATGAAATGAGATTAGTTTGATTTGTTGTTGATGTTTACAGGCAGGAAAAAGCAATGCTCTCTCCAAAATATCGATGGTATCGATGCCAATTTTTAATGCAGAAAAGTCGACTTTATTTCAAAAAGATATTTTTTACTTATAGATAAGATAATATTAATTTCCTTCTTTTATCTCATTTTAAAGAAAATATTTTAAAAGTCAGATAGAAAATTAATCAGATTTTTTGAATGTCTAGTTTTTTAAGCAGCAGACCAAAATGCAACCTGGGGTACCGCTAGGTACCCCACCTCAGCATCGGACGGTTAAATAATTCTACGTATATATTTTGACATGACATGATACATGTATGTCCAGGTATGTTTTTAAATCGACAATTTTGTAAAACATAATTTTTGTCGAACAATGATTTGTCGAACGACGATTTGTCGAACAGTTTTTTACTAAGATTTAGTTTAGTTTAGTCTAATAGCTTTAACTTCTGAGCGAAAGCATGCCATTTGACCGCCCCTCTTGTATGACTGTCAGTCGGCTTGCAAAACAAAAATCAATCAAACTGCGACTGCTCACAAAACTCGTTATTGTACTTAGCAAAACTGTTATCTGCTCGAATCACTTTGCCTTTTTCTGCTATATACAGTAAGAGTTAGGATACTGGATACATTGTGGAAGTAGATCCGGACGCACTGTCGGATGAAAATGGTCGCAAGTATCTCGTCCCAGACCTAATTCTTGTTAAACAAGGGTGCAATGTTGCAAGGTGCTTTGACGTGGGCGTGAGTTTTTAACATCATACCAGCAGTTTAGATTAATACGACCAGCACAAGCGCAACAAGTACAACAGGATTAAGTCAAGCATCATCGAGTGGATCCGGAACAAAGGACACTCTGAAGTCACCGATCTCCAAGTGTACGGTCTCATCTTCGGCTCCCGAGGCGCCATCCACAACGTTTGTCTGAACCTACTAAAGGACACCTACGGAATGGAACCTCTATTGATTGAACGAATGATGATCGACTGCGCATGCGACTCGCATGATATGATTGTCGAATATAGATCATGGAATCCTCCATGAAATTGTCAAGAACTTTCTGCCAACTTGTGTAAATACCTTTGTAAATATCTTTATTTTTTTTTACTATCATTACTATTTTCCTTTTAAACTACATCTTCTCTGTATCCTATCTATTTACTGTATTTCTAATTTTTATAAATAAAAGACCATATTTGAAAAAATGATAGTCATTGACTATATTGTAATTTTGATTATGAGTTAGGTTCGTTGTGGTCGTAGTGGCGAGTATGAGTGGTTATGTATAAGTTGTAATGAAGAAATTAATACATAATTGTCTATGTCTGGCAAGATTTTTTGTCGAGATAAAAAAATCGAAAACATCTATTACTTGTTGGCGGATGGATCCACGAGCACCAAACCATAGACCAATAACATTAACATAATATTGTCGTGGAACAAATTCGGGAAAGTATATCTCATTTAGGTCACATTATTATGTTATTAACAGATCTAAGAGGTCTTGTTTGGAGATTGGTCGACCTCGGGGGTTAATTCTTATATTCTTATACTTAAATATCGTAGTCGTTTTTGGCTCCAGCTCTGCTGTAACTGTTTACATTACACACAAACTCCTCCTTAATCTGAATCTGCGTTTTATTAGGTGACAACTTATGTTATGATAATGGCGGCTTGCTTTAAAATAATTTTTTTGTCCCTAATCTAGGTGGCGATGTGATTTTTTGCATTATTTAGTGACTAATCAGAAATAGTTCAAGTCTGAAAAGTTCAAAAAATCACATCGCCACCTAGATTAGGACAAAAAGTTATTTTAAAGCAAGCCGCCATTATCATAACATAAGTTGTCACCTAATATAAGCCAATCAGGAGAGTCTACAGCTGTATGGCGGACAGCACTGTGGAAGGCAGAGGCGCTCTTTTAGCAAGTTCAATAAGTAAGTGAACACCAATTTGTGCGTTGTCTTGTGTTACGAATGTGAGCAGGCTAACTTCATGAACACACAACACAGCCAGCACAGCCACTTTCTGTGCTGTCCTGTCCGTGTCGTCGGTTGGGGGAGCCACCGCTCACGCGCTCACACAACAAATCAGTCGTGCGTTTGTGTTTACTTTACTAACATCTCAGCTGTTGCTGTTCACATTGATTTGTTTTGATGCAAATGCTTTTATTGGTTTGCTTTACTTAGATTTACTGAATTAATTTGATTTAATTAAGCGCGATATCTACTCCTGTAATGTGTTTATCAACAATGTTAGTTATGACCTGCATTGTGTTTTGTTCATTTGTTCATCGACTTTGTATTGTTTTGATACCGAAACCAAATATCTACTATTGGAAACTCGGTTGTTCTGAGTCATCACTATTTTCAAAATAGACCAATTTCCACTTTGTTATGCAAAAGTGAATCTATTGCATCTATTCGGAATCGTTCAAAATATGTGATGTGAAGCAATTTCTCCACCTTTGGTGGCTATCTTTTTCAATACTTCACAGTATTCACGGGCAGTCTGAGGTTGGTCACAACATTCAAACTCAACTCATCGATCAGCCCTCTACGGAAATACCGAATAGCCAACGCTAAGTTGGCATAATATCGCCGTCATGGATTGTGTTTCTGCATCAAATGTCTGGCACAGACCAAGAATTACTGCATTTATGGCAACAGAAAGTATCATTTGACTAATCTTCCCTGAATTGTTCTCAGTCTTTTACTCTTTTGCCAAACCTTGTCTTAGTTCAACTTTCACGAATTTCTGTTTGCATGAAGCTTAGTTCAAGAAAAATGTAGATCACGAGGATTATCTAATTGAGAAATTACTTTTACTTATTGTGATTGAACGTGCAGACAGAAGCATATTGCACTGTGTGTCTAAAGTATAGCCAATTGTATAATCAAATGTGCAAAGTCAAATATGATCAATTCTTAGTCTCAGTCTCAACTTCCTTGAGAATATAGAAGAACGTCAGTTGTCTATTGCGAATCGAGGAAGAAAACCCCAAGCTCAACCTCTCCACAGAATTAGTGTACACTGTGTGACATGTCATCTTGGTATAGCTCTCAACACAAAAGTATCCGATAGAATGTGCGTCAAACAACAAGACATTTGAATGGTAACAGTTTCTGCAGACATCAAATAAAAACTTTAATTGCCTTTTTGCCAAATTATGCCAATTTGTAGAATAATCTAATTGAGAACAAGTTGATCAGTACAAAAGAAATTGAGTTGTTGCTGAGGGCACTCAAGCATAGGGAAATTAACAGTTGTTTAATTTCATTCATTATCAATGTACGCAACAACCATTTCTTCGATGCGGGCTCGCATACCACCCTGGCGGGCTCAATGATCGAGTCTCAGTTGACATATTTCTTCCATTACCTCGATCAACGCTCAAAATGCTTAAACATTTTCACAAATCTTTAGTCTTTTGAGTTCAAGTTGACTAACGAAAATGTACTAAATCTTACCAGTGGTATCGAAATTTGAAAGACATTTTGTCGATATTCTACTATTGGCATGTTCAAATTGGAATGTGACTTCCAGCGAAATGCAACTAAAATGTCGTTAAATCTTATTGACATTGGATTTACATGTTTTAATTAATTGTTTTAAACGTTTGACCAATGCATTATTTATGTGGTTTGTTTCCAAATTTAAATTTAAAAATCTTCAGCCAAAATACGAAATATTGGTTGAAAATGCATCAAATCAATTCGATACTTGCGTACACAAACACTTACACTAATCATTATTTTAAGATCATTTCTAAGGTTTACTAAAATAGGTTGTCTATATTGAATCCATTGAAAAATTGATATTCTTTTACTTCAATCTGGTCGAATCAATCCACCCGAAGGGTGTTTTTTACAAGAAAAACAAACCGCAGCGCAGCGGAGGTTTCGCAAGAGCGTGAAGCTAGGCTTTAGCCGCTTCACGCCTTGCGGTTTTTCTTGTAAAAAATATTTTTAACATTTGAACAAGCTAATTAATTTAAATTTAAATTTAACAGTAATTGCTTCATCTGTTGAAAAGTTGTGAGAAAAGCTAGGCAAAGTAGAAGAATTAAATTAATTGAATCGATTTAACAAGAACTTTTCTTTTCTTTGGAAAAACAAACATAAGAAAATAACGTGATTAATTTGTAAATTGTTAATTTTATTTCGCTCGTTTGTCACAATTTTTATTTTCTTGTCCCGTCATCGCTCAGTAGACCACCTCTTCCACCGAGTTCCACCACTTTACTTGTTTTTATCGTTGTTGTATTTTAGTAGAAACTTTTTTCTCAACTTTGAGTTCATCTCCTCAACATCTCGGTTTATTAACCGTTTATTTGATTAACGTAAAAAAATAAAACTTTAATTAAATCAATGTTTGTTTTGCGTTTAAATATAAAAAATCAAAAGAACAGCATTTTGAAAACAACGTTTGCATTTTTTTCTTCTTGTGATTATTGTCGGTCACATTATTTATTTATGCCGTTCAAATATAACGCACGACCCACTTTAGGCTAATTAGCTTTGTGATTACTTTGGTTTCTGCTTGTTTTTGTTCTAGCGGAAAATGAGATTTAGAAAGAGATTTCTATAATTGCCACTAAAAAAATAATACTTGCGACAAGCGTGGCTTAGCTAGAATGATTAGTTTGCAAAATATCAAAGTGAATTTGAACTTTTGGAAGAGTTTTTAACCCAAACATCATGGTAAACGACCATGACTATAAAAGAGTCTCCCTAAAGACAACCTTCATGATCAATGACAAGATTTGTTCTAAAAACATTATTCAATACAGCAGGTAAACTGTAGCACATTTTCACTTGGTATGCTTATCACGACATATTAAACCAAATTATCAGCTCAATAATTTGCCAAGTCCAATGATAAATGTGCTTAGAAGTAATCGTGTATGCTCAAAGTAGTTTTAATAACCTTGCAAATCAAAAAAAGCATGCTTCCTCTTGATAAGAAAGTCAAGTTTAATTATGTTACTGTTTTTGTCCAACAAGGAGAAGAATTCAACATGCTGCAGCATTACATGTAACAAAAAGACAATTAGTTCCATTTTATAATATCCATTTCAGACTAAGTCTAGTTGTCTTAGCTTGTATGTAGAAATGCACTGATGAAAATATTTCGAAATAAAACAATTTTTAAATGACAATGGAACAATCATGTGAGATTTCGTGTTAATTTACTCAATTGTTAAACAATTGTTTAAAAAATAAATATTGCTTCTAAGTCAACTGACGCATTTTGTAAATTTGTATATTTCAATTAACTTGTTAAAACACTTTCAAATCTTTTCACCTGACCAATAATATTGATACAATGTAGGTCCATTGTATTAAACGGAGGAACATAAAGTAGACCTACGCACATGTGACTCAAGACTTTGAATGAAATCGCCAGCAGTAACATTAGAAGATTCCCAAGGGTCAACTTGGCATAATAAAACATTTTAAATGGGTATAAAAAACCCTTAGTATTTATGTTCTTCCTATGTTTGAAATGTGTTTGTGTGTTTTAAATTAATTATATTTACTATGCAGCTGCATTGTCATGTTTCATCGTGTTAGCATTAGTGCCCGCCTTGCCTTGTGATCATTGCTGTTTACACGTTTTGTCAAGTGCTTTTGTCTTGCTTTTTTCTATACCAAAATTATTCATTATACATAATTTTGGTTTCCCTATTGTTTTAAAAATGTTTTAAATAACCCATGCACCATATGCACAACTTCCAATTAAAATTTCATTCGAAAATTTAACATAAAGCCATGTACGTATTCAACTCTATTTTATAATTATTAGAGGAGCGAACTGACGAACGAACACCCGAGCGGAGCGAGGGTGTGAGAGAGATAGTGAGTGACGATTCTACCCCAAAAATTTGGGAGAATGGAATTTCTTGTCCAGACGACTCATCGAAAACGACTGCATGGATCGGTCTGAAAATTTAACACAGTGTTCTGGTGGTGGTGTAGATGTGCTGTATAGTTTTGAGGCCATATAGGTCAAAGGTCAAAGGTACAGCGGAAATACGAATTTTGTATAGAAATGTGTAGGGACCGAGTGTCAACAGTGGCTGTGTGACACAGTCAAGCACACACGCCGAGCAGCGCGCCCGCTGTGCGCAAAGAGGATGCGCAGTGACAAACACACCCACACAGGAGTGCTGTGATTCACACAGTAGGTGTGATTGTGTTTATCTTGGACCTGATTGTATACTGTTGACTGCATCTTTTCGTAACATTTAGCATGTTGCAAGTATTTCCCCACCATCTAATACACTTTCAAGTGAAGTACATCTTCTATTCTACGCAATTTGTGTCACAGAACTGTTTTTGTCCGTAACTCAAAGTAATCTGAAACATAGTAAACAAGAAATTACTTTTTAAAGTATGTTTACGGGGAAAATGTTTTGACCAAGTAATTTGAGTAGTGTCACAGCAAAATTGTCAAATAGGGGAAAATTTTATTTACATCTGTACTTTATGGAGAATATAAATTAAATTATGTAGCATAAAACTTGTGAAAAGAAGAGATTTTGCTGGCTGTGATGATGGACATGTGTACCTACATGTTGTACAACCTTTGAATGGCCTTTGTGATGTCATGTCATATTTAGTATTTTCTATAGATAAATTTTTGATAATTCGATTGTAACCGATTGTGAGTATAAAGCTGCAGCTCGTGAAATAGAATACATCAAAAGAAAGAAATTTTTGTTTTATGTTTGTCTGAGCGGGGGGCGAAGCGAAGCTTCGCCAAAGCGAAAGACTTCTACCATGACTTTTTGTGTTTGTTGTAACAGAAATTGTGCAAAATCTACTGAATCAAATTGCACCAAATTTTCAGGTTAGTAAAATATTGAGGACTAAAGATTTATTTTTCATGATTTCAATTGTCATTATTAAAGCGATTGAATTTTTCATTGCATCTTTAAAATTGAGTTCATCTCGGGTTGCTACGATACATGTCAAAACAAGAAAAACATCATTGGCTCCAAAGGAGCATAGTCTGAGCGGGCGAGCACCCAGCCCTCCACAACCAGAGTTGATTTTTATTTGATTTTATTGTCTGAGCGGGGGCGAAGCGAAGCTTCGCCAAAGCGAAAGACTTCTACCATGACTTTTTGTGTTTGTTGTAACAGAAATTGTGCAAAATCTACTGAATCAAATTGCACCAAATTTTCAGGTTAAGCTCATGTTACGATGGCGGAGTGTCTAAAAATAGTAGACTGTCTCAAAACTCAAAGATTAGATAAGACATGCAGCGCCACCTGGTGTTGAGAATTGTAACTATTGGCTCTATTGACAACAACAGCTGAAATGACCATTTCAATGCATGTGTTACTTTTATCATAGTGTAATCACTCACATGCCAGACGTGTTTTGTTTTGTCATTCTTGAATCGAAAGTTCAAAATTGCATCAATTTTATTTGAATTGTTTTTCGTTTCAATGGATGGAAGACCTAGAAGAAGACCATCAGGGAGAGTACTGAGAGAGCCTGAGTACCAGGAAGAGGTCTTAGTAGGTGCTGGCAACAGGTCATGCAATCGTGCAGAATTGTTCAGAATAATTGTGCAACAACATAACGAATCTCATCATAATCGAAGCTCAACTTGAACCTGTGTCTTATCATGTGCATGGATCACGCACCAAATAGACTCCAGAGATGATTCAAGCCGTTAAGGAGTTTTATGAAGGCGATCCAAATGAACACATATGTTAGGTGTAAAGTTTCTTTTCATTTATCGATTAAGGTAAGACTCGATGGTTATGCACGTTTTAACCTAAAAGGATGGGATTTAGTGGCTTTTTCTGTCTTTGTGTAAAAAAATCATCGTTTGTGGACCGATTTTGACTCACGATAACTTTTTTGGAAAGATAATCGCATGGACAAAATAGTTATCTCAACAGAATACACAATTTGGACTTTGTGCTATTACGAGTTGATCACAAATCTTAATATATTGAAACATATGCTGACAACACATAAGATTCGTCTGAGCATGGCAGAAATCACAATGACGTTGAATCTGTTATTGAAGAAACTTTTGTTCTTCTAATGAATCCAGCTGACAGAGAAGGAGTCGTTGAAAATGAACTTCATCTGATAGTAGTACTTCTGAATTATCTGGAAATATATATTCGGGTAGTTGTGGGGGAAGGTGGCGCGCCCGCTCAGACTATGCTCCTTCGGAGCCAATGATGTTTATAATCGCTCCAGTATTTTAGATGTAGTTCCCTCCAGGTCACTTCTTCTCAGTAGGATTGTAAGATTAGAAAATAAAAGTTCCTCAATAATAGGTTCATCGTGTTTTGTCAGGCTTATTCGAATCTGTAAGCATAGGTTTCAATGTAGATCCCAATTTTCAGATATAAAAAGATTATCTTCCGAAATGGTGATTTTTGTTGCATTCATGTGTTCAGGTATTCGATGGAACTTCTGTTCGATGATAACATACAACTCACACACCTTCCTACCCCACAAGTTCCACAAAAATTGCAGATTGCGATCGGGCCTCGTGCCTCGGCCGATCGCAATTGCAATTTTTATGGCTCTTTTCTGAATTTGTTCAAGGTTATTAGTATCCCAATTCAAGGATCATGGAATCCCAGTGCTAACTATCACGTCAAAATCTTGTGTCCACGTACAGTTCAAGCATGTAAGCACGTATGTCGGTGTATGTTTGGGTTCGATTTTGTGTCGTATTGAACACATGTCGGCAGACGGATTCATCAAATAAATCTAAGCTTGTTCAATTCTATTTCGATTTGGGGTTTTGTCTATAAAAACCTTTTAGTCGATAAATACGAACAACCGGGTGCACACAGGCGATTAGCATTTTATCTATTTGTGAGATTTGTGAGATTTTGCAACACAGGAGGGATCTCCCTTGGATACATGAGATTCGCATTCTTAAACATATTTGCAGTTCGTTGATTCGTGCATAAAATAAAAAGGTTTTTACTGTATAGTTTCGGGAAAAGAACGTTTGCATCTCACACAGATGTTGAATAGCCTTCATATCCTCATCAATCTCCTTAGGGGTTTCAATCATCTCGATTGCAGTTAGTGCGTGATCCAAACACAGGAAAAAACGGCTTGGTCAGGTTTGTTTTTATTGTCGTCGATGCTGTTGCATTAGTCCTCTGCGTTTTAATTGCTGAAACGTTGGGTAGGACAGCTTACTGGTTTTCTACTTCTTTCAGGTGGTCTTCATCTGTGTCTTGCTTTAGATCTTCCGTCCATTGTATTGAAAAACAACGCACAACTAAAAGTGATGCATTTTATAATTTTTGATTTGCGGTTGCCAACAAACCAAACACATTTGTGTCTACACTCTAATAAAAAGTTGCACATGAGTTGTGTTGAAATGTCAGCTGATGTTTTCAATAGTTACAATTTTCAACACCAGGTGGCGCAAAATTTTGTTATCTTATCTTTGCGTTTTTGATCAGCCTGCTATTTTTAGTGACACCTAAACTGTTCCCTAAGCTTAACCTGAAAATTTGGAGCAATTTGATTCAGTAGTTTTCCCGGAATATGTATAACAACAAACACAAAAAGTCATGGTAGAAGTCTTTCGCTTTGGCGAAGCTTCGCTTCGCCCCCGCTCAGACAAACACAACACAGATACAATTTATTTATTGATAGATCACCGACAAGTTTTGTATTCGTTGAATAATTTAAAACAAAAGTTTATAGCTATAACTATAGCTATAGAATCGAGAACTTTGTTATTGTTTAGATAGTGATTGATAGTATTATTTTTATATATATTTATAAGTGTAAATAGTGTACATTCTCTCATATTTAGTCTCATTGCGGAGCAATTAATTTTGTAGAAGTGATGAAACTAATGAAATTATTATTTAAAAAAAAAAAGAATCGAGAGCGGCACTCTGATAAGTTTTACTTAAAAATTAATTGTTTTTTAATAATTTGGAAAAATAATTAATCATTTGAAATGATTATTAGTTCCACACAAAGTATCGATTTTGTCTTCCCGTTAAGAAATTATTGACAATAATAATAAAAGTTTTTCTGTAACAAGATACATTTTTAGCTTGAAGTTTGTTATTCGTTACTATAAATTGATGGAATAATTGAAAATAAAATACCAAATTAAAAAATGTTTCATAACATTGAAATTTCTTTTTATCACGAAACGAAACAGATAATCTACTGTCGACATTCTCGCATATAATCGTGAAAATCTAATCAAACAGTTTGAGGCAGAGAAAAACATTTCTAAATGCTTTCGAATATGGCTTCTCAATAAAAGAAAGTAGTTTTCAAAAAACAGGCTCTACCAATAAATAGATTGCAATTAAAAATCTAAAAATCGTGATTTCCAAATGTATTTTTTTTATCAAATAAACAAAAGAGTTTGATTCTGGACAATAAATTTTTAATTCAGGGATTTAAACATTGTTTTGACAAAATATTATCCAAACCTTGACATTATCTCGAGTTAACGGAGAAATGTTGATTCTCTTATTTGGATATATCACAAAAATACTAAATTCACAACCTTCCTTTGTCTATGAAAGGTTTTAATTGAGAATGAGTCCGGAAAACCGAGTAAGTTGCGAGACACTGTTTGAATAAAAACATTCAGTAGTGTAAAAGATAGGATATTATATATATATATATCTACACAGCCGGCTCGAAGAAGGAGAATCCTCTGACAAATAGAAAACAGACAGGATGCGCTTTCGTGGTGCTTCGGGAGCAGACTGATTGTCATCGTGAGCCAACTCGTTTGGGTGATGAATGTAGTGTCTTTCAAGCCAAACTTCTAGCCATCAAGAGAGCGGTAAATTGGTGCCTAGAGGAGAGGAGAAGTGCAATGATCTGCAGTGATTCAGAATCTTCTTTGAAGGCAATCGTCAATCGAACCAACCGAAACAAACTCGCTGTGGAAATCAGGGACCTGCTTCGCCAACACCCGGGTCACATTTGTCTGAAATGGGTCCAATGCCCATGCCGGTATTGATGGCAACGAAAAAGAAGACAAACTTGCGAAGGAAGCAACCTGTTTGGATACAATATCCTAAAACAAGCACCCACTTTCCTCTATTTGGAGAACAATGATAGAAAGGATGTATTTGAATTGGAATCAAAGATGGATGTCAACACCGGACGGAAGAACAACGAGCCAATTCTTCCCAACAATTCTCGACAGGAAAAAGTGCTCAAATATACCGGACTTTGTCATGACTCAGTTCTTGTCAGGTCACGGTAAGTTTCACCAGTACCTAACTAAGTACCACATTGAACACGATGCACGGTGTCACTGTGGCGCAGAGGTACAAACACCAATTCATCTCATCAAGGACTGTCCAGCGTTCGCTCGACTAAGGCACGTCTTTGAGAGCCGAATCAACGAGATCACCAAGTCGAATCAAATCTCGTTGAATCTCTACTGCACTGACAAGTGCTACAACGAATTCCATAAATTTGTAACTAAAATATTCAATCAACTACCTCTACCAAGAGGTTAACTTATTATTATCATTATTCATTTTTATTCTTATTAGAGGAGCGAACGAAAAAACTCACGCTGAGCGAGCGAAGCGAGCGAGGTGTGAGTTTTTGAGTGAGCGACGATAACATCCGAGAGAAATCGGGAGAAAACGGGATTCTTGTCTTCGCTACTCCTCAAAAACCACCGGATGGATCGGTCTGAAAATTTAACCCTATGTTCGGGGTGTGGTGAAGATGTGCTGTATAGTTTTGTGGACATATAGGTCAAAGGTCATCGGTGCTGCGATTTTTCGAAATCTCAAAATTTTTGTATTGAAATGTGTTGGGACTAAGTGTCAGCTGTGCGTGTGTGTGTGTGACACAGTCAAGCACACAGAACCCACGGCGTCACAGCACGCCCGCTGTGCGCAAAGTAGATGCGCAATAGCGAACACTTTTATATCTTATCTAAGTTGGCTCTCTCTTTCTCTCCCATTCTCACTCTCCTTCCTACCACGTAGTGAAGAACACTTCCTTTTGCGTTTCATGCTTCACTTGCGAAAAACCTCAACTTAGCGTTGGCTGTACTGCAGTAACATGTTACTTTGTTAAGAGATTACTTTTCAGTGGTTTTGGTTTCAAGTTGGAAATATAAGTTTAATTCATTGAACAATGCTTTGGACAATGATAATATTGACTTTCCCGTCGAAGAAGAAGGCGAAGAAGGTTCACTTTTTAAAAAAGGTTCACTTTGATGTCTTTACACGAACAAGTTAAGAAAGAAGGATTTAATAATAAGAAAGCTGGTTAACACTTCAAGCACTAGACCAGGACTATTTATGGAGTAGAGTATTCGATCGAACGTCTCAGACAGTTCTAAGCATATTTCTCAACACACCACCTGCTTAGGTACTGTCTGGTTATGTTGTCCAAGCAGTTGGTCTGCATCGCGAGTAGAGGAAGCCACCTTTGTTAATCCATCGGCCAGTTGATCTCGAGTGCTCGTCCATTCCACTTCGATGTATCCCTTTAGGATATAGTCTTGTACGCCGTGTAACTTGGTGTCGATGTGCTTTGCCATAGAGTTGTTCTTTTGATTGGTTGCCACTTGCACCGTTGGTTGATTGTCCTCGTGAATCACTGTGGGATAGTGTACACGAATCGAGAGCTCCTCCATCAGATTTTGAATCCACAGAACCTCGTTAGTTGCCGCCGCTAATGCGATGTATTCGGCTTCGGTAGTAGACGTACTGACGGTCTTTTTGTTTCTTGCTAAACCAGTGAACCGAACTTCCACTGACTCTAAAGACAGCTCCAGACTGGGACTTCCTGTCGCCCTTTGGTGCAAAGTTTGCGTCAACATAAGCCAGAAGATTTGTACTGTCTAGGTTTCCGAGATGTAGCTTTTTGTTCTTGGTCCCTCGCAGGTAATTGAGTACATTCTTGCAGTACTTGAACAGACGGTGAGTCGGACGATGAAGATGTCTGGACAAAAGACTGACGGCAGCAGAAATATCTGGTCTGGTCATGTTCGAAATGTATAACAGGCCACCGATTATGCTCCGAACAGGCATAGATTCGTCTACAGGATCGTTTTCTAATTCGAGATTTTCTAGGGACTGTAGAGACTTTTCCAGAGTGGCATTAGTAACCCCAAAACGTTCAGCTAAGTCTTCAATGTACGCTTCTTGAGACAATGTCATATACGTTTGGTCTTTACTTCTTTCAAACTCCACCCCAAGGAAGCGTCCAATTTGTCCCATATCGCGCACTTCCAAAAGCCTTTTGAGTTGTCCCTTGATGTCTTCAATATCCTCGATGTTATCTGCGAAGATTAGTATATCGTCAACA
The DNA here is from genome assembly GCA_023373905.1 of Rhizoglyphus robini. Taxonomy (NCBI): domain Eukaryota; kingdom Metazoa; phylum Arthropoda; class Arachnida; order Sarcoptiformes; family Acaridae; genus Rhizoglyphus; species Rhizoglyphus robini. The sequence continues at coordinate 591,880 of JAKIJQ010000048.1, read as the reverse complement.
TATACTAACAAATAGCTCGTCTTGTTGTCTTTTCTTCTGACGTAAATGCATCGTTCTGATTTTGTTGGATAGAATTCCATTCGAGCGAAGATCGAGTTCATCTTCTTAAACCAGCACTTTGGGGCTTGCTTCAATCCGTAGAGGGACTTCTTGAGTTTCCACACCTTTCGAGGTTCAGCATAACCAGGTGGCGGCTTTACGTAGATTTCCTTGTCAATGTCTCCATTGAGGAAGGCTGTTTTGATATCTACTTGATGAACTTGTAGTTTGAGTAGTCCAGCGATGGTTAGTAGCAATCGAATCGATGCAAATGAGACAACTGGAGAAAATGTTTCCTCATAGTCAATCCCTTTCTTTTGACAGAATCCTCTAGCTACTAGTCTTGCCTTGAATCGTTCGATCAGACCATTTGCCTTTCTTTTTAATGTCGAAAACCCATTTGGTTGTGATTGGTTTCTTGTCACACTCCTCATTGACAACTTCGAAGACTTGATGTTCCATTAGTGACTGAATTTCGTCGTTGGTTGCGTCTTGCCAGTACTGAGCGTAATGAGGATCACCCATTGCTTCTTCGAATGTCGTTGGGACCTTTATCTCTTTAGCTTTCAGTTGTCTCAGATCAGTCGCTAACTTTGCCACATCTCCATATCGTACTGGTGGGACACCTTTGTTCACTCGACTTGATCGGCGCAGGGTTGGCGGTGACTCTCTTGGGATCGCTTCTTCATTCGTCTCGATATTTGTCATATTGTTCTCTGTTTGTACTTCCACTGGAGCTGGTCCATTTTCGGATAGATTTACAGGCACAGGCGGCGGAGAGTCTCCATCTGGCTCAATAGTGCTAGAATTTACTTTAACTTTTGTTGATTCTTCCTCCTTTGTTTTGTCTCTATCCGGGAGAAGTTGTATTGATTCTGGGATGTTGATGTCTTGAGAAGTAATAGGTAACACACTGCTTGATGGTGGTTGTTCAGCTGAGACTTGTGCTACTGGGATATCTTTCTTGTTTAGTTGATCTGGTGTCTCATTCAGGAGGGTCCCTACTTGTTCATCTTGACCAGCGGATGGCTCCGTTGTAGGTTGTAACACATTTGACTCAGCAACAGGATCGTCTTCACTGTTAGGTGATGAGCAGCAAACACAGTTATCATCTAAATTTTCAGATGAACATTCTTGTTGAACTTCTTTGTAGTCAGTTGGGATTGGTCCACCAATTTCTTTACTTTCATCGGGGGAGTCAAGAGAGAGACTTGCACCACCAGATTGTTGCGTTACCAGATTATTTCCAGTAATCAGGTATTCGGGAAATACACACGTTGATCGACAATCTTCCATCTCTTTGCACAAGCACTCGTCTGGACGCATCTTCTTCTCACAGAACGGAAATACCCCATCAATGATTTTTTACATTTCGTTCTGGAACGATTTCCCCCAGTTTCTGGATTCAGTAGTAAGTACGCATCAGCATTAGCTGCATATCCAACAAAGACCAATCTTTCAGAGGTTGGGTCAAATTTGTCTCTGACTCTCTTTTCGTGGTGAATCCATCGGTAGGCGGCTGACCCAAAGATATGCATCTTCTTGATCCCATTCTCTTTACGAGGAAACAGTACATCGAAGGGTAGTTGGTCATTCAATGAGGCATGAGGCCATCGATTTGCAATGTACACTGCTGTTTTGAGTGCCAATGGCCAGTATCGGGCAGGCAGGCAACTGTCAAACATCAAGGCTCTTGTGATAGTAGAAACCTTCTGGATGGTTCGTTCAGCGGTACCGTTCTGTTGATGGCAATAGGGTACTGAATGTTGGATTTGGATTCCTTGCTCGGTCAGGTACTCGCCAAAATAACCAGCGAATTCGCCTCCATTGTCACTTCGAATGTGCTTGATCTTCTTGTCGAGTTCTTTTTCCATTCTGGACTGAAATCTCTTAAAAGTTTCCGAGTACTTCATACGAGCTCTTTCCCTTCAACAAGAAGACCTCAATATACTTGGAGAATTCGTCCACAAAGATGATGAAATATCTGCTGTGATCATATCCTAGGGTTCTCATAGATCCACAGAGATCGGTGTGAATTAATTCGAGAGGTTCGCTTGGACAACTTTCTCTTTGCTTGTATGGAAGTTGATGGAGCTTAGTTCTCAGGCACGTTTCGCAGTTTTCCGGTTGAATTAACTCGAGTTCGGGGTAGATTTTCTTCAAAGCTGTCATTTTCTCAGTACCAGGATGTCCTAGCTTGCTGTGCCATTCTGGTTTCTTGACAATTAAGACGGTATCTTTCGTACAATTTACTTTGTCATTAGTTTCAATATATCGGTACAGGTTGTTGATTAGTCTTGCCCGTAGATACACTTGATTGTTCTTAAACACCACGGCCTCCTTGTTGTCGAATAATACTTTGAAGCCCTTTGAGGTTAGCTGACTTACTGAGATCAAGTTTTCCTCGAACGACGGAGCGACATGAACGTTAGAGAGTTTCAATAAGTTCGACCCGGTGTGAATGAACTTGTCTCCAGCTTGAAATATCTTGCAGATTGATCCGTCAGCTAGAACCACTGAGGAATTATTGACTTGATGGATCTCGACGAGATTCTTGTCCGAGGTAACATAGTTCTGAGTGGCAGCAGAGTCGAGTACCCATGAAGCGAATGCCTGTGACACGTACTGGTTGGACATTTTATTACGCTTAGTTTCGTTGCAAATTCGTTCCTGACAGTTAGAAATAGAATGGCCACTTTTGTGGCAGTAGAAACAGAGCTTGTTCGAAATGTCTCGATCTCGCTTGTTGTCTCTGTTCGAATCTCGGCGAGTGATGAAGGCTGAGTCACAGGGTTCGGCCATCTTGCGACATTTGTCCATAATCTTGCATATAGCCTCATCCACCGAGTGTGATCCATACGAGATGGCGTCCTTGAACTGTTGCCATTCGGGTGAGTTTGGCAGAGTTTCGGCGAGAAGGCCAAGATGCTTTCCAGTGTCCAGGCTGGCTCCTCCAGATTGAAGATGTAGAATCTTTTTGCCAACTTCACTAAGGTGCTCTGAGACAGACTTGGTGTCGAACTTCTTGAGCTTCGTGCCTTTAATTTCGGCCTCTAAGTTAGACAGCTGAGTGTAGCTAAGCGTTCCAAACTTGGTACGTAGACTCAGGATAGCTTGGTGGGCCACAAATGTCTGATTAAGACATGCCAGGTACCGCTCTGGAATTGCTCGGAGAATACGAGACATAGCCAGTCTGTTGACAAGATGATCTTCTGGATAGGGTCGAAGGATTGCATCTAGAACACCTTCTTTTTCAAGAGCCGTTGAGAGGACAAAGTACCATTGCTTGAAGTTGTACTGGTCGAGCAGTGGGATCGATATCTCAGCTAGAACTTGAGAGTGGCCGGTTTCGGGAGTCCGGGTCAAGTCGAGAGAGCCACCATCTTGACGGGTTCGGCGGTCCAAGATGTACAGGACGAGTAGAGTGACCAAAGTGATGGCAATCACAGTGGACACATCAGGAAAGTACGAGCGAGCGAGATCCATCAGGATGCGAGCGAGATACAAGGTTAGAGCAGATGTCGTGCTGATAACGTGATGTCTTTACACGAACAAGTTAAGAAAGAAGGATTTAATATTAAGAAAGCTGGTTAACACTTCAAGCACTAGACCAGGACTATTTATGGAGTAGAGTATTCGATCGAACGTCTCAGACAGTTCTAAGCATATTTCTCAACACACTTCTTCCAGAAGGTCCAATTGCACATGAAATTGTTGAGCCATACATGATGGCTGCTAGATTTCAGAATTAGTTCAACCAGAGTTAGGTAATCGGTTAATTGTCCTAGCACACGAATTGACCTATCTGACCTTTTCATTGATGGCTTCTATTCCAAACAAAGGTTTGTCTCTATTGCAATTATGAAAACGCACAAGGACAAGTTGGCTTTCATTGACGAATATTGGCCTAATTCAGAGTAATGTGTTCATTAATCAATCGGCAAATTATTAAAGGAAGAGTAACCTTTCAAATACCATCAAGTCAAAACTACAGATTTGAGTTAAAGGGACAATTCATAGAGGACGATGCCCGCGACTGTCCTTAAGAATGTTTATATCTTTAGTTAAACTTTTATTTTTTCTAATCTTAAAATTAAATTTACAATTTATAAAAAACAAAAAAAATGAAGTACAGCTATGAGAAATTGAAGCAAAGTGATTCATGTACATCTAATCTAGATTATCTATATTTTAACTTAAACTTAACTAAAACCTTAAAAACAAAAAAGAGTGAAGTGCATTAGTGATTTAATTTTAAGTTAAAAAATGTTATTAAATTTTGTTTTAAAATCATTTATTTATTTATATTTCAGTTTAAATTTAAAAAATTATTAAAACAAAAATTATATATTACGTTTTACTAACATGAAAGTTTCGTATAATTCGTTTCATTTTACTTCAATAATTTTTATTATGATATATATTTATTATAATATTATGATTATAAAATCGTTCGCTCCGATTTTTATGCCAATGGCATTACTTATTTATGATATCATGATTATTATAGCTATAATGTTTCAAAATGCCAGCTGCTGGTTCAAAGACTAGTTTTAAATCTAAACCACAAAAAATAAGTTTTTATTTACAATATAATTAGTTTCTCACTGTAGCTACCAATGACATGAAGTAATGTTCTTTTCACATTGCTGCAATGGAGACGAAGGACTCCTTCGGAAGGAGACCATGAACACCATGCACAATGAAAGTTTAAGACAAAAAAACAGTCAACAAATTTTAAAAAATTCACTTATGGCCATTTCTTGAATTGTTTACGTTTTCCAAGTGTCTGCAAATTTTGATTTTGAACAACATATTGACGTAAAGTTAGCTTAAAATTTTCAATTTAAGCAACTAAACTCGAAAACACATTAAAAACATAGCAATATTTTAACTTGGAATATCTCGTATATAACTTTAATCTTATGAAATGTGTTTGAAAAATATCAAAATACATCACTACTGGCCCAAATGTAACTAGCTAACTATATGCTATAGCAGTGGACCCTCACTGCTGTTTTCACGGCAATGTAAAACGGATAATAATTGGATGATTGATAATATTCTGCGTGGACTACTTTGGTCATCACAATTTATTTACGTGACACCAATTTGAAGCTCACTTACAAGATTACATGAGTGTTGTATTATAAACACACAGGCACACATTGTCCTTTTCCATGTGAACATTCCAATGGACGTGTTAAAACAACGGAATACCATTTCAATTATGTCGAATTGTTAAGCACATAGAAGTTTGCTTATTCGCTGATCTTCTATCTATATACATAAAATTGAAAGTATGTTTGTAAGACCGCTATGCATTCGGAAATTACTGGATCAATTTGGATGAAACTTGGCATGGATTCTCTACTTGGGCCAGGAAGGGTTTTAGTCTTGGTCCCAAGTCAAAGTATTGCGTGGAACTGGAGATATTCGGATTCTTAGGATTCTAATGCATTGTTGCTATTGTAATGACGCATGCGCATTGCGGAAACATGAGAGAAGTTGTAGAAATCTAAGGTTATGCATGAACATTCGAGAATACTCCTTTGAGAAGGATATATCCATGGAATGTTCTGGAAACTTCTAGAATGTACCTTCCTATGAGGGATATATTCATGGAATGTTCTAGAAACTTCTAGAATGTACCTTCCTATAAGGGATATATCCATGGAATGTCCTATTTTTGAGGGATATGTTAATGGAATGTTGTGGAAGATTCTAGAATATGCCTCCTATGGAGGGATACATCAATGTAATGTTATGAAATGTTCTAGAATGTTCTAGAATGAATTTTGTAATGCCGGAGCAAAGCCCGGAAAGCTCATCTTGTTCTAAATATAACCATTAATTGATTAATAGAATTAGCAGATTTGCTTGGCTCATAAATGAACTACGTAGATAGTAGTTGTTGTTAAACAGAAAAAGAATGTCCGTTTTACTATTTTTGGATATATTATTAAAATCCATTGAGGGAAATAACGTTCTTTTCTTTCTAAAAAACTTTCTAAAACTCTAGAAATATTTTCCCTCTTAAACCCCTCCTCAATCACAAATCACCAATTATCAACGTCGTTAAAAAATAAAACATTATTTTTATTTAATGGGAAAAAATTTATCTGCTTGTTTATTTTAATGTATTCCTCTGGACATCCATTTGAGCAATAGTTTAATTGCAATTTTGCGAAGATCATTCTAAAATGATAACTTTTAAAACAAATTTATTCTTAAAAAAATAAAAATATTTACCCGAAATGTTTTGCTTGTGAAAGAGTAGACAAATGGATTCACGAAACTGTTGGCCATTGCCAGCCAATGACAGACAAGAAAAGCAACAATAAATAGACGAAATTGTGTTTCGGTGCAGTAGGTGAAGTGCTCGTACTCGAGCAAAAATTGGTACAGCTTGATGGGAAACCAGCACAGGTCGAATATGACGATTATGAAAAACATTGTCTTGATGGACTTAACGATGGTTAAAAGTTTTAGTTATAAATTAAACAAATACCGTAAATTCCCGATTAACCGTTGCGGCGTTTATCGGTTTCAGCCTGAACTCTCTGCGGCGCTAATTTGAGAGCTAAGGTAACTGGGGTGCGCGCTTATTTGTTTAGGCTTTAAATTTGACACTTAATTTGGCCAATTTTGACTATAAAGTAAAAAATTTTTGTACCAAAATCAATCAAATTTGGTATATTTATGTGGTAAAATTATTATTAAAATTATTCATTAATAACCACTTCGGCGGTTATTGAGGTGCGACGCTTATCAATTTCAAGTCATGTTCACTGCGGCGGTAACTGGACCTGCGGCGCTTAATCGAGAATTTACGGTAAACAATTGAAAAAACTACCTTTGATATGCTCTTGGTTTGTTTAAACTTTCTCTCTCGCTCAATGATTTCACTGATCAGTTGTTTATTGCAACATTTGTTCAGTTTAATATTGAAATTTGTATCACCGCAATCAACTTGTGTGATAGTTAAAGTTGCATAAGAGCTTAATTTTCTCATAATGGCCAAATAGGAGAACGTCAAAAAGAACGATGGAGCAACGAATGTGCAAATTAGATTTAGTATTAGGTAAAGGTGCAGTTGGCGGTCGGTTTGGTCATTGCCGGGTGAACACTGGTAATAGGTCTGGTTGGCGAAAACAAATGGCTCAAGCGATGTATGGCGCACAGGTAGGTAGGCGTACAAGCAACCAAATATCCATGTGGTGAGGATTATTAAGTTTGTGTGAGCATGAAACCATTTGTACGTTTTTGTGAGGGAGTGAAAAAATGCCAGATATCTGATTTTAAAAAATGTTAAAATTTATTCATTTATGTACTTTTTGCATATTTAAACTTTAATTTGAATATACCTTTCGATTCCAATAATGCTCAAATTGATTGAGGTAATAAAAACACTCAGTAGTTGAGCAAATTGTGCCAGTGGACAAAGCCAACTAGGGAAAAATCCATTGACGATACACAAAGTCCGTGTAGGTAAAGGGAACACAGAAGACTCCGAGTATGATGTCCGAAATGGCCAAATTAATCAAATATTTGCCGATAATTTGTGTAGAATTCTCTTGGCCGCACAGTTGCACAATGATCACAATCACATTTCCAGCCAAAGCAAGCACAGCAGTAGATGTGTAGAGGATAAGTAGAAAAGTCTGTGCTAAGTTGGATGTTACTGTCTCTAGGGTTTCCATGGAGTAGCATTCAGCCACATTTTCTTCGTCAATTGAATGGGTTTCATTAAAATAATTTGACATATTTGACTTCAAGAGTGCCATTTTTTATAACATTGAAATAAAAAAATAAAAACGTAAGCTCAATTCACATGAACATCACCGAAACAATTGCGAGAAGCAAATAAAACATTATTCCTCGAGCACTGGCCTTTCATACACATCTATTTGACAAAATGAGAGAAAAAATCATACGCGCAAGCCCAAACTGGATTTCTCTCACAATTTTATTCTGTCATATGTTACCCAAGCAACAGAATGGTAAAGAAGAGAATTATTTATGTTTTCGCTGTTTTTCTCTTATGCATTCGGATGTGTTGGGAAAATACCAAATAAGTTGTATTCATATTGGTGAAATATATTGACACAAATTATTCACACCCCATTTCGGGGAAAGTGAGTTTTTTTTTATATAAAACATCTAAATAACATTATATCAGTAAAAGTTATTATGGAATATAAATTTTTAATTTATTGACATAAAATTTATTATCTATAATGAAATGTAAACTGTTAAAAACATATATTCATAGTGTATCTTATCATTTACCATCTTTTTCAGCAAATAATTCACATCTCTAGCTAGTAGAAGTGAACTATTTAATTATAATAGTTTAGTATCAAAGCTTTCACTGACACAATATAGTTTGATCGCTTGAGAGTGCAAAAACGTTTATGTATAAACAAAGATACTGTAGCAAAAAAACATTCAAGTTAATAGAATATGATATGAATGCAGACATTTAAATTAGTGAATCCTGCGGGTCCTAAATTTGAAGCTTTTTGAATGTATTTTGAATGTAATGTCCTCAAAATTGATATTATGGGGGAATAGTCGAGTGTAATTGGTTATTAGTAGCACCTTAAATCAAATAATATGGCTCAAGCGCCAAATAGGCTGAATAGGATGAGTCGATAGCACAAGAAATGCCATTCTCCCAAATTTTTGGGGGTAGACTCGTCACTCACTATCTCTCTCACACCCTCGCTCCGCTCGGGTGTTCGTTCGTCAGTTCGCTCCTCTAATTATCAAAAATGGAAAGATTCTATCTCACCGATCAAATTGTAGCAACAGATTGTCAAACAGATTTGTAGCGCAAAACTAGAATATCAAGACATCAAACGTTGTCATCATACTAAGAAAGGCAAATCAGTGAATGAACATAGAATCTTAAATTTGAATCGTAATTTGAATTGCGTTTAACTTTAATGAGGAAACGACAAGAAAATATCAAAAACCAACTCGAGGAATTTACGAATTTGCCAAACCGGGTAGTTTTATTCCTAATTGGGTTGAACAAATAGATTCAATTTTTATTTCTGCTGATGCATGAAAGAGAAATTGCACGAAATTCATTGTTTGAATGAAGAAAGCAAATATGACCAGGGTGATAATGATGATAATTCCAAAGATACAAATTGGGAGTTGCCATTGATTTTCGATGCAGTTGCTCGACAAATTCGATTCAATTTGGCTAAATTCACAATCAAGTGATATCGTTTCAAGATATCCACCAGGCCATCTACTAGAACACGAATAACTTGCATAATAATCAAAGAGTCAATTCTAAAGTAAACCAAAGTCAATTAAAAACAACCTCTAAGTATTCAGTAATCACATAAATTCGAATGATTTGCTTCACTTCAAACTGGGTATAGTAGTAACGTTCAAAAATATCAGTTAAAAAAATTAATCACAGTTCATTAAATATCATAAGTTATATATGTTGGTAACGACCGTCAACAAAGTACATACAGCTTTTAAGTTAAAATTGCCAAAATCTTTGGATCAAAAGTTGCAGGGTCAAACATTAACCGATTTTGCTCGGATTTTCACGAATAATCCTTTTAGAGTGTACAGAATCTACTGTAGAATAGGCTAAAGAAAATTTTTATTTCGTTCCACTCTACTATATAGGTCGAAAGTCAAAATTCCAAGAATTTTTTTTTGAAAAATCCAAAATTTTTGTATAGAAATGTGTTGGGTCCGAGTGCCAACACTGTTCGTGTGTGTGTCAGGCACATTGACGCAGGCTATGCCAAGCGCATACTGTGCGCAGAAGAGATGCACAATAACCAAAACATCCCAAAATGAGTTCAGCGAGACGCTGTTAGTGTTTGTTCCCGGATACATTACCGAGACCTGTTACCTGTTCAATTATTAATATCCAATAACTCGAGTTTTAGGGTATTATTTATTTGGTAATTAATATTTTTAAAATCTATGCATTGTAATGCGATCAAAATCTGCAACCAAATGCACCGTTGTTGAACTCGCTCTCCTCACTCGCTTCTCTGATCAATAAAATCTAAGTTTCGAATCCAGTTGGTTTTGGTTAATTCATCGTGTGGCCGCTTCTTATCAACAATACCGCGACCACTTCAACATTTTTTTTGTTTTTTCACCGTTTTGAACTCTTAATCGCATTTAATGTACTGTCTAGTGGATCTTCATCAAATTTGTTGGTAGGAAATTATCGCTTTTATAGAGACATTCTATATTTCAAATTATTGGAAAAATGATAGTTTATTTGAAGAGTCCCCAGTCCTCAATATATTAGAGATAGCATATTTACCAACACCATTTAGAATTCTCTCTTATCTGTCAACTGTAGTTCCTACAATTATCAAAGTAGTTCAAAAATCATCAAAACGGGATTTTAAAAATGATTAGCATTATCCCGGTATTATCTGAGTACCCCTTTGATAAAAAAAGAGGTATTTGAAGTTTAAAATGGCTGATAACCTGCACGCCTGCACTAGATACTGTTCATTGGTGTGTTTTTTTGTTACATTTTTTGGGGTATACTCAAGTATTTCTTCATGTTAACTTATAAGTTAATGATATTATCGATAACCTTTAACTACAACATATTTATATTGTAGATTCATGGTATCTTTATGTATCAAATAGTATCAATCTTTAAAAACCTGCAATCGTTATGAACTGATGGTTTTGTCAAAAAATTTGAGTAATTAACTGATTTTTTAAATTTTTGATTTAGTTTTCGATTTCTCTTGCACCGGTACATCGTTCGCTCCGATTTAACGCCAATGGCGTTACTTAATTTTAGTAAATCAAAAATGTTTCATAACGCCAACTACTGGTTCTAATACTAGTAATATTTTCGACATTAGAAGTCATCCAAACTATAACACAAATTGTTACTTTATTAGTTTATCGTGTTCCACGAATTGCTTCCATTCACCTTATTCACTTTGTGCAGTGCGAAAGGTCGGAAAAACAGATCGTGGAAAGGCAGCTTGGCACGATGTCTATTCGGAAAGTACAGCAGATGGCCATCGTTGATGTTGAATTCGAATCCATTCTGCTCGTTTGCTACGTGCTGAATCTTAATGTCGCCGTGGGTTGGCAAAACAAACAGAATGCCAATCAAATTCAAAGTTAGTATAAAAGTTGGCTAGATCATTATTGGCTTCAGTAGAAGAAGTGCAGATACATTTGCTTGTCAAAGCTTGCTTGTCATTGGGGGGTGACTAGATACCCATCTTATTGGGGGGTGACTAGATACCCATCTAATTGGGGGGTGACTAGATATCCAAATAATTGGGGGTAAATACTTCTTCTAGGTATAGGGCCTATACTATAGGCATAGTTACGATATTTATTGGTCTTTTATTATTGGGGAGCAAAATTAATTTTATTGGCCAAAGTTGCTATTGGCAAAAGTAATTATTTCTTATTGGGCGAGTCACTAATTTTATTGAGCGATTAATTATTATTCTCATTGAATTAAATAGAGAACACTTTCATTGCAATTGAATTATCGACTAATTTTCAAATAATTTATCATCATACAGGAGGGCGCAAAAGTATTAGGACACTTTTCTTTTGAGCATATCGAAGAGATGATCTCATGTTGAAACTTCAGACATAGTTTATCGTTTAGGCATCGTTGGTACCTTTAAAACCCACTACTCAATTTGTCTCAACTCACTCACTTCTGTCCCAGATGGACAATTGTTCTTAAAGTTTGAATCTTTTGAAACCGCCTGCATAGTCATCAAATTTCACATCATCTTTATCCCAAATGAATCAAACCAATTGATGATCTATGATCTGTTCTATGCCAGAGTGATTGTGACAGTCACAACATGAATCACACTATAAACACTAACCAACTTTATTTTACCAGTGATTAAACGAATCATAGACGACAAGTGTCATGTCAAGTACAAATGTAAGGAGATAGAAACCAGTATAGGTAGCCCTGCCAACTCTGATTTCGCGGCACGGTGGGGCATCAGTATAGTACGTGATAAAACGCAAATAAAATGAACGCTTTTGCTGTGTGACGATGGTCAATGTATTGACAGTGAACGGCTGGCAGTGATAACGCGCTATCTACATTGAGTGATAAGAGCAGAAGGAAAGAAAAGGGGAGGCAATATTTTTTTTATGAATTCACAATTTCCAACTGGTTCCTTTCCCAACATGTCCAAACAATTGTAGTATCCTACAAATGGTGAATCGGGTGGTTCCCCAATTAGACAAAAGAATTTTTTCCCTGTTGACAAGTTGGATATTATCCTCGATTTGGTGGATAAATAATATCTCAAAATTAGGAACATAATGATTCCCGATTGGGTTGGTGGTTTCTATAAAAATATTGGCAGAAAAGATGCATTTAAAATATACAAATAGTTTCTTTACCCTGGTTGGACGACAGGAACACATACCAAAATTGATTGACCCAGAGAATTCCCAAAACAACCTCGTAGGCTAGCACCATAACTACCACAAAAATGATCACAATATGATGTGGGTATACCATAAATATCTTCCAATTGGATTGCGTTGATCAAAACAATAAGTTGAAGACTATTGTGGGATTTTTAAGAGATTTGATAACGAATCATTTTTTTCTGCAAAGAAATAAGAAAAATTAATTGAAAAATCTTTGTGGCCCAACAATTGAGCATTATCAATTAATCCAATTGGTGGATTCCTTAGGGCGAACCAATTTGGGAACAAGAAGAATCTACGTAGTTGCAGAAACTCATTTTATTAAAATCCAATTGCATAATTAGGGAATAAAATCCATTATCCTCATTGAAATCCAACACTAGTCACAAATTGTAGGATACTAAAGTTGTTTGGACATGTTGGGTTAGGAGCCAGTTGAAAATTGTGAATTCATAAAAAAAATATTGCCTGCCCTTTTCTTTCCTTCTGCTCTTATCACTCAATGTAGATAGCGCGTTATCACTGCCAGCCGTTCACTGTCAATACATTGACCATCGTCACACAGCAAAAGCGTTCATTTTATTTGCGTTTTATCACGTACTATACTGATGCCCCACCGTGCCGCGAAATCAGAGTTGGCAGGGCTAAGTATAGGAGAGACCAGTTGGATCAAATTGCCGAATTCAAATACTTTGAAATAACTTTTGAAAGTTATTGAGGACAAGCCTGCGATTAAGACCGACGTAACGCGCAGGCAATAAAAACAATTTCCCGAACGTCGTTCACATAGCCGAATTAAGCAGGCCAACCAAACAGTGTTCAAATCGGTATACCAATGCTCATGTACAGATATGAGACGTGGATTCTAAGGTACAAGACAGGATCGCGAATACAGTCTTCAGATTCATGTGATCCCTGACAAGATTGGTGTACGTTACTTGGAAGAACAAAATAAAAAACGACAATCAACGCGCGGATATTGGAATTGAGCCGCTAATATGGATCGGGAGAAACCAACTATGGTTACATATTGAGATTACTACCAGTAACCAGTGTAGTAACCAATAGCAGCGAACGGCAATCAGAATTCTACTGTAAAGCTAAATGTATTATTGACATAATTGGTTTATGAACTAAAAATAACCATTGAATTTTCTAATTTTCTAATAGGCCAACTAGGGAAAATCCATTGCCGATACACAAAGTCCGTGTAGGTAATCTGTGCAGAATTTGTCTGACCATTCAGCTGCACAATGACCACAATCACATTTCCCGTTAAAGCAAGCACCGCAGTAGATGCGTAGAGGAAAAGTAAAAAAATCTGTGCCAAGATGAACGTTACTGTCTCTATGGTTTCCATGCTGTAGCATTCCAACACATATTCTTCGTCAATTGAATGAATAATGGTTTCATTGGAATAATTGGATATATTCAACAGCAAGTGTGCCATCATTAAATATGGTAAAAAATCAAAATGTGAGCAAAATTCACAACGGGAACATCCCGGATACGATTGCGAAAAGCAAATAAAATATTTTTGCCTGAGCACTGGCCTTTCATGCACCTCTCGTTGGCGAAATGAGAGAAAAGTTCATGCGCGTTCAAAAACTGACAAAATTTCTCTCACTATCTTATTCTGTTGCCTGTGTTACCCATGAGACGGAATGGCACAGAAGGAAAATATGTATGCCTTCGCTAATTTTGTTTTCTGGTACAAACCGTATATACGTATGTATAGGGTAAAGATGCATAAAGGAACAAATATATTTACTCAAATTATTCACAACCCACATTGGGGAATATATTACATAGTGAGGCTCATTCATTCATTCATTCTCAAGACGCAACCACCATAATGCTGGTGGACTTGACCGAGCCCCTGATTACAGGTCAAGTTTCTTTGCTTTCGCGTAGCGTAGGTCGAATGCAAGGTGCCCACTGGGGAACGAGTGAGTGGCAAGCCCACAGCTGAAGATCCCACTGATCTTCCCCCGAAATTCTCCTCGCGCAACCAGGACTGATTATTGCCTCACAGGGACTCACACCTGGTCGAGGATGGTACTAGATGGTAAGTGGTGGAGTGCCAGGAAACAATGTCACAGTTTTAAGAGGAGACATTTGGCCCCTCCGTCCGTACCGAACTGGTTGGCTCAGCGGTCACTGGACTACCCAAATTTTTGTCCCTGGGATGGGGGACCGCGGTCAGTGATAGTCCGCGGATAGTGAGGCTCTTTTTTCATAAATCAATTTGAATATATCGGAAAGAGCTTTTATTGAATATACGTACAATGTAATTTAATGACTTCAAATATAGACATGAATTGAATAATAATAAATTATTTATTTATTTATTTATTTAAGGCACGCAACTTTACTCAAAGAGCAAGCGTGATGTCGCTTTATTAAATAATTGAGTTAATACATTGAGTTAAACAATTGAGTGATCAGCAAGGCGACAATCAAAACAATAAATTGCTGGTAAGCACACGATATGCACCCAGGAACAAAACATTGAGTTAAATCATTGAGTTAAATATTAGAGGGATAATTGAGTTAAACAATTGAGTGATCAGCAAGGCGACAATCAAAGCAATAAATTGCTGGTAAGCACGCGATATGCAACCAGGAACAAAACATTGAGTTAAATCATTGAGTTAAACAATTGAGTTACGAAATGAACCACATTAAAAGGTGGGTCGCGAATGGACCCGAAAATGTTTGATTATTGAACTAAGACCGCAATGGGCCAAAATTAGTATTTAGTATTAGTATTGAACTAAGAATTAGTAAATCTAAGTTAAATCACATCAATATCCCACGTAGTTGCTGAGATCTAGGAAATCGGTCAAAACTCGAGCCATTTCCCAATGTTTTTCCTGTTTAAAATTTAAGTCCCTAGGGAATCACTAAGATGTTGACCGATTTGGACCAAACTCCGGAATTACATTGTCCACATCAGGATACATCTTTTTTTAACCTCAGGCCAAGCCAAAATGTCAAAAAGCGTCTTTTCGATACTCTCTAGTGGGCAACGAGAGGATGGTTGTGGTGAAACTCGACACTTGTGAGAACGAGAGTTGAGCGTAAAACGAAAAGCAAACGAATGTTGATTGCTTCTTGGAATGGAGATGGACAAGGTCGAATGCAAAACAAGAGAAATGAGAACAAAATGAAATTGCACTGCAAAATGAAATGGCGCATAAGAACTCGAGTCGAAATGTGCAATCAAAAAAAAAACAAAATCAAATATTAAAAAGAATTGCTCGAGTTTGGGTCTAGGTGGAACATGGAGAACCAACAGAAGACCGAAACAAACCAGACACCAAGAGATGACCGGCACAAGAGCAAAAACAACCGACTGGTTCGAGCGCTCAAGACTAAAAATCAATAATAATAAACCAACTTTATCATGACTTTCCAGTTAAAGTATTTTTTCATTATTTGTGTTTGTGTGTGCATTATTATAATTAACCATTAACAATGCCATTACCTCAACTTGAAACGGTTAAGGGCTTGTTGACAAATATATAACTATTAAGGTAGTTAACATATGATGAAGGAAGTGAGTGTGAGATTCAGTGGACATTGGTAGACTCTGTGTTCTTTCATATGGAAAAAGCTTGTTTACAGGATAGCATCCATACGGCTCGTTGGATATGTCTGATATTTTAAGATAAATTCTAATTCGATTATAGATAAACTGATTATATTTTGTGTGTTGCAATATGATTACTCATAGATGACTGAGCTAATAAGAACCAGAGTGTGTCCAATAGACGTTATTTAATATTAGTCTACATTTGTTAAAGCCTTATATAAAGCCTGTGTATACAAACATATAAATTATGTCATTATCCGCTTTGGCCAAATAAGCTCAAACTCAAATATAATGAAAACATTCTTATTTCGTTCAAAATGATCAACATAGAATGTTATAATTTTTTCCATGAATCTTGCAACTCTAACTGGCCTACCTGACAGTTTCGTTTTTTAGACGTTTTTTGTCAATTTAATCAAACTCAAATTTATTAGTAAATAATTCATTCATTCGTTCATATTTTCTGTTGGTAACCAACCTTCCGTAGGAAGATGGACCTGCCAAAGCCCAAAAGCAAACTAATGTGTGTCCCCTGTTATTTTAATAGATAAAGCAAATATGAAATAGTTTTTTTTAAATTAAACGTCAAGGTTTTTGTGGTGCCAAAGCTGTCACTTACTCACTAAATTCTCTCAATTCTTTCGCTTCCTCCGATAATTATTTCAAAAGTTGTTACAATGGTGAATAAATTTATTTTGCGTAAACAATAAATCACTTAGAAGATAGAAAAACTATTCGAAAACATAATTTGCATGTGTCAAATACAGGAATGCAAACATTTAAATGACCATATGTAAATATTTGCAAATAGCAATATTATCAATATTGATTTTCACATTTACATATAAATTGCAAACTAACATTTATGCAAAAGCAAAATATAGATTTTTTTTAATTTTAAAAATTCGAGTTTATTTTCAATTATTAATTTTTCAAGAATAAAATTTGTACATGCAAACTTTAACTTAAAAACTGAAAATTAACTTATAATAATTCAATAAGAATGGTTACATTTAAGATAGTTAATCTTTTATAATTATAAGCACATGACCTATAGGTTAACCTTAATGATACATTTCAATTTTTTTAAAAATTTACATTGCGAAAAAATATATTTAAAGATAGGAAAGAGAATATAATGGGGGTTTCAATGAAAATTATTTTTAAAAAAACTTTAGTTGCATTTTATTGAAATTTACGTAAAAAGAATCTTAGTAAATATTCTTTAGCCTAGAAGGAAACTTATTTATATAAATCTTTTGTGTTGAAACTTATTAGCAAATTGCACCCAACAACATGTACATTGTACACACACAACATTGTGGCAATTTTAATGATCTAAAAAACAAACCTGAACACTGTTTATTATGCGTCTCAATTGTGACTACATTTTGAAACAAGTTTATTTATAACTAATTGACTATTGACGGATTACTATATTAAGTCAAATAAAGCTTAAGCGCCAAATAGGCTTAAAAAGTAGAATCTGGATTTAATCTCGTATAAAAAATTATTACACACTATACTATAATTTACTAAATAATTTAAATTGTAAAACGACGAAATCTCATTTTCGTGTAATAAAAAAGGGCGACCGAGAGTCAATTTTAAGGGGATTGAGGGGAATTATTGAAATGTTCAGTTCATTCATAAAAAAATTTAAAATTTTTGATTTTTGTTGTGAAATGAGAACGTCTCATAACTCAGTGAACCCTGCGGGTGCTAAATTTGAGGCATTTGAATGTATTTCGAAAGTAATGTCCCCAAAATTGGCATTATGGGGGAATAGTCGAGTGTAAGCGAAAACCCATAACCACCCCTTAATCTAACTTAATCTAACCAACCTAAACCTTTTCAATAACCCACCCACTTAACTCCAAACCAACCTAACCGACCAAAACCTACTTCCCTAACCACACCAACCTAACTATCTAACTCCTAAACGACCTAAACCTACTCCCTTAACCCCACATATTATACGGGTGCGGGCTATATTCTGGAATTTAGGGTACTAAGGCACCAACAATATACGATAATGAACGCCATCTTGATGACAGAGTTCTATACAGGTCATCATTAAACGTGTCGAACCTTTCAATAGTTCTTATGATTTCACTGAGCCCGCTTGCAAAGAGTTGGACCCAACTCGTTAGCGCTAAAACTTCCACTTTAATATGTTCAATAGCATTATTAGATATTAGATATTAGACACCAAAGATCAATTTTATACAACCAGTGTTTAATTATTGAATTTTTTTTTGCATCGAATTTACCTAAGTTTCTGAAATTAATACAAGATGCCAATATTGACTTTTGGTGTCTTACCCTTACTTATTTCAAAATCATTAACCTTTTCGTCGTTCCAACTTGCCCAAGTGGTCCAAACTTTCATACAAGTGAAAACTTTATAACCTCAACTTTGACGACTTTTTTTCTTTCATAATTTTTTAAATACTACGTCCTGCCTTGCCTTAAAATATATATTATAGAAATTTTTTTACTAATAAAACAGATTTATATACTTACTTCGGGTTATATTAACAATATTCAATAAATCAAATAAATTTAATTTTTTGAATCCAACAAACTGTAACACATTTACACTTGATATGTTTATCGTGAAATAGCAGACAAAATAATCTTTTGGTTAGTTGTTATGATTGCTAATAAATGCTTAGAAGCAATCGTGTTTGTTCAAAATAGCTCTGATAACGTTGCAAAACAAAAATGCACAATTGCCTCACGATAAGCAAGGAAAGTTTAATTATGTTACAGTATGTTTATGCTTAAAGTTTATGAGCAAATATATAGAACAATGTCGATTTACATGTTGATCAAAACTGACTAAACTTGAACTACTCGATAACTCTGAAATTAATGCGCATAAAGTTTATTTCAATGTGTTAATAAGAGCGACAATCGCACCGTCCCTCGACACAACGTTATGTTTAAAAATACACACACTACTCATACACCAAAACAATTACTATTCGCGATTTTTTGAGGGATTTTATTTTTAATTTAAATTAAATTATTTTTCTTTACATAATATCAGTTGCTCTTTTCAAATTTTCTTACAGTGGTCTTATCGTGAGCCAAATTTAATCAATAATTTCGTACAAGTCCCGCAAAACTAACGTTTTGCTCCTGGGACTTGTACGAAATTATAAGTAAAATGGGTGTTCTCCAGGATTTACTTTCTCGAGAAAAATCGAATGTCGATAGGCTCCTTATGGCGCATGATCAACTCAGGATAGACATCAATATCTTCCAACTGTTTGATCGATTCCAATCGAAAATGTCTCAACACAAAAGACAGTACAATTTTCTCTTCTTGAACAGCAAACTTCTGTCCAATGCAATTGCGAATTCCGGCTGAAAATGGCACAAACGCATATGGATTCTTGACATAGAGTTCAGAATTTTCCAAGAATCGATCAGGAATGAATGAGTTTGGTTGAGGAAACATTTTGGGGTCACGTTGAATTAGATTTATAAACAAAAAGAGTGTGCTTCCCTTTGGAATTGTGTAGTGTTCGTATTGGAAATCTTCTGCGGCAACTCGGCCAATGATCGGCACTGAAGGCATCAAACGAAGAGACTCTTTGATACACGCTCCCAAGAACTTCAATTCTTTCACCTGTCTAGAATTGAGACTCTTTGATTGATCAATTTGTTCACGCTCCCAGAGATCATCAATCTCCTGGTGGACACGTGCCTGTATCTCCGGATGATGACCCAAGAAGAACAATGTCCATATCATCGAAACAGTAGTCGTATCATGGCCCTCAAACATAAAAGTATCCACTTCTTCACGCATGTCCAAATCGGTCATCGATGTAGGATCGTTCAGTTGTTGTTTGATCAAGAGATCCAAAAAAATGTTCGCTGACGATGTGCACCAATATCTTCAGCTTTAGATTCAGTCAAAACGGAACTTTTTGTCGATTCAATTATTTTCGCTTTCCTGTGCTTGATTACAGTCGCAGTGAAGTCGTGCAACAGAGCAACATCTGCCTTATCTTTTCGACCAGTTGACGAGAAATTGAAATAGATGAAATCATTCCAAAGGATCGGCGAAATTAGTCTTCGAAAAACTTTGTTTGAAACTCTGTAGACAATTTAAACAATTTTTAAGAAAAATTATACATTTCATTATGCATTCACCTATAAATTGCCTGGCAGTACTCGTTGTGGTGACTGTTTTGTGCTTTAATTTTGGCGCCCATTGCAGTTTCTGTTTAAAAAATTGTATTTAAAACTGAGCTAAAAGTTTTAGCCTAAAACATTTAACATTTACTCACCACAAATAATGTCCAATGCAGCAGCTGTGATTAAAGGTGTTACATCCATGACTAAGCCCGATTTGTTTTGTGCCACTTTGGAACTAATTTTCTCAATCAACACATTAGCTTGCTCATTCATGATTGGATAGAATGACTCGAGTATGTTGAAGTGAAAGGCTGGTGTGAGCATTTTGCGCCTGCGAAACCATTTGGGACCCCAACTTGTGAGAAGGCCATTGCCAAGCCACGGATGGAGAAAATTGTATTCGAGTGATTTCTGAATGTGAATTGTGCTCGAGAATATTTTCTCAGCAGAATTTTGTCTAAAAAACAGGAATATTGGAGTGTTGATAATCCAAACACGAACAACCGATTCTCTCCCACCATACTTTTCTATTATTTCTTTGCCGGTAAGATAAAAATCTAAATTTTAAAATACAATTAATAATTTAAAATTAAAATAAATATCATAATGATTCCAATGGCATGAAATTTCATTCCATTTATTAATGTAATCTGAGCGTGCGTTATAAATAGTGAATTGTTAATATTGTTATCAAAATATAAAATATAAAATATAAAAATCCCACTTCTATTAAAATTCTGTTGTCTGTATGTCCGTGTGTCACGCTGTTTGTTGCGTACAACAATGTCACTTATGAATAATATTGGCAACAATTGAAATTTCGAATTAAATGCTATTTTGGGTGTAAGGTGAGATAAGTTGGGATGTGTTTAGGTGTTAGGAAAGCTTATTGTTGGGTTATGTGGAGTGTGGTTAGGATTAGGTTTAGGTTAGGTTAGTTGCCGTGTAAGAATGGGTTTTGGGTTAGGTAAGGTGCCGTGTTTGGGATGGGTTTTGGGTTAGGTAAGGTGCCGTGTTAGAATGGGTTTTGAGATAGGTTATGTTAGTCGCTCCCCTTGACTACTGGTTAGTTGTTTTAGTGGTTTGGCGGTTTGCTGGTGAAGTGTTGATTGAGGGTGCACGATGTAGTGGGGGCGGGGGTCTCGCTGGCAGCTAGCTGCAAGCGGTTTCGTACAAGTCCCAAAGGCAAAACGTTAGTTTTGCGGGACTTGTACGAATAGATTTATTAAAAATACGGTTAATGAGTTCCAATTGTGCTTTAACCGAAAACGTTATAAATGCTGATTGTTAATCTTTGGAGAAGAAATGCTCTTTGAGGAGATATAAACTGATTTTGGCTTTCAATATATCAAATTAAATTTAATGAAACGAACTTTAAAAATGATTGGAAGTTTGGGCTTTATTTTTTAAACAATTTGTATATTTTTTAGAAAAAAATGAAAATAGACCAAGATCTAAGACTCTTTTAAATTGTTTCTTTTTTAAATTAATTTACAAATAAAATGACCCAACATTCAATGATTTTTTAAAAGTTTGTATCATTACCTTTAATTTTATATATTAAAAGCCAAAATCGGTTAATATCTTCTCGGTTAAAAAACCCTTAAAACTTTCCTAACTACGTAGAACTACTTTGTGTTATCGCGTTAATGCACAGTCGAATGTGAAATTAAGAATCTCAAGTTGTGATTGCCACCTCTTTTTTAATGCCGTACGATCAAGGGTTAATGGAAAGTTTGTCTTTTTGTAGTCATTGAAATCGACCATAATGTAAATGGGATGATTTAGAGGCCGATCTCATCATCCAATAAACAATTGCTCGCACAGTTCCAATTGACGAATTCACCTCTCTATTTTGAACCAAACTGTTAGCATGGGGCATACAGTCGATTTTTTATTCATCTTCGTTTAATGGTTTTCACAGAATAATTCTTGCTGCCTGAACTCCTAATTTGGCAAGTTGTTTATTGTTCTTAGCAATTGCTATTCCCAAAATCATATGCAAATCGGTTCAGTCGTTTTTGAGTAATAAATTGGAAAAAATACACGCACGCTCAGACAATCATTTTTTTTACTTACGCAAAACAGGATCAACATTTTTGCTTGTACGAAATAGTGAAAGATTGCCGAAAGGATCAAAACTACTAACTCTAGGTCCAGGCACTTGATCGACCATTTTGTGGAATTTATGATTTTCAACAATTTTGCAAACTATACGATACAGGGCAAAGGAGATTGCTAACAGCACGGTAAACCATTTTGATGCTTGAAGCAAAGTTGGCCATTCCTGAAGTTGTGGCAACAGAAATGACATGATGAAAGATTTTTATGCCTGAAGTTAAAAAATAATCCAGAGTTTTTGATTTAAACTAACAAATGTATATAAGCACTTAATTAGTATACAATGATTTTCCAGTAGGAAAAAAACAACCAATTTATAATCAAAAATTTTTATCTCTCAATTGAGGATGTGAGCATAGTTATCTTATACTTAAATATCGTAGTCGTTTTTGGCTCCACCCGTCCTGTACCTTATTTAGTTTACACAATAGCTCCTCCTTCGGTCTTGTGCGTTTTATTCAGCCAATCAGGAGAGTCTGCAGTTTGATTTGAATCGCGCGGCGAGTTTTGTGTGAGCGTGTGTGCCGATGTGATGAGTGTGCAGGAAAGCAGTGACTAAATGACACAGCCTCACTCAACTCAAGTGCACGCGTTTTTGTTTACATCTGTAAACAGCTGTTCAACACCTCATCAGACGCGTTGTTTT
The DNA here is from genome assembly GCA_023373905.1 of Rhizoglyphus robini. Classification (NCBI taxonomy): domain Eukaryota; kingdom Metazoa; phylum Arthropoda; class Arachnida; order Sarcoptiformes; family Acaridae; genus Rhizoglyphus; species Rhizoglyphus robini. The sequence goes on along the minus strand of JAKIJQ010000048.1, from coordinate 568,874 downwards.
GTGTTTATTTCAATCATTTGCCTTCATCGACACTGTAGATTGTAGATGTACATTACATCTGTACCTTTATGAATCCCTTGGATTTCACTGTGATTACCAAATATCACCAGCACGAAGGCAACAACAACAAACCAACACACTGACAGTGTAAGTGTGTGTGTAAATAAACCTATTTTTTATTCTGCACATGTGTTGTTTTGACTTTCTTGATTTTCTTCACACAAATCAAACTCCCAAATTGAAACTGGTTACTTTGTGGAAGATGATGTTTCAGAAGATGATGAGCAACTTACCCAAAGCACAGCCAGCTCAGTCACTTTTCACTGCTGTCCTGTCCGTGTCCTCGGTTGGGGAGCCACCGCTCACGAGAACACACAACAAATCTGAGTGCGTTTGTGTGTACTTTACTAAAATCACCGCTGTTGAAGTACACCTTGATTTGTTTTTATGCAAATGGTTTTATTGGCCTTATTATTACTTGAGATTTACTGAATTCATTTGTCTTAATTAAGCAGAATCTCTACTTCTGTTATGTTTTAATCAACAATTTTACATTGTGTTTTTGTTCATCGACTTTATTTTGTTTTGACACCTAAACCAAATATCTACGAGCAGCCAAGAATGTATTACTTCAAGAACCCGAATCGTTATCTTTAATCATCACTATCACTATTTTCAAAATATACAAATTTTTACTTTGTTATGCAAAAGTGAGTATCTTTTTACTAAATCCAAATAGACCTGTTTAATCTGATATTATTTTCTAGATGTTTCTATTATATCTTATGAAAGCAAACTGGTTGGTAACATCTTGCCTATTACATCGAATCGGAATTGTTGAAAATATGTGATTCACATGACGTGACGTTCACGGGCAGTCTGTGGTTGGTCACAACATTCAAACTCAACTCATCGATCAGCCTTCTACGGAAATACCGAATAGTCATCCCTAAGTTGGCATTATATCGCCGTCATGGATTGTGTATCTGCATCAAATGTCTGGCACAGACCAAGAACTACTGCATTTATGGCAACAGAAAGTATCATTTGACTAATCTTCCCTGAATTGTTCTGTCTTTTACTCTTTTGCCAAACCTTGTCTTACTTCAACTTTCACGAATTTCTATTTGCATGAAGAAGTTTTGTATCAGCTTTGTTCAAGAAAAATGTAGATCACGAGGATTATCTAATTGAGAAATGTCTTTTACTTATTTTAATTGAACATGCCGACAGAAGCATATTGCACTGTGTGTCTAAAGTATAGCCAATTAGGATCAAATGTGCAAAGTCAAATATGGTCAATTCTTAGTATCCGTCTCAACTTCCGTGAGAATGTAGAGGAACGTCAGTTTTGTCTATTACGAATCGAGGAAGAAAACCCCAAGCTCAACCTCCCCATAGAAATAGTGTACACTGTGTGACATGTCATCTTGGTATAGCTCTCAACCCAAAAATATCCGATTGAATGTCCGTCAAACAACAAGACATTTGAATGGTAACAGTTTCTGTAGACATCAAATAAAAACTTTAATTACTTTTTTTGCCAAATGATGTCAATTTGTAGAATAATCTAATTGAGAACAAGTTGATCAGTACAAAAAATTTAAGTTCTTGCTGAGGGCACTCAAGCATCGGGAAATTAACAATTGTTTAATTTCATTCATTAGCAATGTACGCAACAATCATTTTTTCAATGTGTGGTCACATACCACCCTGGCGGGCTCAATGATCGAGTCTCAGTTGACACATTTCTTCCATTACCTGGACCAATGATCAAAATGCTTAAACATTTTCACAAATCTTTAGTCTTTTGAATTCCAGTTGACTAACGAAAATCTCAGTGGTATCGAAATTCGAAAGACATTTTGTCGATATTCTAATATTGGTATGTTCAAATTGGAATGTGACTTCCAGCGAAATGCAACTAAAATGTCGTTCAATCTTGACATTATTGGTTTTAAATGTTTTAATTATTTGTTTTAAACGTTTGGTCAATGCATTATTTATGTGGTTTGTTTCCAAATCTAAATTTAAAAATCTTCAGCCAAATTACAAAATTACAGTCAAGTCACAGTCACAGTCAAGACCAGGACTCTGGATTAAGAGAATCAGAATTAAAATTTTTAGAGCGATCTATAAAGTTATTATTGAGTTATCACGCTAACAAGAATTGTCCCAATTTCTTTTTTTTTCTGGAAACGAATCGGCACTCTTTACTCACTCACACTTTCGCTCCCTCAGGTGTTCGCTCGTTTGTCCTCCAATTGAACTGAATTCACTATTGATTTTCCACTTACTAGGTGAAAAGAGTTTTTAGAGTTTAACAATAATACTAGTGTTAATGGATTTGTTGTTGTCACTGAAATCAGGGTCAATTCGGTTTGAATTGCGAACGTACAGAATATACTAAAATCAATTTGTCATAGGTACGAGTTGGAATTGACTTAAGGCAAACACAAGATACATTAACTTTTATCAGCAGTATGAAAGTTTGAGTAGGGTACTAAATAGGTGGTGCAAACACATTTTACCTGGATTTAAGAGGGGATCGATCCATGAAATAATTTCTTAGAAAGTGAATGACACGATCGTGACTGAATAACATTGATGTGTAAAATTATAAATGGAAGCAGCAAATTGAGTTTAGTATTTTTTGTTATCGATAAAAAACAAAAAATGTCTAGTCTATCATTTGAATCATTTTATCATCTGGCCAATTATCCTTATTATCCCGTATTGCCACATTGGGAGTCTTTTCTGGGACTCGTCTATCTTCTATTTGGCTGTACGGAACTTGTTGTAAGTAATTTTATCTTTCTATAATCCAACTTTTAATAAATGGATTAATTATTGGCAGTATGTGAAAATAATAACCTCGATTGTATATCTTGTTCTGTGGCGCTTGTTTATAGCCGAGCTTGCCCAAGGTTTCGTGTTTCCCAAAAATTCAGATATTCCATTCTTTAACTACATGCGACTTGTGTCCTCGTTTTTGTTCACACTCTTAATGGCCGAATCACTTTTCGAAAGCTTTTTTGTTGTTTACAAAATGATTCGATTTTTTATACATAAAATTAGAGCTAACAATGGTGCACCTTTTTGCAAAATTCTGGTATGTACTCGTATTCAACAAAATTCATGATTTAATTATTTTAAATTCTAGGCATTTGTTTTACTGGTGAATGGCCAAATTGTGTTTATCGTCGTTTGGAGTCACATTTCGGATAAGAATTTGTTTGCCGAACGATTGTCCTTTCTGTGGTTAAATATTTTGGCTGCTATAAGTTGGTTGAAAGAATCCTCCTGGAGTTGGCTGAGCTTACTTTTCTGGCTTCTAATCACATGTTGTATCATTATATATGTGGATCCAGGTTTGTAAGATTTTCTAAGTCAATAAAGAGTTAATAGTAAAGACTTTGCCGTAAAGTCCAAGTATTGAGGACATTTGTTCTTATAAGCTCAGTTATCGATGAGTTAATGATATGTGACACACATGTTCTAGAAGCTTCGAATGCATTTCAATTTGAATTTGAAATATTAAAAAACATACTCTGGCAAAGATTGACTCGGTAATTGTGTTGAAGAATTGCAAATTTGCTTTGCATTTCTAAATAAAATTTAATTCCTCATTTTTTTGTCAAAATTTGAACTTAATAACGCACAAATCGGTGGAATTCAAGATTCTATTCGCTGAACTATTTCTGGTTAACAATATTGGGACATTGAAGTTGATTGTCATTGTGACTTTACATTTAGTAATACCATTTGGTACTTCTAGCTCGAACCATTCTTTGTGAGTCTTCTCTCGAGTTGAATATATTCAATTGCTTTATCGTGATTATAGCGATCAAGTTCAACATGTCATATTGATGCAGGATAAAGAGAACGGCAACTGTTTAGAGGGACCAATCCAATTGCCATTAACATCACATGCACATAAAGAATATTGCGCATAAGATAGATTGGGATAGAGATCGTGCTTTGTTGAATAAATGCTAAAAGTTCTTTTGAAAAGACACGCGTTGACCCTAAAGACAAAACAGTCACATCTGACTCACAGTCATTACCGCCAATCGCCTTAGCATGTTTGACTGTTTGCCTGTTCATTGCACTACAACAGTGACGGTGATGAACGAAACTGAAAATGAATTTCATCGGTGAAAGTATAACTGACAAAGAAAATAATATTTTTTTAAAAGGTAATTAGATAGATGAGATATATTTATTTATTCTTGGATTATTTCTTGATCTTAATTAAGCATTGGTTGTGCAATTTATTATCAAACTAAAAATGTTATCCATTGATTGCTAATTTTCTTATTTTGTCATTTTCCCACTAATTTCAAACAAGATCATATATTTGGTTCACCTATGTTAATTCCCCGACTTTAGTTCGAACTCCGTAAGTTCGCCAACACTAGTTCGTCAAATTCAGTTCGCGGACACTAGTTCTTTGGACGCTTGTTCGTGAGTACATTTGTTCGCCAGTACATAAGTTCGATTGAAATAGTTCGCGCATAGCAAAGCCCACGGACATTAGTTCGCGGCTTGAATTTCATTTTATTTATATTAAAAGTAACGCATACATTAAAATGTTTGACATTTTAATTGACGAATTGAACATAACATTACCAAAGAAGCTCACCACTGATTTCGAATCTGGTTTGATCAAAGCTATGAAAAGTCCTAAAATGAAAGAAGTTTCTCATCTTGGTTGTTTTGTACACTTCCAGCGGTGTCTTTTACAGAAGCTCAAACATCCCGAATGCAGACTATGGGCGTATTACACCTCAAACCATGAATTCAACCTTTCCATTCACAAGCTCATGTCACTAGCGTTTGTGCCTCGTAAAAAAGTCCGAAGAGCATTTAAATGGTCGTTGAATCATTTCCTATATCCTCGACTCCAGAAGAAGAACTTGGAGTTTCTAAATTTCTGAAGTACTTCGAAAATAACTGGATTGGCACAAAGGATTCCAGCCCAGAGTTTCCATTAGAACTGTGAAATTATTTTACACATATCAAGTATCAAGCTCGAGATTGTTCAATAAATTCATAAGTAGTTCAAATTTGTTCTTTGCCAGTCGTGGACATCGGTACTTGTGTTCGACATAACGGTACAGCAAACGTGAATAGAAGGCAAAGTTGTATTGAACGAATTCGGGACACGAAACAAAACTGCTTTGTGGCTTAAACAGTTGCTGTGCAGAGAGCTTTAAATTGCAATTAGTAATACAGATACAAATTAAAATTAAGTTCATGAATTACCAAATCTCTAATTTTCCTATCGTTGTCCATTTCTTTGCTCAAAGACACTGTGAATCGCTTGATGAAGCACACCAAGTCATAAGCTTTGCTCGATTCACACAATTCGTATCGAATAAAAATTCCACTATTTCCAGATTCGTCCTACAAAATCGACTTGAATTGTTATCCAAAACAAAAAAAATATATTTTACCTCAGAAGCTACAAATCCATTCTTTTCCAGGTTAAACGAAAAAGCACATCGAAGCGAGAACATCTTATAGCAAAATGATTTGAATAAGACAAATTGATCACATTCTTTCAACTGGTTAAATGAGCTCAAATTTTTACAGAATTTAATGACTTGTTCTGCAAGATATTCGGGCGAGCCAATTGCATCGAAAAAAGTCAGTGGTTATTCGAATGTTTGTAATGGCTGTCTCTTCTACCAAAACTTTCGCTGCCTTTTGCACCTCGGCAATTTTGTTCACTTCATAGTAATTCAAGTCATTTAAATGTTTCTTTTTACTAATCTTTTTGCTCAACAACTTTTCAGTGAATTCAATATCTACTTCTATTTGTAGCTCACTCTCAATTGTCAACAAAATGTTTTTTAAATTCACTCATTTCAATCACATTTTGGGCGGAACATTCATAGTTGTCTTGCAATTCAATTTGTTTAATTTCTTTCACCATTCCAATTGAAACACATTTATTCAGATGACATTTCATACAATTTCGTCGATTCGAAATGTTGATCAAACATTTTCCGTCTTTTTTACATTTCACAACCTAAATCAGCAAATTATTTATTAATTAGAAATTACAAACTTAGAAAAAGTGGCCATACCTTATGTTTCGGTGCATGACGGTGAATGAAAACTTTGCATGAATAACACGAAAGTTTACGACCAGAGTAATTGAAACCTTTGTGTTTTTTAGATGTGAAATAAATATATAAATATTAAATTATTAGTTTGATCATATTACCTTGGGCACCTTCTTTGCCGCAAACTTTGCAAATTCGTTTAACTAGTTTTGGTATGAGAAATTTAATGGTAAACTGGGCTTGGGCGTACGCGGTCCTTAGTCACGTTAAATCTTGTCAATGATAGCACCAATCCTAAGGTCGCTGAATTTTGCCTCTTTGAGTAGGTTTAGAGTGACATCGTGAATTGATCCTCTTGACCCGAAAATCAAACCATAATACTCAACTTTCGGGCCATTTCACGGAAGAATTATACATAGAAGCAATTAGTTCAGATAAACCCTCAATGAAAGTACGAATGTCATAGCCAAGCTGTCATCGGGAAATCATCGTCACGAATGTTTTTCCCGATTAAATAGTTGAAGTAACCAAGAACTGTTCCAAAGTTTTGGCTATTCAGAATAGGTTAGACACGAAACAACGCATCTCGGTTATTGGCATTTGGATATTCTCCGTACCGATTCCCGAAAATATTCTGCCCGTAATACATGTTTCGAGCACAGCTTCTCTTGAAAGTTCAAAATATAAAATCCAAACTGAAGCTGCTCACCCTGTACGAGTTGGTAGAGAGGGAAAATTTACCTTCACCTGTGGACCTCTGGGTAAAATTACGAAACGATCCATTTATCTGGTAAGTTGTTTTGTAAAATGAGTTTACTTTTGTTTAATAAGTTTTTCACTTCGTTTAGTTTCTAATTGCTTACAGTGCATACTTGATATTCGCTTTTAGCATGTGTTAAGAAGCTTAATTAAAACGTTGACCGTTTCAAATAATAGGCATGAAAAAGAAAACTCAATTCCCTTCGTGACAGGTCACGATGGGAATTGTCGCTGCGCGAACGTTTTCTTGTAAAAACCCTCACATTTTTATACAGAGATTTGAAAAATAAGTGTCAATTAATTTAAATGTGCTTTTGGAGACGGTTTCGGATCTGATACCCAACATAGCATTTGACACCTTCGTATCCTCGATGATGATGGTGCCCACAGTGAGATAAAGTAGAGGTGATAAAGATGATCGTTAAAGTTGTCAGTTAGGCCTTATTGCAATGTAGAGTTGTTGAAACAGGAAAAGTTGAATTCATTGTAAAATGACGAATGCAGTCTAAATTGAAGAACGGAACGCTTACGTGAAGATTGACTCTTCATCTGATACATTGTCGTAGCCGTTTTGCCATTCTGGTCCAACTGACCGCAAAAACTACCTTTAGAATTGGGATTTGCTTCAACTCTCACAATATTGTCACATTAATGTGGTCAGGTTGTAAAGAGAAAAGTCAATCCTGCCATTAAAAGAAAAACATTGCAAACGGTAACCAAGGAAATTCTAGAATCATATATGAACAAACCATGTGCTTACATCACCATTTCTAGATCAGGCCTTGTTGTTTGTTGTTGATAATTTAGGGCCACCAGAATCAACGCACTCACAATGTCAAGATGCTCCCCTGACACCAGGATGGATACTCGGTTTCGAAATCAATAACAGTTTTACTCTAGTAAATAAAATAATAGTAAATTAGAAATTAATCCAACAAAATAATTCATACCGATTGAGCTGTTTTCAGTCCATATAAACTTGACCTCGTACTTGTAGTTGATCTCTTCGATGCCTCGAATGATGACAAAAGCGAGATAAAGTAGAGGTGATAACGATGACGAAGAGAATAATACGAAAACACGTGCAGATGTGAAAGGAGAAGAACCAGGGTGCGAGATGGAATCATGGGATGTGGTGCTGCTGGAAGCGAAAGCAAAAGCAGACAACAGCTGACTGTGTGCGGTGGCCGCGGATGTCTGTCCGTCTGCGCTCTACCCTTCACTGTACTAAATGGCACACTCATTTACGCGAACACACAAGCTCGTTCTGTGCTTGCCTGTAGACTGAAACCTTCAAATGATTTTTTCGGTACCAAGGACACATTTTCGTAACGAGTACATGATATATCAATGTTCCTAGATTTTCACGATGAATCCGGCGATATTTTTTTCAGTTCATGAATCCAAAATACCAAAATTCCAGAATCCAATTTTCAGCTGGATCGACTCGAATGTATTTACAATGGATGCTTGCCAGGCAAATTAGTATGGTCAAAAATTTTCATGGGACTACGATGTATCGTTTAGGCCTACGAAGTTTTTGTTTACGGCACATTTAGGATATTCATATATAAGAGATAAGTTAAATTTAATAAATATAAATGTTTTCGCTTGATGTTATTTGTTGAGAAAATATTGTTGAATTTCCTCAATAGTACGATCTTTAGTTTCGGGCACCGAGAGAGTGCTACAACCGGCAAACAGCCAGTACTGGCCTTACTTGTGCAAATAATCATTCAGTCGCTCAACGTTCTGGGTGATGAAAACCAAGTGGGTCACACTCACCAGTGACTCCACCAGTGGGCCAGCTTCATTGGGCGCTATCTCAGCACCCATCATCCAGGGTATTGGACCAAAAGCAAGTGAAAACATTACCACAAAAAGCAACAAACACGCAACCGGAATCCAGCCATCGGTTGGCGCTATTGCTTTGTAGCCCATCAGGACGAGTGCCACCACTTGACCAATGCCAGAAATGAGCAGCATCATCTTACGGTCAAACTTGTCCATGATTAGTGCCGTGCGAATTAGGGAGGCAACAATGGCGCCGTTCAAAATAATAATGCCCACGTTGGAATTGACATTCAGGTTGACGCCCTCGAAAATAGATTTCAAATAAAATATGAATGCATTCACACCCGATAGCTGCTGAAATGCCATCAACATGATTGAGATTATTACCGGATGGTACACGTCGGGTCGTTTGTTAATGGCAAACTTGAGAAAACTGTGACTGTAGTTGTTGTGTTGCTTGGTGGCTTGAACGCGATGTTTCAATTCTTCAATTTCGTCTTCAACGTCACTGTCGTGTGCCCGAATAATAGTCAAGACAACTTTGGCTTGTTGCAGCGAGCATTCATCACCAGCTTCTACGAGTCTAATAGGCGATTCAGGAGCAAACCACCACATACCAAGCGAGCACACAATCGTGGGCAAAAGTGTTGGGTATGACAGTTGATTCCACACTAGTACCGTTCCCCAGCACATTTCATACAGCTCACCGAGTGCAATAGATATTTGAAAACACGTACCCAAGAATCCTTTGGTTGTAGGCGTGGCAATATCGTACACATAACCGGGCGTGACCACACTGACGATGCCGGCACTAAAGCCGGTCAAGCATCGACCCAATATAATCAAAGCATAATTCTGTGCAAAAACTATAATATAAACCAAATAAAAATTTACTTGTGAGATAGTCCATTACAAAAACAAACCATATGCATAGCCAGCCAGCAACCATTGGTAGGCCAAGAGCGATCAGTGTTTTGCGTCTTCCAATAAAATAAATAATCACACCTAAAACGGCATTTGATTGGTTGAATGTATTCAAATTAATGAACAAAGAAACGAACCCGCTGTCAAGCTGCCCAGTAGTGCGCCAAGCGAAATACAATTTCGTATCCAATCCTCATAGAGCAAATCTTCTTGCACAATGATGTCCGTACCATTGAAAGTGGTTCGGATTTGTGGCCGGCTTTCAGGCCTTTTCAAACTTTCAAGTGCAATTCCACTCCAACCTGTTGTACATTGTAAGATTATTAAAGATAATAATAATATTTTATTACACCATTGGCAAGTTTACCAATCACACATCCCATGGAAATTGCTGAGAATAATGCAAAAATTGCCGACAAATACATTTGAAAGGATGCATGCAGTTCGTTCTGACATTTTGGCATTTCACAATCATTTTCTCACAATTTGTGAGTAACACAAAAAAATACGAAAAATTTTGCCTTAAATATTAGAAAAAATACTCATCAAGATGTGCGTATTGCACACGATTGGAAAAACAAATCGCATGTTCATTAGCAAACAAAAACAACATTCAATTAGTAAGACAAACATTTGCCAAATTATCAGAAACGTTACGCGCGATTGTTAATAACAAAGTGTCACATTAGTGTCACATGCACAAGAACGTGCTTCATGAACATTAGGATTATGAATATTTAAAAAATTAATTTGTGAGTTTTATGTGTAATATTAGGAGTGGTGAAGCCCATAATGGAAAAAACATCTGGCGCCGAAACAGCTTTTGCCTCTTGTAAATACTAGAAACAATATTGATTCCATAGTGTAATATTCTATATATCAACATTCATAAGTGGAGTATACCTATAGCTTAAAGGTTATAAGGAAGGTTTAATACTATTATTTTCAGGACGCATGTACTGGATATATGCACATACAGTAAAGTCTCGATAATTGGTGCCTGGATTAATTCGAAAGTCTCTTTAATTGGTAATTGGAAGGTAAATTTTGAAAATTTGGTATAATTCGCTAACTGTCACTGTACAAAGGTTCTTTATAATTCGAAAATCACTCGTTAATTAGTAATTGGAAAGCAAAATTGATGCTAATTCGAACAATTTTTATCGTATTTTGGGAGAAAACATGATACAAATTTCGAAATTGCCCATCAAAGAACAGTAAAGAAAATTTTTAACAAAATTCGGTTGATTGTTGAACTCAGACAAATAGTTTTCAATTCAGTAACGCTATACATGAATGGCTCATTTTACCAAATTTGGGAGTCTCATGCACCTTAAATATGTATTCTGAATATGTAGGTTTTTTGTCTACATCATAATTAACGCTAGATATATAGCATTTTTCAAATTTTAGCACCTTGAAACATTCAAATTGTTTAAATTATTTAGGAATTGACAATTTTCAGATTCCATTTTGATCTAATTCAATCAAATATAGTCATTTTCAAATAGTCTCGATAAATGGTAATTCGAAAAATATTTAGGCTTTGGGGTCCCAAAATTTTCGAATTAACTAGACTTTACTGTACATTGCAACGTGTGATTGATAATAGAATGAATGAGGTAAGCTCATTAGCAAAAAGACGCTTGCAAATCTGGTAGACCTCAACTTGTTCGTGATTATAAATTTTTGTAATGAAAATTAAATAATTATTTTAATTATTTTGCACCAAAGGAGATGAGCAAATTCCCATGCATTAATTAATTAATATCAAAAGTCAACCCTAATTGTTTTATCAATACGCATTTTTCTTAACATTATCTCGTCCCCATTTGTCCTTTATTTGTGGTTATTAAAAACTAAAATTTGTAATTGTAATTTGTAATAGACAATTTGTTGTTGTCTCATCAAGATTAGATTGACCAAGAAAAACATCTTAATTTTCTCACCCCAATTTATTTGTTAATTTTTAGTTAAGCATACGATACTTCTCTTGTCAGTAAATCCGGTTGTTGTCGGTTATCTTTGGTCACTGGTGCTTGCTTTAGTTTTAAAAAATGCAGCAAAAACAAGATGCATTGGATTGTGGAGTATATAGTTATAATAATTATTGTCACAAGAACAACGGTTAATCAACAGTTTGAAACATAATCTAATTGATAAGAATTTTGTGATTTTTTAGTCTCCGCCTACTTGAGTTGAGCTTTGACTTTTGTATTTAGTCCAGTTTAGTTTATGAAATCATTGGAGTTTGGCCACTTTACTCAGTCCTTCAACATGTTTAATTGCTTTTGTGCCTTGTTTGGCATTTTTCTTGTCGTTGGTAGTGCACAAGCGGGCAGTCCGTACAGTGATCCACACTTTGCCGACACACGTACGGTGATCACTCATTTGATGCAATGGAAATTTGAAGACATTGCCGCCGAGTGTGAGCGCTTCCTTGGTCCAAATGGTTATGGCGGGGGTACAAGTGTCGCCTGTGACTGAACACGAGGTGCTGGACCGTAGACCCTGGAATGAACTGTACCAGCCGGTGAGTTATAAGATTGAGACCCGAAGTGGCAACGAGGCTCAATTCAGGAACATGGTCGAGCGGTGCAACCGAGCTGGCGTGAGAATCTATGTTGATGTGGTGTTGAATCACTTGAGTGGACCACGTGAGGGTAAATTAACAATTCGAAGCAAATTAAAAGACAATATTAACTTTAATTATCAAAAATTGAAATTCAGGTATCGGATCAGGAGGATCGCATTACGACGGAAACGCTCAAAATTACACAGGTTACACCATATTTACACCGGTCGACTTTAATGGCAAAGACCAGTGTCACACTGCTGACTTGGAAATACACAATTTTGACAATCCCGAAGAGGCGCGAAATTGTCGTCTAAATGGACTGCGTGATCTGAAACAATCGTCCGAATATGTTCGCATTAAACAGTCTGAATTTCTCAATAAATTGATCGACATGGGTGTTGCGGGCTTCCGGTGTGACCGGTCAAAGCACATGTGGCCTGCTGATTTGGAAAACATCTTTTCCCGATTGCACAATCTCAACACTGCTTTCTTTAAGCCCAATTCTCGGCCATTCATTTATCACGAAGTGATCTACTATGGTGGCGGTGGAATCAAGTCCAGCGAGTACACCAGAATTGGTAGGGCAATTGAGTTTAACTACTATCGAGACATTGCCAACGTGTTCCGTGGACATCAAGAGGCAAGAAATCTGACAAACTTTGGACAGCCCTGGGGCATGCTGCCAAGTGAGGATGCACTGGTGATGGTGGACAGTCACGACTTGCAGCGATACCACACTGGTCAGCTTGGTGTCAATTTGAATTACTTTGAGCCCAAACTGTTGAGGTTGGCTACTGCGTTCATGTTGGCCTGGGGTTATGGTGTGCCACGAGTGATGAGCAGTTATCAGTGGCCACAAAAAGTTGAAGTATAGAATTGAATTTTCTGTTAAACTTTGAACTAATTAGGACATTTTCATCAGGGTGGAAAAGACATAAACGACTGGTACGGTCCTCCAACTGACGGCAGTGGCAATATAATTCCTGTCCGTCCTGCTCCTGACCAGACCTGTAACAAGGAATGGATCTGTGAGCATCGTTGGCGACAAATATACCGCATGGTTCAGTTCCGTAATTCTGCCGGTTCAGCGCCAGTGGAACACTGGTGGGACAATGGCAACGGTGAGATTGCATTCAGTCGGGCCAATAAGGCCTTTGTGGTGTTCAACTTGCAAAAGGATACCGATCTGTACAATCACTTCCAAACCGGACTACCAGCTGGCACTTATTGTGATGTAATCACGGGAATTCGTGATGGTACGTTTCGATGCATAATTTGTGTTAATAAATCTAATTTTTTGTAAAATTTATTTAGGCAGCAGATGCACAGGCACAAGCGTCGCAGTGGATGAATGGGGTGAAGCAACCGTTTTGATCGATTCCAAAGCAGAGGATCCATTTGTGGCTATTCATGTGGGCGCTAAACTCTGAGCCATTCTCAACACAATTCAACAGTTTAGATTTTATTTGATGTAATTATAAAATGTGTTAGCATCCCTTAGATAATAGGTTTATTTTTAAAAATAAAAATGTTTTTTAATCCAGTTTAAATATAATATCGAATAAAAACAATATCGCATAATTTTAATTTTTAATTATTGTCGAGCGTAAGCGAAGACTAAGGTACAACATTTTCGATTCTTGTGCATGTAACTCCTCCTACATTTCTTAGCCGATTTGCATCAAACTTGGCCAAAGTGCTTAAAATATCATGCAGATGTGCAGTTTGACCTTGGTTTTTGCGAAAAATGTTTTTTAGGTATAGCTGCCAAACAAATCTCTGATAGAAAAGGTCAAAGCTTGAGTTACTATTGTTGGGTCACATGTCCAACAATGAGCCCCCAACGAGTGCAACAATGAAAATATGAAATTCGGTCATAGAGAAACGGGTTAGGTGGTTAGGTGGGTGTGGGCGTCGGTTAGGAGTAGGGTTAGGTTAGGTTTAGGTGGTTAAATGGGTGTGGGCGTCGGATAGGGTAGGGTTAGGTTAGGTTTAGGTGGTTAGGTGGGTGTGGGCGTCGGTTAAGCTAGGGTTAGGTTAGGTTTAGGTGGTTAGGTGGGTGTGGGCGTCGGTTAGGCTAGGGTTAGGTTAGGTTTAGGTGGTTAGGTGGGTGTGGGCGTCGGTTAGGATAGGGTTAGGTTAGGTTTAGGTGGTTAGGTGTGTTTGAATTTCGCTTACACTCGACTATTCCCCAGAATTTCAATTTTGGGGACATTACTTTCAAAATAATATCAAAAGACTTAAATTTAGCACCCGCAGGGCCCACTAGTAAGGTTAATTTTGCGGGATTCTACAACCTAATTGAATTGATGGACTATATCCTTCAATTGATGAGCGGAAAGCTTTATTAACTGAAAAATTGGGTTGAAAATCCTAGCCTAACCTAACCTAGCTATCTAACCAAAAGTCGAATTCAATTATTGAAATAACTGTCATTTCTAATTAATTAAATTAATTTCCCAAAGAAAGATATCGTTGATGTTGATCTTCCAAACATTATGGCAATTTGTGGCTATATGGAATTAAATAGCACCTTTTGTTTTAAACTAATTAATGCACCTTTCTGTCTGGATATTCATAAAATTTTTGCTATCAGCCGGATTTTAGGATACATGATAATTTATAACCCTTTGGTCAAATTTTGGACACATTTTTAAGACTAATCAATTAGTCAAATGTTGGGTTCATTTTGGAGACATGAATTCTTTATAAACTATTAATTGTTGTTTGTCTTGTCGGCATTAATGTTTGAAATTGTCTAAATTGCTATGCTTATCATTATAAAAGACTTTAGTTTACATTCATAGAACACGTGCTAGAGAAGTAAACCATAGTCCCATATGTATGATCTTAATATTAATCTATTTTAATTGATTTCTTGCTAGGGGACATCCTCAAATCATGTGAGTCATAAAAATAAAACTTGATGTCGTGTGAAAATTCCACCAAAAGTCACTAGATTATTGTTGATATCGTGCCAATCAATTTTGTTATAGTCTCTCAATGTGTCAAACTTTCCAAACTTAAGTTCAACTGAACCAAATAGCTTTTAAAATTTCTATCATTTACAGTAATAATATTCACTCAATGTTTTGAGTAGAAAAATAAATATTTCGAGTGAATCAATCAGTCAGCTAAGGCTCAAACAAAGATAGTAATTAGACTAACAATATTTTAATATTTGAAACAAAAGACTAGGAATGTAAATTTCCCACTTCAAATTGTCTTCTTTGATTGACTGGTCGTAATAACACAAAATGCGCCATGTTGGGATTGGATTAAGAAACTCGTTCAACTTGCTCGCATTTAGGCAATGCAATCAATTGACAGAATAATCTAACAAAACAGTCAATGTCGATATAAAGTATATAGTTTGTCTATTTGTTTATGACTTATTTAAAATGTATTCAATAATTATGTATTCAATAAATATGTATAAATATGCATGTAATAATTGATTAAAATTCATTTTGATTGATTGAATCATTTTATGTCTAACTAACTAAACTAAAATTGTTAATTTAAAAGTCTGACAGATATATTTAGCAAATATGGGGCAAAAATAGCTGAATATCATCTAAGCGTGTCTGTTTTTGTGTGATGTTTTAATTTTGACATTGTCAATTTGATTGCACAGTGACAATGTTACCGATTGAACTCACAACTTGTTATCAAACTTTGAAGAGCACTTTTCATATTGTTTTGGTATTGATGATGTCTCTTTACTAGCACTCAGCTGAGGACATTTGATCGATATTGGTGAATGGCATTTCACTGAGGACATTTGAGCGATAATTGACAGGAATTGATAGGACTAATAGAGGTAGAGGTGTCAATTATCATAAAATTGTTCAAAAATCTTTTATCAAAATAGTATTTATATATATACCAGATGAACTGCCCGGGCTTCGCTCCGGCAATACCAAATTCTACGAACTCAAATTCAAATCAAAAAAACTTTTCTAGAACCTTCTGTGGATGTATCTTCTAATGGAAGAACTTTTTCTAGAACCTTCTATAGATGTATCCTCCTAAAATGGATGTTTTCTAGAACCTTCTATCGATGTATCCTCCTAAAAGGGACATTTTCTAGAACCTTCTATGGATGTATTCTTTTAAAAATGGATGTTTTCTAGAACCTTCTATGGATGTATCCTCTTAAAAGGGATATTTTCTAGAACCTTCTATGGATGTATCCTCTTAAAAGGGATATTTTCTAGAACCTTCTATGGATGTATCCTCTTAAAAGGGATATTTTCTAGAACCTTCTATGGATGTATCCTCTTAAAAGGGATATTTTCTAGAACCTTCTATGGATGTATCCTCTTAAAAGGGATATTTTCTAGAACCTTCTATGGATGTATCCTCTTAAAAGGGGATATTTTCTAGAACCTTCTATGGATGTATTTCCTCAAAGAGACATTTTCTAGAACATTCGGTAAACAAATAATTGAAAATGTAAGGAATTGCTAACTACGAAATGCACATGCGCCACTACAATAGCAGTAATACATTATAATCCTAAGAATCCGAATATCTCCAGTTCCAGATAATATTTTGACTTGGGACCAAGACTAAGACCTTTCCTGGCCCGAGTAGAGTATCCATGCCAAGTTTCATCAAAATTGATCCAGTAGTATTTATTTCCATAGCGAACACACATTCAAATTTATGTATATAGATATCACTTTGGGAACATCAGCATGTGCACTGGCATGATAAAAGATACTAATGACAATAATAGCAGTAGTTAGTTCGCACGCTTTAACCTTGAATTGAGATATTTTGAAGGCATATCACTCATATTGATTATATAAAGGAATAGCTAGTTCCAACTATAAGCCAACCGGGTTACCTATCACTCACCATATATGGCGATATAGGCGATAGCCAGCTCATTGTCAATTTGGATACGAGTTTTGGATATTAGTTTAATTGTGATTACAAATGTCTGTTCTGACACGTGTGTCTCAAGTGTGAACTATTGCGTGAGACTGAAAATATACTTAATTTCTATCAGTTAAGCCAGTCTTAAGCTATCAGCAATTACAAAAAAGACATTTTTCGGACATGATAACTTAAGGATGAAATATACTCAATGATGAAGCTATTAGATTTGAGTATTAATATTATTTTATTAATTAATGCATGGGAAAATGTCGGGTTTTATCTGTATTATGTTGGAAATTATGGGCATGACTGTCGAGCGAACGAACTCGATTAGTGGCAAGTGACTCGATGTCATCTATGACCGTTAACTGTCGCCATCACCACCAGGACTGGTCACTATATAAGAAGACCGTTTACCACTTTGCTAAACACTCTGAGCAGTGGTCTAGTTTTGAGTAAGACCTGTTTTGATTGCCATTTGCCCGTGCTAATCGTGCTCTTTGTCCCTTCTAGATTTTTCCCTCATTTGCCTGTCTGTAGGCATTACTTTGTTGTTTATTATATTTATTACTTACTATCATTTACTGTGCTTTTATATTTATATTCTATTTTATTTATATTCAATATATTCAAGAATAAAGTCGGAATTTTATCATATTAGTGCAAAATAATTGAAATATTTGTTTGATTACATATATAAATACCAAACAACTTGAGGTCTCACAAGGTTTGACTTGATTCGATATAGTATAGTTATCCAATTTTGATATTTTTAAAAAATTGCCCCAAAATGGCATGATCTAGAGATGTGACTTATTGATTATAGTCATTATGGTTATACATGCAAATTATCAAGCAAATCCAAAATCCGGCTGATAACAAAAATTTTATGGTTTTCCTCAAACATGAAAAGATATAATTTGGTTTAAAAATTCTCAAGTGTCAAATGTAATTGGCGCTTTTAATTAAAATTTAAAATACAATTAATTTTTTCGTTATCATGCTCATTTGAACATGAATATACAGAAACCAACATTAGGCCAATCAAAATTCGTTCTGTAACAACACAAATCTAGACAGTTTATGTAAAACCGATTCGAGCCAACTCGATTCTCAGTCTCATTTCAGCTCGGTTGAGTGTGCCTTCAAGCTCGATAATTTCGGAAGGCTCAGTTTCGGCGCTGAGTGCGGCCATAAATTTGCGTATATCTGCTTCCTCGGCCTGAATGACGGTCACTTGTTGAGTTTTTGTTTTGGCTTTTCAAATCTTTGACTGCGGCCTCAGCACGGGCCAACAAGGTACTGCCTCGAGCAATCAGTCTCGCTCGTGTCAATTCGCCGGCCAATCTTTGTTCGGCTTGATTCAACTCTTCCTCTAAACGATCAACAACCGTAGTCTCTGTAGCGGCCTCAAGTTGGGTAATTATTTTTCGAATCGCTGCTTCCTCACTTCTGATAAGAGTTGCCTCACTGGCTTGAAAACTTTTGACTTCAGTATCAACTAGGGCCAGCAGGGCATTGCCTCGTACAATCAGGTTATACCGGGTGTCTCGGACGGTTCGGACATCAACCAGTGTAACTAGATGAAAAGGTTAGAAATTGAATAAAAAGTACAGAGATAAAACAATTTGAAAATTACCAACAAGAGCAACTACTAACGAGTGCTACAATCAACTTCATTGTTGCTGAAAAGTTGAAACTTGAACTACAATGATTTTGAGGTGAGGTTCAAAACACTTTTGAGCAAAATATGTACAAAAAGCAAAAATCGTAAACCTTTTTTATACAGAAGCACAAGCATCCTATTTATCAATCACAATACAGACCCATTCTCTCTCTAACAAGCATAAATCCAAGTAGATCTAAAGATCTTGAATATAACAATTTAGCCAGGATATAAGATATGATACAATCTTGCATTCCATCACTGTGGTGCACAACAATTTTCGGGGTTGTCTAATTATTATTGGAAAAGCAAAACCAAAAAACTAATACTTGAGCACAGAAATCAACAAAAGGGCAAATTCAATTATATTTTTTGGCATTATTAAAGTTTGGCCCCCAATGGGTTTGTTAACAATTTATTTTAATGTTCAAATGAAAAAAATGTTTCTAGAATTTAGTCAAACAAAAACAGTTTAAATTAAATTAAATTAAAATACCGGTGCAGGGAAGGTTCATTAAGAACATTTGTAAAAACCTAATTGGAAGTTCGATCGACCCAGATATTTTAGAATTAGATCAATAAACCCAGTTGTGAGATTTAAACCAGCCACCCAATAGTGTGATAAGACCCGAAACCTGGGGGATAGTACTCAAACCGACCATTTTCCAAACTTTGGAAAAATTTTCCAATTTTCCACTTTTCCATTGCAATGCCTAGCCGCAACCCAATTGGATGTTATAAACCATTCCAATGGTTGGATAAAACAATTTAATGGAATTCTGATTAGGGGAATTGAAATTGTCTGGACTTGCGGAATTATTAGAGATTTTTTTATTTTTGTTTTAATTATTATAATAATAGGTTACAGGACAACGTTGCTAAAGACATCACTGCTAATGGCACTTTTTGTCTTGTGGGCGGGGCTTATGAAAACTCAAAATACAGCCAGACAACATTGCTAAAAGACAACGTTGCTAAATTAAATTTTTGATATCTCTAAATTAGACTAACTAATTTTATCATACTATTACCTGCACTTCTTGTTGTTGGTCAAACTCAACAAAAAATTTGGGAGTTTATTAAAGTCTAGTTTTTAAAATAAAACTAAGCATTGTCGTTTCCACTCAGAAAACAAAACACGATTTAAGAATAAAAAATATTTGTTATATCATTTATTTTTAAAAGTAATAAAGTCAAAGTAAATATGAATGATAAAGTTTCACGGAAAATAAATTTTTCTTTAGTTTGATCATAAAAATCAGAAATAGAATGTTTTGGATTGAGGATTTTGGAGATAAGCAACAATCTCTATATAATCCATATCGAAGCGGGTCTTCTCAAAAGCATCTTCCCTTGAAAAGGCTTTTTGGCTAGATCATAAATTATTTTATAGATAAAGTTGATATTTTGACTAGTAAATACTGCAGCAGGACAGATGGTGGAATGCACTGCAGCCGTACTTTCCCATCTTGAGCAATCGGATGTGGAATCCACACTGTGGATCAAATAGGTAAAAGGACTGTTGGTCCTTTAACACTTGCTCGTTGCAAATTTAGAAGTGATGATCACGACTGCATCACAGTCTTACTTTCAGCAAATTCTTATAATAATAATTATCGTTTGGCAAAAATCGCATCAAATCCATTATGATTAGCATTCAAACGCTCATGATAACATCTTATTGAATAGTAGACACCATTGATCATGACGCCCATTCTGGTGTCGCCTTTAAAATTCGTCTTGTTCATAGATATTTTGTAAAAAAACGATAAAATTGATTAAATTACTACTGGTGTTATGAAATAATAATAATAGTATTAGGTGCAATACACCATGACGCCCATTTTGGGTTTCAAAGTTTAAAATAAGACTGTTTCAAAAGTTTCTAAACAATACTTTGAGAATTACTCAAGACTAGGCCCTGTCTATTGATGACACAGACAGTAGTCCAAATGAATCAAATAAAAAGGTCATATAAAAAGTTTGGCAACACTATTTCTAGAATGCCAAGACTGTGCCCTGTCTATCATTGCAAATAATTCCAACTAAATAATTTTCAGTTCATTACTCGTTTTTTTGCTCACTAATTTATTCTCTGTCACAATTGCAGATGATTATATCGTTTAAGATTGAATATATAAAGTTAGTGGATAGATTTTGTTTGTATTTGTGAACTAATTGCTTTACGTAGTCTGTTTCGAGTTTTGTTGAGGTCACAGGCGATTGGGAGTTCATGCAGTAATTCACAGTACATGACATGTCCTTGAAATTTTATTAGCAAGTACACGCGTGCACGTCGAGCATATCCTCCTTATAAAAGTACATTTTGTCTATTAAGAAGATGGAGAGTTACTGTCCGGTCATTTGTATATTGTGGGTAAATGTAGCAAATCCGACAAACGGACGAACTATTCGAGGCGCGTGACCACACAACAAATATCAAACTAATAAATTTTATCAATCGCGCCTCTTCACCCAAACACTTGCAGCTCAAGTATTTGTAGAGTCTACAGAATAAATGGATTTAGCAAAGCACTGACCAAAATTGATTAAAATCATTTAAGCAAAAATAGAAAAGTATCCGTGAGTGTTAAGGTCAAAAGTCCTTCACTATTGGAACTCATTCAAATACATAAATCGATTCGATAACCAATTTATTCGCTCAATTAATTACATTTGTCAATTATTAATTAAAAATATAAAGTTTAGCAACGTTGTCTTTTAGCAGCGTTGTCTGGCTGTATTTTGAGTTTTCATAAGCCCCGCCCACAAGACAAAAAAGTGCGATTAGCAGTGATGTCTTTAGCAACGTTGTCCGGAGACCTAATAATATGACACATTATCTAATAAACTTTCTTCCCGGTTGATCAATTTGTGGATAAAACAATTTAGTTTATTGGAAGAATCATCCGACCCATCAATTGATGAATAAGATTCCTCAACCATATTTGATTCCTCGGAAAAGCAACCAAACTATGCTGTGTAGCAAAACTTACTTGTCCTACTTCTTCAACACATCTCTTATCAAACAAAAAATAAATGCGAAAGTTCATCCTTAGTCATTGTTCACTTCATCAGACACGTACAGGTTATTAACGTTTGTCCACATAGTACATGCAAATTTTAGTGAAAAGTGCCAAAATCTTTGGAACAATGTTGGCAGGGTCAAACATTAACCAATTTAGACCGTATTTTCACTAATATTCCTTTTTAGAGTACAAAGTATCTACAGTAGAATAGGCTAAGAAATATTCGAAACTTTTTAAATTACCGTTTCTATCTACTGAGTACCATGCTCTGATGCGTGCCACAGGTTGATTCTCTTTGTCTCGTTTGCAAGTGTTGTCGTATGCCACATAGGGATAGTTGCTCGTCGAGGTAAGTCCGTGCTCGCGAACGTAGTCAAAGGATACAAAAAAAATTACCACCACCGTGTGAACAGCCACTTTGACCTCTGGCATCGTTTCGGCAACAATCGATCAACTGTTGAGGACTGAGGTGGATCAGGCCATGACCCTTTAGAGCCCAGTAGCTTTCGACACAGGCTGCAACGGCAAAGTAGACACAGGAACCACAAGTACCTTGATTCACTACAGTGACGTGGTGTTTGTCTCGAATATTCAAAGCCCAACTGTAATACTCAGATAGCTCTGTGTAGTATTGAAGCCCAAATATGCAAAAATGAATTTCTGTAAGAAACAGAAACAAAAATTGGTCATCCTTATTCTCATAATGTCCAGAGCATTCTTGTGAGTATAAATTTGATTCATTATATCCAAATTTTGTCATAGTAAGCTAGTTCACGGGCAATGGGACGAGTTAAGTGATTAGCCAGGGGAAAGACCCTTTTACAATATGATTTTTAATTAAAGACTAATATTTGACAAATAAATTTGCTTAATCTCAATTGAAACTCACGATCGCATATTTTTAGATGAAGGTGTTTGTATAATGATTTCCAAATGACTTGCCCAGATGTTATTTGATCTTACATGGTTCGGCAGCTCTCAAATAGTTATAACATAGCATATTTTTGAGATTACTCTTCGCGTTTGACTGGATGCTTTCTGCGTGTGCACCAAACACCACATTGAGAGTAATCCAGGGAAGGAATACATGTCTCAGACTCAAAGTGTTCGTCTTTTGTTCGTTTTCCTGAATCAGCTGTCGCCCTTCTGCCGAATTGTTGCAACTGGTGAGTTTAGTATGATTGAACATTTTTTCTTCCAAAGTTTCTATGGCACAAGATTCCGCGTTGGCTTGAGTTTCTTTCCAATTAGTTTTATTGAACATAATTGCCACATAATTCAAACCTTGCAGTGGGCTGAATGAGTGCGCAATGGCACATGCTTCCATCCGATTGGCCCAACACTCTGGGACCCTAGGGTCCGTCTGGATATTAAAAAGGTCACCACCTCTGAATTTCCCGTCCTCGTTTTTGCCTAAAAGCTACCAATCCCGGCAATCTACCATCATTTCACAAGTTTTCTGTAATCAGCGCCCCCTGGGGCCCTAGGGTCTTTCTGTATCCAAAAATGGCCTCCACCATTGGATTCCTCGTCCTCGTTTTAGTCAATAGGACCTGTTTCCTTGAACTAGGATACTCATAACCTCCTTTTAATTGAATCTAAAAGTTTGGAAAATTTGGAAATTTCCAATGGAAAATGGAAAATTTTCCATATTTTCCATTTCCAAATGTTTGGAAAATTTTCCTTCCATTGCAATGCTTACTAGTGACTCTATGATAACACAAATCAATTACAATGTCTAATTGAGCTCGTATTAAACATTTGTTTTTAAACCAAATTACTTCCTTTCCTGTTGGGCTAGCCATAAAATTTTTGTTGTCAGCCGGATTTTAGAACACAGGATTATCCAAATATAGTCAAAGTACAAGTTTGTGTGCACATTTTCAATCATAATCGCTAAGTTTCATTTCTGGTCTTCCCGTTGGTCAATCCTGTTTGGTTCACCTATTTGGTTCTTCCGTTTAATCCGTCCTGTTTGGTCGTTCCTACAAACTGTAACACCATTAAACTTTACTTCCTTATCAAGAGTCATTATGTTTTTTGTTGTTTTTCAAGGCTATCAAAGCTATTTTGAGCATACACGATTGCTTCAAAGCACATATTATCAAACTGAGCAGCTAACAAAAAAAGATAATTTGGTTTGGTATGTCATGATAAGCGTACCAAGTGGAAATGTGTTACAGTTTGAAATGACGGTTTTATTATTGAATTTAATTTATGTATTCACTATTGCTTATGAATCACTAAGAAGTTTAGTCATTGACCGAGAAGATTAATCAAATTTTAGTATTGGAATTATTGATTTCTCATTATTCATATAGTGAGCACAAACACATAAATGATAATAAACTGTACTTGAACAAATTGTAATTACAAAATGTAAATAAGAATGCTCGAAACAACTGTGTGGTGCAATAGATGTTGTTGTACTTCGTAATAAATTTTTTAATGTGGTTTTAACAAGTCAACTGCAAACACATAGAAGTTTGCGGAGTAAAACTCAGCCAACGCAAAGCGTTTTGGTTACTGGTTAAAATTTATTTTATTACATTGGCAAGTTATATATTATGACATGCTAAAAAAGGCTAACTAATTTTCCAAAAATATTCTTATATGAATAATAAACTAATGGTAAATTATAAATCTAAATTTTTCTCTTGAAATAAGAAAGTTCTTCAAGTGGTGCAGCAACCTTGAATTCGCCAGGACCTTGAAAGTTCTTGCCGTGTTGATCGATCCAGGTACCAGGGAGTAAATAGACACTGCGTTCACGTTGTCCTAACAAAACAACAAGAGCGACCAGTATGTCATCTCCCAGCATGAATTTATCTGAAATTTTGTATGTTTTTGCATCTCCTGGAGCCAAATATCAAAGTGGTCTTATGAATCATTTGAGATCAAACTTATTCGGTCTATAGTTAAAATGTCAGTTTTCGGCTTATAGCGATTAATATTTCCCCCGATATGTAATTCAAGTTCCTTCAATTCAGAAGAAAATCAATGATAATTTAAAATGCATTTTTTGTAAAAAGCAAACCTTTTTCATGCCAATTGCCGGACATTTGTCAAATCGATCGAGACTGTCCAACGGTATTACTTCAATATCAGACAGTTCAACTGGACCCATGTCTTTGACATATAAACAAATATCGTCAAGTGTGGAATTAATTTCATATGAATCAAGAATTTCATCGCTATTGATTATCGATTCATCAATAGGTTCCAGTGAGCCTGGTAGTACTCGTACGATACTTTCCTCGACTATAAGCGTACTTTCTGTACTCAAAGTTTTGCTTGTTGAGGGAGATGATTTTGTGGCTAAGGTCAAGGTCACCTCTGGTGATATAGTTTTAATATTCGTTTCCAAACTCTTTGAATCCTCCAACCGTTTAATTTTATTTAATCGAATCTTTTCCAGTAATGCGCGTTTCTCGTCATCCGATTTGATCATTGCCTAATCAAATCAATATTATTATTAAATATATAAACCAACTTTAAACTTTAAAAAAATTTAATTTACTTTGTTCATTCCAACTTCGAGACATTTCTTCAGTCGACATTTTGTGCAAAATTTTCTCGTGATTCGATCAAGCGTACAATATTCACTAAATTGACAAATTGCTTCCTTCAAAGAAAAAACAAAACTCGTATTTTGATCAAAGTGACACAAACCTTTTGCCTTAGAGCATTTCGCCGAAAGAAAGTTTTGCACGACATACACGATGGAACATTATAGTTGATTCCACAAGCATTGTCACCACAGACTAGACATTTTCCCGGGGTTCCAGCTTTTCTGCTCATTTGTTTGTTAAGATTTCCCTTTGAACAATATAATACAAGCACATACAAACGCACAAAATCGTAAGTGAATGTAAATGTACAGTCGAAACACAATCGGTAAAGCACACAAAAAAATCGATCAATGGGGTGTGTCTGCCTCACAAAAGCACTGCGATGTGTTAGCGGATAGCTGCCCTGCAATGCAGATACGCCCCATTAATCGACTTGTTTGTGCGCCTTAACAATCGGGTTACTGATTGCGCTTGTTAATGTCAAGGAGATAGTGAGAGGCGCAAAAAAAACATACACTTTTGTACAGGTTTTGGTTGTTAGTCCTTCATACAGGGTTTCTCAATCAAACTTGTCTCATGACCGATCAAACTCATCATTCTAGCAATCAATCTCGTCAATTTCCCAATCAATCTCGCCACAACTCTTAATTCAAAGTCGTCATTCTTAGCAATCAATCTCGTCACTCTCCGTTATCAAACTCGTCATACCACATAAACAAACTCGTCAAACACCACAATCAATCTCGCCATTACCTTTGACCAAATTCGGCTTACACCACTGTCAAACTCGGCATTCCGTCTGATTAAATAATAAGTAAATAAACAAGAAAATGCTCGGGTCGCAAGCGACCCTCGCAAGGCGCTGGCGCGCCAACATCCCCCCACCCCACCACCCAATCCCAACCACCCCACCACACACCCAATCCACCTCCGAACCCACTCTTCATCATTCGATCAATTCTAAGACATTATGTCACACAAATGTCTATTGAATAAAAATATCAGCTAACAAAATCTTTATCAATAACAGAAAGCATTATTTGTAGTTGCATAATACTGGTCAATGACCATTGAATGACCACTGGTCATTCAATGGTGATTGTTATTTCACAAATGAATGATGTCAATATTACAATTAGGTTTACAGTAGTATTCTGATTACGGTTCCCTTGTTCAGTAATCTCAGTAGGTAGCCACCAATGTAGTTGGCTTCAAATATATCCATAATAGTAGCTTATCGATTGTAAAGTCCTTGCTTATATTGTAGTTCCTCATTTTGTCCTTTTAAGTTGTGTCCACCAATCTTCGAATAAA
This sequence comes from Rhizoglyphus robini, assembly GCA_023373905.1. Taxonomy (NCBI): domain Eukaryota; kingdom Metazoa; phylum Arthropoda; class Arachnida; order Sarcoptiformes; family Acaridae; genus Rhizoglyphus; species Rhizoglyphus robini. The sequence continues at coordinate 542,274 of JAKIJQ010000048.1, read as the reverse complement.
TCGCATCTCTGCTGACTGCATACGCGATCTTGTACTGTCACTTAGAATCCAATTTTCATATTAGTATGTGGGCATCAAACTATAAAGATTTGAAGAATATCGATTTGGTTGCATTGCTCAATTCTGTTTTGTGAACCACCGTTCGGGAAAGTTCTTTTATTGCCGGTATACCGGGCTATACGTCAGTCGTCAATTTTCAGCCGTATAGTCCTTTAATCGCAAAGGTTACTCCTAAGTATTTGAATTCATCAATTAGTTCAACTGGTCTTCCACTTGTTCCTGACATGGCTATCTAGATAAAACTAACACATCTGACTTACAATGTTGATTCGCATTCCGTTTAGATTAGAATAAATAAATTAAACTCAAATTAAAAGGCAACACGAAAACACATTGAGGAAATATGTGATAACTATCGGTACTGGTGAGTAATTGGTGGGTAATTGTTTAACTCAATGTATTAACTCAATTATTTAATAAAGCGACCGCACGCTTGCTCTTTGAGTAAAGTTGCGTGCCATAAATAAATAAACTATCGGTACTGGTGAGGTGAAATGTTGAATGTTGCCGTAATCTGAGATAAAGTGACGCAAGGTGACTTTGACCTATGAGATGAGACACGAACAACGAATAGAGAAAAAAATGTTCAATTTAATGTGATGATAACTGACGGTATAGGTATGTTGTTGCAGGTGATGTATGGTGATATACCGTGAGATCACCTGTGGTGATTTCAGAGATCATCGTGAAATAATAGTTACACTAGAGATAGAGACGATTACAGACGGAGAATGTGATTGGCACTGTTTTGTTGTGGGAAAACGCGTACGCGTGTTGGCAGCAACTACAGCTGTTTGTGTGTGTGACTGTGCTCTTCAGTACAGTACAGTGCGTGATGAACGAATCGATGGAGATAGTAAATTCACCGGTGATAGTATAACGGACAGAGAAAACAACTCTATTATTTTAGAGGTAAGTAGATTGGGATTAGTTGGAAAAGAAAATAAGACATAGAACGTAATGGATAGACAGATTATAATAATGTTAGAAAACTTAAGACAAACATTGAAGAATACAGAAAAATAAGACAAAACAGAGACAAAGATAAACACAGAATGGAATCGTTTCAAGGATAAATGAAGACATGTTAATAGAATTCGTTGACCAGAATTGAAAATAGATAAACTCAGTTGTAGATTACTTGTTTTTCAAAACTTTTTTCAATGTAAGTAAGCATGTTTGTATACTAATTTGAACAGAGTTATGCGGTTTGCTCATGAACTGCTGATTTTATCAATTGAGACAAATGGTCTTCATTCTGTGGATTGTTGCTAGCAACGATGTGTTTCCACTGTGAGAACAAGTTTTCAATAGGATTCAGAATAGCCGAATAAAGGGGTAGAAATAGATAGGAGTGGTTTGATCTAGTGATGCACTGAATTATGACCTTGCTTTGGTGGAATGCGACATTGTCCTTAATAAACACTGCATTATCGATACTAGTCAGAAGAGAATTCATATACTCCAAAAAGGTTGCAGTGTTGAAAGCACAATCCTGCTTTCGCGGGTATATTACGCCATATTTGGATATAGCCGAACAAACGGAGAAGTTCAAAGTTCGAATGTCACGAAATACCTTGTTGACAGGTTTTCCGAAAGATGGAAAAGGAGGAACGAAAAAAGGATTGAGCTTTACTTTGAAGCTGAATTGTTTGTAGTGTAGTGTACTGATTTCTGTTTATTTCTAATTGATTTCTGGACGATTAAACTTATTTCAGCACTTATCCCTTCGTCAGTTCGCATTGCCACTGAAGAAAGCTTACATTCATATGATAATTCACATTTGTTAAATTTACTTACCCTTACCAGTTTCCTATAGTTTGGAACCACAATGTCAAACTTAAATAGTACAATGTCAATAAGCATATTAATTTAAAAATGCACATATAGATATATTATTGTGCATTGAAATTAGCGAATGATGAATTTGATTGTGGTTTATGGCGAGTTTAGCTAAAGAGAGTGGCGAGATTGATTGTTGTGTGTGACGAATTTGACTATGGGGTATGACGAGATTGATCATGGGGAGTGGCAATATTGATTAGGGTTTCTGGCGAGTTTAAATTGGGAGGTGTGGCGAGATTGATTGGGAAATTGACGAGATTGATTGCTAGAATGACGAGTTTGATCGGTCATGAGACAAGTTTGATTGAGAAACCCTGTATAATTGGCCGTCCAGAAATTACGTTAGCAAAAAAGTCGACTTTTTTACCCCCAGCCCCCGTCCGTTGTTTTCTTGCCAGAAGAAACCACAGCACCAACAGCAACCAAACTTGGCACACACACTCCACACTATCTGAAACGGATACATTCCAAAAATCAGCATCCTAGGTTATCTGGTTGTGAAGATATGGCCAAAAAAAGATAATTTTTTCTGAACACGTTGGTATGCCGTAAACAAAATATGTGGGACATGTGGGTAGCAGTGACCAAATTATATATTTTTCATGCACATTTTATAAGAGTAACGTCATATGTGAATTTTTGCCCAAATTTTTTGTTTTAATGTTTTTTTTGATGTTTTTAGAGTTTAGTTTCTAATATCCACAATTGCATTACTTTAAAGCTGTTTTACGTCAATTAGTTGATCATAAATTAAATTCGTGGACACATTTGTATTTCTAAGATAAGTAACCAATTTAAGAAACTGTCTTATTTGCATTTTTGGTATTTGTTGACTGTTTTGTTAGTAAATTTGCCACAATCCGATGTGCATGGTGTTCATTCCGAGGATCTGAATGTATAAAGTCTCCATGGCCTTCATCAATAATAAAGAAACCTCACCTGTCGCAATGGAATGCGCTCTCCAGTAGGAATGAGACAACTTACTCTATTTAACTTCGAGATTTTATTGTCTAGCTCTCTGCGAGCGAATCGTAAGTAATGAATATACACAAATTAGGGTTCTTGACCACAGATAAATTGTCTTCTTTCTTCGTTTGACTTCTTAGCCTCGTAAAGTAACTTCCTTCTAAGATCTTTCAATTGCGGAGAGAGTTGTTGGTCTTCGCTTCGATTTTACGACGTGGCTTTCGAGGTTCGCTCTGTCTTAGAGTGTCGTCTTGCTTCCAACTGTCTCCTGATTTGTCCTAAAAGAAGTACAGTAGACTCGCGTTAATTCGGGTCGCGTTAATTCGGGACTCGCGTTATTTCGTAATTCGGAATGGAATTTTAGTGTTTTCATGTCATTTTCTAACATATGCAATGCTAAAATCGCGATAATTCGGGAAATTCGTAATTCGGGGTCAAATTTCTGCTGAAATTGAGCATTTTTAGTAGAAAATCTCGATAGTTCGGGATGACTCGGCTTGAAAATGTAATATTTTAGAAGTTAGAAGTAGAGTTGGACCAACCCATAGTTCGTACACAACAAAAATTTACACAAACTCTAGAATATTAGGGTTAGAATGCATGTGGTTTGAGGCGACCCTAAATAACGCGAGTCTACTGTGCATGTTAGATTGGAAACTCGTTATGGGTTTGAAAATTTTTTGGATTTTTGACCAATTAATGGCTCCTGGATCCTTCCATTTAAATTCAATAGTAAAATAAATAACAATTTCAACTGTTAATGTTCAAAATGGGTTATAAATGGAACTCGCGATAATTCGTAATTTGGGGTAAAAATTTAGTTTTGAGACCCTTTGATCCCGAATTAACGCGAGTCTACTGTACCTGGCTATTCAACTAAACCAGAAAATTCAATAGAAGCACTCTTGAAGGAACTTAAAATTCATACTTTGGAAGTGTACATTTGTTTTGTGTGTTTTCTCATGAAATTTGGCGAGAAACTGTTTGACACAATCGATTACGATGCAGAGGCAAATTTGGTAAGACTTTTTTCGATAACCGTAGCCTGCGTTTTCAAGATCGATCAGTATAATTTCCTTGCTTAGCTTGGTCACCAGAATGTTGTTGCCACGAAAGTCGTTGTGACCCACCCAATTAATCCAGACAATTATCACCCAATTGGATCTTTACCCAATCAATCCAGACAATTATCATCCAATTGGATTCTAACCCAAATCGAATTTGGTTTCGGAAAATTCAATAATCCATTTAGGGCTTAAAACATTTAAATAATGCTAATTTGGTCGATTTCTTTAATTCGGTTGAGTGCAAATTCATTAACTTGCGTTCAGCCGAAAATTAGAAACTTTCTGGCAATATTTCCGTTCGGTTGAACGCAATTCGGCTGATCGCAATTTTCCCACAAAAAACCACGGGAGATTTGAGATCGTCGATTGTTCAACTAATTTGAATTCTTTCCTTGGGTCCGTTTTGCTCAAATACTTTAAGCAATTCATGCCATCAATCACGGATTGAACATTGCAACTGTCGTAGGCATAGTCGAGGATTTTTGGCCATATCGCGCAACAATAAATCGGGACATTTACTAATTGGAACGTTCACGTGATGAACCCGAGCCAGTTGTTGAGCTATTTTATGTACTAAATTATAATTGTGGATTTTGTTGATTTTTTAATTAAATATTTTTAGTTTTTATTTTGGTTCATTTTTGCCTTTGACGTAACAATCCCTTCAATTTAAGCCAATAAATATTATACAAATAAATAGCGATTTGAACACAAAAAAATCAGTTAAATGAATTTTTAAATTTAACAAAAATTCAACTGATATTCAGTAATTTGACTTTAAGAAGAGTTGGCTTGAATCCAGCTGTAGAGGTTGGCCACACTTGCGTACACGTTGGGGTAGGTGGCGTGCAGACAGGAAGATGAACCCCACGAGACAACACCAACGAGAGCACCGTTCTGGACCAATGGTCCGCCGGAGTCACCGTTGCAGGCGGATTGGGTGGTCGAGTGGGCGCACAACATGCGGGCAGTGATCCCGTTGACCGCACCCCATCGGGATTGGCAGTCACTCTGAGACATAACAGTCAGGCCGTTGGCCTTCTGGAGGAGAGTTGGCGAAGTACCACCCGAGCTCAATCGACCCCAACCAGTGAGCAGGAGAGCGGATCCAGTTGCTGGAGCAGACTGGGACAATGGCACAATGGCGGCATTGGCTCCGGGAGTGAAGGCAGATGACAGGATAAAGGTGGCAATATCGTAATCGATGGTCGAGGACGAGTACGAGGCGTGTCGGTTGACCTTGTTAACGACGATAGTTGGGCCAGAAGTTCGGTCCAGGGTACCGTATCGCACTTGGAAGACCTGGTTGACTTTCATAGCTATTGGGGGAAAATTAATATTAATAATCAAGTTATAAGATCTAATTTGAGAATGCATACCCGACGACGCAGTGAGCTGCAGTGAGAACCACGTTTGAGGCAATCAACGAACCACCACAAAATGAACGTGCCAGATCGGAGCATGGCAATTTGGTAGGGAGCCTCACCACTAGCAGCGTTACTGCCACCGACGACCTTCACAAATTGAGCATCACTGTTGATGGGTTCTGAATCCAACCACGGGTGAGTAGCCCGGATGGCATCGGGCAGTGGCAATCTCAGCTGGGCTGAAGATGAGGCCACAAGGCCAAGACATAGGAGAACTGCTGCGGCGAACTTCATTGTTGTCGGGTTGTTCAACTTGATCTGTTCTGAGGAGCAACTGATCGAAGGATGACTTCAAACTGTGCAAATATTTACTATTTATAGGAAAAATGAATACACTAATAGTTTGCTTTCACTTATTTGAATAATAAACTTATATGATACTGACATTGAGACGTCAGCTGATAATCTGGTGCCAATTCTTGGTTTATGGATTTAAATTCGTGTGATTTAGACCATTTTGATGCTAAATTGAAATACACAAACTGGAATTTGTGTCTTTATTGGGTGTAGAAATTGAGATTATCTCAGATTGGGTTGAGTGAGCCCATGGGATGATGATGTTACAGTTACTAAGAGCAACACTATGTTATGTTGATTTTGCATGAAATCAAAACACTCATCATTAATTATCAACTCATTGTCGCTATAATCTTCCATCATTTTATTGTTGTTTCGCTTGAATAGGATCTCCTTGTGGGCTATGAACATTATTTACTACTTTGAAACGATCCAACTGATAAACATATTTTAATTAATTGGAATTTTAACTAGTCAAATATTACTAATATTGATTTTCCAAATTTAGAACTTAAACTTTTTGTGAATACATTTCTTTTTCACAGACAATTTTTCACTCAATGTACCTTCTTAATAAAATTATTTGTGGCCTTAATTATTTACTGGACAGTTTGTGGCAGCTCCATCAAACCACGACTTTTGCGTTTCGATATGTTCATCTATAATAAATTCCCACAAGCCGGGAAAATAGCGAGACGAAGTTTGAATATGATAAAATAATGTTAGGTTTTATGTTATACAAAAACCAGAGAACAAACTTACCTTAGAAATAATTTTATTTTCACAGTTCCATAATTGTAGGATAGGATTCAATGGCTCTTTTATGCTTTAATGCTTCTGATTTACCAATTGACAAATTTGACAAACAATAGGGCTGTCAACATGAAGTGTATGATGCTGCAAGGACACAGAACTTTGTAGTGAGTTGCATACATTGCATGTGAATCATGAGTGGAGTGAGGCTACCAAGACAAACAATTCTTGTCCGGATAAAACCTTTTAAAAAATTTCATTGTACCCACTGTACCAGTGCAATCCAATAACTTGTTAAAATCTAGTAAGATTTATTTATTTATTTATTTATTTAAGGCACGCAACTTTACTCATCTGAATGAGCAAGCGTGCGGTAAGATCTAGTAAGATCTTCAAAACAAAGACGATTACGACATTACGAAATTAAGACAAATACGGTCTAAATTATGGATCATCATCATCGTGAGGCATATTGCACACCGTTGTATCGATAAGTCAATCTCGACTTGATCAAGGTTCGAGGAATGAGATGACTTTACTTTATCTACTTTGATCCTTACGTGAATGTTTTCTCATTACTTGTTTTGATGGAGAATTGATGATAACTTGCATAACCATATGACAGCTTCAGCACTAGTGCCTTCCTTTTTCCTCTTACCAAATACACGAGGTCAGGTTTGTTTCTCATTGCTGTAGACCATGGAGACTGTACATTCAGGCCACTCGATGAACACCATGCATACCGCAATTGTGACAACTTTACGATCAAAACAGTCAACAAATCATGAAAATGAAAACAAGACAGTTTCTTGAATTGGTTAATTTTGTTAGAAACACAAATGTGTCCACGAAACTGTCACTTTAAAGTTTAAACACTAACTTCAAACTCATCGGTGCATTGACTTGTACCTATCCAGTCAGGGTTCACCCTCGAGGCTGTTTAGTTGGTCGTCTAGTGCTTACTCTCTCATTTTAAACTCTTAATTTAAACTCTTTACTGTAAAACTGCCCGCATGGTTCAATGAATCGTGCAATAAATAAAAAATGTGTCCACGAATTTCATTTGTGGCCAACTTATTGATATAAGATGTGGTACTTCGTAACCAAAAGTTTTAGTGCAAATAACCGAGCTAGGCTGACACCAGAGGGAGCTAAAGTTTGGTTGGAGACAGATGGCATCTTCCATCGATTTATCGGATGGGGAGTGTTTAGTTCTTTCACCGATTTATCGGGTGATTGATTGCTGCTTCTACTACTGATTTATCGAGTAATAGATTCCCCATACTACTGGCAATTTATTGGTCCAGTGGATTTCCTGTTCTACTAACGATTTATTGGTTAGTGGATAATGGATTCGATGTTCTGCCATTGATTCATTGAATGGTAGATTTGCTGTTTGCCCTCTTGCGACCTCTGACCCAGTGCTGCTGCTTCTCTCAATGTGTGTGTTAGCGAGTTGTTTTGTTGCTTTGTTGTCGTATGCTGTATTGGTAATGTGGCCCGAACCAGGAACGATTTTGGAAAGTTCACCCTCCTGAGTGTGCAAAGGGTGCCTTTTGCCTTAAAAACAAAATCTGCAAAGGTCCCATCCAATTCCATTGATGTTTGAGGTTAGCACAGAATTTTTTCCATAATTCACGATCTCTCTGTTGATTTGCACTGAGAGTGAAAAGTTTACACTAAATACAAATAAATTTACAAGGAAAATGCACATTAAGGGTTTATCACATGACAAAGTTGCTTTGACACTGACCGATAGTCATCGGTTTAGGTGAACAAGTTGCCACCTAGCTGGCAACTGCAAACTAGTGGTTCGATGATAGAGTTGTACAGACGATGCAAACAAACAAATCAATTGTGTTTATTTGTATTAATTCAACTTTACCTAATTCTCGATATTTTAAATGACCCAAAAACTCTCAAATGATCAATTACTTTAACCACATTCAGGACAAAACAACCAACACAACCAAAAAACTCAACAAACAAAAATACCAAATCTTATTGCTCTGGAATTATTAAAAATTTGGGAAAACTGCTCAATATTAAGACAATGAATGCATCGCATGAATGGGCAAACTGGAAATTGAATGCATTCTATCTTCTGTACGAAGAAACGTACAAACGAGAGAAATCCAAAAATTACAATCCAGACAAGATCAACCTGAAATGGACAATTACAAATCAGTTAATGACCACAAAGAAATTAAAAAGATTAAAACAAATGAAAGCAAAAGGAAAAAGCACAAAGAAATTAAAGCCTAACGTTTGGAAAGTAAAGGAACCAAACAAAAGCATTCGGAAAAAGTGCAACAGCAACAGCTCAGTGATTTCAATCAAATGTTAGAAGTAGAAAAATGCGAATCGAATAGCGAATCAACCAATTTTTAAGAAATTTTTAACCCAAATGCGCACCATTTTGACCAATTTGGCTATCATTTCATCGAATGCAATCGAATGCGTACAATAGCAGCTCCATTGAACGGATTCTCTACTGATTGACAGAAGAAACTCTATCAATTGCTAGCTCGAAATAGATGGACAATAGCGACTATCTACCAAAAAGAAGTCAATCGTCATTACATACGAACCCAACAATTTGAACATTGGTCACGTGACAGCTCAAAATAATCGGTTGTGATGGAGCACCGGTCAACACTGGATTTGAGGGATAATTCGTAGTTTTGAAGTATTTCTGTGACGATTGGATTGTAATGGAACATTTTCTTGCTTCATGCCAACGAAATTTCACTGAAAGATTTTTCAAACATCATGATGACACTACGAATAATTCAAATTCATACACGGATCCACTGGGAAAGAAAATGGCCAGAATTGAAGAAATGCAATTAAAAACATTTCAACATCAAAATAATAATTTCAATTCAAAATCAAATTGACACTTTCAAGTTTGCCAGATTAAAATCAGTTTTTTTACAATTTAAATTGTTTCTTCTTCTTGAGTCGTTGGTCATTCGAATGAAGCCATCTCGTCGCTTGTAACCAGTAACCTTTTTCGCAGCTTCAGTAACCAGGCGGACGCATCGTTCAGTACCTTGGCAGTGGCATGGGAAGAGTGTAGACTTGAAGTTTTTCAACTGTTCCACAGTGAGTCCAATTGTGAGAGGAGGTTCAGTCCAAGACTCGAGTCGATCCCAGTGAATCATTTCAAAAAAATCAGTCGCTTCAAAGTTTAAAACCAATTTAGGAACTTTGAATTGACGCAATTGTCCATTATTATTTTGACGAGCTTGTATAATTCGATCAATTCCAATTTTCTTTATTTCTGATCTTGGATCTGTGAGCATCGAGAGGAGAATTGATTCTGGATGAGCGTAATAAGAGTTTCTAGTAATTGCATTCTGGACAATTTTCCTTTCTTTCGTGGGTAAAAATCGTGAACTCTCAATCAAATTAAACAAATTTCGAGCCCCAAAATCACAAGTTGAATTTAATTTTGTGCTGAACCATACTTGACTGTAAACTTGGACAACGTATTTAGCCGTTGAAAAGTTGAATTAAGACAAATAAATACGATTGATTTGGTTGTTAACATTAAGGTGGACGTTACCAATGGGGGGCCACACTGTGGTGGAACACCCATGCCCTTTTTGTCACGGATTGCAGCTCCTTTTTGGGAAAATGTTCAGTGCTATCCCATAATCAAAACCCAGGCTCTGCAGGTTGCTAGTTGAAGATCTTCTTATGGCAGGCCATCTTTAAAGTTAAGGCTGAAAATGATGGGGAATTTAGCATATTTTTGTATTTAATCTTTTTTAGTGTGTTCGCAAACAAAAAGTTACAGTTTAATATGCTAGAATCTTACCTAAATATGTCAAAAGTATGCCAGAATTTTTTAAGGTATGCAGGTAATTGCTTTTATATGGCTGGAGATACCTAAAATTGAAATTCTTGATGAATTTCGAAATTTTTTAAGTTTGATCATGTTTAATTGCATAGAATATCGCAGCATTTATAGTTTTATTTATTTTAAACGCTAAAACTTACTTCAAAATATGTAAAAACAATCATTTAATTTTTACAAATGCCCAGGAATTTTCTAACATATAGTTTTTAATCATCAAAGTTGAATAATAAAGTGAAGGGGGGATATTTTTCGGTATATTTATTATTTATTACGAACCTTGTTCTAAGCTCAAATAATTGATTTTAAACAAATAAAATGTTGAATATATAAGTTAAAGGTATAAAAGAATTTCTTATGATGTGCAAATAATTACTTAAAAACTAAAATCTTGATTTTAAATTAAAGTAATAAGTCATCCAATTAGGCAATAATTCTTCCAGTAAGATCAGGTAATAAGTTCAGTTAATACCCATAGTTTTTAATAATTTGGCCCTTGGGTTGTTTCTTTTTGTTACTCCAGAAAAAAATACAGAAAATAACTGCCCAATTGGTTGGGGCAACTATTCTAGGGATAATTGCAGGAAATAAATCCTCAATTGATCGGGACATGCGAGGTAGTGATGTTATTTACGAATAATTCGAATATTCTATATTCGTAAAACAACAGATTGGAACTATTCTATATTCGAATAATTATTTGACTGACAAAAAAAATATTCGAACGAATACTCGAATATCTCTTATATTCGAATACTATTCGAATAGTCGAGGAAAAAAACTTGACAAAAAGAATGAACAAACGAAGAATAAAAAGCCACTTGAACTAATTGGATTCGTAGACACGAGATGGAACTCGAGGTTATTCATGCTTAGGAGAATTTATCTTCTCAAACCGGCACTACAAGCATATTGGATTCAGAAGAAACGTGATGCGGATTTATCGACAGCTGATTTTCACTTGATTAAAGATCTTGTGCGCATACTCGAGCCGATTGAGTACATCACCAATCAATTGAGCGCTAGTAAATATCCTACATTATCCATGGTTATCCCACTTGTCAATTCAGCCATCAAGGGATTAGACAATATTAAAATATTTTCGCAATATAACACATTCAATGTTGGCTGAATACTCAATTATTGATCAAATCCGACAATCGACAGAAGTCGACAAAACTGTTCTACCGATATGCACCAGTTTTTTTCGGGTGATGCAATGGATCAAATTGTCGCTTTGATTTGGGAATATTTACCGAAACGTTCACTAAACTCCAGAAGAAATATTTCGTTATTCCCGCAACCTCGGCGCCATCCGAACGAGTCTTTTCGGCTGCTGGATATCTTTCATCTGATAGACTCAACCGTACGGGTAATAAACTTTTGAATGAATTAGTTTTCCTTAATCATGCTCTCCCCAATATGATGAACTGACCAAGAATGACCTGATTAAGCTAGTATAATTTGATAATAAAGTATAAATGTGTAAGAATTCTTGGCTCTCTTTTTTTCTTTGCCGTATGGGATTTGTGAACGGGCGAACATGCAACTTTAGTTGCAATTTCGAATTCGAATTCTCCGTCTAGTAGTTGATGCGTTTTGTCTATGTTGCCGACAATAAAATAATAATTTTCAATTTACACAAACATTCGAATATATTCGAATGTATTCGAATATTTGTATAGAGGTATTCGAATTTGGTGGTATTCGAATAAGTCAAGGATTTTTGAAAAAGTCCATTCGAATATGGATATTCTTACGAATATTCGAATGTCATATTCTTGCTATTCGTAAATAACATCACTAATGCGAGGAGACAAAATTGTCGAAATATTTGTGGCTAAGATTCGTGGGGTAGTGAAATTGTGGAGAAACTTGGGGAAATATTGTATCCGATCCAACCAATTGTTTGGTAATAAAATTGTGCGGATAATTGAGGTTAAGACCAATTTTTGGGTTGTGAAATTGTTGGACATTTGGGGTTAAGACTAATAATGGGATAATGAAATTGTCCGAATATTCGTGGTTAAGACTAATTGTTTGGTAGTGAAATTGTCTGACATTTGAGGATTATACCAATCGTGAGATAATTAAAATGTTTGGTAAAGATATTAATGGAAATTTTACGCGGCATGCACCAATTGTGAAAATGCAGAAAATATCACCATTTTACTTGACTTAATAACTTTATTAATTGCAGACTCAAGTTAAACTAATTCCTGCATACCTATGAAATTTTTTTTAAAGTTTTTAATATAGTTACAAATAGTTTTGAATACTTAAAACAAAGAAATTCATACATACATGGCTGTGATAAAAGTTAAAACATGAAAAACTGAAATTTTCTCAAAACACTTTATGTATATCGACATTACGAATACTCTAGTCCCGATATCGCCTTACCTGCACACTTGTAAATTTTTTATGATGCTTTTGACATACTTAGGTAACATTCTAGCCACTTAAACCAAAACATTTGACACAAGAACCATACGAAAAAATATTAAAAACAAAAATCTCCAAAATCCCCGTTCTTTTTCATATAAAACTTTGAAGATGGCCTGCCATAAGAAGATCGTGACCTAGCGACCTCTAGGGCCTGGGTTTTTATTATAATATGGTAGTGAACAGATTCCCAAAAAGGAGCTGTGATCCATCACAAAAAGGGCATGCGTGGCCGCCACAGCAATGTGCACTTGTTTGCAATGGTCCATTTTTCAGTTTAGTGGTATCTGTCAATCAGGAAAAGATGTTTTGTTTTGTAGAAATGTATGTGATTTCACTATTGCAATTTGATTATTTTAATTGCAAAAAAATTATATGCCGGGCTTGACAGTGTGGAAGTGATGGCTCATGCATGCTGGTCTGCAAATCGGGATAATTCTGCGCCGTTGATTTTGTTCAGGATTTGAAACGAAACAATGTTTGTGTGCAACGAGAGTTTTGTACTGCTCCGTTAATAAGTTTATTTAATATTCATTTAAACCCGATAAAATTAAATTCAACAATTCAGCTTAGACTGCAACACCCTTGGATCGAATCCAGTCGATGTACTGTCCGATGCGAGTGTACACACCCGGATATTCAGGTCGAGCACAGCCAACACTAAACGAGACCAGACCCACGAGTTTGCCATTCGAAACTGCAGGTCCACCCGAATCACCATTGCACGCGCTTTTTCCACCTTCAAAATGTCCAGCACACAACATGTTGTCGGTAATTTTGTGACCAATAGTATTGAACGCGGCGATACACTCTGCTTGAGTAATCTTAGGCTTCGAAACAACCTTGAGAGTGGCAGACAATGATCCACCCACCGCTGTAATGCCCCAACCAGAAGAGGTTATGGGCAGATCTAAATCAACCGATGAACCTTGAGCTGGCAGTGGAATGGCATTTGCGTTCGTCTGGCCAAGTATGAGTTTTGTCGCAGTCTTGACCAGGGCAATGTCATTGTCGATGGTTGCGGAATTGTAATTCTCGTGTGAGATCACCTGAGATGCTTTCACCAACTGACCACCAGAGTTGTAGTTGAGGGAGTTGTATCGGATGTTGAGATTGCTTGCTGAGAGACTAAAACATAAACAATTGTATAAAACATTCGAACAATATTCCAAGCAAACTTACCCAGTGACACAATGAGCAGCAGTCAAGATCCATTCATCGGCAATGATCACACCACCACACATGTGGCTGCTTTGTTGAAGTGATACTTGGGAGGGGACCTCGCCAGCCTGTGCATCATTACCACCAATGATGTAGGGCTCGGATTTGAAAACGGATTGAATTAGAGGATTCAATGGACCAGCGAAGGTGCCAACCACGAAAGCGCAAAAGAACACGACCAAGAATTTCATTTTGAAATAAATCTTGTTCTTTGTTTATTATTTTTTAAGAGAATCTTTTTTGTTGAATGGCATGTAAGTCTCAAGGCATGTGAGGCTTTATATACTAAAGTGAAAATTTGTAGGCTCTAAAATTCTTCAAAGTCGTATCAAGCCATGTCATGACATGTTTCCCACAAGTCATGAGTTTAGAACACAATTTTTAAATTCAACGGAAAGTACAATTTAACAATATAACCTAAGCTAACCTTAATCTACACATGCAATAAATTCTCAAACGTAAATACAAATGAAAATTTAAGAGCAATAAAATTTTAATCATATCGTAAACTAAGGTGACAAGTTTCATATGCAATTGGTTCTAATTTTGGGTTGCAGTTCGTTTGAAATGAAAAACAATTTCAAATGATTCGATGTGATCTTTAAAATAATTTAATTTTGTACTCTTGCAAACCCTAATTACCCCGTGACAGGTCTCGTTTCTTGTAATAAACACACTTCATGTGAGTTCAATTGTCAAATTCGTTGTATTCATTAAAAATTCAGTAAAAAGAGTAATTTTGAGCGAATGCATGCATATTCATCCAATTTATTGAGGCTTGGTTTGTGATCTGTGATAGAATCCACTGAACAGGCTTTGGCAGATCAAGTGTATGCACGGCTAAGGATCATCAGTTATTTATGCAACACCAATGACTGTTTTAAGAGAAACTTGGAAAGAGTTTTTTGAATAGGTTTATCTGTTTGCACTGCTTAGAAAACTAGAACAACTGAGGAGAGAGAGCACTAATGCTCCGACAGACATCGAATCCGCAGATCCTCCAAAAATTACCACTTCTTTTGGGTCACCATCAAATTTTTCAATATTATCAATTATTATTATTATTAATTATTATCAATATTATCCAGCAACCACACCGGTCCTAGTATCTGATCCAACAGTCTCAAGTTTCCCTGCACGTCACCTCCATAAAGAAATCCGAACTGTCCCAGTCGATAGTTGACCGACACTACAATCACATCACCTTGATTAGCAATGTATTGGGCATCGGTAATCGGGGAAAAGATGGTTCCAATGACAAATCCCCCGCAAATCCGAGAACGTAAAACATGACAGATCGTTTCCTGTTTGATTCTCTAATGGACTGCCAAACATTCAAGGAGAGACAGTCTTCACTTTAGATTTCGCTTTGAAATAACTTGGTCATTTGGTCTGGCCACACTGGCTGTGGACAAGCTGCTCGACTTGTGGTTGCATTATTGACGCCAGTCCATGGTTCAACAGGTTTCGATTTCTCAAATTTCTCAAGATTGACCTTTACCACAGCAAATTGTTAATAAGGACACAAACAAGTGAGTCGTTGTAATTTTATGCCAAATTGTATTACTTCGTAAAAGCAAAGCAGTTTATATACATCTTCAAATTTGGTCACTTTTCCGCTGATAAACTGCACTATCGGAGCTTGATTATCTTCGTTAGCTAACACATTTTTTGCAATCAGATACTAAGCAAAGCAACCAACAGTAACCAAACATTGTTTTTCATTTTGAAGCAAAAACAAGAAACTTGAATAACCCATTAAAAGTTTTGTATTTTGTATTTATACCCATTAAATTCTGACAAGATGTGCAGTAAATAAATATAAGTCATTTGCAAGTGCTATTTTAAATATCTTCTCACAATCTCACAATTATCTCCTATCAATCACTACTCAATCAAAATAATTCTATATACGCTTTGATCCCGAAAAATGTTTTTAATCTGTATTTCTACCCTCTCACACCATCAATCATGCGATTACTTCCTTTGATGATAATTTCTGTAAAAGTAATTTTAAAGAAAAATGTTCTATTCATTTATTTGCACATTCTAATAGAATTGTGAGTTGCTTCACATATTAAAATCTAAATTGTTTTCAAAATAAGAGAACAACATCTATAGACAACAAATAAATACGTAGAGGAGTAATGTGCACGGGAGCATCAATTTTTGACGTAATAAAAAGATTATCAGATTTGAACAAAACAATTGACTTGTTATGGTACCATAATCAATATTCAACACAACAAGTAAATTCAATTTTGAATCCACCAAACTGTAACACATTTCCACTTGGCATGCTTATCATGACATATACAAACACAATTATATTATTTAATTAGCTTCTAAGTTTGATAATAAACGATTAAAAGCAATTGTTCTCACAAATTAGCTTTGACAATATTGCAAAACATAAAACATACATGGCCACATGATAAGCAAGTAAAGTTTAATTGTGTTACATGCAGGTTTATGATTCATCGATTACAATCGAGCACTTGTAGAGTGGAATAAGGTGAAATAAACAAATAAGTTTCAAGTAAGATATTAGTTCCAATTTTAAAACAACCATTTTTTAATCTAGTTTTTTTGAGTTTTTTTAAACAAAAGCTGCCTTCATTATCATATAAATCAATGTGTACATTAGAGTAATTTAAAGTAAAACCGAGGTCGAAGAATTTACAATTCCCGGGTCTAAATCTCTTCTAGGGGATGTAAATAGAATTACAGAATTTTATTTGGGGCAATTGGGTGACACACAAATCCGGACGGGCCATTCGAAATTTCCCATCAAAATGATGGGAGTTTTTGGCACTTTCGGTAATTATTTTTTAAGGGTATTTTATTGAGCCAAATTCACGCAAAAAAGTTACAATCCAGAATCCTAATAACCCCTAGAATATTCTCAAAAATATTGAAGCCATTCTATTTACATTTGGGTTAGTTTCGTGGGCTTTAAACGGAGTCAAAATGATGAATCGCCAAAATCGTTAGTACGAGTCGTATATACTCATATGCTTCATGTACTAGTGCAGTAGTATGATTTGTTGATGACATCTTTACAAATGTTTACAAATTTGTAACGTTCAAAATCATTAGGAAATTATATAGAAATTAAAATTCGAGCATTGATTATAAGTTTTAGTTAAAACGTTTGATATTTTCATAAAAATGAATTAAAACCTGCGTATTTTAAATTTTAAATAAAATTAATTTGTTTATTTTTATTATTTTGTAAAATTAATTTTGATTTAATTTTAAATTTCCAGTTAATTTAAAAATCAATATAAATATAACATTATTCTTAATTTAAAAATTAGTCCTGATAAATAATTGAAATAAAGATATCATAAACTAATCATGTTACTGCGCTAGAACATGAAGCATTGAAACGATTTTGTCGATTCATCATTTTGACTCCGTTTAAATCCCATGAAACCAACCAAGATATACATAGAATGGCTTCAAAATTTTTTGAGAATTTTCTAGAGGACATGAGGATTCTGGATTGTAACTTTTTCCCATGAATTTGGCCCAATAAATTGCTCTTAAAAAATATTTTCCGAAAGTGCCAAAAACTCCCATCATTTTGATGGGAAATTTCGAATGGCCCGTCCGGATTTGTGTGTGACCCAAACCCCCCAAAATAAATTCTGTAATTCGTTTTAGAACCCCATGAAGAGATTTAGACCCGGGAATTGTCAAATCTTTGACCTCACTTTTACTTTAAATTACTCTAATGTGCATATATATTTTTTGTGCATCTCTCCTCGGTCTGTTCGGTTGCTGCTGTTTTTTTTGTCTTTTCGTCTTCTTCATTTTGAGCCTTTCGGTCCTCTATTTTGGTCTCCGAACCAGAACCTGAGTGTTCGTATGTGAGTTTGTATGTTTGTGTGTGTCCAGTCGATCGTTTTGTTTGTTGCATTCCCACGCTACGTCTTTTCGTGGAATTGTGCTTGGCCTTCGAGTCAATTTGCCTCTTTTCTAGGAAGAAATTTCATCTGTTGCTGTGTGTGCAACTGAACGAGTGCATTTAGTGATGTTCTGCCATTTGTGCATCTCTCCTCGGTCTGTTCGGTTGCTGCTGTTTTTTTTGTCTTTTCGTCTTCTTCATTTTGAGCCTTTCGGTCCTCTATTTTGGTCTCCGAACCAGAACCCTCGCTTCGCACTGCCCTCGCTTCGCTCGGACAGTGCTCAGCTCGGTAATTGACTCGCTCGGACTGTGTTCTCGCTCGTCGGTATAGAGCTAAAAACGCACCTTTGAGTCAAAAATGACCTAACGTGGTTGCGCGACTGTTAAGGCCGCACTGTACCATTGTAATCTTAATAATATTATTTGGATAAGGAAAAGTGAGTTCGTCGTCGTGATGGTATCTGAGCGATCTGATTGGTTGTTGAACCGCGCCTTTGACTGTAGTAAAAGAAGACTTATGCAGTGGAAGTTAGGCAGAGGATGTAAGGTGAAAGGTAGGTCATGTCTTGAGTATATCCAAGGTTATGACCCTTGACCTATTGGAGTGGGAAAGTTCCCGGAAATATTTTTGAAAACTTACGGGAACTTTCCCAAATGAGTTTCGAAAAATCAAAATTTCCGGAAAGTTTCTCAACTTTTCCGGAAACTTTCCTAATTCACGTTTATGTCCACAAGTGATGTATTGGAACAAGAAAAAGTGTGTTTATCGCCATTTATTGAACTGTGAAACTTAGGCACACACTGATTTTTCTGAGTGAAAGCACTGCTGCTGCATGGTAGGTGGAATTCCAGTACTTTACTTTAAAGTTACTTTAAACAATACTTTAAAATATTATTTTGTAATGAATAATCGTCTTGACAAACTCATAATGTTAAAATTGATTTTTATAGTATTTTTAACTCTGAAGCATATAATATTTAAATTGTCAGCTTTTTACAATGAATAAAATTGTAGCGTTTCCATTTAATGTGTTTATTTAAAATGTACAAGCAATATATCTTATACGCGAAGCACCAAAGTGAGTAATTTCCGAGTGTAAAATCTCATTATCTGGAATAAAATCTTGATGACCTACCAATGCGCATCGATGAATTGGTTTGCTGTCCTACGTAGGTATACTGAATACTTCTGTTATTCCGACTTGATATATGGTTTCATGTATTGAACAGGGGTGATTTTAGGCAGCTATTGCAGTCATGATCATACATGATTATCATTGTAGTTATGGTTCAATGAAGCTGTTAAGTTTTGTCCTCTTTGTCAGATTTCGAAAAGTGTCCTCTCGAGAAGTCACCAATGGCAGCAAGATAACAAACAAGAAACGTTCATAACTTTTTTATGAATCAAAGAAAGCGTTGAGTCTGTTAACAAAACCTCGAACATTAATCCCCCGGACGCTTTTCATAAAACTAAAAAAATTAATGGTTTTTTTATTAAAATATAGTCAACTTATATGACAACTCCTAACTGACATTAAAGATAGTTCGAACGTAAGCAAAAGACAAATTGTCAATGAGATGGTGGGAGTGCCTGGCAATGATTGCCTGGTATTAGGAGTTCGTAAGAAGGGAGAATTATGAAAAACAGTAATCAAAAGTGTCAAGGTTAGGTTAGGGGAACAGGAAAATGGTTGGGAAAGTGGAAGATTGACTCATTAATTGTTAAAGATACGGTCAAACAATTCAAAGCATTCTATGGAGATTTAATGGGCAACCATAATAGTCTGATACTAATTGGCTATGAAATACATTAAATTTAAGTATCTTTCAGGGAGTCAGAATTGACACCCTTTTATTTCCAATGCGATTGTTTACTTAGGGGGAGAAACGATGGAAATATGTGATTGAATGAAATTGAGAATGATAGCATTTTTACTGGGTTTATGTGTCTTTTTTAAATGCCCTTTTGACTACATTTCTGGGCCGATTTTGACAAATGGGAACGGAAATTAATGATTAATGATAATTAAAGACATTCTCTCGTACTGAGATACACATTAAATGCCCAACTGACATTGCATAATCCAATCTTAATATAAATCTTAATCATTTGAGTAAGGGAAAGTGTGGTCGTCGTCACCGTCGTGATGGGCCCGTTCAAAGGTACAGAGTGGGATATAGATGAGTACAGAGTAGTATAGATGAGTTTAAAGTTAAAGTTAAAGTTTAAAGGTACAGAGTGGGAGCGCAATAGATACATTCCTTTACTTTGCAAGCAACGGGAGAAGCGGACAACCCACCGTTGCTTGCAACGGGGGGTTTTAACAAGTCAACTGCAAACGTGTAGCAGTTTGCGGAGTGAAACGCAGCAAACGCGAAGCGTTTGGGTTGACTTGTTAATAATATTGTTATTTAGAAAAGTCACAAAATATTTTAGTTATATTTTTTTACTTGGCATAAAATTATTTATTTTGGGAAAGTTACTATTTGATTAAATGATTATTATTATTTGGAAAAATAACTAATTAGAGGAGCGAACGAACAAACTCACGGCGAGCGAGCGTAGCGAGCGAGGTGTGAGTTTGTTCGTGAGCGACGATAACATCCGAGAGAAATTGGGAAAAACCGCAATTCTTGTGTCCACTACTGATCGAAAACGACTGCATGGAACGCTCTGAAAATTTAACATATTGTTCCGGTGATGGTGAAGATGTGCTGTATAGTTTTGTGGCCATAACGGAGTATAGAATTTTGAAAAAATCCAAATTTTGTATTGAAATGTGTTGTGACCGATTGTCAATACTGCACACATACAGGGGGGCCCATAAAGATCGCTACACTTTTCAATCGAGCATTTTTATGTCATAACAATTTTTTAAATTTCTTAAATAAAAACTATCCCTAAGAGTATTACCTTTAAAATGCATTACTAAACATGGACAATTCTACATCCGATCCAGAGTTATTGGACCGGATGTCATAATGACTATGCTGAAAATTTACCATATTTTAAGTTAAATTAATTTGTTCAACAATAAATACTTTTAGTACTATTCATTAACTTTCTAAAACGCATCCATTCTTGAAAATCCATCCATCCATTCAAAAGTTATGATACAAAATGTAAACCATACTTGAGACATCGAATATTTTTTGTACATTATTTTGCATATATCTGTTTTAAAAATTGAATTGTTGTGATAATCTAACTTTTGGATTTCTCAAATCAATTTAAGTGATCATATGAGTTAATTTTTCTTTAATATAAATTGACTAAATGAAGTTCCGTTCCAGAAATTTTGGACCGGAAGTCAAAATTTAAAAAGTTGGTATTTTGAATAGGTTAAATGCTCAGAACATTTAGCTAGATAGTCAAATTGTATGTAAAATCAATTGAATAAGGTTTATAATCGCAAAATATAAAATTTATTAGGCAAACTTAATGAAAAAATGATTATCACTTAAAATCACTTTTGTAGAGCAACTTTTAAATTTGGTTTAATTGTTCAAAAAAGCATTTTGTAAATATATTATGCATCTGGATGTCTTAGAAACCGAATTTTAATTAGGAAATAGTAAATATAGATTCAATTTACTGTCCTAAAGCACTAAATTCTTTAATTAAGTTTGAATATCTTTGACAAAACGATTCGAAAAATATAAATATAGTTTCATGTTTTTGCCTGTAACTTGTGAACGAATGCCCAGATGTTCAAGTGTGATACCGTTTTAGAAAGGTATTGAGCTACACTAAAAGACCATAATATCAAATAAAATAAATTAACTAAAAAAGCGACAAATTTCCGAATTCGTCATTTTGACTTCCGGTCCAATTACTCTGGACCGGAAGTGAATTTTGCCCTCCGGAGTAGTCTATTTTAAAGGTAACATTTTATAGATCATTTTACATCAAAAGCAATATTTAAGAATTACATCTTGGTTTAAAAAGCCATAGTTGAAAAGTGTAGCGATCTTTATGGGCCCCCCTGTATGTGTCTATGTGTGACTGTGGAGCACACACACAGAGGAAAGCGCCCGCTGTGCGCAACAGAGATGCGCAATAGCAAACTTTGGCCAATGCCTAGCCACTTCTTTATCTCAACTATTTCGGACAGTTGTGTGGACTTTTGTCTTAATCAAATCACTGGCTCATAATCTGAATGTGATAAGTTTGTGAACTCACTTTCTCTCTCGATCTCCCAACCTTTCTCCTTCGCTCTCTCCTTCCGACTTATCAGACTTGAACGAAAGGCATTTGAGAATGCGCCCAAAATCTTCCGCTTAAATGAACTTATGGGCAATGCCAACAAAGAGCACTTGCGCAAAACAGGTCAACCAGTTGCTCGAATTGTGACGTAAAAGTGAACCAAACATCGCATCCTCTGCAAGTGAAGACAAGGCTATTGGCCTAGAGAAAGAGATGCACTTAAGTGTCTCAATTGTCTGTTGGCTGTAGGGCTGTGCTCAATCGTAACCTACGGGTTTCTGGTGGATTGGTAAACGGATCAGTTGACATAGTTAAGGCCATTGTCTATGCGCCTGGAGTATGTCCGCCTGCATTGCCTCTGTAAATCTTAGTTAAATTTGAGTCGTACAAAGGTCAATCATTTTTGGCAGACTAAGCACAAGTGTTTCCAGTAGTGCCTGTGTACGGAAATTGGAAACATAGTGACATTTCATGTCCCCGTAAGCAAAATATCCTTTGTCCTTAAGTTATGCATTTTCTAAATACAAATCACAAGGATATACTTTAGATAAGGCAGTGGTGAACATTGGTGACAAAGAGTTGCCAGTGGGATTGAGTTACATCGCTTTCAGTCGCGCGTCAAAGCTATCTGACCTGGTCATTGACGGCTTCTACTCCAAACAGAGGTTTGACTTTATTGCAAATATGAAAACGCCCAAAGACAAGATGCATGCATTGACAAATATTGGTCAGACTCAGAGTAAAGTGTTCAATCAAGAGGTTTATATATTTTTATGTTACACTTACATATATTCTAATCAAAAAATGAAATTTAATTTATTTGTCAAATAACAAATAAATTAAAAACCATAAAAACCATAAAAGGAGGTGAAGTCAAGTGATTCATGTACATACTCTAAACAAGCTTATCTATATGTTAATCTTTCTTGTATTTTAACATTTATACTTAACTTAACTAAAACTTAAAAAACAAAAGCAAATAGAAAATCGAATAATAAAATTTAAAATAAAAGCTGAAGTGCATCTATGGCAGATTTAAAATTTAAAATTTAAATAGTTACTTAATTTTGTTTAAAATACATAGATTCATGTCAACAATATAAGGAGTGATACGCGTGACTTTTGAATACCGAGACTTGAATTTTTGGACACATTTATTATAGATTTTTAGTTATTTTATAGATTTTTTTATTTGCTAGGTAAACTAACGCTTTTCAATGTATTTCTCCCATTGGGCGCTAGTGCCCCAAAAATTTGGTACATTTTAAGCCTTTTGGGGACGTCATTGTGGAAGTGGAGGAGGTGTGTCTTTTGCCCACCAGCAAGGAGGAGCACTTGAATTGTAGAAGTTAGTGACGCAATCACATGTACTATGTGAAATGCCCATGTTTTTGGCCAAATGCGCAGAAAACCAAAAATCACACGTGAAATCAATTTCGCGCATGTTTGTGTGTTAAACTTCTGAATACGTTGCTGTGCTCGTGTGTGTTTGTCTTATTTGTTGTTAAATGCGTAATTTGAGTGAAAACAAACGTCATTTGTGGACGGTCTTGTTTACTGCTCGATGCTGCATAAACACATTGTTTTGTCAACAACGTGCTCAAATTAGGTTAGGCTTTCTTTTGTGTTCAAATTGGCGAATGGAATCGTGCTTTGGTTTGGATTTCTGTACTGGAAACGAAGCATATTGAGGCATGTGAGCAATTATCGGATGTAGTCATCTCTTGGTTTGGTACATTAATTACTTTACTTTAATTACTGCATAAACATATTGTTTTGCCTAATAGTTCTTTGTGATCATTTGGCGAATGGAATCAATCTTTATTTTGGATTTCTGCAATGGAATGGAAAATTTATACGAATGGAATTGGAAATGGAATAAAATTGATATTAAAGGTTTGTTTTGCCGAGGGAATTGCACCACCATTAGCAATATAAAAACCGCTTGCCACCACTCGTACCCGACAAATCTTCGGGAAGAATCGCCATCCTTTTCAAGCTGCAATGACGGAAACTTGAACATTTAATTGTGTAATTCTAGGCCATTTTAATACGACAAAAGCAGAACCAATGCCGCATTCTGTTCCAGATCCATCTCTGTAAATAACTAGATCAACATCGGGAGGGCAGGTTGAAGAACCGTCTTCACCGTACATTGGCCGCTACTGTACTTTGTGAAATATGAACTGTAACGTCGCGTTGTGAGTTTGAGCACTGAAATTCTATCTTTAACCCCAATTACTATCCGAATCCGAATCAATTGATCTCTCGAAAGAAGCCTAAGCCGTAAACAAGCAAAGGAGAAGATTGACAAACTGAAGTGATGGTCTTCCTAAAGTTTTTACACGATGGTAAATCGGTTATGCAAAAACGAACAAGGTGCTAACGGTGCTACACTGTTATATATCTGTGGATGTTATTTCGTAAGTTTTCTGGACAATCTATTTGCTCATGTAACAAATATAGTTTTTCTGTATGCTAGATTTTGTCTACAACGAACTGGCAATAGTCATGATCATCATGATCATGTAGCTATATTGTGTCTTGTGAACAAATGGCGAATGGAATCGTGCCTTGGTTTGGATTTCGGCACTGGAATGGAGCCGTATTGTGTCCTGTGAACAATTGACAAAAGGAATATAGCCTTGTAGCTTTCCAGTGTGCTTTGGACTTGCTTTGGTACATGTTCATAACGCGTATTGAAAATCGATGCAATATATTTCTGTAAAATCGAAGATTTTGACTATAGATTTTTTATTTTCCATATATTTAGAGTAGCGCTTGTAAATTAATAAAACATGCAAACATACCTAACGCTTCTAAATTGATAAAACAAGAAAATTGAACGGGTAATTCATTTTCTAGTAAATAATAAAAAATCGTGCCCCAGGTGTAAATCCCGTCAATGGGAGATAACAATTTATGAACGTGATTTCTTGAATAAGCCAAACTGTCATTTTCAAAGAACAAATTTTCACTTAAACCAGACGTAAAAAAGTATTATTCATTCATTTTGTGTGATTCTTCAGTTATCGTTTAGTCAATGATTTGTTGTCAAGTCAATAACATTATCAATAGCATTAACTGCCAAATATAATGTTTTTAGTGACGTCTCTCATGACAGAAAAGAAATATCATTGATTACATTTTAGAAACCATTTCATGAACCAAAAAAGATATAACAAGAATCATTGATTCTAAATAGTAGCACCTTGGATTAAATGCATATATTGGATTTGTTTAATAATTGTTCGAGCACGTATAATAAACAAACCGGTCCAATGCTTACAACAGCAAATTTGCAAAGAACTGTCAATCGATTGGTTCACTAATTTACCTAGGTACCAATACATACTCATTATATGCAACACATATGCAACAATCTTGCAGTTACACCTGGGGCACAATTTTTTATTATTTACTGGAAAATGAATTACCCGTTCAATTTTCTTGTTTTATCAATTTAGAAGCGTTATGTGTGTTTGCATGTTTTATTAATTTACAAGCGCTATTCTAAATATATGGAAAATAAAAAATCTATAGTCGAAATCTTCGATTTTACAGAAATATATTAAGATTTGAAAACTGAGATCATACGAGACATAACTTTACACAAAGCGTGTGTTTTACATTAGTTTTAAAAATTTTTTTAAAGCATCAATTATATATAACGTTACATTTTGTAGTCTTTTTTAGAGGTCTTTTCCGTACTTTTAATAATCGATGGTAGAAGACTTTCTTATCAACAAACGCGTTAGTCACTTTGAACGTGACAATGACAACGCGAGCTAATCAAGTGTCCCTCGATGCCCCTCGATGCCCACTGCTCTGACTTTGCTTGAGGTGGACAAATGTTTTTTCTTGTGCTTGTAAAATGTTTATTTTTTCTCTTTAGTTGGTGAAAATAATCTTTATTTTAACATTTCTAGTCCTAAACTCGAAGCTGTATACTTGTCATTTACTCTATATCTTTTATTATTTTATTATTTTGAAAACGCAATTGTTTATAAGTATAATAAATTTGTTTTCTTTTTCAGCAGCAAACATTGCATTTTGTAAAGTTGAGTCCAATGCGGAAGTTTAAAGTTTCACAATAGAGCTAGCTCATCGTATAAAACAATGTTGAAATTGTCATTGATTGATTATTGATATTGATTTTCAATTCGAATTTAATGCCAACGGTGTTTCTGACAAACAAAAGTTTTAACTTTTCTATAAGTTATTAGAAGTAGTAGATGTCATTAATTATTAATTTGTTATTGAAAACAACCTTTCCTAATGATTTTTAATGATAATTTTCCACCAATATTAAATTAAGTTTTTAATTTTCCTTTTTTGGGGGGCACATTTATTATTGATAGCTTGTGAACTCGAAAAAAAACTTTAAACCTTAGATATTTTTTTGCTAATTAATTAATTTCAAATTCATTCGAACTGCTACTCATCGAGACAAAATTCTTCAAAAAAAATATTATGGCAATTCCACTCAGCGATCGTTTCACTTCAAATATGGTGAAAATATTTGAATTTGTGATTGTAATCGTATTTGCCTTGTTCATTAGAATTTATAAATTGTCCAAAGTGTTTGTTGTCCATCTGCGTGAATTCTACTTTGACCTTGATCCAATTAAAAACTGCAATACCTTAGAGGAAATAGCCGACTTGAAGAATGCTCGTCCGTTTTATCACTTATCCACTACATTTCCTTGGTTGAAAGTAAATTTACATTTTCTACCACCTATTATGGTGATGCTCTACTTCGAATTGGACTCTTTCTACATTGTATTCATTCGCCATGGTGGACAGTACTCGTCAACTGGCATGCCTGAACTTCTCACCCACCGATTGTTTTTGGACATATTCTGGAACATTAGTGACTTCTTTTTATGCGCTGGTCAAGTTCAACTAATGCTTCTCTTTCTATATCTATCTCAAGTGCCCAATGTCAATGCTGATTATTTCATGTTTGCTGTCTGGAACGAGTCCATTCAGAAGCGTACAATCTACTACAGGGGAAAGTGTAAGAGATTTTATATTCTGTTTTATTTTTGTTTTAATATATTTTAAAATCAGTTTGGAAGCAGGATAAATCAGACGAGATTATGAAGAAGCGTACAGAATTGAGGCGAATCTACTCTATAGTTATGGTGTTGGCAATTATGATTTCTTATCTCACGTTTGTTGGTTCGCATCACTTCAATGGGGACAACTATACAGTGAGAAATCAATGGCTCTACTTCTATTTCAGCTTCTATGTATTTTACGGTGCTTATGGTAAGTGTGATTGTTGTTGGAATGTTTACAAATTATATATGACAAAAAATTCTCAATTGCAGGGCTTATCTATGTGTCATTTTACTTTCATCTGGTCACCAGTTATATTCAATTTAAACAGCAGACTTTATTAAACAACATTAATTCGGTAATTGCAGAAATGCTGTATGGAAAGCAAATTTTCACCAAAAGAAAGGAAAAAATTTTTTTACTTATGGAGAAAAATTCTATGCCTACAACCAGGAAGTTTTGTCACTTTTTAGAGAACTACACGCATACAATCAGTTTTGGAGTTTCATCCTGACTGATTATGTTTTCGGATATGTGGTCATGATTTGCTTCACTTGGCATGCGTTCCTATTTAGTCCAGCATTTAGCTCAGTTCTAGTGAAATCGTTCAATCTGTTCTTCTCGATTCAATTCTTTGTGACCATCATGTTCATCACGAATGAGTGTTCGCGCATTGTGGGCAAGAATGTGCTCATTTATAAGGCAAATCGAAAGTTTGTCTATGTCTTCTCAAGCATTTGTTGCCCAACCTGTTCACAGCTGCTCACGGTATGTGTGACCTAATTGGTAACGCTTACCAATGATAAATAAATAAATAGAACAGTAACATTTTCTTTACAAAAATTAGCTCAGCAAAATGGTTGCCAACTATAAGGGCGCTCGAGTTGGATTTCGATACCTCAACAATGGCATTATAGATTCGCGAATGTTTGAAATTGTAATATTTTTTAGCTTTCGGTATTTTTATTTTTACAATTTATAGAATTTTCTTTTCAATTCAGCTTCTAATCTCGATTTCGGTACTCTTTATGAAAATATTCAAAAAGAATATTATGGGCGAAGACTATGTTGGTTAATGTGTCAACTATGATCAAATTATTCAAAACATCCTGACTTGAGTTTAACTGTACCTGAAATTTTGGTGTCATTTGATTGAGTAGTTTGAGTAAGCAGGATAATTGGAACAACAAACACAAAAATACCACGGTATAAGTACCCGCCACAGCACAAACTAAAATGGCAACAATGTCTGAGAGAAAAGTTTGTCTATATGTAATTACTTCTAAAATGCGTTCGTTCAATTCGCTTCCAAAAACGTATTTGAAAGTTTTTCGTAAAACACTTAAAATTTTGAGAAAGGAAAGTTTAAAGCCATAAGGCTTGAGGTCACTCTTAATATAATGCAAACAACAAAACAAAGACCTGTCACGAGGGGAATTGAGTTTTCTTGTAAAAAACCCCCTTTGCACAGAGATTTGAACAATAAAAGTGTCAATTCAAATAACATACAAAATCAGGATTTAAAAATACTTTTATTGCAATTCAAATTTTGAAAAGATAATTCCGGAAACAAACCAACTTTATTTGCTAAATTGGAAAGGTGGGAAAGAGGTTGACCACTGGTCATTGACCAGGTATTACATATTATTGAAATCTGCATCGCTTCATTAAAGTGACTCACCTTAGATGAGGAATTAGAAGGGATCGTTGAAGATGAACTCGTTTCTATTTCTGCTTATTTTTTTCCTTAGTTATTAGTGAATTTTCACTTTTCACAGTTATCCACCAATTGGTTCTCAGGAAAGGTTCCACAATTGGGTTGTTAGATCTTACTCCCCAATTTGTGGTCCAACAACCGGAGCATCCAATTGAGGGATGATATCTTAAGTCTCAATGTGAAATTTCTCCTGCAGGGATGCATGCCCACCAAGAGTCTTAGAACCAAAAATGATCCAACATCCTAACGATTCTTACAACACAGAATCCCCAAATCAAAATTTCAAGGTACAATTACCACAACAACCAATTTGGGAAGTGTTTCCCGGAACAGCAATTAATGGATAAGATTAAACTACCCAATTGATGGATAAAATCTAATTACCCAATTGGAGAATCTCCCGGAAAAAGCAATTGAAGGATAAGATCTAATTACCCAATTGGGGAATCTCCCCCGGAACCCCAATTGGTGGATAAGATCCAATGACCCATTTGAAATATAGAACCCAACAAATCATTTGGGACAATTTCCGCACAACCAATTGGGGGAATCCTGTAGAAACCAAATGTGTTTCATTTTGGAAGAAAGTTTCTAAAATAACTTTAAATTTATACGGAAATTTCGGTTTCGTTTCGGCTTCACTTGACCCGAAATTTCCGAAAACGCAATTTTCGGTTGCAAGCACTAGTTGTAGGACTTTTGAAATGGCCTTTTAGCGAAAGGACGCATTTTCTGAATACGCGAACTTCTACTGCGCGTATCACAAACAGTGCAAATGTTTATTACCCTTGTGACGTCAGTACAGTGAACAGTTGGACCCGGGCCAGCTTGCACGGACAACTTTGCCACCCTAGTTGGGATACCAAACTGAAGACATTCGGTTGAAATGATATTTAGTTCAAGCCGTCGATCGGCAAGATGTTTAGTAAACATTGTTTACATTCATATTCACAACAAACGTGGGTACTGTCTGCAGTGCTGTGTGTGGATGATCATGAGTGTGCTGCTTGTTGAGCATGTGTGAGCTGTGCTGTGCTGTGCTAGTAATTGCATACCGGTTTCGGTAATTTACCGGAAAAATTGTCCATCGGTATACCGGTAAAATACCGAAAAGTTTGCAATATTTCTTTCAAAAACGTATGTTTAGTATCTAAACTTTGTCTTTAGAAACTACTCAGAGTTTATCCAAAAATTTGTTTGTTTTCCTTAACAACACGTTTATTATCTTCGCATATACTGCCTTCATTAAATGGAACACACATGATTTGTCTCGTACAGTGACACATGCAACATATTTAGTGTATGCTCACTCCTTATCACAAACACCATTGGATACGATGTTTGTTTGATACGAGCACAATAACTGAAAGATAATTTTAGCTTGCGAACACTGCTCATTTAGCTTCAATGCGAGGTTGTATTTTATGTCTGCCATTTTAGACACTTTTAATGAATTACTATTTAGCATCAAAACAAAATTAATGCAGCTAATATTGAGCTGAAATTGGTACATTATGGATAACCCAGTGAAACGATGCAAAGTTTGCGGTGATGAAGGTGCTAGAGGTATGGACTAAATTTCAAAATACAATTGTACTATTAATAAACAATCTAATTTTTAGGTTTCCCTTACTGTGCACAAGGTCTTTCGTGTAATTCCTGTAAAGTTTTCTTCCACCGCCATGCACACAAACATCAGGTTCGATCAAATGTATTTTCAATACACTCACTAACGTTTCCTTTCATATTCATATTTCAAGAATGTAAAATGCAAAAAAGACGCTAAATGTTCGATTAGCGTTTCGAATCGAAAGTGGTGCATGAAATGTCGCCTGGACAAATGTGTGTCCATTGGAATGACCAAAGAAGTCAAACAAGTGGAACTGTACAACAATAGAAAATGTATTATTCCAAAAGTGATTCACTTTGAGATGAGTGCACTTAAAAACATTTTACTGGCAATCAGCAGTGAGATGCAAATTGAAGAAATGCAAATAGAAGAGATTGAGATTGCTAAAAAGTTTTTAAACAAAAAGAACATGAAATTTTCGTTTAATCTAAATTGCTATGAAATGAACAAAATTGCCGAGGTGCGAGAAGCAGTGGACGTCTTTGTGGAAGAAACACTCATCAAGGACGTTCGAGTGGCAGATGATTTATTAGATGCACTTGGCTCACCAGAGTTTCTCATAGAAACGATTGTTAAATTCTGTAAAAGCTTGAAGACATTCAATCGATTGAGTGAACAAGATCAATTTGCTTTATTTAAACCTTTTTGTTTTAAAATTTTGTCGCTACGTTGTGCCTTTTCGTTTGACCTAGAGAAAGATGGATTCGTCGCTTCTGTGGTGAGGCTATTTTGTTTATTTGTTATCAGATGATCCTAGTTTTTTTGTAGGACAAATTTGGAAATAGCGGCATTTTTATAAAATATGAATTATGTGAACTAAACGAAGATTTTGATTTTTGTAAAAGGTTCACAATTGGCTTAAACAAAGAAATGGACAACGATCGAACAATTAGAGATTTGGTAAATGAAACAAACTATTATTATTAATTTGTTTAAATTTGCTTTTGCCAATTTGAATTAGCTCTCAGTGCAGCAACTGTTCAGCCCACAAAACAAAGTTTCATGTCCCGAATTCATTCGCTACAACTACATTTTCTATTCACGATTGTTGTGCCGCTATCTTGAGCACAAGTACAAGTGTCCACGGCTGGCAAAGAATAAATTTGAATTGCTCATGAATTTGTTGAGCAATGTCGAACTCGTCAAGCAGTTCGAAGGCAAAGTGTTTCGTGAAAATGCAAAAGAGAAACTTCCTCATGCTAGTGTGGAAATGTATGAACTTGTTTGATTGTTGGTTAAAGTGTTACATTCAAAAAAATAAATTTAATTTTCTTTTCAGTCATTAAGCACATTTATAAGAATGCACATTAAGATTATTTATAAAGCATTACCGTATTACAGTGTAGAATCCGTACAGTAAATAAATCGCCGTTATTCTTCAATTTAACCATCGATGACGTCGCAGTAAAATGGCACTAAACTGACAAATTAAATCTATTAGCAATTTCTTATACTTTCCGCCTATTTTTATCCATTCAGCATTATCTCATTGCAATATCGTTAAGATCAACATAATATGCACAGAAAGAAAGTTTCCAGACGCTTATTTTCACTTATCAGTGCGTGTAAAACAAAATTAGTTTGCCAACATATATAAACCTCTTCAAAGTCGCCATAGCGAATAGATTGAAATACACACTCACTTTGGGAACCAGCAAATTGACATAGAAAAATTTGAAAATATTTTTTTACGCAATTGATGCCACTGGCCATTCGTGCATTGGTCTGGGTCAGGCTTCGCACTCGCAAAACGTGGATATTGAATAATTTTTCTGCTCAACTCTGCTGAGCAAAAACAGCATGGTTTGAGTAATATTTATGACGACCATTTTTCACCTCGACTGTGAGTTTGACTGACTGACTTTGAGTCACTCCAAGTGACGCATCATTGACGGCTAGATTCACACTGACTGGTGACTGACTGACTGACTGACTGACCATTGTGAGTGACCATAGACTTTGACTGCTTAAACGGAGATGGGAGCCACATATCTTGACACTATCAACACTCTACCCGCAAACTGTAACACGATTAAACTTTACTTGCTTATCATATGCCTCTCAATATTTTTATTTGGCAAATAATCAACTCATATAGAAGAGGTACTAAGCATTTATTATCAGTTGGTAACTATTAGAAGATAATTTGGTGTTAGGTGGCACGATAAGCATAGCAAGTGGAAATGTGTTACAGTTTGATCGAAATCAAATTGAATTGGCGGGCAAAATATTAATTGTGAAACCATAGAAAACTTTGTGCCAATAAATATGTTTCAATTAAGTTTTATCTTATAATTGTCCAAAATCTAAACTGTATGATAGTAGTGTTTAAATATAACTTGATTTCGTAATATATTGTGCCATTAAAAATCAACATCATATCACAAGGTAATTGTTAAGTTATAAACCCACACGTGGGATATAAAATATCATGGGAAAAACTAAATAGTTAATAATTCAATTAATTAATGAATATTTAGGAGGATACTTTAATTTGTGATCCTACGTAGAGAATTGTATAGACTTATGAGTTAGTTTTGGTTAGCCAGTAAGAAAGCCCCTTGCCAAAGAGAGTGTACGAAATCCGATTTTTGCTGATTACATGAAGCATGTCCTTTAGGTGCATATTTGATTGACAAATACATTTCAAACACTGCTTTAAATGATCGTGGATGTAGTAATATTTGTATCCACTTGTCGATGATTGTCCTTGTTTTGCAAAATCAAAATTGTTAAACAATGTAAAAATAGTTATTTCATCTAATTGTTTTTGTATTTGCACTTTCGATTGGTTTAGGTAGGTTAATTTTATTCTTGTTTGAATTTGTCAATTAATTTGCTTCCATCAGCCAAAGAATGCAATCATCGAGACTTTGGTCATGGCGGTACTGTTTGTGTTTGCAGTGAAAAACTCCGCTGTGATGACCTCAAATTGATTGTGACCACGAAAAAAGGTGTGATTACATTGTATGCGACCAGTAAAGCCGTTGACCGATTTCGTCATCATGAATATCAATTCTCAAAAGAAGAAGACACTAAACACAAATTTAATTTTACTAAGGAAGTTAACCATGGAAAGAGATACAGTAAAGTCTCGTTAATTGGTGCCTGGCTTAATTCGAAAGTCTCTGTAATTGTTAATTCGGTAAATTTTGAAAATTTGGTATAATTCGCTAACTATCACTGTACAAATGTGCTTTTATAATTGGAAAATTACTCGTTAATTTGTAATTTGAAAGCAAAATTGATGCTAATTCGAACAATTTTCATCGTTTTTTTGGGGGGGAAACCTGGTCCAAATTTCGAATTGACCATCCAAGAGCATTGGATCGCATCGGTCTCACTTGGGGCGTTAATGGACGCTCATTGGTGGTCTTTATCGCCAAGTGGCTATTGTTTGAAGCTTTGTATGGGAAAATAATCATATTCATTTTATTTGTACAACCATTGACATATCAACCAATAGATTCAATGGCCAATGCCAAGTGCAGCGGTGTAGTCATGACCGTAAAACCAAAATTGGCTTTAGTGCACCGCCACACATTTCTTTATCATAGAATCTAGATTTAATTGCCAAAAAATTTGTCTGTAATTTGTCCAACAAAATGTAGAATGCATCAAAATTACATTCTCTAGTAGACTATTGTGAGAAAAGAATAACAAATAGATAACATGAAGTTTGTGGCCCACAAATTGTGGGTTTCTGGCTTCACACCAAAACCTGTTTGTACATTTGTGACTCTCACATTGACTCGAGTCTCTTAATTGCGCTTGCTGTACAACTCTGATGCACTACTTATCATGTTTGGCAAATTAGATTTGTATGATATTTAACATCATAGAGGCTAAGCACAACCAGTTGAAAGTAGTGGAAACAAAATTTCTAATTCAACATACATCAATGATAAGGCAATCAACGTCTTAAGACTAAACTTGCCAAATGTTTGCAATTGTCAATTTGTTTCCAATTTGTATATAATAAAAGTGTCCGATTGAAAAATTTTTAATATTAAGTACGTTTCAATTGTGATCACAGTGATTTCACAATGGATCTGTTAACACTGAGTTTGATTCTTATTTCTCTCATCACACTAATCTACTATTGGTTCATTCGAGATGATCAAATCAGCGAACGAGAATTTTCTGAACGTAACTTGAAGTACGTTAAGATTGGAAACCTTTTAAAAAGCAACCTTGACTAAGAAGCCAATCGAAAAAATGAAAGATGAAGTCATTAAGCGAGAAGGTCCAGTGTTTGGGTTCAACATGTGGAAGAAGCGCACGATCATGGTTGCTGATGCGGATATTGTTCAGACTGTGCTCAGTAAGGAGTTTACTAATTTTCCAAATCGAAGGGTAAGTTTTGTTTTACATCTGATTTTCTAAAATAAAACTGTTTTTGAATAGAAATATCCTGGCTTAAACAAGTTATTCCAGGAAAACGTCGGCTTTGTTCAAGGTGAACAGTGGAAACGACTTCGAGCAATCACAACACCTGCTTTTTCGGTTGGAAAGTTGAAACTGATGAAGCCTTGCATTGATGAAACAATTCAGACAATGCTGAACTATTTGGATTCCACAATTAAGGAAAAGTTAGTTTCTATTTAAGTTTAAAACATTAACAATTCAATTTCAGCCCAATCCAAAATGTAAAAAACATATTTGACGCCTTTGCCATTGACACTTTGGCTCAGGTTGCATATGGTGTTAAGGTTGACTCGATGAACAATCCAAACAATGCTATCTTTCAGAACGGACGACAGTTCCAAACTGATGTCGACCTGAAAGATTTGGCAAAGTTTTTGTTCATTTATTTGTTTCCTAAACTGGCCTACAAACTTGACGTGAAACTTAAAACTGATGCAATGGGTTTCTTCACTGAATTATCTCTAAACATTCTGAGTCAAAAGAGACAGGAATTTGCAAAGGCCAATTGTTTTTCCAAAGCAACAAGTTTTATTGAGTTCATGTTGGAGGCTGAAGAGGAGAATAAGAAGTTGAATGAGATGAGTGAGTTCGATGATAATGGAAAAGAGGTGAAGAAGCCAACTAAATGTAAGTCTAAAAAGATTTAAGATGATCTTGATTATCTATTTTATGTTTGCGTAAAATGATTTCCAGATATGACCAAGGACGAACTCATCTCTCAATGTGTTGTCTTTTTTATTGCTGGTTTCGATACTACAGCCACAGCTTTGACCCTATCTGCATACAACCTTGCATGCAATCCTGCAATTCAAGAAAAACTTTATCAAGAAAGCACTTCAGTATTTGAAAAACTGAAACAAGAAAGCCCTAAAGTGTCAGACCCATTCAAACTCGTCACTTACGATAGCCTGCCAATGTTTGAATATCTGAGTGCGGTTTTCAACGAGTCGCTACGAATAAATTCGCCAGTAATTTTTATTGAACGCAAAGTTGAGAAAGACACGGAACTTTCGAATCAGGATGGATCGATTCGTTTCAATGTCAAGCAGAACGATGTTATTCACATTCCTGTGTATTCGATTCACAAAGATCCAAAATACTTTCCTGAACCGGATAATTTCAAACCAGAGAGATTCATTGGAGAACCGCAATTTCACAAGTACGCCTACTTGCCTTTTGGTTCGGGACCGAGAAATTGTTTAGCGAAGGGCATGGCACTGATGAAGGCCAAATTGGCACTGCTCCATCTGATTCGTGAATTTAAATTTGAAGTTTGTATGCAGACTAAGGTATAAGGTTCTATAACTTTAAAATAAATTCTATTAATTATTTAAATTGAAAAATAGATTCCATTAGAATTTATTAATATATTGGACTTGATTACTCCACGTGATGCAACATTGAAAATTGTTAAACGTCATTTGTAATTTGTAAATAAATTTTTAATTGTTAATATTATTGCCTATTATCTACTGAGGCTGCAGAGTAATTTTGCTTTAAACAAAACCTTAATTCTAAAAAAATAAATTCTGTTATCTGTCACTATATTTAGATCGTTACTTTTAATCAGCTAGAGAAAAGCAATTACAAAAGTTTTGATGGCCATTAAGTTATTCTAAAAATATTTTCATTAAGTCTTATCAATTAAAAAAACATAAAACCCAATACATGCGTAAAACTCAAACATTCTATTACTACATTCTAATACACTGGCAATGACAATACAAATATCATTTTATATTCCTGTTATATTTCAAATCATAAAATAATTTGTGTTGTTCATAAAAACAATTCTCCCGGAAAACTAGATAACTAGTATTTGAATCAGCAGCTGGCATTTTAAAAACATTATAGCTATCATCAATAAAAATAGGTAACGCCATTGGCATGAAAGTCGGAACGAGAGTGTGTGAAACGTCGCAAATCATTTAGTAACATTTAATGCATATTGGTTAGAAGGTCCATTCTCGGTTAATTAATGAGACACTAACTTTTTATTAACATTTAAAAGTTCACATATCTTCAAGACGGGGTTTCAAGGCCAGAAAATAAATACAATGATTTGGAAATATTCATTTTGTCATGAGTTTATATTTATGTTGAGTACATCATTGTTAGGTACATTGGTGAATCATGGGTTTCTAGTTCGATAAGTTAGATGAATGGGAGAGATGCTAGATTGAGCTCGTCACTTGTCGGCATCTGGTTGTCAAAGTGCCGATCAATCCGTGGATCCGTGCCACAGGATTGCAGAACAAAATGGAGCAACAGACGCGATCGTGTAAACTTGAAGATGTTTCGACAAAGTACAAACCGGACTCATCGACCAACTCGAATCACGACGGACAGAAATGGACAGACTCGGGTCTCTTGAAAATGGTCTTTCGTTTTGTTACACATCTGCCACAAGTTGTGAGCAAACGTCTTTTGGATTCGAGGGTAATTCTTAAATTGGAAACTGTACAGCGAAATGCAAAACAACTACGAATTCGTACAAGTCCCGCAAAACTAACGTTTTGCTCCTGTTTAGTCGTTCCTGTTAGTGCGCTCATCGAATCCTCTGTCAAAAATAAGCCGCTCACGCAAAGAGTACGTACGACGTCGTACGTAACTTTGACTGTTCAAAAAATGATCATGTCCCCACTGCCCCCAATTTTTACTGCCCCAGCCATCGACCAAACACTCTAAAAACGAACAGAGTGTGAATTTGTGCATTTCAAGATCAGCTGTTGACATCCAAATCAAGCAGTTTACTCAAAATAACTCTGTATAACTAACATCACTCTTACCAGAAAATGAGTTTTCATGTAAATTAATGACTCCCAACCCACAATTTGGATGTCATAATACCCAAATATCCCAAATCAAATCCTAAAAATTGGCCCCACGATTAAAGGGAAATTATTTTGGTCTCACTGAACTTTACATATTGGTGGTCTAGTGGACAAGGCGTTGGCCTTTGAAGCGTGAGGTCCAGGTTCGACTCCCGGTTATGAAAGTTTTTTAAGCTTTATTTTTAATTTATTTTAAGATAAAAATGATCAAAACTATTTAAAATTAAGTTAAACACATCAAATTGTTCAAATTAGTTGTTATTTCGTGACTTTTATACTTAATGTGTCGTACATTTGACATACTTATAGATTGGGGCATAAATGTGATAATAATAATTATTTGTATTGGAAAACATCTTAAAATGGCCTAGACATCGCTTAAATAATCATTTCAACTCAAAAATTGCAAAAATAATTCAAAAAATAATGTCCATAACCGGGAGTCGAACCTGGACCTCACGCTTCAAAGGCCAACGCCTTGTCCACTAGACCACCAATATGCAAAGTTCAGTGAGACCAAAATAATTTCCCTTTAATCGTGGGGCCGATTTTTAGGGTTTGATTTGGCATATTTGGATATTATGACATCCAAATTGTGGGCTGGGAGTCATTACTGACTAAGTACCACATTGAACACGATGCACGGTGTCACTGTGGTGCAGCTGAACAAACACCAATTCATCTCATCAAGGACTGTCCCGCGTTCGCTAGACAAAGGCAAGTCTTTGAGAGCCGAATCAACGAGATCGCCAAGTCGAATCAAACCTCGTTGAATCTCTACTGCACTGACAAGTGCTACAATGAATTTCATAAATTTGTAACTAACATATTCAATCAATTACCTCTACCAAGAGGTTAACTTATTATTATCATTATTATTCATTTTTATTCTTATTTATCATAATACTCATATCATTCATTATCTCATTTCATAGAACATTGATACACTCATAATTTCAATGTAAATACTCAATCTTGTATCTATCTATACCTTTATTGTATTCTTTAATGTTAAAGGTTAATAAAATATAATTAAAAAACCAAAAAAACAAATAAAGTTTAATTTTGTTAAAGTTAGTGTCCAAAAGGCAGGCAGTTATCATTCCTCGAATACAACTGATTGGATTGATTGGATGAGCGAGTGGACCAAAGTGGAATTAGCATTGATAGTGAAAGTTGAAGTGAAAGCAGATTAGTTGTCGTGACAAAAAATAGCCTTTGGCTGTGCAACCGTTTTCTGTACCTTTGAGCAGTAGAATGAAAATCTTGAGTCAAGGCAGAGTCTTCGCTAATGCACAGACAAATATGCGACACTAGATTTAGCACATTTCAGTATAGTAACGTCATACGTTAATTTGATACCGTTTAAATTCATACCGTCTATGCATGAAGACCATACGTAGTGAAACGGTGACTTGCCCAAAGTTGATCTAACAAACCTGAGCAATCGTTTGGTTTGTACGATCGAAAGCTTTTTCTGTAGTATTCTAAGTCATTTTTTACTTGGTGATTGTAGCCATAACCGCTGTATTTTGCATGTTTGTCAAGCAAATATATCAAGATACCCACATGCGTTCAAATTTGTGCGTGATAACCAGCAATTCATATTGAACCTAGCTTCACTTGCTTTAAAGCGTGTCTTCATATTTAACCTTGATTTTTGGCAAGATGAAGCTGTTAAAAAAAACATTGATCAAAAATTAATTTTTTATAAAAATTTGTCTTTGCACCTAAAAGCTCAAATTTCTTGATTTAAATTTTATAAGGTTTTCCTTTATGGAAGAAATTGTCTTGTTTTGACAGTAAAAACTTTTATTACCTTTAGGAAGAATTGTTAATTTAGATATGATAATTCAACTTTATGCTTGCATTTCGTGATACTCTGCAATTTTGATTAATTTTGAATGTATCTGAGAGTTCTGATTTGAGCACATTCAAAGTGCGTCATACATTGATTTGAAAAATCTAGATGGTGTTATCAGAAAACAAAAATCATATTGTGTGTCAAGTGAACTGCAATTGAATAATAAAAATTTACAAAAATATTTTTAAAATGTTGGAGAAGCTTTCAAAATTGAATATGCTAACAAAATTCAGACACACGTTTGTGTCCTTTTTGTAAATATCTCACATCTATACATATCATATGACAATATTGGTAAATCTCGATATTTCCACTATTTTTTGGAATTCCTTGGTCGATTCTGTGTCCCTAGGGCTCCAATGCTCCAAACCGTTTTTACCATTGAATTCCTCGTATTTGAATTAGTAAATAACGACAAATTCATGCAGATTTCTCTCGTAGAAACCGAGATCTAGAAAATCAGTGAAAATTTGATGTTTTCTCCCATCATTTATATGGGAAAACTTTTGGGTTCCAGGAGCATCAGTGAAAGTTTACCCGATTTGGACCAAACTTTCAAAATGTCTTATTTACATGTAAAGACAACTTTTCCCACCACAGCACCCATGCAAATCAATCAAATCGTCTTTTCGGGGCACTCTAGTGTTTCGCTTCGAGGGGAAATGGCGAGTGGATCGTCAATTCTCGTTAACATCTTACCTTAACTAGTCTTAAGTGACGCCGTTGGCGTGAAGTCGTAGCGGGAGTATCGCGAGCACTCGTCCTCGTCAGTTCAGTCATGGATGAGTCGTCACAGTGCGACAGACACCCAACACGTCGTGCACAGGGATCCTCAAATAAATATGTGTAAGTCTTCATAAAGTTTTTCGTTTGTATTTTTACCGTTGAAACCGGATCAGAAATCAGTTTTGGTCTGGTACTGCGAAATCACGAGTTATCTGATGAAAACCACGATAATGCCACCCATAGATTATGCGAATTATGAACATTGATATCAAGTTGTACAGGGAAGACAAGTTTCTAGGATCAAATCTAACCTATCCAAATTCTTCAAATAAGCTCGCGATTTCATAGAACTACGTCTACCATAGATTTAGATTTTACAATAAAAAATAAATCAGAAAAACTATATGAGAGCTTACAAATTATTTATTGCTGGAT
Source organism: Rhizoglyphus robini (assembly GCA_023373905.1). Classification (NCBI taxonomy): domain Eukaryota; kingdom Metazoa; phylum Arthropoda; class Arachnida; order Sarcoptiformes; family Acaridae; genus Rhizoglyphus; species Rhizoglyphus robini. The sequence goes on along the minus strand of JAKIJQ010000048.1, from coordinate 501,510 downwards.
TCCTGTACACAACGGGCAAATTGACTCATTTCTCAATAGAGATGTTTGTAAAATATCACTAATTATTTTTTATCTCTGGTGACCTTTGACCTTATGTGCCCAAAATCTAATCAGTTCGTCTACACCCACACCAGAATTTTTGGTAAAATTTCCAGGGCGATCCATTGAACCGTATAGACGCTAGGCTGCTGACAAGCCTTTTCCATTTGAGTCAACGCAGAGTCGTCACTACACTTACTCGCTCGCTTCGCTCGCTCGACGTTCCGCTCCGACAACTAGCCTCGCCTTGGCAGATTTGAGGCAGCAGAAGCCACCGGATACGAATCGTCCAGCTTTAGCTGGCGCAGTTTTTTTGCGTTTGCCTGACGACTTGTAGCCGCTATAATATAGCGATTATTAAACACGTTTAATGAAATTTATATAAACAAAGCTACATTTGTTTGTTTTCAATTCATCAAACTATCATATGCGTTGTTAAGGTTAGTCCCAGTTTCTTAAAGTGATTTCCAAAACATGAAGGCAAATGGAGATTGGTAGTTGTCATTCCAAATGTTTAAAATTTAAAATCGATAATTTAGATTAAAATGAACGTGTGTGTTTCTACTGAATAAATATACTGCCAAGCAGTTGGCAAGTTGACTTGTTCTTATTATCTTCACATTTGAAAACATTCGAGCAGTTCGATAAAAACTGGTACTTTTAAGATCAGAACAAATAAGACGCAGTTGTTGTTGGGCAATTTGAAATAAAAGTTTCCATTCTTAATGATAGGCAAGTCACAAGGCCTCGTGCAGATGTAGCAATTTTTTGCCAATGCAAAATATATTGCCAAATATATTAGATATACTTGACAGGGAGTTCCCTCAAGTTCTCGGAAAGACTTCCTTTCGAAATGAATCGATCGAAAATGGTTCATGTGGGATAAGAATAACAATCACCCGGTTTGTGTTGAGCCTACCGGTTGAGGCAGGTTACTAATGACAAACACAACCCACTCATGTTGAAATATATTCATTTGTTACTTTTTATTGCCTTGTTTTGTTCGGAAAGCAATTCTTAAAAGAGTGTACGAGTATAATAGTATATAATTTCATTTGAACAGTGAACTCAATTCCGTTCCAGACAATTTTACTCGAATTTTTTAACTCTATGCCGCCTGCTGGGACATTTATGTCCCAGATGTTTGAAGGTATAGAACTTTTGCATTTTAGACATTTGTTTCTATATTAACTACCTAAATTGTTCATAATATCATGATTAACAATAATCCCAAAGAAAATACCATAATTTTGTGAACAGCAGTAATTTGCATGAAAGTCATGTTTTTTGAAAATAAATAATTTGACAAAAAACATACTTTGAAACAACTCTTTTAATGGCCACAGATGACTTTTGACATAGTGTTGATTCTTTGTACAGATAGTCCACGTTTCAATGAACAAAATTCACCCAAACAAGTATGTATTATAATATATGTTCACAAACAAATGAGATTGGACGAGATAACAATCTAGGACAAAAAATGCTCCAGCAGGCGTCTAGCCCACCCGAGATGTGCTAAGTAAAACATAAACAAAAGCAGAGCGCATGCGCACACCTCTTCTGCGTGTGTGCCTTCACTAAACTTAGAGCCCCTTGACGCCTGCTGGGACATTATGGGGCCAAATGAAAAATCTCGATTATCTCGACTCCCATACACTTTTTGACCAAAACATTGAAATTATATTTTTTATTTGGGCTAATAATCGAGTGAAAAAAAATACCAACAAAATTAACGTCTTCGGCGTTAAAGGGTTAAATGTTTAAACTGTTATTTGTAAATAACTTGAAATGATGTCGAGTAAACAGACAACAGGAGACATTTGTGACTTAATTGTCTACTAGTTTTAGTACTTTTACATAATGATAGGTACAACCGAATTTTGTTGATATCTTCCTCGGTTCTTGGACAAATATTCTGGTTATTTTATATAATATAGCCTAGGTATCCCTTGTTGTTTTCCAATAGATATCGGCTTATCTTATCTTTAATCAATCGAGAAAAAAATTATTTTGTCAAAATACCCAATTTTGCTTGGATACATAATGATAGGTATCAAGGATCAAACTTGCATGGATTTTAAATTATAACTGCCCAAACAAATTTTATTAGTTACTAAATGATAGATTTAAGTAATTTACAATATTTTACCACAGGAAAATGGTGTCTGCCAAATTATTTTAGTGATTTTTAAAGTTTGACTTATTTTTTAGCAAACTTTTCTTTTAAGAAATTTCTGAAAATGAATTTAAATTTTAAATCATTGCTTTGGCCACTTTATTTATTAGTAAAAATAACTTAAGTTGACTTAAGTAATTATTTAAACTACTTCAAAGGATAAAAAATATCAATTTAGAAGATAGTATAATTTGAGAATAAGCAAATCAACGAAAATTGAAAATTTTAAGGTAATTTTGTAAAATTGCTTTCTAAATTCTTCTAGCTATGTTTCATCCGGTTATTTTGCTTAATTAACTTGAAAATGTTTCCTACGAGATATTAAAATTGATTTGGTTCAATAAAAATTCAAAATCTTTACAGTTTTGACCCTTGTACCTATCATTATTATTTTTTTGATTTGATTTTATTAACTTTTAACATTAAAGAATACAATACCGTCAACTCTCTGTAATTTATAACTCGCTAACTTAGAAACCCTCCATAATTTATAACTTGGAAGAGGTTTGATTTAAAATTAGTACAATTTAGTATTTTTAACTGTACAAAATCTCTTTGTAACTTAGAAAATCCTTTATAATTTATTACTTAGAACAATAACAACAACGTATTTGGAGCTTATTTAGAATAAACGTATAATGGGGGACCAAGGTAAGTTTATATACTTGGAAAATTTTGTTAGGTAAAGTGACCCAGAGTGAGATTAAGAAGCGATATTCTCTAAAAAATGCGACCAACCTTTTTCTATCATTTAGTCGTCATAATTGAGATATTTTACTACAATCATTTAATTATGATATTTGAACTTCAAATTATGAAATCGTTAAGTTAATTATTGAAATTAGACCAAATTATTTGCATTTTAATCCGAATTTCACCCTTTTGTAATTAATAACTTAAAAAATATTTTAAGATTTTACTCCCAAAAATTCTAAATTATAGAGAGTTGACTGTAAAGGTATAGATAGATACAAGATTGAGTATTTACATTGAAATTATGAGTGTATCAATGTTCTATGAAATGAGATAATGAATGATATGAGTATTAGGATAAATAAGAATAAAAATGAATAATAATGATAATAATAAGTTAACCTCTTGGTAGAGGTAATTGATTGAATATGTTAGTTACAAATTTATGAAATTCATTGTAGCACTTGTCAGTGCAGTAGAGATTCAACGAGATTTGATTCGACTTGGTGATCTCGTTGATTCGGCTCTCAAAGACTTGCCTTTGTCTAGCGAACGCGGGACAGTCCTTGATGAGATGAATTGGTGTTTGTTCGGCTGCACAGTGACACCGTGCATCGTGTTCAATGTGGTACTTACTAAGTACTACTTAGTCAGGTACTGGTGAAACTTATCGTGACCTGACAGGAACTGAGTCATGACAAAGTCCGGTATGTTTGAGCACTTTTTCCTGTCGAGAATTGTTGGGAAGAATTGGTTCGTTGTTCTTCCGTTGCTTGTTGTCATCCACCGTTGATTCCAATTCGAATACATCCATTCTCTCAATATTCCCCAATAAGACGAGAGTTGTTTCATGTTGTAGGATACTGTAGGCAGACAGGTTGCTTCCTTTGCGAGTTTGTCTGCTTCTTCGTTGCCATCAATACCGGCGTGTGCTTTGACCCATTTCAGACAAACTTGGTCCGGGTGTTGTCGAAGCAGATTCCGGATTTCCACAGCAAATTTGTTTCGACTCGTTCGATTTGCGATGGCCTTCAATGAGGATTCTGAATCGCTGCAGATTATCGCACTTCTCCTGTTCTCGAGGCACCAACAGACCGCTCTCTTGATGGCTAGAAGTTCAGCTTGAAAGACACTACATTCATCACCCAAACGAGTTGGCTCACTATAATAAAGAGTCGCTTCTTGATGCACCACGAAAGCGCATCCTGTCTTTTTTCTGTTTGTCAGAGGATTCTTCTTCTTCGAGCCATCCGTGTAGATTGTAAAATGGTGAGTGTTTCGGCAGTTTGGATGCACAAAATTAGATTTCAGTGCAGGGTAACCATTTTCCAGAAAGTGGGCTGGTCTTTGGTATTCCGATGATAGATTCTGTAGAGATTCAGGCATAGTACCGCGACGGATGAAGTATCGCTTTGACCACATTTCCAGTCTCAAGTCAATTGGTTCAATGTTCGCCAGAACCAACGAAGCTTCAAGTGACACAGTGCAGTAGCCTTTGGTGACCAGTAGTGCTAATGTTCGTTGTGTTGATAACAGTTTAGTTCTGTATACCTGATGTTTGTGGGCTTCAGACCAAGCAGAACACGAATATGAGAGCAATGGTTCGATTGCACCGATGTAGATTATCCGAAGCAACTTTCCCGACAGTCCCCAATTCTTTCCCGTTGTGCGAGCGATTCGATGAACAATCTTTTCCGTTTTGTCGCAGATGTAGTCGATATGTTCCTTTCACGACTGTCTCGTATCGAAGATCACTCCAAGATACTTCAACTTCGGAACTAGATCGATCTCGATCCATTCATTCGGATAGAATGAGTCCGATACTTGTATCGTGTCGTTACACACATTGCCTGTGTTTTGTTTGCTATTATATTGTTACCTATCATTATGTCGCCAAGCAAAATTGGGTATTTAGACAAAATAATTTTTTCTTAGATATATTAAAAATAAGATAAGCCGATATCTATTGGATAATAACAAGGGATACCTAGGCTATATCATAGAAAATAATCAGAATTTAAAACATTGAACTCTATGAGATATAAAATATTCGCTTGTACCTATGATTATGTCGCGGACTGTAGGGAGTTCTACTACTAGGGATTGTGCGCACAAAAGAACAAACGAACAAACACAATAATTTTAATAAATGGGGGATGGGGAGGGATCAACCTTGCTCTATCGTACATTAATAAAACAATTTCAAACAAATAATATTTTTTAAATTTTTTTTGTATAAAATTTAATAAAATAAAACTTTTTATGACTGATTTGCTCTACTGCATTGCTTAGGGTCATTTGAAGTGCAGTTTTGTATGCCATTAAGCATTTTAATTCTCGAAATAATAAAACAATTTATTTCACTGCTTAGTGTAGAACAGCTACTACAATGTTAGACATTTCTTATAAAATAATCGACTTCTGAAGATCTTATTCCTTATGAACTGGATAAAATTAAATTAATAAATAAAATCCGCGCAAATGAATTTTATTTCTGTGACTTTACAAATTTTTTGTCAAAAACGAATGCAATTATTTCCTTTTCTTTGTAATTCTAGTGTGACAATTTTTGAAGTAGCATTCTTAAATATTTAAACTGCAAAATAAGATGAATCTGAACAAACGTTGCCGCGTCTGTGGTGATGAAGCCATATGTAAGTGAATATTAATTTTATTTTAAACATATATTGTAATTTATTTTTTATTTGTAAGTTAAAAAATTTACCAATTAAATTAGAAAGCCTACAAAAAATATATCTTAATGTGACTGGATAAATATCACTTAGTATGCAAATTAATTACTGGTAGCTGTCGTTTTTAGTTCATTTTGACATAAGCCATTGAAACATTTTAAAAAATCGACTTGAGAAACAATTTGAAAAAATTCAAATTCAAATTGAGCTTATTGAAGATAATTAATTTTTATTTTAAATTTTTATTTATTAGGTTTCAATTTTAACGGAATGTCTTGTGAAGCGTGTAAAGTGTTTTTTCGTCGAAATATACACAAAAAATGAGGTAATTCAACCTAAACAAATACCTAACAATTTAAAAACCCATTCTGTTTACCGACCTTTGTGATTGCATAACAAATTAAATGGGTAAACATTAATCCCATAATTACTAATCGCAAGTGACTTATTACTTCTATCCTTTCAAATTATAAGTTACTGAATAAAGATTGACTGTTCCAATTAGTGTCAAATGTTTTTCTCAGAGATACATGAGTGGAATATGATTGAGAATTTATTGTCTGAATCGAGATGCAAAACCTTATTGCACACAAATTGCATACAAATGTATCTCAAAAGGGAATCTAGTGGGCGCCGTTTCCATTTTTGTGCAGTGTTCACTGTACACTGTTCACTGACAGTGTTCAGGTCAATTTTCGGGTGCACCCTCAGTCTTGTCATCTCCAATTGAATGTTGTCCAATTTATTTTTGTCATGGTTAATTTGGGCGACAGTGAAAACTGCAACATTATCTACAAAACTGCACTGATTTGAGTCCAGATGCATAAAAGGAACAGTTGATGATGAATGCAAATATTTGGGCATGTTCCTTCATTCTTGGCACATGCATGTAAAGAGGCCACTTCTTCTAGTCTCGACGTCTTCTTTAACCTTGGGCAGCCTTACTTCCAAAGGTTCGATCTTGCCACAGTCACTTGACAAGTTTCTTCTTTGGAGCATCAAGCATCTGAGCCACAACATTCGCTTTCTCAGCATGTTTCTCGAGATCCTTCTCCGCATCGCTGAGGTTGGTTACCACGAGATGAGGTCCCTGTCCCACTCTGCAGATATGCACAGTCAAGTACTGATGCATGGGCAATCAGCACGAGGGCGCCATGCTTCGTGAGTCAAAGACGAGCGTAGTCATGCCCCTTACACCTATGAATAATAATAATAACACTAGAAATTTGTTCAAAAGAATCAAATTTGTTGTCTTTGTGGTGATGTTGCGCTTGGATTCAATTTAAACGGCTCTTAATGTTAAACGTGTAAAGCTTTCTTTCGCAGAAATGTCCCCAGGAATAATGTGTTCTGCTTAGACAAATTTCTTGGAATCAAATTTTGAAAATTAAAATTTTATTATTAGTTTTAATCATTTTTTATGATGTGTCCAGGATTTTGAATGTAAAAAATGAAAACAACTGTTTGGTGGAAAAGTCAACCAGAACAATTTGTAAACGATGTCGGATGGATAAATGTTTGGCGATTGGCATGAAAAAAGTAATTTATTTGTATTAAAATGATTAATTATTTAATCCGAATTAATGTAAATAATATTTCCAGGAATTTATAACTTTATTTAAAGAAAAGTCAACACTTGAACAAATACCTTCAAACATAAGCGGTGCATTTCAATTTGATAATTATATTTTTTAGAATTTAAACATTAAACATTAAAACATTAAAATTTCAGAATATAATATAGAACTTCAGCCATACGACCTGATGCGAATGTACGAAATCGAGATAGCGATGCACAATTTTCCTAACGAGCACAACCTCCCCATGGTCGGTTATACTGACGATATGATGTATATTGTTAAGTTGACCGAAAATTATGCACGCCGAGCCATAAAGTTTTGCAAAAGCGTGGAATCATTTCGATGCCTCAAATCCAACGATCAAATTCAACTGCTCAAATCGTTTTACCCAGAAATGTGCGTCATACTAACTTCATTCATTTATATTGAAGAAAAGGATGGCATTCGAATACTTGTAAGAAAAATTAATTTATAAATTTACTAATTTTATTTTAAAAACTAGAATGAAACTGGACATGAAACTATTTTTTGGTAAATGGAAATATTCCGAAAATCATTTATCAAAAGAGAATTTTGAGGGGTCAATACGAAAGCTTGCATCTCCCCTCCGAGTTTTGACAGAGAACGATATAACAATTCGAAATTTGGTTTGAATTTAAACATAACTTTAAAGTTTATTACAATTTATTTATTTTTACTTTAAGATGTTTTCCCAATTGTTGTTTAAGCCAAGAGACAATACTGACTGTGTGGAATTTGTCAAGTGAGTTTCAAACTTAAACTTAAATATATAATATTTCCTTGAATATCTAGATACAACTACTGGCTTTTCAGTCATCTGTTGCGCAAATATCTGCGATTCAAATTCAAACATAGCGGGGATCAAAAATTTGACTCACTTATGGCTTTGATGGGACAAGTCACTAAGGGAAGCAAATGGTGCATAAATTTTTATGAAAAAGAGGTTGATCCAAGCGAGTTGCCCGAAATTTTGCGTGATATTTACAATTTGAAAATATGATTACAGCGCATAAAGTGGATGTTGTACAGTGTAACAATGAAACTATAAAAAAAACCTTTTATTACGGATGCTGTTCGGTTCCATGACAAGTCCTCCACTAGACAAGTCCTCCACTAGGACAACTCATCCACCTTTGATCTCGCCGATCTCCGTCGCGACAAACCACTTTCCCTCTTTCCCCTTGTCTCATACCATCTTTGTCACTTTTTGTTTCCTTACCTCGTTTACCACAACCAGCTTTGATGCTTGATCCAGTCTCACATATATTTTGAATACACCAAGTTGAATCAAAGTGCAAATAATTCCAATGCCATCATGCATTCAAAATAACTAATAATCACAGTGTCCATTTCTGAATGTAAAAACAAATTAATTAGTTTCAAATAGCGAAATGCATAATTTATCAAACTGTGTTAAACATAAAGTGTCAATCAAAATACTCCAAAACAGAACTGTTGAAACCGTTGTTAAAACAACAGATTGTGACATGTACGACCGTAAAAATATACTTCGATCTCTGTGGGGTTTAAGTATATTTTTTATGGGTGCTACTGCCTCCAATTAAGTAAAGTATTTTTATACTACAAAAAAAGAATTATATATCACTTCCAATGAAACAGAATAATTTCCGCTATTTTATCATTACCCTCGTTTAAATCGAAAACAAGCTCCACTAGTGCACTGGCGATTGTTAGCGATTGTAGCCCATAATGTAATGCACAGGCATTATAGTTTTTCAACACTTTGAAAATTTAATTGACCATTAAGCTGAATGCTATGAGCGTTAGATTGCCCCGAAAAGACGATTTGCATGGGTGCTGTGGTGGGAAAAGTTGTCTTTACATGTAAATAAGACATTTTGAAAGTTTGGTCCAAATCGGATAAACTTTCACTGATGCTCCTGGAACCCAAAATTTTCCCCTTTAAAAGATAACATCAATTTTTTGACTGATTTTCCAGATCTCGGTTTCTACCAGAGAAATCTGCATGAATTTGTCGTTATTTACTAATTCCAATACGATGAATTCAATGGTAAAAACGGGTTGGAGCATTGGAGCCCTAGGGACCCAGAATCGACCAAGGAATACCAAAAATAGTGGAAATATCGAGATTTACCAATATAGTCATGTGATATGTCAAAATTCTTGGTGAATTAATAGGATATCATTGATTCAGAATATCAAAATGCCAGAGAATATTCTGGAGAAATTCTGTTTTGGGCGTACAATGATAATTTAGCAATAGTGGTCATGTTGTATGTGAAAATTCTCGTAAAAACAAATATGATGAAAATGATGAAAAATAAACATTTATGAAAAACAATAATTTAATATCTAGAAATAAACTGTAAGTTTCTCATCGTCATAAGTTTCTTTAGCTGCTCCGGGTGGATGATCTGCTCCTTCAAGTACTCGTGCTTGCGACCGTACTTTGGGTAAATCGAGTAAATCCGGGCGGGCATCAATGCTTATTTTTACAAATAAACAAAAAGAATACACTTATGTATGATATTATCTAGTTTAATTAAAAATAAAATATTAAATAATTCATTATAAACCAAAAGAAAACAAATATTTTCTCACAATGTGAAACGACTTGTTGGTGATTCGGTAGTTTCCAAACAAGCGAAATGCATACGAGTGCAGCAGGCGACTGATTTGAAGATTGTGTGCCTGTCAAAATAATCAAACAAAACAAATTCGACTTGAATATATATCAAATTTGCTGTTTTTATTGTTCTCTTACTTTGAGCAAATTTCTGTGAAAAGCTGGCCCAACTGATGCACTTCTTTTGTAGCACAGATAGAATGTACGATTTTGTAAAGTCAATCTCTGGAAGCCTTTAGCCACTGTGGCACACTGACTGATAAGCACAAATTGATTGGACACCAGACCGAGCACCAGGAGCATCAGCATTGAGCGCAACACTGTTGGCAAGTCCGCCACAAATAGCCCAACATAAAAGGCGTAACATTCGAGTGAAATTAAAGCCATAAAAAGCATGCTCAAGTATGGTGACCAGAATCGAGCATACTCTCGGAGATGCACGCATACAGTGCAAACGCGAATGTTCACGGCAATGTATTGCAGCCAGAGACGCCAATGAAGGATTCTGTTCGGCTTGCGAATTGTGGCCAGTTTGCCATTGATAGCGCACAATTTGTTAGATAATGTTTTCTGTTGAATCGAAATGTATTTGCTTGCCAGTATGACATAGAATAACACAGTGTAGGTGACTAAAATTGCCATAACAAAACAAAATATTCAACATTATTTAGCTAACCAAACAAAATATGAAACAACATTTGTTCATTCACTTACAATTCACAGCATAATAGCAGTGGAGTGGATTGAGCACAAGCCAAAAGAGGACCGATGTCAAATTGACATTATATACCGAATTGATGAATAACACATGAACATATACAAAAGTGATCCCACCCACAATAACAGAAATCTCCATGATCAATGCCAATTTGATCAATCTTTCTCGAAATGCGCGCATTCTGGACAGTTCATCTAATTAAAAAAAAGTTAATTAAATTGACTAATTGATTCAACACTCAGGAATGTTCCCAAAAATTGTCTACCTTCATTTTGGTTGTGTTCACTCGAGTGAAGATCAATCAAGAAGCGGCTTGCAATTGGTGGATTGAACACAAATCCAATCAAGCAACTAATGGTGAATAGAATGAAAGTTAGAGCCATCATGTTCACCTGTGGCCAGACAGCTCTGGGAAACATTTGGTGATAAAAGTTGTATGGACTTGAAGGCAATTTTGACCAATTGATTTGACATGCATAGTTTGATTCGCACTCGAGCCCAAATATTCCATAAAGAACGGCGGTAGTGAACAAAAGCAGTCCAAAGCAATAGCATTTTTTGAATAACATCAAAGCTATGACCATGGCCAGGCCGAATCACATCAAATTGATTGTGATGCGCATAGAAACAGAGTTTACAGAAGGACACAAACTTGTGTCTGAATTTTGTTAGCATATTCAATTTTGAAAGCTTCTCCAACATTTTAAAATATTTTTGTAAATTTTTCTTATTCAATTGCAGTTCACTTGACACACAATATGATTTTTGTTTTCTGATAACACCATCTAGATTTTTCAAATCAATGTATGCGCACTTCGAATGTGCTCAAATCAGAACTCTCAGATACATTCAAAATTAATCAAAATTGCAGAGTATCACGAAATACAAGCATAAAGTTGAATTATTATATCTAAATTAACAATTCTTCCTAAAGGTAATAAAAGTTTTTACTGTCAAAACAAGACAATTTCTTCCATAAAGGAAAACCTTATAAAATTTAAATCAAGAAATTTGAGCTTTTAGGTGCAAAGACAAATTTTTATAAAAAATTAATTTTTGATTAATATTTTTTGAACAGTTTTCTCTTGCCAAAAATCAAGGTTAAATATGAAGACACACTTTAAAGTAAGTGAAACTAGGTTCAATATGAATTGCTGGTTATCACGCACCAATTTGAACGCATGTGGGTATCTTGATATATTTGCTTGACAAACATGCAAAATACAGCTGTGATGGCTACAATCACCAAGTAAAAAATAAGATTGTCTGGCAAGCCAGGCAAATTGCCAGAATCTTGAAAAAATATGTCGTTTTTTGATTTATTTGGATCACTTACAATAGTGCCATCAACAACAATACTTAATTCTAGTGCTGCGAAGTCTCCTTCATTTGAAGGAGTCTCCAGCAAACAGACCTTTCATGTTGTACGTAACATACAGAGAGAAAAGACTAAAGTGAGGATGAATAAGCGAACAGTCATTGTTGATAGACTGCATGCAGAATCTCTTCAGTCACATAATTCTGTAATAAATAATTACAGAGCGATTAAGTGAAGAAAATCTTTTTGACCATTCAATTGGGGAACCAGAACTGTGGGGTAAGACCCAACAACCTCAATTGTGGGATAAAATCCAATTACCCCAAACTTTATCACATCCAGTCAATTTGAAAATATACAGAAACGCCCCTTTTGCTTTTGGGCTGCGTTATTCGGTTCTCTGCATTGCAGATCACTAGCCTGTAATGATAAAAGTAACTGTGACATTATTACATTATTAACTACATTAAATGTATTAACCATTTCAGTCCTAAAGCTAGAAGTACTAAATTATCATTAGATCTTTACATAACATTTTATTCCCCGAGATGCACTGGCGTTAGTTGGATGCGCACAATGCCCGAATTTTGTTTTATCATTCACCGCATTTATTTTATATTTTTCCTTTGATTCCGTATCATCTGAAGTTTGCAAAACACCTAATCACTACTCTGAACATGTTCTTTCACATGCACAAATCACCAATCAACGGAAAAAATAAAAAGTAAACCACGATTTGAGTAACTTCGACTTTTCACTGCCGTATGATACCAATGATATGATGATGATGGCGAAAAGGAAAACAACACAAGCAATCAATCTAAACGTCCAAAGAGAGATTTAGATAATTTTTTTGCTTCGGAGTATTGAACAGTGACGACTCTTAACGGTTCTAAGTTGTCTCCAGATACTGTATTCAAATTACAGTACATCAACAAAAACCTAGAAAAATTTAATCTATTGACAACTAAATTTCGATCAGACATTTAAATGCTCTAAAGTAAAGTAATTCTGCTATGTAATAAATACTCAACGGTTTTTCTTAAACAGTTAAGGGTTAACAGTTTGGTTTTTGTTTGGTTTCAGTTTGGTGGCAGTTTGGTTAAGTTTTGAAAATTTATACACTTGGGGACCCTAATCACGAGCATTGCAATCACTTTATCATACAAAATTTATGCACGCCTTAAAATGATCTTAGTCCAGTTCTTCTAATTGAGCATCACATTGAATCGAACATTATTTCTAGTTTGCGACATTTTCCAGCCAGTCACCAACCACAAATCATACATATCCAAAGAAAGTCTGCGTCATCGCATCGCATCAAGTCGATCAACCAATTCAACATTATCGTTAAAAATAAAAACTTTGAAAAATATTTAGCGGAATCAATTGGTTTTGTCAAATTGTTTCTCTGTTTCCATCTTTAAATTCGAAAAATGCGCAACAAATGATAATTTTAAAAAATCTTCTGAAATTCTACAAAGAATCTAATTTAAACCGAATATTTTTTTTTTTCATTTCAATGTAGAATTTTCGTCAAATTAAAATCAAATGTTTGTTGGAGTAAAGCATCGCACACAACTTTTTCACGATTAAGCCTAATTATTGTAATTCCGTTAATATAATGTTATGGAGTTTGAAAAAAGAATGATTTTATTTTATGTGTGACCAGATTCAACTCGACAGAAGAAAAAATCAGTAAAAAGTAAATCAAAAGAACGTTAATGGGTTAACTTAACGTAAGTCATGAACACCTCATCACTTACAGACGCAAATAAAAACACGATAAAACAAACAATGCTATGATTCATTGATTGTAAAACTGATAATATTTTCCCGCTACATGACTCATTGAATTTGTATGGTTACGATCTATTTGGGCAACCCGTTTGCTGGAGAACAGTTCGAAGGACTACCTAATTCTATGACAATAGGAAATTAGTGTTGAGAAATTTATGAGACGACCTTATTTGGTCCTTTTGGAACTCTAAAGTAGTGTATTGGGTCAAATATTTTTTGTTTAAAAAGTACCATGTATTTGTTCAACAACGTACTAATAAAAAACGTTTTTACGTGGTTCTACCAGAATTGAGCGTCATGATCCATGGCGCCCAGTTTTGGTACGACTAGTTGATTACATATACTCTCTAGTTTATGTATGCCAAATTTGATGATTTTAGGGTCTACGGTTCTCTCAGAAAACATTTGTCACCAGAATGGGCGTCATGATCCATGGCGCCCAGTTTTGGTATGACTGGTCGATTACATATACTCTCTAGTTTATGTATGCCAAATTTGATAATTTTAGGGTCTACGGTTCTCTCAGGATATGGACAAAGGTTTACAGACAGACAGACACGATGACTATAACATAAGCTTACGACTCTAAAAGAGTCTCGCTTATGACTTAGAATACTACTGAAGGAGCTTTCGATCGTACAAACCAAACGATTGCTCAGGTTTGTAAGATCACCTTTGGGCAAGTAACCGTTTCACCACGTATGGTCTTCATGCATGGACGGTATGAATGTTATCAATTAATCAAATTAATTTACTTCAATTAATTAAAAGTCACATAAAAACAAACCTTATTGACAAAAGGGCTAGAAAAAGATTTGGCCAGTATTTATAGCATTATAGCATTTTAGCATTCCATATCGCTTATCAAATTGAAGTGTCTAATGTCTTGAAGTCGCTTATCTTCTCTGTGATGTCGCCGAATTGGTTGACTTTGAAGTTCATCTGGATTGGGTGGACATCACAAACAGGCTCGTAGTACTTGAAGAACTATAGGGACCGGGTACCCGGATGCAATTTTCTTAATTCAACTCGCAACCGCCAGTAAGTTGAGTTTTTTTTCACTCAATACGAGAACTCCGCATGACAAACTCGGATATGTTACTGTCAAGATTGTATATTGATCGAAATTTCGTGTTGGAAAGTACATTCAAAATATTAATACAATTATAAAATCGATATTTTGTGTCCAAAATCAATTCTCAAACAGAACATTAAAGGTATTATCATATGCTTTAAAGTTTGAATGTTCTGATCGACATGTTGAGGACAAATGTCGGACAACGAATGTCGGACAACGAATGTCGGACATACAACAAAGTGATTAAAATGTTACATTTTCAATGTTTCAAGATTTATTTTATTAAGTAAAAAATTTAATGTAAAATATGAGTAAATAGACTCTGCGTTCTCATGGAAATAGCTTGTAGGAAAGATAGCATCTCGTATATGCCTTAGTTGATGGCCAAGCTAATTTTTCCCAATCTGAGTAATCCAATGAAAAGTCATTAAATAAATTAAGTAAACTGATAAATTTAACACAAAAACAAAATTACTTCTACAAAGACTATAAAGAAAAGTCCGTACTCTGACCAGATCTCATCTTATTAAATCTATAATAAACTTTATAGATTTCGTGATTTTTGACGGCAACTTGACATTCTTGGAAGAAGCTTGATTTTGTTTCTTTTCAAAAAGCGTTCGACGTTTCAAATATAATTTTATGTTTGCTTCGGGTATAGATTGTATGATTTTTGTAAGCTAAGTTTGTGTCAGTTAGCAAACGGTGATTATTCTGCATCTGTATGGCTGTGATATTGATTTTGTGCCAAATATGAAGAATATGTTAATGTAGGATAGAATCTACTGGTACATTGATTACCGTATTTTCCTGAATACAACTGGCACCTGTGTATCAGTAACTTTTGCCATATTTTGAAAACTTTCTAACTCACAGATAAGTCGCACCGGGGTATTGATCGCAATTATTTTGAAGCACTTTTCGATAAGTCATTTTCTGGTATTAAAGCTACCCAAAGACATTGAAATAGTTATATAATCAATATTATCAAAGCCAATCATTAATGGTTGGAGCATCAAAAGTAAGCATAAATTCATCGAAAATCGTCATTTTCATCGCCTTTTCCGAAGATTTAAAAAAGTTCCAATTGTCAGCTTAACACTAACGCGTGCGACAGATTATTCGCACTCAAGCAAAATTCTGTCTAAATGGTGGGACTAATCTGACGGAAAATACGATAATATCTTATTAATATTTTATATATATATTCTTGTAAAATCGAAGATTTCGACTATAGATTTTTTATTTTCTATATATTTAGAGTTGCGCTTGTAAATTAATAAAACATGCAAACACACCCAACGCTTCTAAATTGATAAAACAAGAAAATTGAACGGGTAATTCATTTTCCAGTAAATAATAAAAAATCGTGCCCCAGGTGTAACAGCAAGAATTGTTGCTTACAATGAGTATGCATTGGTAGATAAGTGAACCAATCGATTGACAGTTCTTCCAAACTTTGCAGTTGTAAGCATTGGACCGGTTTGTCTATTATACGTGCTCAAACAAATTTTTTTTAATCCAATATATGAATATAATACAATGTGCAAATATTTAGAATCAACGATTCTTGATAAATCTTTTTGGTCCATTTCTGAAATGTATTGAATGATATTCTGTCATGGGAGACATCACAAAAAAAACATTATATTTGTCAATTAAAGCTGTTGATAATGGTATTGACTTGACTACAAATCATTGACTAAACGATAACTGAAGAATCACTCAAAATGAATGAATAATACTTTTTTTATGTCTGGTTTAAGTGATAATTTGTTCTTTGAAACTTACAGTTTGGTTTATTCAAGGAATCACGTTTATAAATTGTTATCTCCCATTTACAGGATTTACACCTGGGGCACGATTTTTTATTATTTACTGGAAAATGAATTACCCGTTCAATTTTCTTGTTTTATCAATTTAGAAGCGTTAGGTGTGTTTGCATGTTTTATTAATTTACAAGCGCTATTCTAAATACATGGAAAATAAAAAATCTATAGTCGAAATCTTCGATTTTACAAGAATATATTGCATCGATTTTCAATACGTGTTACGAACATGTTACCAAGGCAGGTCCAAAACACACTGAAAAGCTACAAGGCACGATTCCTTTTGGCAATTGCTCACAGGACACAATACGGTTCTATTCCAGTTGAAATAAAAAAACAAAACACGATTCCACTCGCCATTTGCTCACAAGACACAATATAGCTACATGATCATATGTGAATGAATGTGAATGATCATAACTATTACCAGTTCGTTGTAGACAAAATCTAGCATACAGGAAAGCAATATTTGTCATATGAGCAAATAGATTGTCCAGAAAACTTACGAAATAGCATCCACGGATATATAACAGTGTAGCACCTTGTTCGATTTTGCATAACCGATTTACCACCGTGTAAAAACTTTAGGAAGTAGGCCATCACTTCAGTTTGTTAATCTTCTCCTTTGATTATTTAAGTCTTATTTAAGGCTCCGTTCGAAATGTAATTCTTATTAACTTTTTGAATGTTGGCGGTATAAATTATAGAAGGTTGAGCCAGAGTTTGCTTCATGCTAGTGTCCACCACTCGTGGTCAACTTGTTTAGCTTCAATCACATGTGGTTTATTATTGAATTGAACACGAGCGGTCGTATCAACGTTCAAATCTGGCAATGATGGTTGACGATTGTCTAATGCCACGGGATTGTTCAGGTTCGAAGGTTGATGGTTTTTATTCTTCAGGTTCTTCTAGTAGGACAATCTGATTATAAGTGTTGAGATATATGATTAGGTTTGTCTGGAATCTTCCTGTACAGTCTAGAACATTCTAGAACATTTAGAACAAACTTGTAATGTATAGAAACATCGAGAACATTCGAGATTGTAAAAGTAGAAACATGTAGAAAGATCTAGAAGCGAAATTTTCCAGACGCTTCTCGAACCTTCCATCCACTATATAAGCAGCTGTTTGCTGCTCAGTTAGCTCTCTTGTCATGTTTGTGTAACATCGAGCTCGTGTCTCAATAAACCTTTCTTTCTTCTTTCTTTCTGAGTGTTTCTTTGTGAAACATGATTCTGTGTGAATCCCTAATGATCTGTGTGATCATTCTCTGTATCCTACAACAATAAGGGCATACAAACAATTCCATGTTGTCACTTTTCGGTTTAGTATCTGATTACGAGTTGACTGGTGGAGAGATCGATTATGTCGATTAGAAGTTGGTTACAGGTAGAAATTCAGAGTTCAAACTCACAACGCGACGTTACAGCTCATCCTTCGCAAAGTACAGTAACGACCAAAGTACAGTGAAGATGGTTCTTCACGCTGCCTTCCCGATGTTGATCTAGTTATTTACAGAGATGTATTCGGGACAGAATGCGGCATTGATTCTGTTTTTGTCGTCTATCAAATTGGCCTAGAATAAAACAATGTTCAAGCTTCCGTCATATTGCAGGCTTAAAAAGAGGGCGATGATTCACGAAGAAAGAGATTTGTTGCGTACGAGTTGTGGCCAGTGGTTTATATTACTAATGGTGGGGCTATGCCAATTTTATTCCATTTTCAATTGCATTCGCTTTTCTTTTTCATTCCAATGCAGAAATTCAAACCAAAGATTGATTCTATTCTCCAAATGCTCAGTGATGCTCACATGACATAATATGCTTCGCTTCCAGTACAGAAATCCAAAACCAAAGCACCAATTTGTATACAAAAGAAAACTGTACCTTGAATTTGAGCACGTTGTTGACAAAACAATGTGTTTATGCAGCATCGAGCAGTAAACAAGACCGTCCACAAATGACGTTTGTTTTCACTCAAAGTACGCATTAAACAACAAATAAGACAAACACACGCGAGCACAGCAACGTATTCAGAAGTTTAACACACAAACATGCGCGAAATTGATTTTTGGTTTTCTGCGCATTTGGCCAAAAACATGGGCATTTCACATAGTACATGTGATTGCGTCACTAACTTCTACAATTCAAGTGCTCCTCCTTGCTGGTGGGCAAAAGACACACCTCCTCCACTTCCACAATGACGTCCCCAAAAGGCCTAAAATGTACCAAATTTTTAGGTGTCGTAGCGCCCAATGGGGAAAATGCATTAAAAAGCGTCAGTTCCCGAGCGAAAATAAATAAAAAATCTATATTATAATATAATATAATAATAATATCGTGGACAACTATTGTTCAATGCACGATTTATCAAACAGGTCGAAAGTGAACAGATTTTAAAGTTCCGCAGAACATTTCTTAAATTCATTAACATTCTGAGTGTGTTCATTCTGATTGATTATCAAATATTTTATATTAAAAATTTTGTCTTGCACTACTGGACTGGTACAGTGGCAGACTATTTCACTGCCCTAAACATTTCTATATTTTTTATTTACACTGGCTACATCAATACCGCAATGCTCATGTACTTTGTACTCACACTACGGTACATTCGGCTTAAGCAGAAATTTAGATTCAGTGAAATTGAAAATCTAAATTCAAAATTAATCAAAAAGAGTAAATCTGGATCTAGAATAGAACTTTGGACTCAATTTTGTGTGTTTTCGGGGACGAAGACGAGATAGATTTGACTGGAAAGCCACTACGAACCATTGTGACTTTATTATAAAAAACGGTGGTCAGGGATATGTGAAATGTAATTTCAACAAAAAATGCGACTCGAACAGGTGCAGTTGTAAGAGAAAACAAAAACTGTAATGACTGTAACAATAAATAATTTAACAAGTCAACCCAAACGCTTCGCGTTTGCTACGTTTCACTCCGCAAACTGCTACGCGCTTGCAGTTGACTTGTTAAAACCCCCCGTTGCAAGCAACGGGGTTGTCCACTTCTTCCGTTGCTTTCAAAGAAAAAAATGTCTCTACTGCGCATGTGCCACTCTGTACCTTTGAGCGATCCCACCACCACCACGACGAAACATTTCGACTTTACTTTAATATTATAAAGATAGGGATTGTGTACTGTCCATAGTGCAGTGTGTATGTATGTACTGAATATGAAAGAATGTCTCTACTGCGCATGTGCCACTCTGTACCTTTGAGCGATCCCACCACGACGAAACATTTCGACTTTACTTTAATATTATAAAGATAGGGATTGTGTACTGTCCATAGTGCAGTGTGTATGTATGTACTGAATATGAAAGAATGTCTCTAATGCGCATGTGCCACTCTGTACCTTTGAGCGATCCCACCACGACGAAACATTTCGACTTTACTTTAATATTATAAAGATAGGGATTGTGTACTGTCCATAGTGCAGTGTGTGTGTATGTACTGAATATGAAAGAATGTCTCTACTGCGCATGTGCCACTCTGTACCTTTGAGCGATCCCACCACGACGACGAAACATTTTGACTTTACTTTAATATTATAAAGATAGGGATTGTGTACTGTCCATAGTGCAGTGTGTGTGTATGTATTGAATTTGAAAGAATGTCTCTACTGCGCATGTCCCACTCTGTACCTTTGAGCGATCCCACCACGACGAAACATTATGACTTTACTTTAATATTATAAAGATAGGGATTGTGTACTGTCCATAGTGCAGTGTGTGTGTATGTATTGAATTTGAAAGAATGTCTCTACTGCGCATGTCCCACTCTGTACCTTTGAGCGATCCCACCACGACGAAACATTATGACTTTACTTTAATATTATAAAGATAGGGATTGTGTACTGTCCATAGTGCAGTGTGTGTGTATGTATTGAATTTGAAAGAATGTCTCTACTGCGCATGTGCCACTCTGTACCTTTGAGCGATCCCACCACGACGAAACATTTCGACTTTACTTTAATATTATAAAGATAGGGATTGTGTACTGTCCATAGTGCAGTGTGTATGTATGTACTGAATATGAAAGAATGTCTCTACTGCGCATGTGCCACTCTGTACCTTTGAGCGATCCCACCACGACGACGAAACATTTTGACTTTACTTTAATATTATAAAGATAGGGATTGTGTACTGTCCATAGTGCAGTGTGTGTGTATGTACTGAATATGAAAGAATGTCTCTACTGCGCATGTGCCACTCTGTACCTTTGAGCGATCCCACCACGACGAAACATTATGACTTTACTTTAATATTATAAAGATAGGGATTGTGTACTGTCCATAGTGCAGTGTGTGTGTATGTATTGAATTTGAAAGAATGTCTCTACTGCGCATGTCCCACTCTGTACCTTTGAGCGATCCCACCACGACGACGAAACATTATGACTTTACTTTAATATTATAAAGATAGGGATTGTGTACTGTCCATAGTGCAGTGTGTGTGTATGTATTGAATTTGAAAGAATGTCTCTACTGCGCATGTCCCACTCTGTACCTTTGAGCGATCCCACCACGACGAAACATTATGACTTTACTTTAATATTATAAAGATAGGGATAGTGTACTGTCCATAGTGCAGTGTGTGTGTATGTACTGAATATGAAAGAATGTCTCTACTGCGCATGTGCCACTCTGTACCTTTGAGCGATCCCACCACGACGAAACATTATGACTTTACTTTAATATTATAAAGATAGGGATTGTGTACTGTCCATAGTGCAGTGTGTGTGTATGTATTGAATTTGAAAGAATGTCTCTACTGCGCATGTCCCACTCTGTACCTTTGAGCGATCCCACCACGACGACGAAACATTATGACTTTACTTTAATATTATAAAGATAGGGATTGTGTACTGTCCATAGTGCAGTGTGTGTGTATGTATTGAATTTGAAAGAATGTCTCTACTGCGCATGTCCCATTCTGTACCTTTGAGCGATCCCACCACGACGAAACATTATGACTTTACTTTAATATTATAAAGATAGGGATTGTGTACTGTCCATAGTGCAGTGTGTGTGTATGTATTGAATTTGAAAGAATGTCTCTACTGCGCATGTCCCACTCTGTACCTTTGAGCGATCCCACCACGACGACGAAACATTATGACTTTACTTTAATATTATAAAGATAGGGATTGTGTACTGTCCATAGTGCAGTGTGTGTGTATGTATTGAATTTGAAAGAATGTCTCTACTGCGCATGTCCCACTCTGTACCTTTGAGCGATCCCACCACGACGAAACATTATGACTTTACTTTAATATTATAAAGATAGGGATTGTGTACTGTCCATAGTGCAGTGTGTGTGTATGTATTGAATTTGAAAGAATGTCTCTACTGCGCATGTCCCACTCTGTACCTTTGAGCGATCCCACCACGACGACGAAACATTATGACTTTACTTTAATATTATAAAGATAGGGATTGTGTACTGTCCATAGTGCAGTGTGTGTGTATGTATTGAATTTGAAAGAATGTCTCTACTGCGCATGTCCCATTCTGTACCTTTGAGCGATCCCACCACGACGAAACATTATGACTTTACTTTAATATTATAAAGATAGGGATAGTGTACTGTCCATAGTGCAGTGTGTGTGTATGTACTGAATATGAAAGAATGTCTCTACTGCGCATGTGCCACTCTGTACCTTTGAGCGATCCCACCACGACGAAACATTATGACTTTACTTTAATATTATAAAGATAGGGATTGTGTACTGTCCATAGTGCAGTGTGTGTGTATGTATTGAATTTGAAAGAATGTCTCTACTGCGCATGTCCCATTCTGTACCTTTGAGCGATCCCACCACGACGAAACATTATGACTTTACTTTAATATTATAAAGATAGGGATAGTGTACTGTCCATAGTGCAGTGTGTGTGTATGTACTGAATATGAAAGAATGTCTCTACTGCGCATGTGCCACTCTGTACCTTTGAGCGATCCCACCACGACGAAACATTATGACTTTACTTTAATATTATAAAGATAGGGATTGTGTACTGTCCATAGTGCAGTGTGTGTGTATGTATTGAATTTGAAAGAATGTCTCTACTGCGCATGTCCCACTCTGTACCTTTGAGCGATCCCACCACGACGACGAAACATTTTGACTTTACTTTAATATTATAAAGATAATACAACATAAAATCATCCAATTTTTTGGGATGTAATCATATTTTCAAATTGTAAATATCCCGCAAAATTTCAGGCAACTCGTTTGGATCAGCTTCATTTTCATAAAAATTGACACACCATTTGCTTCCTTCCGTTACTTGTCGCTGCAAATCCATAATTGTGTTAAATTTTCGATCTCCCGTATGTTTGAATCTGAATCTAAGATATTTGCGCAACAGATGACTGTAAACCCAGTAGCTGTATCTAAATAATAAAAAATGTAATTATTTGATTAACTTTATATTTGAAACTCACTTGACAAATTCCGCACTGTTAGTATTGTCTCTTGGCTTAAACAATAATTGAGAAAACATCTTAATACGAAAATAAATAAATTGTAATAAACTCTCAAAAGGTTATGTTTAAATTCAAACCAAATTTCGAATTGTTGTATCATTCTCTAACAAAACTCGGAGAGGAAATGCAAGTTTTCTGATTGTTGCCTCAAAATTCTCCTTTGATAAAAGATTTTCAGAAAATCTGAATTTACCAAAAAATTGTTTCACGTCCAGTTTCATTCTAGTTTTAAAATAAAATTAGTAAATATATAAATTAATTATTAATATTATTCTTACAATCATTCGAATGCCATCTTTTTCCCTCAATATAAATGAACGAAGTTTGTATGATGCACATTTCTGGGTAAAACGATTTGAGAAGTTGAATTTGATCGTTTGATTTGAGGCTTCGAAATGATTCAATGCTTTTGCAAAACTTTATGGCTCGGCGTGCATATTGTTCGGTCAACTTAATAATATGCATCAAATCAACTGCATGCCCAACCATTGGCAGGTTGTGCTCGTTAGGAAAATTACGCATTGCCACCTCAATTTCGTGTATTCGCATCAGGTCGTATGGTTGAAGTTCTTGATAATATTCTACGATAAAATAAATAAATAGTGTATGATATTTTTTAAATTAAGCAATCTGAAATCAAATTAAAATGTACCGGTTATATTTGTAGGTATTTGTTTAAGTGACGATTTCTTTTTTAATATGGTGATTAATTCCTGGAAATTTGTTTAACTAATGTGAAAATATTGAGTGCGAAATATAAATTACCTTTTTCATTCCAATAGCAAAACATTTGTCCATTCGACAGCGTTGACAAAATTTTCTAGTTGACTTCATCACCAAACAGTTGTTTCCATTATGGCATTCCAATTCCTTGAAAAGATTGCAAAGAAAAATTATTTTCTGTTTTAGGTTTTTTTCAATCAAATTTATTTAATATGAAATTTCTCAAACAATTTGTCTAAGCACAACACCTTTTCGTAGAAGATATTTCTGCGAAAGAAAGCTTTGCAAGATTCACATGAAAGACCGTTGAAATTAAATGCAACGGCTACATCCCCACATACACGACATATTTTGATTGGTTTGCACAAATTGTTAATAATAATATTATCCATGTGAGAATATAGCAATAACTGTTGTACATATCAATAACCGATGAAGATGCACAAATATTGGATTTTCATTTGAAAATTTTTTTTTTATACAAACAGACAAATTTTTTGATTTGTTGCACGGACTGCTGTATACTGTCACAAAATTAAACAAAACAAACTTCTAAAGCATCGAGCTAGATTATATTGAAAATTACAAGAATAGGCGTTCAAGCGTAAATTGAATTGAACATTGCACAGATGGCCGAATGCGAACGGCAAAGTGATATTTGCTTTAAAATTTACTTTAAAACAAATTTACCCAAACCGGTTTAGTACCTCGTTTCAAGTTCTTAATATTGTGTCAACAAATTGTATATGTGTGTCCGAAAAACAAACATTAATTTAATCTAGTTGACAGTATTGTAGAGAAAACTTTTTCTAAAGAAAGTAATAAAAATAATTTCAGTTCTCAATCAACTTTTATTGAATAACAAAAGTGAGAGTTGAATACAACTACCCTTAGGCAGCTTGATCAGAATCCTCCGAATGAAAGACCCTGTAGATAGTAAGTGATTCACGGGTGAATAAATCGACGATAGAGCCTATCTTAAGGTCTAATAATATGTCACTTGTGATTAGCTATTCCCTGCTCATGCTTCTTCTTTTTTCACAGGCATTGTGTCAAACGTTAACTCATTTGAAGAAAATTGTGCAAGTGTCGGTTTCATAAGAGTTTGTTTTTTTTTGCTATTAGTATTTACTTCTTGCTCGGCCAGGTCACCAAAAATGGTGGTTGTGTAGTACGCGCCCAATGCGTACATCGATAATGTATGTACATTGTACAAATAGGACAAAACAGACTAAAAAGCTACCGTATATTCTCCAATAAGCGCCGCCTTCCAATAACCGCCGCAGCTAGACCTACTTAAAATCAATAAGCGCCGCGGCCCGTATTTGGGATTTTACGATATCTTTTAAACAAAAATTATAATTATAATTTTTCAAAATATGCTAATTTACTTCATATATATGTAGGTAGGATGCTTATAGTTGGGTGATTAGTCCCAACTTAAGGCAACCTTTACGACCTTTGAACTCAAGACCAATAGTAAATTGAAATAAATGCGGAAACACAGTTATTGAATAAAAAGGTGATTTATTTGAATAAATTGCATAAGGTGATAACAAACATATAATATAAGAAATGGGGGTTGACAATGATGAAAGACCGGAGTCAATGATGAGAATCACTGGTCATGGGAGGGACACGAGAACCAGCACGAGAGAAGGCCACGGTAAACCACACACGAGAACAGGTGAAAGGTGATTGTCGAGTTGGACTGCTTAGACGAGGACACGTCGATGAACCACAGGAAGGTGAAGAATCACTGGGCGTTGGTGACGATCTGAACTCAAAAGACAGAACAAACAGTTAAAGGAGACAGAGTCTCAAAGTCGATTGAAGACTGTGAAGACAATTGATTGGTGATGAATGGTGGCAACCAAATCTTCAGTGAGAAATTCAAACACGAACGTGAATTCCCCGGTGCGCACCGAGATCGAGTCCTCGGTGGCTCAGCCTTTTTATAGCCAACCAAGAGTTGCCTTAAATGACCGTAAAAGAGGAAAGAGAGAGAGAGAGGGCAGATGGGGACTGGGGACAGTGACAGAGATGTGTAAGATATGGTTTGTGTTCGTGTCCGTGTGACGCACAACTGTAATCAGATTAGTGCCACAAGGATGTGAAGTGATGTGACTGTTGGTTGCTTAGAGCAGCAATGTTTGCGTCAAATGTGTTTGGCATTTCAAGAAAACCAAAAATGGTTTCTTTTACGATTGTACATTAGTTTCGGCCATTCCCAGTAAAATGTGCTGAGAATTGGTCTTTTTGCTTGGTCCGAATTGTGCATGCCACTTCTGTATCTTTTAGATCTTATGTGTGATGGTGTTTATGCTAATCGTAAAGCTCAATGCGTTAATTGCGACCAGTGCCTACTCGTTCACCATTTGGAACGATCGAGTATGTCCCATGAATTAAGTCACGTCATCTTAGCATCTTACACAGATCAATGTAATAGACCTTGCCGCTTTCGACCGAATAACAAAGCTATTAAGATTTCATCAGCTGATTCACATTCGCAGTTGCCCAACCGTTACTAATTGAGTGAACTGTCCGAATACATTGTCGCAAGTGTCTTCTTATTCGGAAAGCTGCAGGATGCAATCACTCGAGATGATTTTGCTAATTTAATTAACGTTATCTGTCGATCTCTCATTAGTGCTGAATTACATACGAGATGTATGGCTAATTTGAGGATGGTGAGGTAAGAGACTGGCACTCTTTTGGTGATCATTAAATTTAATTAGGGATGGGAGATTTTGACCATTAAGATCAAGTGAATGATTAAACTAACATATTTGAAAATAAGTAAATTAAAGTGAAATAATATAAAATATTAAAAGATTTAATTATTAATTATTAAAATTGGAATTAAAATATTTTCGATTGTTATTATTATGACTGGAGATTGGCATTCGAAGAATTGCCAAACATGTGAAACAAAGTTACTCATGACATATCCATTAATAAATAATTTTAATAATAACATTTTTCTTAATATCCATCTAAATTTACGCATTCTGGTTATCCAGAATATTCAAAGTAACATTTATCTGGATATAAAATACATTTCCATATGTAAGCCAACCAACAGCTGCTATTACTATTGTGATTCTAACTCATAACAATCATTCAGTGCCACATTGATTTAGATTGCCAACCAAACTAGAGTCGAAAGCAGCTGTTTGTTAGGCTGCAGCCACCTATTGTAAAAAAAACTACATCTGGACACAATATAAAATCACTATTGTTTGCTGCTATCCGTCTAATGACAGCAAATTTATCATTAAAGATGTCGAATAAAAATTTTTACGTGGACAAAATTCAACTGAAATGACATTAATGCGTGTAAGAAACAGAATTTAATTGAGCATTGCATTCAGGCATGACCGAAAGTACGCGAAACACAATTAAATTCACTGAGTGAATTATTTTCAAGGTAATAATTCTAACTTAATCTGTGAGCTATTAACCTGTTTTGGGACTGCCTTCACAGTACCAGTATGAATGCCAGATAACAAAAGATAAGGAAAATTCCAAGAAAAAAAATTAAATAATTTTAATTTCTTTATTGTTTTACGATATTTTAAAGCCCTCAGTTATGCACATTTTCAATGAAATTTAAATTTTATTTGCAAATTGAAGATTGCTTTCTTATTAAACTTATAAATATCTGAAAAATCATTTTTCGTCTTTTCAATTATCATTATTAAAGCGATTATATTAATTTTTTCTATTTCATCTTTAAAATCAGTTCATCTCGGTTGCTACAATACATGCCAAGCCAATAAAAGCACAACACAATTGATTAATTGATTGCAAGTTTCCTATTTCGTAAATAATTTAAAACAAAAGTTTATGGCACTCTTTAAATTTTACTCAAAACATTTATGTTTTTTTTTTGATAATTTTTTAAAAAAATAATTAATCATTTGAAATAATTAGTGCCACTCAAAGTATCGATTTTGTCTTTGACAGTTTTGTATCAGAATGGAGTACATTTTGCTTTTAACATTTTAACATTTTTGCTGTAAACTCTCTTGACAATTGGCTCAATCAACATTTACTTTGTCAATCGGTTCGTCTACCACCATAATATAAACGAAGCTGATTAATAATTTATAGTTTAAAAAATTGATTGATCGTTGTTTAATTGAGCTTTTGCATCGGGCCTGTATCGACTTTAATTTTTCATTATTTTTTATGTGCCCGAATTCTTGGTTTCAGTCTCATCACGACTCTTGATGATTGAGATTCAATAGAACACTCTGGATTATTAGGGTTCCAGAATTTTTTATTCTTGTGCTCTTAGCGATACCGTCTAGTTTTTTTACAAAACACAAACTTTCTCGTTACAAACGTTACTCGGAGTTCGGTTCAAGTCAGGTAGACTTGCTGCATTGGCGTACGCAGACGATTTGCTTCTGTTTGCTGAAAATGACGACGACCTACAAGCCCTAATTGACCTCACAAGTGAATTCTACGATTCTGTCGGTCTCAGTGCCAATTCGAACAAGTCTTTCACTGTTGGTTAGACATGAACGATTTCAAAATCTGTCTAGTCCGGTTGTAAAATAAAATACTTTGATTTTTTCTAGGAATTATGGAAAAAGAACGAAATAAATCGGATGAAGCCTAGACGTGCCTAATCGATCCAGAAGTTTTGGTCATTAAATCAAGAAATAGAGAGATCATACAATAAACTAACAGATGACACTACTCATAAAGCAAACTAATCGTCACTTGAACCTTCATTTATCATGCAAACTTGAACTTAACTTATGATGATTTTAGCGATGAGAGACGAGTAGTAGAGGACGTAACTTTGTATTGATTTGTACTCGTAAATGTAACATTTGCCTGTCCAATCAGAAAACATTCAACTGTAAACTATTTCGAAACTAATCGGAATCGACAATTTACACAATTAACACAACAAAATATACTTAAACAAATTAGTAATCATTAGAAAAGCTAAATTCAAAACTAAATAAGCATCAAAATAGCTCAATTCTTATTTTTACTACAGAGAAATGGTCGATTGTCTGAACCAGGAGAAAGGTCATCTACAGTAGTTCCTTGACTTAGCTCGACACGCACTTAGCGCATAGAGGGAGGCGGAATTGAAATAATATCAACCACCACCATGGAATCGATACGTATTCGATTAGAAAGAATCCAAAAATTGAGTTATGCTTGAAAAATGTCCATTGGAGCAGTCGGATTGCCTCAAATTCTGGTGTACATTTTACTTTACCTCGACTTAGCGCAATAATTTCTTATTGGCTTTTGCAGGACTAACTGTACTTGTAACGGCTTATACGGAGACTTGGATGCAAGTTCGAGAATACACGGTAGGACGAATTATGAAATTTCGATCTTCTTCTCCAAACACAGAATGACTTGCTTCAGTGAGTAACTTTACACAACATTCTGTGACCTGTGAGAGGCAGAGGTACTCGGGAATGACAAAACTCATTAAATTTTCATTAAGAGCGTCATTGTGATCGGTGGTTCGGTGAGTTGAAACAAATTATGTAAATCGACCAACTTGTGAAATTCGTCCAACTCTGAATTCAACGATTTGGGTAACTCAAATCTTCACATAGAATTAGTACTAGTTTACTTGGTCTTTTGAAGTGTTCTATTTTCAATCATTTTTCTGCCATTTGCTTGACAGTTTCCCGTTCATCGCCCAACATGGCTAATAGAATGTATTCATGGTGTCCATAGTATGAACTAATTAGCAACTCATTCATAACCACTTCAAGTAAACCACCAGGAAGGTATTGACATATTTTGACCATATTGTAGAGGTGAACGAAGCAATTGATTCCATGCCAATCGCGCTTTATGTCGAACCAGTTTGGCGCGTAGCAACGCATTAAAATTTCTGCAACAACTTGAATTTTCTCTTGCGCCACTTCAAACGAAATACACAATCAAAGTATGCAAATAGCCAAAGTAAGCCATCTAGCGTGATTCAATTGGCCAGGAATCGTGATATCCAGCTTGTCTGTTCGAATAATTTGGCACAATCGATAAAGCAACTTTTAATCACTACTTTGGGCAATTTCAGAGTCAATCTTATATCCGAAACATCCGACTTGAATTAACTGAAATGAGAACACAATATTGCGATTTTCTACGGTTTGCAGCAATTTCCCGATTTCACCTCTGAAGCTATTAGCATCAGTTGTTTTGCAGTTGTGCACCTTTGCAATGGACGCATCAACTGTGTTGATTCAACACTTGCTCCTCTCCACTTGCTTGACGCTACATCCGTCGCACACAATTACCCCCAAATAGTCAAAAGTGATTCCATTGATGCTGAAATAATCCATCAATTTGCTTGTCACAATATGAGATTCCTAAATTGAAATTTAATATTTTAAAAAGCAATCTAATTCAATTTGCATTCAACAACAATTTCTTATTCGTTCAAGTCCTTGTTTGCAATTGGCATGTTTTTTTTAAATTAGACTATTTCCGGATCATTTTCAATTGATTCACATTGATAATTTTTGAATACTTTTAGGGCTGAGAATATGAAAAATCAAACAAAATCGACGGCACAAATTTAACAACAACAAATCAGCACATGTACAAAACCATTAACAAACAAAGTATTATACAAATTTTACATTGGTATTTGCATCATTTGAAAACTACCTATTGTTCAAATTCAAGTTCAAAATATTTTATTATTTATTTATCGTTCATACAATGAATGAAATTAGGGCATCATTAAGTTTATCATATGATAAGTTCAAGTTTGATTGACAAGTGTAGAGTTTAAATGACAATTAGTTTGCTTTATGAGTAGCGGCATCTGTCAATTTATTGTCTAATCTCTCTGTTTCTCGATTTAATGACCAAAAACTTCTGGATCGAATAGGCTCGTCTAGGCTTCATCCGATTTACTTGGCTATTTTTTCATAATTCCTAGAAAAAATCAAAGAATTTGATTCTGTAACCGGACTTTGGAATTTCCCATAAAGTTAAAAAACCGTTCATGTCTACTGTTGGTAACGCAACTGGTCTCTACATTGGCTCTTCAGTGATCGCGTCTGACGATAAGCTGAGTTACCTTGGTGTTACTATTGACGAAAATAAGAAACATCGAATGGACCGAATGACTTTAAGCCCACTATTGGACAAACTCAAACGGTCGAGTCTTAGGCCGAATCAGAAACTGTATATGCTCAGAGTCCACCTAATCCCAAAGTTCCTCCACCGTCTCGTCAATGAAGACTTCACTGCTACAATACTAGAGGACTTAGACAGAAGTATTCGGAACTGTGCCAAACAGTTTCTTCATCTACCGAACTCAGTGGCTAGTAGTTGGTTCCACTTGCCGATCAAGTCTGGTGGTCTCGGACTAACTCAACTTCGCTTTGAGATTCCTATCATGGCATACAAGCGACTTACCAAACTCAACTCATCTGACTCCTGGCTTATCAAAGACGTTTCAAGTTCGGTGTGGTTCGACAAGAAATTGAAACAGATTGAGAGAATCCTGCCACTTTACCGTGATAATCAATCAAGGCTAACCAACGATTTGGAATGCATCAGGAACTTCAAGGGCCAGTCCACCTTTGCGGTTGCTGGTTCTCTTGTAAACCGCCATTTAACAGGTAACACCTGGTTCTCAGGACACCTGTTTGTGAGTTATCTGCGCATGCGCACATGTTCCATTGGTGCATCTGGTTTTGAATCAATTCCAGTTTACTGTCGACATCGTTGTGGGAAGCTAGAAACCCTCAAGCATATACTCTCCGAATGCAGATACATGGAAGGGATGCACCGCAAGCGTCACAATGAGGCTCAGAAGACAATCACAGATCACCTCGAGACACACGGCTGGACTGTATTCACGAATTTTTCTGTTCTCAACTCCCGTGGGAAAGAATTCAAACCCGACATTGTCGCGGTCAGTTCCACAAGTGAATGCCTCATTCTCGACGTACAAGTCTCATTCGAGAGTGAACGTTCTACACTGCATCATCGAGACATGGCAAAGCGAAAGAAGTACTCAGAGCAGTCCATCTTGGCCGCCATCAAGCAGAAGCTAGCTGGACACGGGCTTCATCCTCGGTCAACAGACGTCTTCGGATTGATCTTTGGTGCGCGTGGCGCAATACACAATACCACATTGAACATATTATCATCTCTCGACATGCCTAGGTCTAGAATTGGAACTATTGTTGACTTTATAGCCAGGAACTCAATGACTATGTATAATATATTTTCTTCTTCTCTTCCGGCTCCCTAGGGGGTCTTGCTTCAACTCGTAATTATCTTTATAATATTAAAGTAAAGTCATAATGTTTCGTCGTGGTGGGATCGCTCAAAGGTACAGAGTGGCACATGCGCAGTAGAGACATTCTTTCATATTCAGTACATACACACACACTGCACTATGGACAGTACACTATCCCTATCTTTATAATATTAAAGTAAAGTCATAATGTTTCGTCGTGGTGGGATCGCTCAAAGGTACAGAATGGGACATGCGCAGTAGAGACATTCTTTCAAATTCAATACATACACACACACTGCACTATGGACAGTACACAATCCCTATCTTTATAATATTAAAGTAAAGTCATAATGTTTCGTCGTGGTGGGATCGCTCAAAGGTACAGAGTGGCACATGCGCAGTAGAGACATTCTTTCATATTCAGTACATACACACACACTGCACTATGGACAGTACACTATCCCTATCTTTATAATATTAAAGTAAAGTCATAATGTTTCGTCGTGGTGGGATCGCTCAAAGGTACAGAATGGGACATGCGCAGTAGAGACATTCTTTCAAATTCAATACATACACACACACTGCACTATGGACAGTACACAATCCCTATCTTTATAATATTAAAGTAAAGTCATAATGTTTCGTCGTCGTGGTGGGATCGCTCAAAGGTACAGAGTGGGACATGCGCAGTAGAGACATTCTTTCAAATTCAATACATACACACACACTGCACTATGGACAGTACACAATCCCTATCTTTATAATATTAAAGTAAAGTCATAATGTTTCGTCGTGGTGGGATCGCTCAAAGGTACAGAGTGGGACATGCGCAGTAGAGACATTCTTTCAAATTCAATACATACACACACACTGCACTATGGACAGTACACAATCCCTATCTTTATAATATTAAAGTAAAGTCATAATGTTTCGTCGTCGTGGTGGGATCGCTCAAAGGTACAGAGTGGGACATGCGCAGTAGAGACATTCTTTCAAATTCAATACATACACACACACTGCACTATGGACAGTACACAATCCCTATCTTTATAATATTAAAGTAAAGTCATAATGTTTCGTCGTGGTGGGATCGCTCAAAGGTACAGAATGGGACATGCGCAGTAGAGACATTCTTTCAAATTCAATACATACACACACACTGCACTATGGACAGTACACAATCCCTATCTTTATAATATTAAAGTAAAGTCATAATGTTTCGTCGTCGTGGTGGGATCGCTCAAAGGTACAGAGTGGGACATGCGCAGTAGAGACATTCTTTCAAATTCAATACATACACACACACTGCACTATGGACAGTACACAATCCCTATCTTTATAATATTAAAGTAAAGTCATAATGTTTCGTCGTGGTGGGATCGCTCAAAGGTACAGAGTGGCACATGCGCAGTAGAGACATTCTTTCATATTCAGTACATACACACACACTGCACTATGGACAGTACACTATCCCTATCTTTATAATATTAAAGTAAAGTCATAATGTTTCGTCGTGGTGGGATCGCTCAAAGGTACAGAGTGGGACATGCGCAGTAGAGACATTCTTTCAAATTCAATACATACACACACACTGCACTATGGACAGTACACAATCCCTATCTTTATAATATTAAAGTAAAGTCATAATGTTTCGTCGTCGTGGTGGGATCGCTCAAAGGTACAGAGTGGGACATGCGCAGTAGAGACATTCTTTCAAATTCAATACATACACACACACTGCACTATGGACAGTACACAATCCCTATCTTTATAATATTAAAGTAAAGTCGAAATGTTTTGTCGTGGTGGGATCGCTCAAAGGTACAGAGTGGCACATGCGCAGTAGATACATTCTTTCATATTCAGTACATACACACACACTGCACTATGGACAGTACACTATCCCTATCTTTATAATATTAAAGTAAAGTCAAAATGTTTCGTCGTGGTGGGATCGCTCAAAGGTACAGAGTGGCACATGCGCAGTAGAGACATTCTTTCATATTCAGTACATACATACACACTGCACTATGGACAGTACACAATCCCTATCTTTATAATATTAAAGTAAAGTCGAAATGTTTTGTCGTGGTGGGATCGCTCAAAGGTACAGAATGGCACATGCGCAGTAGATACATTCTTTCATATTCAGTACATACACACACACTGCACTATGGACAGTACACAATCCCTATCTTTATAATATTAAAGTAAAGTCATAATGTTTCGTCGTGGTGGGATCGCTCAAAGGTACAGAGTGGGACATGCGCAGTAGAGACATTCTTTCAAATTCAATACATACACACACACTGCACTATGGACAGTACACAATCCCTATCTTTATAATATTAAAGTAAAGTCAAAATGTTTCGTCGTGGTGGGATCGCTCAAAGGTACAGAGTGGCACATGCGCAGTAGAGACATTCTTTCATATTCAGTACATACATACACACTGCACTATGGACAGTACACAATCCCTATCTTTATAATATTAAAGTAAAGTCGAAATGTTTCGTCGTCGTGGTGGGATCGCTCAAAGGTACAGAGTGGCACATGCGCAGTAGAGACATTCTTTCATATTCAGTACATACGCACACACTGCACTATGGACAGTACACAATCCCTATCTTTATAATATTAAAGTAAAGTCAAAATGTTTCGTCGTGGTGGGATCGCTCAAAGGTATAGAGTGGCACATGCGCAGTAGAGACATTCTTTCATATTCAGTACATACGCACACACTGCACTATGGACAGTACACAATCCCTATCTTTATAATATTAAAGTAAAGTCAAAATGTTTCGTCGTCGTGGTGGGATCGCTCAAAGGTACAGAGTGGCACATGCGCAGTAGAGACATTCTTTCATATTCAGTACATACATACACACTGCACTATGGACAGTACACAATCCCTATCTTTATAATATTAAAGTAAAGTCAAAATGTTTCGTCGTCGTGGTGGGATCGCTCTAAGGTACGGAGTGGGACATTCGCAGTAGAGACATTTTTTTCTTTGAAAGCAACGGAAGAAGTGGACAACCCCCGTTGCTTGCAACGGGGGGTTTTAACAAGTCAACTGCAAACGCGTAGCAGTTTGCGGAGTGAAACGTAGCAAACGCGAAGCGTTTGGGTTGACTTGTTAAATAATAAATTATTTGAGGACTGAAGATAAGGAAAATTCCAAGAAAAAAAATTAAATAATTTTAATTTCTTTATTGTTTTAAGATATTTTAAAGCCCTCAGTTATGCACATTTTCAATTAAATTTAAATTTTATTTGCAAATTGAAGATTGCTTTCTTATTAAACTTATAAATATCTGAAAAATCATTTTTCGTCTTTTCAATTATCATTATTAAAGCGATTATATTAATTTTTTTCTATTTCATCTTTAAAATCAGTTCATCTCGGTTGCTACAATACATGCCAAGCCAATAAAAGCACAACACAATTGATTAATTGATTGCAAGTTTCCTATTTCGTAAATAATTTAAAACAAAAGTTTATGGCACTCTATAAATTTTACTCAAAACATTTATGTTTTTTTTTTGATAATTTTTAAAAAAATAATTAATCATTTGAAATAATTAGTGCCACTCAAAGTATCGATTTTGTCTTTGACAGTTTTGTATCAGAATGGAGTACATTTTGCTTTTAACATTTTAACATTTTGCTGTAAACTCTCTTGACAATTGGCTCAATCAACATTTACTTTGTCAATCGGTTCGTCTACCACCATAATATAAACGAAGCTGATTAATAATTTATAGTTTAAAAAATTGATTGATCGTTGTTTAATTGAGCTTTTGCATCGGGCCTGTATCGACTCTAATTTTTCATTATTTTTGATGTGCCCGAATTCTTGGTTTCAGTCTCATCACGACTCTTGATGATTGAGATTCAATAGAACACTCTGGATTATTAGGGTTCCAGAATTTTTTATTCTTGTGCTCTTAGCGATACCGTCTAGTTTTTTTTTTACAAAACACAAACTTAAAAAAACAGTAGTTGAACGTAATTTATTGATGATGATTAAAAATGGTCACAATGTAAAAATGATCCTAAACCTGGCAATTTCTTGATTCAGTGATTACTACCATATATATATAGCGACCCTAGGCTAAATAGTTCTTAGAGACTAACTGGCTAATGAATGTCAGTCATCGAAGAATCTTGATATACTCAATTGCAATTGTGAGAAGCGTCAGTTTGTGCGACGCCCAAACAATGCTGTAAATAAAGCATAATTATTGCACTATTATTGGATATCAGTGGTTGTAGAGATTTGAATCATATGTCGAGTGTTCCAAATTGTGATCATTGGGTTATTCAGTAAAATATTGTATACAAAATCCTATAGAAGAATTGGCAAAAGTAAATGGTAACAAAAGGGAATCCATATATTTACTGCTCGATTCATTGGAATCATGCCGAATCGTTTATCTGTATCGTTTCAAGTGTGAGCCCGGATTGGATTGGTAAAACTCAATGTACCAAAGAGTTTAAAGTATGTGTACAAAGTAACCAGTGCAATACAGTAGACTCGCGTTAATTCGGGATGCGTTAATTCGGGAATAGCGCTATTTCGTAATTCGGAATGGAATTTGAGTGCTTTTGTGTCATTTTCTAACATATGCAATGCAAAGATCGCGATAATTCGGGAAATTCATAATTCGGGGTCAAAATAATGATGAAATTTAACATTTTTTAGTAGAAAATCTCGATAGTTCGGGAAGACACGCCTTGAAAAATGCAATATTAATATTGCATTTTAAATTTTAAATTTTAGAAGTTAGAAGTAGAGTTGGGCCAATTCATTGTTCGTACACAACAAAAATTTACCAAAACTCAAGAATGTTAGCGTTAGAATGCATGTGGTTTCAGGCGACCCGAAATAACGCGAGTCTACTGTGTATGTTAGATTGGAAACTCATTATAAGTTTGAAAATTTGTTGGATTTTTGACCAATTAATGGCTCCTGGACCCTTCCAGTTCAATTCAATAGTAAAATATATAACAGTTTCAACTTTTAATGTTCAAAATGGGTTATAAATTGAAATCGCGTTAATTCGTAATTCGGAGTAAAAATTTAATTTTGAGACCCTTTGATCCCGAATTAACGCGAGTCTACTGTATCCAACGAATCGCTATAATATTAAACCATATGACAACGAACTAAATATCACAATTAAACGGTGGTCTCAATCAAACTACTTCAAATCGATTTCCATTTTCAGTTTGAATGATTATATCTGCAAACAGTTTTTTTCCGCGTTTGCCTGACGACTTGTTATTAATATAATATTAATATTATATTTTCACATTTTAATGTATTTTTATTAGCTTCGAAGAAAGTCAAATTCAGAAAAACTCGTCAATTAAATTTGATTGTTTTATTGTTGCAAGTCAATATTCGGCTACTGAAAAGTGAAATTTGATTTCAAAATTTAAAATCACTAGTCAACACCTGCAGTGCAAAATTCATAAATTGAAAACACGAGAAAACAATAAAAT
The DNA here is from genome assembly GCA_023373905.1 of Rhizoglyphus robini. Classification (NCBI taxonomy): domain Eukaryota; kingdom Metazoa; phylum Arthropoda; class Arachnida; order Sarcoptiformes; family Acaridae; genus Rhizoglyphus; species Rhizoglyphus robini. The sequence goes on along the minus strand of JAKIJQ010000048.1, from coordinate 463,973 downwards.
GAATTAATATTCTGAAAATTACTCTTCTAATGGTACAGCGTGTTCATGAAGTGACAATACCGTCAGAAAAACAAAGAATTTAAAATCTTAAATGTATTTCAAAATCATTTTTAATGACTTGTGGTGGAAAATGTGTTGAAACTGAAACCATTGAAGCCAATATGAAATGTATATCAAATTGACAATAAATTACCCTAAAACCAGTGAGATCTTGAAACAATTTTTTGATAAATAAAGTCGTTGAGTCTTAGCAAACAATATAAAAAAGGCAATAATAATTTAAATAATAATTTAATATTCATTCAAGTCCAACTTTTGGACCTTTCAGTTTTAAGATTGTTTCATGAAATTGTTTTTCACTTGAAAAGTAAAAATTACATTATTCATTATTGTCTTGTGTAGCTACAACATTTTTGCGACTCGTTGATTCATCACTTTTGAGGATAAATTGCATTTTTTATTTTCACTTTTATTTTGTTTGTTTTGTTTGAAAGAAATTATGAATTTATTTTCATCTGTATCATTTAGATTTACTAAATTTAACGTTTTCGCCAAATCCAAGTTGGGTTTTATGCGAAATGTTTTGTTTAATTATTTCAATCCAATTGATTGCTCCACTGGCGATGCTAAATTGATTCAAAAATATCGAATTTATTATCTCTCTTTGACAATCGCTCATTTACAACCAGATGGCATTTATGCGAACTCCCAGATCAATCTGAAAATTTAACAGGATGTTTATGACCACGTGTAGAGTATTGAATTAAATTTTTATGAAAGAATGGCCATAGGTTCTCGAGTTATAAAATTCCAAAGTTCAAACTTAGTCCACTTTTGACAGTACAATGTAGTATAATGACTCACTGAGAGTCTCCCAAGGGAATCCACTGTGACTTACTCTTCTTCTTAGTTAAGGTTTGAAAACTTTTGTCTTGATTTGCATGTTTCGTTGAAACTTTTGTTATCAAATAATGAATTTAGATAATATTCGTTTGATTTTTACAAATGCTAGCAGATGTTCCGTTGGGCGTTCTTTCTATTCTAATAACCAAAACATAAAATGTTCTTATAAACCTTTGTCCCCAAAAGAAGCTCAAAACCGAACCAATTTCATCGGAAATTGTTTCCAAATTTATTCGAAAAAATGAATAGTCGATTCTGACCCTTAAAACAATGCTCTACGCAATGTTATCATAGATAGAACCTGCGTGAGCACTGTACTTTATCAAACTTTAATAAAGACACAAAGTAAGTCACTTACAGTAACATGACTACAGTGCTGTCAAAGGCAGACTAAGTTTGAACTTCTGAATTTTTTAACTCGAAAACCTCTGGCCATTCTTTCATAAAACTTTAATTCAATGCTCTACACGTGGTCATAAACATCCTGTAAAATTTTCATGTAGATCTGTGAGTTCGCATAAATGCCATCTGGTGGTTAGTGTTGCATTTCTATGGAATATTTGGACTTTCGAGTGAATTTTCACTTGATCTTGATTTTGTTGAGAAAAATCCTTCAGTGTTCAGTCAACAGATTTTCCCCTACAAAATCACCTTTATCACTGATAAACTTGTGCTGAGTTTGTTTGTTGCGGTTATTTGTAATTATGGATTCTTTGCTTGGAAACCTTCGATTGATGAGCTCAAATTTAGTTGGAAATTGTCTAAATGTAAGTTTTATTTGTGTTTTCGTATTAATTTTAATTTGATTTTCTAGTTACTCGAGAGGAAATTGGGGAAATCTTGCATTTTGCTGGTCTGTTTCGAAAATTGTTGCTAGTTACCCAAGTCCCAGTCTATTTGGTTGCACTGACTTACAGTTATTTAATTGTATGGCTGAATGGACAATTTGAGTTTCGCTGGAATGTTGTCGCCTTTTGGGTTTATGCCTATCCGATGTTGTTTTTCCTTTACTGTCATTGTAAGTTCCTTTTCTATTTTGATTTTGATTAATTTAAAAAAATATCAAATCTAGCGTCCTTCATCTTATTGTTGTACATTTTGCTGTCAAGTAAATACATTCGGATACGACAGAAATCGATTCTTGGGGACCTCAAACAATTGAACAGTAAAATTGTCCGTTTGAATCTAACTGCAAATCGATCAGATTACCTCAAAAGTTGGCTCAAATACATTTCGATTCATAAGCGACTGGTATCGGTTTGTTTGGATCTGAATCGATGGGGTTCCTACTGGTCCACCAGTTTCACTGTAATTTACTTTGATTTCATCTTTATCACTTGCTACAATTTGTATGCACTGGCCTACTGTGACCAATTGTCCCTGATTGAAAAATCAATCTTTGCGTTGAGTATTGGTGAGATGCAAGTGTTGCTATTTGGAAGCACCCGAGAGTGTGCACGGATTGTGAAAATTAGTAAACGGATTCAGCATGAGAATTTCAAATTTCATCGAAATTGTTTCCTACTGAAGCGAGAGGGTTTAATTATTGCAAGCATGTTGAAGGTTTGTCTAAAATTTTTGATTTTCAAATTTAAAATTTAAAACTATTTCTAGGCTGAAACACTTCAGGACAGTCGACTTTTGCATCGTTATGCATTTCGTCTATTTGGTAACTGGAAAATTACTCCAAACACGTTCTACGTGACCTTGTCCTACAACTTGGCTTTCTTTCTGCATATTATCAAGAACATGAAAACTTAACATTTACATTTGAACATTTTAGTTATAGTTATAGTTATAGTAATCTCCATCAACAGATGGCGTTAGTGTTCTTAGTATAAACCTAATATCGAACGTTATATTTGTACCATGGTACATTACATCTCACACAACATGCATGCGAATACAGTAACATCCTCATTTGTATCCGCAAAGTCCTCTTAATACCTTCAGGTCAAATTGTAATAATGTATCTAGACAGATAAATACTAACAGAGGCGGTGCAGGGATTTTGCCGCCCTTGCCCGAACCCTAGCTGCCGCCCCTAAAAATGTTACCTTGGGGGGACCAAGGTAACATTTTACATTTGCAACAATGGTTCGTCTAATTGCTTATACCATGTTTGTAGCTTAGAGATCTACAGATTTTCTCGCAGAACATGACTCTATTGCGTATGGCGAGTTCCAAATCAAGATCATCAAAATTAAAATTGAACCTCTAAAGACATCTTTAAAACTCAATTGGATTTTTTTGGATTACTCCGTGCGGATAGTTCCGTGCAAATTGAACACAAGGGGGCCATGAAATAGCTTGAAGACTGTCTGCTGTTTTCGATGTCTTCTGGGGGTTCTCCGGTGACGGGGCCTTCTCTGGCAGATTGATCATTGAGAGGCACATTGAAGATAACTCCTGTTCGAGTTTGGTAGTTGAGATTGTTGAGCACGACTGATTGAATAGCTTCGTCATGTCTGCTTGTGTCCCAACTGCGTTGTGACAAGACGTTCGAATCGAACTCGAGTGCTCTCCTCTAGCCTAGCCTCACTGGCATTGAGCCGTGATCTCCGATGTTCTGAATGTTCTCATTCTCTCTTGCTTTGTAACCTTTGCCCTCATTAAACGCCACCTTTGTGCTTACTCGACCCCCTTTCTTTCACGCTTGATCACCGATCAATCGTGACAGCTTGTGTGTTTTGATCGGATGGTACGGTGAGAGCAGCCACATAGTACTTGGCTGAGACACTCCGGTGCCTCGCACAGAAAACGAGATTCATCTCGAAATATATGTTTCGATTCCGGGTTGTTGTAGGACCACCCAGCGGTGGCACTTTGCAGTTTGACAAGTTTGATCAATTGATTCGGTGGCACCAAGTTAGGCTTGTCAAGATGTCCGTTTGTTGTTGATCCGCCTACAACAAAATTTTTTGTGACCTCGATTCTCGGGGTGAGTGCACATGTTGAGAAGAAGTCGCTTCTTGTTGTCGCTGTCTTCAGGTAGTAAGACGAACACATTCTGTAGGTCCTTCCTGAAGCCATCGTGGGCGTACATGTCCTTGATTAACCAATTACGAGATTGACTGAGTATGGTGGCCCTTGTTCAGAAGAGTCGTGGGATCTCAAAGCTCAGTTGAGTGATACCAAGTTCACCATTTTTGTTGAAACTTTCATGAATAATTCATTTGACCTAAACTTGAAAAATGGAAATATTCCCCAGCAGTGTATTTAACTAAATGGAGAACTTTGCGAGTTGATTCACGGATTGCGCAATCAATATCGTTCAAGAAGTTGCGGACAAAATATTCATTCACGATTGAGTGAAGCTTACTTGGTATCACATGTTGTTTGATGAAGTAGAGCTTCTGATTGGCGGTGATGTTCGCATTCAAGATTTTGTTAAACAACTCCTCTATATTTTTTTGATTGGTTCTGTGCATTCCATCCCTGGCGATGTTCACGCCTAGGTACTTGATGGATTCTGCTTGCGGGATAGGCTTTCCGTTGATATCAATATTGTGATAAAAAAGATTTTGTGAGATTCACCGGATGAGTTGTTGGATCTTATCCAAGTGGTTAAAATTTGTGGGTGATTTAGTGGTATGATTTGGGTCTGAAAGCCGATAGTTGCTTTGCGTTTATATTTAAGTTATATATATATAATTAAGTTTGTGGCGTTGAAATTGTGAGGTTAGAAGTTGCTGACGTTTGTGAACTCTAATAGTGATAAGGAAATTGCAAATATATTCACTGATTCATTCATTTCATTCCTTTCAATTCCCCAATTTTTAATAAACCAGACCAAACTTTTGTATCGGATTTGATGACACAATTTGCAGAACAAAAGGATTTTCAATTACGTTTCAGGATTTTTTACCAGTTTGATGCTTGGGATCCTTTTTTAATTATTACGAGGTCTGATGTTGTTTTGGGTTTCAGTTTTTAGGTAACATTTGCAGAATCCATTTTAAGAAAATTCCCGAACTAGATTCTCCTACTACTGTATACTAATGTATTTTCTTTCCAAACTAATGTGTTCAATTTGCACGGAGCTATCCGCACGGAGTAATCCAAAAAGGTCAATTGAGTTTTAAAAGATGTTTTTATGTGTTCAATTTTAATTTTTGCCAAATTTTTGAAAACATTAATTTGCTATTTTTGTTATAAATTAATTAAATGAAACCGATTTGATAAGAATTCAATATTTTCAACTTTCCTGCAATGTTTGTTTGTTTTAATTTTTGACCAAGACCAATTGAATTTCAATACAGTAAAGTTCCGTTAATTCGAAGTTGCAAGGATACCAATCGTGAATTTTAGTTCGAATTACGAATTAGAGGAACTTTGGTTTTTACTGCTATTTTTCATTGTGGGTATATTGTAAACTTTCAGAAATGTCCCAAAATGTATCTAAAACCCAAATTTAACCTATATGGGCCCAAAATTATGAAATAACTGCTCAAATGAAGTTTGTTGGTATATCAATACGATTCAGCTGTTTCGAGATTGTTTGCTTGATACGGTCAAACTGCTAAATTGTTATGAATTTTGGATAAATAATGACTAATGATATAATGATAATGTATAATTTTATTGATTGTCTTTGGCTGATTTTTGAACGTTTGTCTTTACAGGAACGTTTTAGACTTCTCCACGACTTCATTTGTGTTCGATGGCAGCTACTGTTGAATCAAATGTTTCACGGACAGCAGTCTTTGCATCTGTTTGCATCCGTTAGTCATGTTCAAACAGTGAATCGTGTGAGATATGATCACAATATAACACCACGCGCAGTCAACAATCTCAAAGACTGTCTACTGATAATTCCCGATCAATCACAACTGAAATCACTACCCAACATTTGTCCAAACATTACTCATTTGGTGATTAATCGACTAGATGGCGCTGCAATCGCGGAAATGCTCGAACAATGGCGTGAAACACTGTTTAAAGTAGCACTACAAAATATGTTCAATTCACCAGAAATGAATCAGAAGTTTTGGGAAACAATCAGGCGGATGCCAAATATTCGTTTTCTATCACTTCGCGGACTGTTTCGTAATCCAATTCCTGACAATTATGAAATTCTACCTCAAATACAACACTTTTTCTTGGTCCATTATCTGCAGGATCTTGTTCCAGTTTTGAGCAAGCTGGTAAATTGTCGTGGAATGTTGCTAAGTTTTGTCAATCTTTGCAAAAGTCAAATCATCGAAATTCTGGAACGGAATCCAATGCTTTGGCTTAATCTAGAGAAACTAGTTCTGGGACTAATTTCGGTACCGCCTCAAAGAAATAATTTAAATCGAATTAAAAATTTTAGTAACTTGTTTGAGTTTATGTGTGAAACCTTTCAACAAGTGCATTTTCTTGACATTTTATTTGCTGAACAATTAAGTTTTTTCTGATTTTTTAAAATCTACAAACATTTTTTGTTTAGCTTTCCCTAGAACAAATAATCCCAAGTTTGTACAAATTGAGGAACCTCAATCAAATTCGCATTTACATCGGTCGAGACCAGTTACCAGTATCTCCTGAACATTTATCCAGTTGCATCAAGTCGTTGTCCTCTGTCAAAATTGTCTACCTGGAAATATACGATTTCACAACAGAACAATTTTTCAACATTATTCCCGCAATATTTCCAAATGTTGAAAAACTGACACTAAGATCCGAAAGCGTTGGTTCGGAAGATAATGAGCAAACAAATAATTTTCAAGTCGATAAACAAAGACTCTACAGTGAATTTATATGTTTAAAAGAGTACATTTTTAAGACATAAAGTTTCAATTGTTTCATAAAGTACAATTACTCAATCTATGCATATGTATCTTTATTATTCCCAACTTTACAAAGACAATACAGTAAAGTGCCTATAATTCGAAGTTTTTTGCTGCCAACTTTTGATTTTGATTTCGAATTACGAATTATGGGAGTAGGCTATTTTAACTCAAACGGTACATTTTAGGTTAAAATAACCTGATAAATATCATATTTTTCTCAAACCGTTAAGGTTTTTATTATGGACAATGTTGAAATTCAATAAAGACTATCAGAAATTGAAAATGTGCTAATTGAAATCACGGCCGGCGGAGGGTCGTCAACCGCCATAGGTGGCAGGTTCAGTCCACGGAATTTGTAGAAGAGGGGACTCTTATACAGTTTTTCATTTTCAATAATTTTATTTCGAATTAACCCTGTAAGATCATTTCGAAATACGAATTATGGGAGGTTTTTCGATTTATGAGCACCTTTTGTACAGCAAAAGGTACCGAAATATAGGAATTTTGGCTATTTTTGTTACGAATTACGAATTATGGGAGGCACGAATTATGGGCACTTTACTGTAATAATTTCATCCGGGTATAAATTTTACCACCATTTGCAATAGATATTTTGAAAAATATCTAAACGATGACAGGAAGAAACTAGACGAAACTGTCAAGTTACGCAATATTGTGGTAAGTTTTTCGTGTGTTTTTATAAATAGACATTCTAATTTTATTTTTACACTACTCTAGCAATAGATGACTGAGAAAATCCTGCATAAATTTAAAACTCGTGCAGACAAGCTTCGAAATCTCACTGGAGTGTGGCCGAATGAGAAAGACTCAAAATCCCCAAGATGCAAACAACGAGAATGGTCAAAGTTAAGCAGATGTTGGTACAGATCAACAAGCTCAACCTCAAACGCTACCTAGACTTGCCCAGGACCCTGTTGCTGTAGCCCAAGTTCAGTTTGCGGCCAAACTACTTGATGCCGTTGGAAACTCAAAATATCCTTATGTTGCTCAGAAGGCAGTTATGGACCAGAGAACTGAAAGACTTAAACTGATTAAGGTTGCGAAGGCGGAGAAAGCAGCAAAAAGAAAAAATGATCAATAAGTCCCAACAGGATCCGTTAATCCTGGAAATGATGTTGAGCAAGCTCAAGTTGCAGAAGTCCCAGCTCCAACTCCAACTCAATCCCCAGCTACAACTCCAACCCTCATCTCCAGCGCCACCTCCAACTCCGACTCAATCCTCAGCTCCATCTCAAGTTTCAACTCCAGCTCCAAGATACCGGCATGTCGGCATCAATAAAAGAGCGAGAACAACTTAAAGTACTCGAGTTCTTCGTGATCGTTAATCAACTCTCATTTGTTTGTTAACTTCTCTTTGGGTTATGTATGTTTTAATCAGTAAAATCATTAAATTTCACCCCCATGTAGTGGTATGATTTGGTGTGAATGAATTCCTTTGGAGAGAAATTCAAAATGTGATTCCTCTATTCGAGCATGGTTTTGGAGGTTTAGTGAATTCCTCTACAGAGACATTGACTGTGGCGTTCCTCTATTCAGGAATGACTCTCGATTCCTCGTGAGAAGAACTCTTTCGCGAGTTCTTCTATAGAGGAATGGTTTCCTTCACTCGATTTGATTCCTCTCACGAGACATGAGACGCGCGTTCTTGCTCAGAGGCATAGTTTCTCCGTCATTCTGTCTCCGTGTAGGGAGGAATGAAAGTTGTCTGTGTGAATCGTTCCAATTGGAACACTTGAGTCGAAAATTTGAATCTATGGGTCAGTAATAGCGTATATTGCCTAGTAATAATTGTATTGTAGTAGTAGTATAGTACAGTTGGGTTGACGAAAAGAGGAAGCAAAGAAATCAACAATCATTTGGTTGTGATCATCGTGCCGATAGTAGGACTTGTCGGTCTTACTTAAAAATGTATGAAATGGTCTAAACTCAGTTTGACTGTGGCTGAGAATTTAATAAATTGTTAACATTGTGTGTGTGAACTCACTGATATCTATTTTTGTAAACTTTGTTTATTATACTTTTTTAAATTGTCTGTAAACTATACCTTTTTATATCTTAATTGGAAAAAGGTTATGAAATAAACTAATTAAAAAAATAGCGTATATTTAAATTTTGTGTATACTAGCTCAAATGGCAACGTCGGGAGAATTTTTTAAAAGTTGCTAAAACAAGACATTTTTTAGATTTTGGAACCCATTTCCACCGGAAATTGAATGTTCCAAAATGTGAGATGGCCAATCAATTCAGTTTTGGTCAAGCATAATTATCATGCTTAGTTTGTATTTTTACGAACTCAAGGGTTTTCTGGGACCTCACTCAGAGAGGTTTTGCATCACACCGTATACCCGCTGCCCCTGTAATTCAAACTAACTGACCAAAATTTGCGTGTTTAATTTTAAATTAAATAAATAAATTTAGTACAACTGTATTCCGACTCTAGTCTAATTGCAAATGCTAAATAAATAAATAAAAATTTGTCATGAGTTATGTCTCAATTTTGAATGGTGGAAATTAATCTACAAATCCTAAAAGATTAATTTGGTGTGTCACTCATGTCAATGCTCAGTATAATCAATTCTCTTCAACCTCTGAAAAGTAAAGGTGATATTCGCTATTTTCCATTGAGAATACAATAATAACTTACATTATCTGGCCAGAAGTTACCTAAACAATCATGGATTTTCTCAGCAAACAAACGTAACCTCATTTATTGTAGCTGTATCTCCAAAGACCTCGTTTGTAAAATTTAGTGAATTTGTGAATTCTCAAGAGATAACCACAGTTACAAAAAACGGGACATTTCAAAATTCAACAAGCTTACGCGATAGTAATAATTGTCCTGTCAGCGCCCAAGAGGCAGCAATTTCCGAAAAAAGACCGAAAAACCAATACCGCCATCAAACTGAAGCACTCAAATTTGCTCAAACATGTGCATCGTGTATATCTGTGATATAGTCTCCGCTGCTTCACACGCTCAGATAAAAATATTTGCACTAACTTTGTCACCAACTAAATTGTGCTTCTAATGACACACAAAATTGTCGCTAAAATATACTATGTCCATAAATGTATAATAAAGTAATGTGCTTACAAGTTTTATAATCTTAATGAAAAATAACATCCCATGTAACTGCACATGAAATCAAAGTAATAAAGCATTTATTATATTTGCCACTTTTATTAGGTTCTCAAAATTATCTCAAAAAAGTCTGATTGCTTATTTGTTTAAGTAGCCAAACATATAGCATTCAGATAAACAGAATTTTATTTTGTATTGCACCCCGGAAAAAAATGGAGGAGCATTACTCCAAATATACAAAATGTAGAATCTGTGGAGACAACCCTGCCTGGCGTATGTATTCATTTGTGATTAGTTTTTAAACAATAATACTAAAAATCCATTAGGACCACTAGGCTCGAACTACAATGGTCAACTATCTTGCAATGCGTGCAGATTGTTTTTTTCACCGTAACGCACTAAACCACGAGGTTTAATTTAATTTTATATATTTATATTTATACTTAATTAATGACTAATTAAACAATATTTAATGATAATTTTTATTTCAGAAGTTTAAATGCCGCAATAACAATGAAAACTGTATACTTGATCGAGTATCGCGTCGCTATTGTGCAAAATGTCGATTGAAGAAATGTTTTGCCATTGGAATGAGCTTAAAAGCGGCGGGAAAACATTTACAATCCTCCTCACCAATGCAAGAATCCGTCGAGTGTTGTTCAAAATCACTTGATCACGCCAAAAGTTCTTCCTTTGAGCTCAATGTTTTTGAGGTTGCACAAATCCAAGAAATCATCAACATGGTTTTAGTCTACAAAACCCAAAGCATTTCGGCTGTGGTTCGACACGTCCAAGCGAACATTGACTCATACATAATCAATTTACATGCAGAGTATCAAATAAAAGTTTTACGCTCATTTTCAATTGAGATGGTAGCGATTTGGAAAATTTTTAAGTTTCTTCTTGAGAGCCAAACCACTACCAATGAAACTGATCACCGGACTAATCGAGTAGATTTGGTGCACATCTTTAATCAAACTACCAACACAAAGTTGGCTGAACATAAAAAAGTATATTTTAGCGGTTATTAATTTAGAAATGGAAAACGATACATGCATTCGATATTTGGTAATATTAATAATTTTTGAAACAATACAGATAAATTTTTATTGATTGATTTATTTTTTTGAATTAACAGGTCGCAGCTCTGTGGCTGGTAAAACCATTGGAAAATGTTCCTTATAGCGAGTTTGTCCAGTACCATTACAACTACTGCAGTCATTACTTGAAACAATATTTGGAGCACAAATATCAGTGCAATACAAAAGCAATATACAAATGGAATATACTTTTGTGCATATTACAAAACGAATTGGCCATTTTGAGAAATAATGTCAAAAGAAACTTGATTGAATTGCAATTGAGTCAAATTGAGCTCTCTAGTGTATAATAATAATAAAATTTCAGAATTTATTTAATTTTTTTAATTAAAAGTAAAATGGCGATAAGAAAAGAGTGAAGACCACTCCCAATAAGAAAGTTCCCTGAATTATTCGTGATTTGGCCAGTACTGCAGTCAATGATGTGATTCTGAATTCTGATAATTATTCAAAGAATACTACACGCCTAACACGGACTAAATATTATAATGTTACTGACGAAACGATAACAAACGGTCGATGCAAAAGACAAATAAAAAGACAATTAACAAGTCAACCCAAACCCTCCGCGCTCGCTCCGTTGCACTGCGCTCACTGCTCCGGGTTTGCCGTTGACTTGTTAAAAACCCCGCCCTTGGCGGGTTTCCCCCCCCACCACACCCACCCCACACCCACCCCACACCCACCCCACACCCACTCCACTCCACCACTCCATCTCTCGCAGCAAAAAAATGTAACAAAAAGTGAATGAAACGTCTTGTTTATTGGAAAAAATTAAAAGAGGAAATTGGAAGTGCTAATGAATGAAATGGTTGTGTTTGGTCACAAATGGTGTGAATGTGCAAGTTGTAGAATTAGAATATGTTACTGTAAGTTGTTATTGTTACTGTGGAATGTACAATTTTGCGTGTTACTCTTCCATGTTGTGTTGGCCAGAAATGCCGGAATCAGCCAATACAGATTTGTAGACCACATTCTTAATGCGTCCACCCGGAAATACTCGTAAATGGGAAGGGTCTTTCACACGACTGAGAGCCACATAACATTGACCATGTGAAAAAACTTGATTTTTCAGATAAATACCCACATCAGTAAAAGTTTGTCCCTGAGCGCGGTTGATTGTACTCGCGAAGCTGGTTCTAATGGGAAATTGAACTCTACGCAGCACGCAAGGTAAGCCTAAGTTGGTCGCTTTGCCCATGATTGGAATGCGCGGAATCAGTATTTTCTGACCTTTAAATTGTCCATGAGCAATTCGACAAAGCAAAATGTGACGCCTTGTTTGACCACCAAGATCCTCAACAAATAGTCGAGTTCCGTTGGTTAGTCCGCGCTCTACGTCTAAATTTCTCAGCAATGTTACTATGCAATTCTTTTTAAGCCTAAGGATATGGCGTGGATATCCGCTGGGAGTTAGACTATTGATATACTCCATCATAAATCGCGCAAATTCGCCTGTGTCTTGTCCTGTCTCGCTTACAAATGAGTCTGAACTCGCGAACTCTCGAGCAATTCCCGCTTGAAGGTCGAGGACGATGTCGTTGATTTCAAATGCATCATCGTTGGTGGTGGTTAAAATAATCTTTTCTTCAAGGTTTTGGAAGTTAGAATAGATCGAGTTGATTAGTTCTTCTTTACTGTTGACTGAAAATCTTTTCGGTAAAGTGATGAACGAATCTTGATCAGTTGGTTCGACTCCATTCCCGATGCGAAGAAGCCAATTGTGGTGATCATGATCTTGATTGTTGGATGTGACTGTTCGCATGTTTGTGATCAGTGATAGTTTGTCGAAAAGAAGCCACAATGGACAACTGACCACTGACTCATTCACGATGTCACCTTCAGTACCTCGCGGCACAACAGGCAACACTTGGCGAAAGTCACCACCACAAATCACAATTTTACCTCCAAATGGTAAATCGCATTTGGTCAAATCGCGCAAGAGAGAATCAGCAGCCATCAAGCCATACTTAGAAGTCATACTAACCTCATCCAAGAGGATAACATCGTATTCGGCTAGCTTGCGCGCCTCAGCTGTTTGGGCCCGCATTGATGAAAGTGGATTGGCGCTGTCAATTGGAACAGGCAACTTAAAGGCATTGTGCACAGTTCTACCGTTAGGCAAGAGTGAGGCAGCAATGCCTGACCACGCCACACAGAGCACCTTGGCACCTTTGCCGACCAAATAATTGTACAGAACATTGTACAGATAGGTCTTGCCCGATCCAGCTGGACCATCAATTGAGAATAACCGGATGCCGGTATTGTTCTCATATGAAGCGCGAATCTTTTCGAATGCTAACCGCTGTTGAGTATTCAGTGTATTGATATCGTGCAATGCTGTGGCAAATTGGAACACATTACTGAAAGCAACATCCTGAAATTGTTCCAAATTGTCTGGCATTGGAATCATACTCTGGAAATCTCTATCAGCTAGACCTAAACCGCTAGTGATGCGCTTGATGTCCAAGTAGGCAAAGATGACTGTTTCTTGCGTGGAAAATCCCTGGCGAACAAAGTCCTCTCTCATAGCATCGCCAAACTTGTCATACAGATACTGGGGATTTTGGGGCGATCCAGTTGCTAAAATGATGGCAAATACAGAGCGGATTTGTGCGGGCATATCCATAAGGGCAGCCTCGTCCAAACAACGCTCATATTCCCCATCATCTTGGATAAGGCCTGCCGCATTGGCTGCTTCTTTGAAAGTGGGGTAGAGATGGCCTTCCACTCGTCGCAAATCCTCGTATTCTTGCGCACCCCTGATGTGAAGCAACATCATGCGCAAGTAGTACTCGTCAGTTTCTGGTTTGGCGCGGTACATTCTACCTATTGCTCGAACATTGTTCACTCTCTCCTGCCAGCGACTACCGTTCCAGGTGAAATGCTCAGGTATCTCCAGATAGAGAAATTGCCGAGAATCGAGAATTTGATTCCCTTCTGCAATTAACCTAGCACACCTTTGATTCAACTCGAACCAACCGGTCAAAGTAGTGACTCTGCCTGCAGCAGCTGCAGCAGCGTGTTGGCCGGGTAGAAATCGGATAGTCTCGTTAGCCGGTGCATGAACAACCAACTTCTCAACAGAATGAGAGCGCTTGTTGAGTGGATACTCAAAGATGCGCCAGTACGCTTCAGTAGCACTGAGGTAACGCGTGTTCAAATGCATGGCAATTTCATCCTTGTCTTTCGAAACAATGTCCACTGATGCTCTGTCGCTTCCTTTGTAGATGTACTTGTAGAGATATTTGATGGAGCCGACTGTACCGCACAGTTCCACATTGATGTGTGCGTCATACTTCAGAAGCAGTTGCCAGTTGTAAGGCACAACGTATGAGTTGTTGTAGTCGTCTCGGCCACCAAAGGAAGCAGTCACGCCATTGTTGCTACGTTTGTAGACGGGGTACGATCGATTGCTGATGACGGTTCGTTCGGAGAATTGACGAGGAAAACCCTTGGAGCACTTGCCATTCTTCCAGCATGGTGAGCCTTCGCGGTGCAGCATGTATGCGCAAACCTTTTCGTACAGTTCGGGTTCAGTTTCCTTGTCGGGTAGTTCGGCGGATATAATCTGATCGACATCATCACTTGACCGCGGTTTGTCGTCAGGATGGAGGATCAGTAGAAGATGGCAGTGGGGGAAGACCTCGTTTTTGGAACTCAAAAACCGCTACGTAAGCCTGGACTTTGCCAAATATTTCCTTCTTGTCAAGGTCATCGATGAATTCCATGGCTTTGATCTTGAACACTTCACAGATGTCATCCACATGGAGATATGTTTCATTTCCCCACTTGGCAAACTCGGGCCACTTTGGGTTACAGGTAAAGGTGATGAAGAGATCGGGCTTTCCGTATCGGGCAACAATGGCCATTGCGTCATAAAACTTTTCAAGTTGGTCTCGAGGGCTGCCTGTATGTGATGATGGTAACTTTGTCTTCTTGCCAACATTAGGTGCATTCTCGACATCAGGGAATTGCTCGTCAAAGTCCTGAACATTTGCAACTGTCTCTACGCGCAATAAGGACTGGTTGTGTCGCATAAATTTAAGTCTATTTGCCTCAGTCTTAGCCCAACAATCAACGATCCATTGGAGGGTAAGCTTTCCAGCAAAGTGAAGTGCATTGAACACACTCTCCCTATGCGCAAGCAAATAGCGGTAATACTGAACGTGGATAATATGGTCAAATGAATTAAGCTCAATAGGTCGATAGATGTACCAACCCGCGTCTCCATAGGGACGCAATAACGGATAAGACAGGGGGTCGCATAGAGCATGGTCACCGTCAAAGTATTTAGTTTGAAACTTGGCATTCTTACCTTGGCCATTGGTGTCGGTGTTTGTGATTGCAGTGGAAATTGGTGGAACGTGTGTGTTTGTGGTTGTGCCTAATGCATTTGGTTTGTTAACTGAGTGAGTGTCACGTGATGTGGATGGTTGAAATAGGTCCACGGTTGAAGTTGTCGATTGGTTTAGGTTAGTTGGTGGTGACTGAATTTGACTACTTGGATTTGATGATGGTTCAATAGTTGTAGTCAAAGGTGGCGGCATTGGTCTGGCCGATGATGATTTGACATAGCAGATGATACCTCGTTCAGTGTCGTCAGTGTCGTTGTCTCCATAGAGTGCAGCAATCTCGGCGGCAACAGGTTGACCATATTGTTGACCTTCATGGTGGCGAAATGCGATTCGATAGTCTGGGCCTCTAATAGAATGTTCTTTTTCGTATACACACCTGAACTGCTGGCAAAGTGGATTAACTGAGAGGAGGGTTTCATGGAGAAGTGCCATCAGTTCACTGTCGCACCCAGTGTTGCATTGCTTGTCCATCCTTGCTTTAGTCGCCTCTTCTGTATCGAGTATCCATGTCTGGTTGTATGATGGCGAAGTGATGTTCGGACCAATGTTGTACAGCATGTACTTGATCTCACCATGGACTTTGAAGCAATATGTTCCAGGGCCCTTCATGTCGATTCGCTTGTACCCAACACAGGCCATTGAAAGAGCACTGTTGTACTGTCGAAGGTGGGCTTGGAAATTCTTTGAAAGTGGATGCTGACCACTGTACAGTTGTTGAAGCAGTGGAGGGCAAGCTGGAATTTCGAGTTTTATCTTTCCGTGATTGCAGCACTTTCCATAAGACACATTTCTCGGTTGGCGATGCTTCACATTGGGTGATTCATTGAAAAACGTCGCATTCGGAGCACTTTTGGTCACGTTCTCCAATGATAAATCGCTTCATGTATGTTCTTCCATTAAACATGAATTCAGAACGATTTCGAGCAGACTTATATCCAGTTTTGCCAAATTCGCCACGTAGAGCCTTTTCTAGATTGTCTCGTTGCCTCCTGGCAGCATTTCGAGCTGCTTTTTCTTCTTCGGATAGACTGTTGTGGCGATCACGACGGTTGATATTGAGCTGAGCAAGTTGAGTTGGATCAATTTGGCTGTATGCTTCTCTTCGGTTTGCGTTAATACCACCAATTTGTTCGTCACTTTGCGAGTTGTACAAATCACGACGGTCGGAATTGATTGATTGACGATCGGCTGATTGGTTGTATGAATCTCGTCGATTTGAATTGATTTGACTCAGTTGTTCATCAATTTGCGAGTTGTACAAATCACGGCGATCTGAATTGAGTGCTTGACGATCGGCTGATTGATTGTAGGTATCACGACGGTCGGAATTTCGTGACAGGCGATCGTCGGATTGGTTGTAAGCTTCGCGCCGAATAGAATTGATTTCGTTGAGTTGAGAGCTGTCCATTTGTTGGTACGATTCACGACGACTTGAGTTGATTGCATCCATCTGTTGGCTTGTCAGTGGAGTACGATTTTCTCGCCGATCTGCATTCAATCGTTGTCTATGTTCATCAGACATGTTGACCCGCTTCAATCTTTGAGCTTCTATGTCGCTTGATCGAGAACGGTTACTGTTCGGATTAAATTCGTCTTCGTCCATGACTATTGTAAAATAATAAATATAAAATATAAAATATGGAAATATTTAAAAGCGTAATTTATTTATTTGTACATACCTGAAGAGCACTCGATTCGATTACGAATCACAAAAAGAACACCACAAAAATCGTTGTGTGTAATATAGTTTGATGTGTTGCGGTAGAAATTGTGTTGTGGTGGAAACAGGATCGGAATTAACGAAGAAAATGTCTTGTTTCGATAGGATACAATGCGAATTGTGGCGATCACAGAATAGCGGATTTGGTTCAGAAGAACGATTGCCTTATCGTACGATTCAGGTCAGATTTTAGAGTATTTCGAAATGAGCGTTGACGAAACTGCAGAACATGTTCATACAACAAATCGAAACACTGACTGTTTGTCGACTGTTGTTCGACTTTGTCGACTGTAGTGCCCAAATGTGCGCCTCGAATAGAAAATCGAATAGAAATTGGCTTATCAAATCGAATCAACTATGTTGATTTGATAGATTAGATTGAGTTTGTGATAAGTCGGTTATCGAAAAGAAGAATATAGATAAAACAACAAAAGCCAATATTTGTCAAAGGTAAAAAGTTATAATTATGTTCATATTTTAATTCGTTAATTACTTTGCACATCATGGCGCACGTTGCATGTACTGTAGCAGAGAAGTGCCCGACGCAAAGCTCTCCAATTGACCCAACTTTAAATCTTTAAGTATACCATTAAAGCGTCAATAATAATACTTATAGTTACCATGAGTATCTTTGTGGAAATTTAAATTCATTAAAAAATAACATTTCCCGCCTTTGAGTAATGCTTTAACAAACAACACTAATTCACTACCAAAGTAGCGTAGCTCAGATCGCTCCAATACAAATCAATCACGTCGATAAACCCGATTTTATTATTCCAATGTAAAGCTGTGTACATAAACTTGAATCGGGAAAGTTTCCGGAAAAGTTGAGAAACTTCCCAGAAAAGTTGATTTTTCAAAACGTACCTGGGAAAGTTCCCGGAAGTTTTAGAAAAATATTCCCAGAAACTTTCCCAAGGGTCAAGGGTCATGTACTGTTTGCCTAACCTCCACTGCGTAACTCTTCTTCTTCTACCTCTACTGTACAATCCCATCACCAACGACGACGACGACGACGACGACGACGGAAATTTCATCTTTCCTTTAATATAATGGAGATAGTTGAGTCAATCAATTGGCGCTAACTGGCTCGATCATTCAATCAGAGAGTCAGTGGAACACAACATGTGCAGTGGCTAAGCGAATCTGCTCAAGGGCCATACAAGCAAAGTGTGTCCCTGTGCGGTCACAGACATCGCTGATCAGTGATCACCCATGAACAAATTTATTGTGACTTATTTAAGCTGAGACCGATAAGCTGAGACAGGAATGTACTCGTCTGTCTTACTCAAAATTTAGAGAAAGTGTTGTGGGTCTTGCGGACACGCTTGAGTTGGATGACATCAACGTCACTGACAACGATCTTCGCAACCACATCAACGAAATGTTTGAGGCATATGTCAAGCTGAGATCATCCGTCTTCAAGATGACCCTGAGACTATTCAAAGACTCAACAAGGGGAAGAAAAGAAGACGGACACGTCGGGGCCGACGTAGACGAAGACGGAACGAATGGGAAAGAAGTCGACTCTCTGACTCAACCAGAGAGGAAATGACAGAATTTGCTCAAAACCAAATGCTGTGGAACACAGATAAAAAGCGTCTGTATAAGAAGATCGTTTTCGGTGAGACAAATGTGAGTGAAGAACTGGATCCACAGAAATTCTTCCGCTTTTGGAGACCAATCTTCGAGGATACCACCGAGCCTCACCAGTTCACTCCAATTGAGACTGCAACACGGAACTCAACGGATGTGTTGTACTACATTCACCCAAAACAAGTGACCAACTTCCTCCGTAAGAAAAAGAAATCGAGCGCGGGGCTGGACAACTTCAAGGCGTCCGATCTCGTGGACTATGAGAACCACGTGTCCACTATGCTGAACTGTATCCTCATTGTAGGCATCATTCCGGACGATCTCAAGAAAAGTCGTACGACTTTGATCGCCAAAAAGGACTCCACCCACCCTGGGGACTTTCGTCCAATCACCATCAGCTCGATTATCTACCGAACACTCACCGCCATCATTGCCGAACGAATGTCAACCAAGGTGCCACTCAGTAATCTCCAAAAGGGTTTTGTCAAAAATGATGGTATCTTTGAAGCCATTACTGTGACCAAATTTGTTGCCAAGAACTTCAAAAACCACCCAATGGCCGCTTTGGACATTAAAAAAGCGTTCGACAGCGTCAATCACCAAACAATCTTCGGATGTTGTGAGGCAAGCGGACTGTCAGATGGAAACATACTTTTCCTGAAGGATCTTTATCGCGGCTGCAGCACTTCAATGAAGATATCGGGTGAAGAGGAATTCTTCAACCTGAATCAGGGTGTCAAACAGGGCGACCCTCTCAGTCCGGTGCTCTTCAACATTGTGGTTGACCAACTATTAAGACGACTCGAAAAGTCTCGTATTGGGGTTCAGATCAGAAAGCGAGGTCGACGCTTACCGGCAATTGGATATGCGGACGACATAATCTTGTTCGCTCCTAACGGACGAGACCTGCAGAAACTCATCGACATTTGTAATGATTTCTACACCTCGATCGGAATGTCCATCAATGAGTCGAAATCGGTGATACTCCAAACGGAAGGAAAAGGTTCACAAAATCTTTCCATCACAATCAACGGAAAGCCTATCCCGCAAGCAGAATCCATCAGGTACCTGGGCGTGAACATCGCCAGGGATGGAATGCACAGAACCAATCGAGAAGATATAGAGGAGTTGCTCAACAAAATCTTGAATGCGAACATCACCGCCAATCAGAAGCTCTACTTCATCAAACAACATGTGATACCAAGTAAGCTTCACTCCATCGTGAACGAATATTTTGTCCGTAACATCTTGGACGATATTGATTGCGCAATCCGCGAAGCAACTCGCAAAGTTCTCCATCTAGTGAAATACACTGCTGGGGAATATTTCCATCTTTCAACCAAAAATGGTGGTCTCGGTATCACTCAGCTGAGCTTTGAGATTCCACGACTCTTCTGGACAAGGGCCACCATACTCAGTCAATCTCGTAATTGGTTCATCAAAGACATGTACCGCCACGATGGCTTCAGGAAGAGCCTACAGAATGTGTTCGTCTTATTACCTGAAGACAGCGACAACCAGAAGCGACTTCTTCTCAACATGTGCACGCACCCCGAGAATCGAGGCCACAAGAATTTTGTCGTGGGCGGATCAACAACAAACGGACATCTTGACAAGCCTAACCTGGTGTCACCGAATCAGCTGATCAAACTTGTCAAACTGCAAAGTGCCACCGCTGGGTGGTCTTACAACAACCCAGAATCGAAACACATTTTTCGAGATGAATGTCGTTTTCTGTGCGAGGCATCGGAATGTCTTAGCCACGTACTAGGTGGCTGCTCTCACCCTACCATCCGATCAAAGCACACAAGCAGACATGACGAAGCTCTTCAATCAGTCGTGAAGCTTCTCAACAATCTCAACTACCAAACTCGAACAGGAGTTATCTTCAATGTCCCTCTCAATGAGCAATCTGTCAGAGAGGGCCCCCATCACCGGAGAACCGCCAGAAGACATCGCAAGACAGCAGACAGTCTTCAAGCCGGATCTCATTGTATTTGACGAGAGAAAGTCGAAATGCTACTGTCTCGACGTCCGAGTAACCTATGAGGCCAATGATGACAGTTTCAAGGAGAGCTGTAAAGGAAAAAACGAGGAAGTACTCGAAAATTCGATCTCAAATCATCGAGTACATCGACAATCAAGCGCCCGACATCAACTGCAAATGTGAGGATCTCAAGATCTATGGTCTAATCTTTGGCAGTCGTGGTTCGATCCACAACGTCACCCTCAACATCCTCCGCGATTTGGGAGTGTCCAACAACAACATCGGATCGATCTGTCGCAACGTCGCCCTCTCCTCGTCGAAAATTCTAAAGTTCTTCTCGAAACAAGTCGGTTTGCGAGCTTAAAGTTTCTATTTACCTCAGTCAGTCAGTCATTAATTATTAGTCTCTTTTTTACATATAAATCTATATATCTTTTACTTTTTTATACTTTTATTATTATTACCACTATTATCATTTTCATCTATTATTCAGCAATTTCGGTCAGTGCCTTAGAACTAACAATGTTGTGTTATTGTTATTCTTAGAATTTATTCAAATACTCTATCATTATGATACTCATTCATTTACCTTTGATCTAAATACTTTTGTATTAATCTATAACTTTTGTTATAACCTCTTTGATAACACTGTGCTATGCAGAATAACCAATAAACTTGGGTTTTAATATAATGGAGATAGTTGAGTCAATCAATTGGGGCTAACTGGATCGATCACTTGCTTTCACTCAATCAGAGAGTAAATGGAATACAATAACATGTGCAGTGGCTAAGCGAACCTGCTCAAGGGCCATACAAGCAAATTGTGTCCCTGTGCGGTCACAGACATCGCTGATCAGTGATCACACCACCCTTGGACAAATTTATTGTGACTTATTGAGCTCTTGTTATATTTGATATTCATATGCAAACATTTAGAAATAATTCCAAACAATTGTATACTTTCGTGTTTTAATTACAAAATGTCATATACTAAATACTGTGCATTGCTAAATAAATCAATCTTCAGATTAAGTCAACCATAAATCCAAGATGAGTAAAACTAAATTATTATGTGGCTTTCAATACTGTTTGTAAGTTGAGAGATGCAAATGCGAAAGTGATCGAGCCAAGCGAGTTTCTATTTTGAATTAACAGAACCACCTATTGACAAGAAGCGGTACTGTTTCGCAAGCGCCAGCAAGCGTAAGCAAGCGCTTGCTTGCAAGCGTGCAGCAACGTTTGTCTACCTCTAATGTAGAGTTGTGCTAAATCGTAACTTATGGGTTGCTTGTGGATTGGTTAATGGCGCACCTGGTATAGTCAAAGCCATTGTCGATGCGCCAGGAGTCCGCCTGCATTGCCCTAATATATTTTAGTTAAATTTTATTCATACAAAATTCAATTTTTTGGCAGACCAAGCACAAGTATTTCCAGTAGAGCCTGTGTACGGAAATTGGAAACATGGAGACATTTCATGTTCCCACAAACAATTTTCTTTGTTCTTAGGTCATGCATGAAGGCCAACATCTTGACTGTTATGTCCCGATGAGGTGCGGCCAACTCGGCTTGATCCAGAACGGTGTCCAAGTTGGTGTTGTATCTTGGGGATCGTCTTCATGTCTGCACGTTACCCATCCCAATGTGTACGCCAGTGTGGCCAATCACTACAGCTGGATTCAATCCAACTATCTACTTAAAATCAAATTTCTGGTATTTATTGAATTTCAGTTGATTTTTTAATTAAGAAATTTATTAAACTGAACTTTTGGTTCAAACCACTATTTATTTGTTTAATATTCATTTGATTGAAATGAAGGAATTGTTACATCTAAGGCCGAAAAACCTGAACTTAAATAAAAACTGAAATTATTTATTTAAAACCATTTATATATGCTACGATTGTACTGCAAAATGCTTTAATGTTTTGGCTCATTAAAAATAAACATCACTGGCAAGGGATTTTTTTTATGGAAACGCTTTGATCATAAGTTAGGTTTACAATGTAAGCTTGACATCGTATCTGTTTTGGAGTGTTTTTAATCCATTTATAATTTTTTGAATAATTCGTTGTAAGTATAGGTTTGCATCAAAAAAGAATCTGACAATTTGACATACTGTCCCCTAACAAAGATTTAAGAGAAATATATTTCAAGTTTCATGTCATCCGTAGTAGTAATAGTTTGTTTATGCCTTTTGATAGTAATCATTTCTTTTCACGATCATAACGAACAGAGTACTGATGATGTAGATTGCCTGGTGGGAATTTATTACTTTTACATATGAAATAGAGAGAATAAATCACTACGAACCATATTGAATGCACTCGAGTCGAGTCGATAACTGTTAACCAGTCGGAAACAACAGCGCGAAAAGTTTCGGTTTGTAGCAATTGTTTCGATCTAAAAATACGAAAATTTAAAACGTATTTGGTTTAAAATTAAATGTGCACATACAGTGGCCAGAATTCGTGGACTGATGTTGTCGAAGTGAAATTGAAACATCATGCACGCCTTAACATTCAACTCGTAGATACGTTTGTTTGCACTATCCACCAGTGAGCACTCGTAGATGACCGTGAACATCATAAAGGCAAACTCAATTGGAAAGAATACAAAGTAGGCCATTCCCTCAATGGAGGATTCTTTGAACAGAAACAGATTGCAGTACACCGAGTAGCAGATTACGATTACACTGAACATAAATTGCATGCTCAACTGAATGCTCCAAAAGCGATTGTACGCACGAATCTCGCCGCACTGGTAGGCCAAGTCCGTGTTAATCGAATGGAACTGTTTCCACAGCTGTGCCAAACTCTGTTTATCTCGTTTATTTTTGTCTCCAAACTTGCTTACCAATGTCTCCAATTTGGCGATCAAGAATTTCTGTTTCGCAATGGTGTACTGAACAATGAAGAAGAAATGGAAGAACATGTAAACGAGCAAGCTTAAGTTGTACCAAATCATTTGGTTGTAATACAGAACAAAGGTGACCCAGTCCTTCCAGCCATCTGACCAGGGCCGATTGAGGAAGTGAAAGTTAAAGTACACAATTGCAAAGCCAAAGGTGCCAATGTAAACGTAATTCATCAAATAGTGATAACGCGCTTGGAGTTTGAACAGTTTTTCACTGTTTGATCGATCCCACATCTTTCGATTGACAAGCAGCAACTTACCTTCTGTGCCCCCGTTCACTGCATACATGATGTAACGCTGATCAAGCCAAGCACCTCTCCACAGATGATAGCACTGCACAATGATTGAGCCCATGGCCACATTGAGAATAACGTCACTGTTGAGCCAGAACATGCGAGGAAACATCTTGTGACCCAACAAGTCTGGCATAGGATCGTCCGGATAGTTGAAGTCGTGCTTGTACAGGATCCACACAGTGTCCGCAAAGTAGATCACATAGATCATAAATGGGCCAAAGAACCATTTGCCATTCTCCGACAGAGGATGTTCCTTTTCATAAACAGTCAGTTGGCTCTTCCTGTTGGTTAGGTTAACTTCTTTGGGCGCTTCCACGATCGTATCAAATGGTTGTTTGCATGCACGAATGTGTGCTGACATTAGCCATTTTGAGTAGAACAGAACCTCCAAGACAGCACTAATCAATGCCCAAGCAGGATTGGCCATCATGAAGTGATAATTGAATAGATTTAGAAAACACAATTTGAGAGTGCTTTATATACCACACTTCGGAAATGTGCCTCCAACAATATTTACTTTCGGGCTCAAATTTGGCCAATCATTTTGCTCGTAAATCAGCCACAATATGCAGAATAAATATAATGTTGATCATAAAGTTAACTTATTTTGCAATATTTTGTCATTTGTCAAGCCACAAAATCAACAAAGTAATAAATTCAATATTTCAATATTTCAACATGTTTCAGTTGGGGCTTCTGATTCAATAATATAATAATATTTAAATTAAATAAATCATTTTAAATATTTTATTGTTTTCCATTTTCTCTAAGACCACAAACTTTCCTACAATGAAGAATCCCCAAAATCATGAAGAAATCTCTAAGCTGAATTTAATGTTGCTACTTGACAAGGTCTTCAATGTTTGTTATATTTGTAATTTATGAGTGTGGATTTCATAAAGCAAACACTGTGCCGCTTAACTTTGTCGTGTTTTCAAGAAATATTGATTATTTTCAAGTATTTTGCCAAGTTTCGGACGTTTCGGAAGTTTAATACAATTGTCGGACATTTTTAAAAATTAAAGTTAGTTTATTTGAGTTGTTTTTATAAAAACTATGTAGTCGTACTATAAAAATTTCTATTTCTACAATACCACCACAAACAAGTGATTTAAAAATAATTTCGATTTTAAGTATTCCCGACTGATTTTTTTATTTACCATTTCCAAGCTAAATTTCTTGTTTTATTCATTTGCATTTGCAGGTTTTCAACCGCAAATAAAAAATCAAACATTTAAATATTTAAGTTTTAAAAAAATATTTCAACCATTTTTAGTTCGAATTTGTTGTTTTCAGTTAATTAATTTCCTGATCTTCTAAAAACCTGATCCTGCAACTCATCGATGAGAAAACTGCTGCAGAACTACAGACTGTTGATATCTTTGTCACTGATCTTGATGAATTCTTCGGCGTTGGTTATATCAAAGATCTTGATTGATTGAGATAATGTGGTTTGGGTTCTAGAACCATCAAACCAAACCAAAGAAATAATTCAATCGCTCACAATCATTTTCGTAAATCATAAACATAATTAGGAGACTCCCGCGAGCGTGTTTGCTTCCTAGCAACGCGTTAGCCCACACATGAACAGAGACACAGAGTGCGTCACTGCCAAAAGCGTTCCAAAATTGGCGCGCAATAAACTTTTGGAATTTCATAACTCGAAAACCTATGGCCATTCTTTCCTAAAAATTAAAACTTTCTATATTTACGTGATCCTAAGCATCTTGTAATTTTTTTCATAGGAATCTGAGAGTCCCCGTATAAACCATCTGGTCGTGAGTGAGTCACGATTGAGTGAGTGAGAAGAGCAATGGATAAACAAAGCTTTCGGACACTTCTTACGAATTTCTGTTTTGACAGCCTGTTGATTTTATTGTCAAAATTGTTTATAGTCAAAAGCGATAAATTGATATAGCTAACCTGTCAAGTGACCACTCATAGTAACACCATCGTATCTTTGTCCTTGCATTTGGTTCAAATCTAAACCAATTCCTTTCAAAAAGTATAGAATTGATTCAGCAATTGATGCACCAGTTAATCCAAAAAACAAAAAACATTTATTTTGCTGCCTTGTGGCAGATTTATGACCAGCTTGGGCTCGTTGGTGCTTGCACCAGGAAGCCTCGCATTCCGTTGGCCTCGCATCTGCCTGCACTTGTCGCTTGAAATTTCTAGCACGAAGATAGTGTCTTTTTATTCTTCGCCCCGTGTACCTGACACAAGACTGTATCAAGAAATTGAGGAGGCTATTCAACTTTTACCTCAAGGACCGCTAATATTCATAGGTGATTTCAATGTTAACCGTCCGATGCTGGGGTAGAAATGGTCGTTAGTTGGCCTAAGTGGGGTACTTGCAGGTACCCCAGAGATATTTATACATTTTCTTAAGATTAAAGAGAGATAATTATTTATTTTCGTTCAATATTAATTTCTATAGCAAATTCCTTATCTATTTTGTAGAAAAACGGCCCACTTTCAAAGAAATCTAATTAGATTAGGGACACAAACAAAATGAAATCATATGCAGACACTGCTCCAAGTGGTGGTCAATCACTGGTGCTTCTTGTCGATGTCATTGAAATGAAAATCAATTTGTTTACTTCTTATTTAGTCTACTAAAGTTAAGGAACTAAACGAAAAACATAAAAGATGAGATTATGAGATGAAATTAGATTAGTTTGATTTGTTGTTGATGTTTACAGGCAGGCAAAAGCAATGCTCCCTCCAAGATATCGATGGTATCGATGCCACTTTTAATGCAGAAAAGTTGACTTTATTTCAAAAAGATATTTTTTACTCTTAGATAAGATAATATTAATTTCCTTCTTTTATCTCATTTTAAAGAAAACATTTTAAAAGTCAGATAGAAAATTAATCAGATTTTATGAATGCCTAGTTTTTAAGCAGCAGACCAAAATGCAGCCTGGGGTACCTAGCGGTACCCCACCTCAGCATCGGACGGTTAATGTGAAAGATACGCCCGGGCACATGCTTCATGAGCTAATGGCACTGCATGGTCTTAGTTGTGGGCTAAAATCAGCTTGTTCAACCACAAATGAAGACACACAAATCGATTCGATATTCAATATTACTGAACTCTGAAAAAAACTCAATTAAATTTGAACAATCCTCGAGTCCATATTTACAAGAGTGCAACTTCATATCATAGCCTAATATGTTTAATATTTTTACTTTATTTAACATTTAATTTATGCTTTAATTAATTTTATTGCTTTTATATTTTAATTAAAATAATATAGTATTTTAACAAAATTAATTACAATTACAATATTTTGTACACTTAAACTTCTTCTCGCTACTTTCCCGGCTTGCCGGAATTTTCTGTTTATTTATTTACACTACGATTCAAGTTGCATTATTGATAAATTGTATTGAATAATTATGCTATACCACATTGAATTGACATAAAGTATTAATGTAAACAAGTATGATATTAATGCCAAATGACATACATGTAGTTAAAAATTAAAGCTATCATTTCTGGCACCTCGAGGGACCCTTATCATCGTGCCTTCTTTTTTGTCAAACCTGTGAGGCTTATGTTTAGAAACTGCTTCTATATTGATCAAACAGTTAGGCAACACAAAAAACCACAATAAGTTCACTTGGTGATCAACACAAGTTGTTATCATAAATAAATCATGCCAATGACTTTATAAAATTAAATATCATTAACAGATCAATAAAATGTCAATTATCACAAGACACGAACACAAATATTCTCTTCTAAAACTTATGTTACTTGACAAACTCAATAGAAGAACACTCCATGCTCTAAATCATTTATTTGGTAATCATGGCAACGCACATCACCAAACTGAATCAACACAATAATACATTTTCAATTATATCGGCGGCACAAATGTTGAATGTTTGAAAGAGAACTTCACTGGAAAACCATTACTTGCAAAAATGCATTTCCCGCGACGTTTCACTTGTTCAATCTTGACCTATCTGTACGGTCAGTTTCAGTACTTTGACCCTGTTGAAAATCCGAAAGAGAGTTTTGTACGATTCAATTTATCGACTCAAATCGAACCTCAAAATAATAATTCTTCATCTGGCAGCAATTACATTGCAAAAAAGTTGAATTACACCTTTGTGCCTCACCTCTTGTTGTGTGTTATAACAAACAGTATGCGGATTTGTTGGTTTACAATACCATCATACTGGTGAAATTGATTGGCACTCATTGGTCAAATGTCCGTACATAATGAATCATCAAATGATCTTACCCGACATGTGGGAACAAGTGGACTTGTGCTTTTATTGCGCAATTTTGACTTCCTTTTGTGCGTACGCTAGCTTTGTAGTACAATCCTGTCCAGGAAGGGCAATACAAAATGATTCTCAACGACAATGAAAAATTGACCATTCGAAAATTGGGTTTGTAATTTACTATTTAATTTTTTGTATTTTAATGTTTATAGTAAAAAATAATATAATGTATTATGTAATTTTTTATTAAGAATTAAGTAAAGAAGATTCGTTGAAAATTTGCTCATTTCGACGGCGTTACAAAACGCCCATCTTTGTGGCTATTGTCGCACTTGATCTGCAGTGTGTTTCGTATTTCGCCACATTTGTGCTCTACCAGAACTTGTACAGAGTGCACATTGTCGATGCACTCTTTTGGCTGATTTCTCTTTCCAAGATTTATGTTTGACATTGTTTATGGTAACTCACAATTTGTAAATATTTATATATATAATTCTTACTCACTCACTAGCATTATTCGGTATCATGGTGTTTGTGATATTTTCTAGCAAATATTTACAAATTCGTTTGAAATCCATTTTGAACAAAATGATCAAACTTAATTATGATATTTTAAAAATGGTATCAAACAAAAAATTTTGTTTCCGATCAGTTTGGTTAGAGTACATTCGACTAAACCGTCAGTTACTGGCAATCTGCTCGGACATTGAAGTGTACAGCCACTTTTGGAGTCCTTACCTCTCTGTAATGCTTCCCTTCTATGTGTTTGTTCAAGCATATTGTGCGTATATTGTCTTCTTTGTGGATTCGGTTTCGTCTTTTCAAAAGTATATCTTCTTCTTTGGCATAGTCGAGTATGACCTAATACTTTTTTCTGCTGATCGATCAATGTGCCCGGGTGGTCAAGTTGAATCAAGGAATTCTGTGTGAAAACCGGCGATTCATCTTCAATGTCCAACAAGCCCGATTCAATGTGCGACAAATGAAGATTCAAAATTTACTTTTGGTGGGAAATATTAACTATTGAAATTTTTAATTTTTAAAAATGTTTTCTTCATACAGGCTGAATCACTGCAAATTAATCGGCGATTGCATAGTTTTGCTTTTCGGCTGATGGGCAACTATCGAATTACTTCGAAAACATTTCATCTGGTATTTTATTTCAAATTAATCGATTAACGTCTTAGTTTAATATTTTATTTTACAATTATTTAAGGTTATTTCGTATATTAGTATTTTCTTTCTGATGGTCATCAAAAGACAGAAAATGAGCAAAAGCTCTACATTATACTCTGGTTAATTTTACTAGTTTTTAATTTAAAATATTTTGTTGTATTATTGATATATAACTTAATAAATGATTGAACAAATATAAATCTACAATGAAGAAATAAACAACTTTATCAAAAAATAAAGCTGCGCTTCACGCTTACGATAGTTTGCCATGAGACAAATCAATTCATAAGGACAAATGCACACAAAAACAACAAAATACAAAGAAGTAGGTTACAAAATAACTAGTTATTGAACCAGCTGCTGGCATTTCGAAACATTATATCTATCATAAATATAAAAAATAGGTAACGCCATTGGCGTGAAAGTCAGAGCGAGATTGTGTGAAACATCGAAGTCATTTAGTCACATTCAATGCAAATATGATCGAAAATTCATTCCCGCCCAAATCGGTTGCGATACATTTAAATTGACAATTAAAAATTTAACGAATCAATCAAATTTAGCCTTGTCATAAAGCAAAAGTAACTTTTCTACAACTATGGTTTGATTTGAATTGTTAAAGTAAAGAAAGTGTTATTCATCAGAGATAAGGGTTGAACTGCTCAGCTTTGCTAATTCTAACAAATCGTCATTTTTGAAAGTTTACTTTTTTAGCGAGACTTAGTTCGAAGAACAAGTCAAGCTAATGGTTTTGCCATCGTGTATGTATGTATGTATGTCCGTATGTGTAGAGGTGTTGTAGGATCGATTCCCGGTTCGGACAACTTTTTTATTTTTATTTTTATATTTTTAAACTACACTAAGTCTCGCTTACTGCCCGGCTTGCCGGACTTTTACTTTTATGAGAGCACTAATTTGTCTTAATCTAATTTAATCTAATTTGTTTCTTCATCTGAAATTGAAACAATGAACCTACGTATGTACGCAGATCATCGCATTTAGTTAAGACCAATTGAGATAACATAAAAATTCTATATTAAA
Organism: Rhizoglyphus robini; assembly: GCA_023373905.1. Taxonomy (NCBI): domain Eukaryota; kingdom Metazoa; phylum Arthropoda; class Arachnida; order Sarcoptiformes; family Acaridae; genus Rhizoglyphus; species Rhizoglyphus robini. The sequence continues at coordinate 433,768 of JAKIJQ010000048.1, read as the reverse complement.
ATCTTAGATTGTGGATATTGAACATAGCATTGTTCAAATATGATCACTGTCTAACTCTAATTGTTTCTCCATCCATATGTTCTTGAATCACCATATTTCCATGTACAACAACTGTATTTGCTCAGAAAACCTATCATGACATTGGCAAGACAAGGAAAGAACTCAACAAAAAGTCTAATAAAGAAAAAAATCGAAAATTGGTACTCGGTTCACAAATCCATATCAAAAATTCAACCATCGGCAAGTTCTAAGTTACAAGTTTTTTGTACAGTTAAAAGTACTAAATTATACCAATTTTTGATCAAACCTATTTCAAGTTATAAATTATGAAAGGATTCTAAGTTAGCGAGTTCTAAATTACAGAGAGTTGACTGTATATATTTTGGTAAAAACATGTTTATTATCAATATAATACAATTTTTTGAACTGTGTGCTACTGGAAATCACTTCGCCCCATAGTCTTGATACGTCGATTTGATTCTGGTGTCTGGGTTTTCTTCACTTGACAACAATAATGAAATGTTTAAACTGTACAAACAAGATTTACAGACACTTCACAATGGGCCATCCAATGGCAGCCTTGGCCTTCTCAAATCCCTTTACTATCACCGTCGCCGATATACTTAGTGACTTGTAAGTGATACTTGTCGTATATCTGCTTATAAGTACTTTGCAAGTTTGTCATAATTAAACTTATAAAGAATTGTGATTTGCAACCAATCTTATAAGTATGCCATATGGATAAGATTTGATTTTTGTGAAGGTTAGAAATGGTTGTTTTGAAATTACAAAACATCAATAGGTCATTTCAACCTTCGCTAGATTGACAACTTCAAAATGTGAATTCTAAAGTACTTGACCTCAAAGATAAAAAAAATAATCGAATTCCAGTGACCAATAATTTATCTTTTGTATTAATTGATTTTAACCCCATTTAATTTAACTCTACATATATATGTGTGTATGTGCATAATTGTATTGTATTTTTATTTTATTTTTGATCTTAATTTCTCATGTCAATTTGTAAATAAATTGAGTCAATGAATGATTACAACCACAAATCCTTCAGCACATTAATCAAGCCGTCACAATACACTCTATATTTGATCTAAATTCATTCATGTACTCTTTGATAAAAGTCAGACAACTTGATCAATAGGAATTAATAATTCCGAATTATATGTTTTATTAAAATAAATCTAATATTTTTAGAACATTAATGTCCATTTAAACTTGGTTCACTCTGTGTGTTCATTGTAATCGTGGGGGTGATTCGTTACCTTGTATTGAGGGCACAAACTGTAACACAATTAAACTTTACATGCTTATCGTGTAGTCTTGTTTGTTGCACTGTTATCAAAGCTAATTTGAGTATACACGATTGCTTCTAAACAATTGTTATCAAGCTCAGAAGATAACTAAAATATTATCGAGTTTGGCATGTCATGATAAGCATGCCAAGTGGAAATGTGTTACTGTTTGTCAAATTCAATTTTGAATTTACATGACGAATTGAATATTGTTTATGAAGTCAATTAGAAATGTACAAATTAATAAATAAAACATTTTTTGCTGAAATTATCAATCAATCAATTAATCAAGATAAGTCATCACGTGATCAGAGTGTTGGGAAGGAGGGTGTAAATATCAGATAAAAGCATTTTAAGGTGTTTAAAAACAAACCCAACTTACAGCATCCAGCTTGAATTGTTCAATTGAAAACGTTTACAAATCAGTAGAATGTCTTCAACACAAATCTATGGCCGAACTTGTGAGCATAATTTTGCAGTATTTTGCCAAGAATGATTTCTTTGTCCCAATCAATGGAGATGAAGTACTTCCCATGCCACCAACTGAAGCCTTTAAAACTGAAAAATTTAATCGAGTTATAGATATAATGTTTAGTGTGGTAAAAAATGAGGGTTCTATGATTGCGTCTTCAGTTTTCCTAAATTGATACTCAAAAAATTTACAATTGAATCAACAACAAAAAAAGATATATAGTATATTATGGGTGGTCTCTATAAACAGGGAAATGGAAAGGAATTGGGCCAAGTTTTTACACGGGCAGTCTTGTCAAACCAACTTAAGATGATCTAAAGTAAGTTTTGTTTTTATAATAAAATTCAAATCATTTAGTTTTCCTAATTCAAAATCGCCATTTCGAATGCATTCGGAGATCTGTATATAATCTGTCCAACTATTATCTTTGGTGAACAATTGGCCAGACATGCCCCGCAATATAACAATATATACAGGGGTTAATAAAAGGATAAAATATAATAACAAACAAGTAACTTAACAAGATAGAAACAGAAATGATGACAGCAACCAGAGACGGTGAAATCTAGATAAAGAAAGAAGAGAGTTAATCACTTGCAGGTAGTGAAACAAAATATGGCTTACGAGTAAGACCATATGCCCTCAAATTGTCTAGCGAGACTGCACACAGTTAGGCATTTGGTCAATGTTTTTATACTTTTTCTTACGATGCTTTGACCACTTAGTGACGCATCGTCTGGTGATGGTGTTCGAGTCATCGTCACCAGTAAAGTTCGCACTGTTGAAAGCCGTCATGCTCATGACTTTCAACAAATGCAAGCCTGTCTAGTGAGTAATAATTTTTATATTTTTGTTATTAAGAGGGTTATGATTAATTGGATTAACTAGATTCAAATACATTTTTTTAAATGGCCGAGTACGTACATTAATTGTATAGAGTTTTCAATAATTTTAAACTTACAATTCAAAGAAGAATATAAATAAACTTAATCAATAATCATTAAAAATAGTTAAAACTCAAATATAAATTAGTAATGTTAGTTTAGAAAGTTATAAAGTTTCTATTTTCTTATTAGCAATTCAACGCACCATTTTGAGTTGACTTCAAATGTATAAAAGTCCTGGATACAAAGTTTGAAATTGAGCCCATTGCCACATAAGAAATAAATTTTTTATAACATGAAAAAGTTGTAGTTGAATTAACTCTCATATAGTTTCAAATATCAAAGTATATTTTCAAATAATTTTGGAAAATATTTGAAAATTATAAAAATATATTTTTTGAAAATACAACTTAATACATTATAAATTTTTTAATTTTATATTTTTCTTTTAGACAATAAATTATTATTGGCAAATGTTATATGTCAATAAATAATTTCAAACCAACGGAAAAATCATCGTGAAAATTGTAAAAATAAAAAATTAAATGTTGACTTTCTATCAATGAGTGAGCTCAAGCTTTAAGAGAAAAACGTCGATTTTTTCTGGTATAAAAAGGCATATCCAGACGATAATTAATATTTCATCTGGCAGTATGACCCACTTGCGACCTATGCCAAACTGAAATCAGACCAGTACGGTGATCTCTACTTCATCGGCTCATTGATACTCTTCTGTCTGTACATTTTCGAAGTGAATCGATGTGTGTACTACTCGCCACCAGACCGAATATTCTGGCAAGATGTGCACGATCTAGTGGTGCGCACCTTTGATGCCTATGTCAAGTCACACAAAACTAACCAGGAAATTTGTCAAATTCGTGAAAAATCTAATCAAAAAATCTGAAGCTGAGAAAAGCATTGTCAAATGTTTTCGAAAGGTTGTTCACAAATATTTTCACTTTAAATCATCGATTATTATATGGCGCGAGGTGCGTTACATAAAATTCGCAGCCTTTCAAGCTGTCGATTGTATGCTCTTCAGGATTTGTCGGAAAAGAATCGCATAAAACTGTTGAAAATTTTATTATTGATAAATAAACTTAATTATTTCTTGTTGAACCAAAGTTGTGAGTATCGAATTGTGTTCACAAATATTTAACTATAATCTAACTTAATTTTTTGTAATTTAGTGTCAATTCAATTTGTGATCTTGATCTACTATTTACAGGCACTTCTGCCACAGTTTCCATATTGGTTCTATCCAATTTTACTTATCGATTCACTTCTGTTTCAGTATATATTTCTCAATATGCTACAAGTGACCCACGTTCTGGTTGGTTCGGTTTTTTCGACTCACAACCTGCTATAAAGAACATATTAATGAAGCAAATGTTAAGCTGTTCAACACGGTTCGAATGTTCAGACAAAAGTGTCATGTAAAGTGCTCAACTAGATATGCCACTCAAATAGCATTCAGAGCATTGGACTACTTTCTACGCCTACACACAGACCTTTCGATGAGAGTTCTGTACCAGAATCGAAAACTGTGGAGTCATATTTTGTTGTCAACTCTCTTGACAATTGGAAATTAATTAAATTTATTTATAGTTTGTTTTGTTAAAATGACTTCACTTGCTACACAATTGCAAAAGTCTGAAATTAATTTTATTTTTGCAGTATAGCCTACCTTGAGGACTGGAAATTCCAAAAAGTAATATATTTAGTTTTGAGTCCATCAAACTGTAGCACATTTTACACTTGGTATGCTTATCAGGACATACCAGATTCAGTTATCTTTAAGTTAGTTGCTAAATTTGATAGTAAATGCTTTGATGCAATCGTGACCAGCTATCGATAGCTCAAACCTTGCACAACAAAAATGCCTAAAAAGCCACACGATAAGCAAGTAAAGTTTAAATGTGTTACAGTTTGTGTCGACAAAAACAAATGACAAAGAGAGTGTTTTTTGGATTTTTCAAAATATGCCGTTTGTACGGCCGTGCTCATAGTTCAACCTTAAAAGTGAGTTTGTAGATCGGCGAACAGCGAGAAGAGCACTGACTGCATGAGAGTTGAACAACTATCACTCAGAAAAATGCATTTATATAGCAAATATCTCCTGTTTAGTTTCTACAAGTTCATAGGAGTGTAGTGACTTGCATGTACCTAGGGTTTCCAATTATTCGGTTTTTCAAAACTTCGAATAGTCGAAGGGCCTTAACCGCAAACTTCGAAGCTTCGAAGCTTCAACAAAATTTTTCCACAATTTTATTTGATTGAAATTCTGCGTTTTCAATCAATTTACTAACTAATTATTGTTTCATGAAATTTTCCCAACAAAGTGTTTGGTCTATTTTATCTAATTCCTCTAATTTATGGAACAGTAAAATTTTCAAAATGAACTTTTAAATCTTTTTTCTCAATTATAGTTAATTGAAGATTCTCAAAATAGTCAAAAAAAGATCATATTTCCAATTGTTTGGAAGATATCACTATATTCGAATTTTGAAGCGAAGCTTCGAATAATTGATTTCCCAAAAAATGGCCGAAGCTTCGAAGTTTCGAAGCTTCGAAGCCTTCGATTGGAATCCATACATGTACCCTACTGTGTTTGACTACTGTGTTTGTAATGCTATAGCGATAGTGGTCGTTTGAGTGTTTAGCTAACTCATCGTGTGCACACTGTGTATGCTGCACATGTACGAGTAGTACTCGAGGCATGAAAACAAACAGCTTTAGAGAGTGGAAATTAAACGTCGAGCACACGTTTTGCCAAGGATAAATTTGTAAATTGTCCATTGTTGTTGATTAGATCGTGGTGCAAACGTTTTATTTCGCAACATCATTATCAGCAACATTATCACTTGTCTTGTGCATTCAAAGTGTCCTTGTATGACAGCAACAGCATTACAATATAAACGATGATTATTCGTAGATACAGAGTTCATAATGCGTTATACATATTTAAATTTAAATTAAATTTCAAAAATCTAATAAAAAATTATCTTCTGTTCTAACTTCAGAAAAAGTATCTTTTAAATTTTAAACTATGCTCGATTCTGCAAAAACAACCGAAAATCAACCACCTGCTTTCAAAGGTACCGAATGTTTTGCTGACAATTGAGATTGATTTTTGTTTTATTCAAACATAGATGATAAAGTCTACGTTCGTGGTGATACTCCTCCTGATATCAATAAGAGATGTCTGGATTTGTGTCGCAACTATATAGGTGGAATTTGGAACAAAACATCAAATGAAAAAGATATCATCGTTACTCGTTTGGCTGGTGGAATGACCAATCAGTCCTATCGAATTAGATTGAATGAGGAAATTACAAATTTGGATACCATAACTGAAGCCACTGATGTTGTGTACAAAATGTACATGAGTAAATATATGAAAAACTTCGATGAAAACGAAGGAGAACGGTTCAATGATAACCTGATTGCTGCAATACTTTCCGAAAGTGAAATTGGTCCGATTATGTATGGCATTTTCAAGGATGGATATATTTGCCAATATGTTGAGGTTTGACATTTTTGTTTTTAATTCGCTAAATATTAATTATTAAATTTTGTACATTAGAATGAAGAATTCGGGCCAAAACATCAACAAAATCCACAATTAGTACAAAAATTAGCTCAACAACTGGCTCGGGTTCATCACTTGAACGTTCCAATTAGTAAATGTCCTGATTTATTGTTGTGCGAAATGGGCAAAATCCTCGACTATGCCTACGACAGTTGCAATGCTCAGGCTGTGATTGATAACATGGATTGCTTAAAGTATTTGAACAAAACGGACCCAAGAAAAGAATTCAAATTAATCGAACAATGGATCGACGATCTCAATTGTCCTGTTGTGTTTTGTCACAACGACTTTCGTGGCAATAACATTTTGGTGACCAAACCGAATCAGGACATTAAACTGATCGATCTTGAGAACGCTGGCTATGGTTACCGTGGACATGACATTGCTGTTTATCTTCGGGAATGGGGCTGGGATGCGCACGACTTTGAGCATCACGATCTTCCAAAAAACGATGTGATAAGACATTTTGTGAAACTCTATATTGATGCGTGTGACCAGTTGATACCTGGATATTCAACTAAACCTGCAAATTCAATTGCGACTCTAATGAAAGAAGTGAAGATTCATACTTTGGAGGTGTACATTTGTTTTGTGTGTTTTTTGATGAAATTTGGCGAAAAACTGTTTGATACAATCGATTGCGATGCTGATACCAATTTGGTAAGATTTTATTTTTATTTTTTATTTTTTTAATATTTGTCTTTATTTTTTACTATTTAGAAAAGCATCGACTCTTTGTATGGAAAATATTTTGAAATCAAACAACGCTTGATTGATGATGGAACAATTAAAATTTGAAATTAACTGTTAGCTTACTTGATTGAGTCGTTCAAAAGCAGAAACGACTAACTCTAAAAATTAAAAAGTGTACACATACATATTCGGCAATCATTCAATTGGTTGCATCTATTGAAATACTAAATGAACATTTCGCTTCCACTTCAAAGCAAAGCATTCAATTCAATTGTGTGCAATGTGGCACTGATCCACTATCCATGGTTACCGTCTGTTATTGTCTTCTTACGGTAAACGGATAATATTTTTTTGTCGCATCCTGCTCAGCTCAGCTGCAGAGCTCAGTAAAATGATTCCAAACTATATCGACAACCGAATTCTTGAGGTTGATTGAGGCGTAAAATTCGGTTCATGTTGGTCTGTTTCTGGTTCTTCGTCTCATCACAGTCTGAATTGTCTGAATAATCAGAAAATCTTCTTCTTGACATTTTTACTACGCCTGAAAGGCTACGTTGATGTTAATAATAACACACAAGTCAAATTAGATCGATCTACGAGATCAAAACAACTGTGCTAACATACACTGACAGTTAGTGTTGGCTGTTGTCTACTGGCACATTCATGCACTACATTCACACGTGACTCATTGGCAAACATGATAAGTTATCATTGATAACGACAACATAGTCTTTTCATATAAGACGTCTTTCAATATGAATATCAACATGTCAAAAAATAGAGCACAAATAGAGCACAATTTTCTAGAGAACAAAATTCATTGAGCACAAAAATATAGAGCACAAAATTCACGAGTTTAACTTTTTTGGGGCACAAAAGTCTCGGGCACAAAATTTGGGGGGCCCAAGTTGGGGCACAAGTTAGTAAAGCACAACTTTCTCAGAGCACAAGTACCCCAGAACCGACTTCAGGTACATCAACAACGGTATTATCGACTCGAGAATTTTTGAAATCACACGAATTTATTTGGGTATTTGTCTATAGAAGAAGAAAACAACTTTATTAAAAAATAAAGCGGTGCTGCCCACCTAAGATGGGTTGCCACGAGACACTGTATACTAATCAATCCATAAGGACAATTGCACACAAAATACAAACAAGTGAGTTTCAGAATAAAGATTATGCAAAATACAATAGATTTAAAACTAGTTTTAGAACCAGCTGGCGTTATTAAGCCCTCTTGCTTTCTCATTTTTCGGAGCGAACGGTTGAATAGATTTGCCGAAAAAGGATTCTAATGCTACAAGCATCAATTAATAATTTAAGTTTAAAATGAACAATAAACAGAGATTCAATTTCAGCTGAATTGAAGGCTCTAGGAGCGGACATGGAAGTAATTTATATACAGTGCTATTTGCTTTTATTTTGCTGTGTTCTAATGGATTTGTTTATACATTGATTTAATGTCATGGTTATTTTTAAATTTTTGCTTTTGAATTAGTCAAATTGTAGAAGCTGATATTTCTAATTGTTGGTAAAGCCATGCAATGTACTAAACAAGTAAATGCAACTAACATATTTGTAGATGCATCCGTAACCAGTGCAAAACTGGTTATTTTTAGAAGATATCAATGCGATATGATTACTCTTGGCAGCAAAATCGATTTAACGTCACTTAAATTTATAAATTAATGGTCCAGATAAGGGGAAATTGTATGTCAGTCATACTTTAATCAAGTGATCAAGGATGGGAGGGTGGGGAGGTTTGCCGGATGACCATGTTTTGATCCCATGGAAGATTGGGTGTCTACAAAGTCGATTTCTTGATCACGTGATTAAAGTACGTCCCCCTAAGGTATACGATCCTAAAAAATGCAATTGATTCAATCAGATAATATAAAATCAAACTGTCGTGCCTAATGTACATTGACATAATTAATTAAATAATGGTTTACTCAAGCTCAAGAGTATCTTCCGGCACATATTATCAATCACTTGACTAATTAATTAATTAATTTGTATTAAATTCAGATTAAATTGGGGCCAAATTGTAGATGTTGTATTTTGAGTTTGTATATAAGAATCGATCTGCAACCAGATTGATCATCATCACCAGTCACCGATTGGAACAAACAAATCAAACAAACAAACAAAATGAAATTCATCTTTGCACTCGCCATTCTTTTTATTGGAGCCGTCGCTGGTATGCTGCTATTGATTAAAGTATTTGAATAACATAGAAATCTTATTATTTTTTAGCCCAAGCTCCAGACAGCAACAACCGAGCGCTGGTTGAGTCTTTGGAGAAGCGCGCCACTACTCTTTTGGCACGAGTTCATGCTGTGGCACAGGAACACCGAGCTCAGTTTGGCCACTTGCTGCAGGCTTTGGACCGACAGGCCGTCTTGGTTGAGGCGTTGGCCTTGGATCTGAAGGCACAGCTTGCTGACACCACCCGACAACACCAACTGCATCACATTCACACCATTGAGGAAGAATTGCTCTCCTTGGAGAACCGAGTGTCTGAAGAAATTGAAATCATTAGCCACGTTCGAGCTGGTCGTGGAGTCACCGGTCAAACTGGCGCCCAGTTGATCGCTAGAGGTCAACAGTTGATCAAGGAAGGTCAGGCCACTGTTGCCAAACTTCCACACGCCCGAGAAGTGAAGGAGATCCAATCCGAAATCATCGTAATCGAGTCTTTGGTCAAGGCCATCCAGGCCAAGCCAGCTCCAACTGCAGCCGAACTCAAGAAGGACGAGGAAGAGTTGGCTCGACAGGAACAAACCTTGAAGCAATTGATCGATAAAGCCGGTCGACGACACTAAAATGATTGTAATGAGTTGATTTTATTAAATATTTATTTATTATATAATATTTAATATATTTTTAAAATCCAAGATTAAAATGATAGATTTTTTATTTGCGCTTGTAAATGATTGAAACAAGAAAATGCGCTTGGGAATGTTGAAAACAAGAAAATTATCACTCAGGTAATATGTTTGAGATGTTCTTTAAATAAAAAATCAGGCGGCGGGTTACCTTAACCTCAACCACTTCGTGGTGGCATTTTGGGTAATTTGCACAGAACGAACGACAAAAAGGTAGAGGTTTTAAAATTTAGGAGCATAGGTTAACACAAGGTGTCTCTGAACCCTAAGAATGTTAATACTAGTTATAGATAAGTACTGTGGAATCGATAATGATTAAGATGAGGGATTCATTCTACCTGTAATAATTGCACTCAGAAGCATTAATATGAAAATAAAACTCTGTATGTAAAATTGATTACTCAAAATTACAAAACAAAATCAAAATTAAAATTATTAGTAAAAAAACATTTCTGTCTTAAAACTTGCCCAATATCACCTGACCTCAAATTTCTTAATGCTTTGATACCACGGTATTTAGTTAAACATTTCAAATTATCTAATTAATATCTCTTAATATTGTACTTCTGGTTCTAATTAACAATTCACATTTTCACAATCAAGATATAAATCCAGAAAGAGTCATGCCCAACTCGGCCCTACACAAAGGCCATATTTTATGCAGGTCCCACATGGACAAGTGAGGTACCAAATTAAAGGTTATGACCTCTAGAATCATTTGGTAAAAATTCCAGACTGATCCGAGCTAATTTACGGGAAATATCTGCAAAAGAAGTTTAATACATTTCAGTACAGTAACGTCCTGTGTGGATGGGCCATATGATGCACATCTAACACATTGCTATGCTAAAAATGGCGACCTCGGATCATCCTGGAAATTTCGCAAAATGATTCTAGAGGTCATAACCTTTAATTTGGTACCTCACATGTCCATAAGGGACCTGCATAAAATATGGCCTCTGTGTAGGGCCGATTTTTAACGCATTTGGGCATGACTCTTTCTTTATTAATATTTGTTCAAATTCTTTTTCACAAAAAGAATATTATTGTATCAAGGTTTACTTACAGCAGAATTACATTTTTTGATTATAAACTTCTGTTCTGTTTGGATGGTTTGTTCTAAATCTAAACTTATCACACACAGTCAAGTGCAATGATCTGCTGTTCAGATGTTAATTGTAATGATTGCGAATTTCTTGCTGAAAATGCAATTCATTAAAGTAATTAAGTGATTAAAGTGTAATTCCGTTCTGAACTGTCTGTAGTCATTTTTCTGGATTCAAATTCTTTCAGAATAGCATTGGCTTTTATTATTTTGAGTATTCAAATCTCACTAAAATTGTCATATGCAGTATTGCTTGGACAAGCCTCGCGTTCTAAATGTCAGGCATTCTCCGCCGCCTGATTTTTTATTTAAAGAACATCTCAAACATATTACCTGAGTGATAATTTTCTTGTTTTCAACATTCCCAAGCGCATTTTCTTGTTTCAATCATTTACAAGCGCAAATAAAAAATCTATCATTTTAATCTTGGATTTTAAAAATATATTTCGTACAAGTCCCGCAAAACTAACGTTTTGCTTTTGGGACTTTGTACGAAACCGCTGACAGCAAGCTGTCAGCGGCGACCCCGCACACTGAACCGACCCCACCCAACCCAGGTGGCAAAATCGTGGCTTAGAGTTGGCTTGTAAGCGGCTTAGTCACAAGCCGCTTAGTTAGGCTTAGAAGCGGCTTATCATAGATAATAACAGAGGACTAGTAAGCGACTTGTAAGCGGCTTATAAGCCAAAATCAAGCCATAAGTAAGCCTTGTTCAAGCCATTCATTATCGACCCCCGCATTCCAGAAACGGTACCCGTACACTCGGGTAATAAATAAAACATAGTAAATCATGTTACAATCACTTTGTATTCAAAATTAAATGAGCTGAAGTACACAATAGTTAGTAGATACATAGTAATTTGAAGAAACGAAAAAATAAAGATAAATACTGAAGATAATAATACTATGATATATGAATGGGAGATTCGATTATAGTAAAGAAACTTCGTCTCGCTAATCACTGGTTAGGTTCTAAAAATATAAATATATTAGAAGTTTGCTATCACACAAAAATAACATTTAATACTTTACGGTATGATAATAATAACATCGAGAAGGTGATTACACAGTAGCAAATCACATTGATTAGAATAACCTACTTCGATCATAAAATATAAATGTAAGGTTAGATTGTACCACACAAAAGCGAACTCACCGTCTTTTCTTGGTCTTGTCAACATTCTTATTAGCTATGCTAGTTTGTTCTCGAATGACGCGCACTGCTGCATCAACTTCTGACTCGAGTTACAGATCAGAAACGGCCTCTCCCTGTGGGCCCAAGATCAAGATCTTATTCTTAATGTCATTTTGAGTTTTTTGATTGTTGAAACTCTCCAGTTCAGTAATCTTCTTTTCAAGATGCTCAGTCTTCTTTTTGTAAAAATCTACTTCATCCTGTAGCTTCACACTGTTCTCAGAACGTTGCACGATTGTGGATTTGTGAAACTCAGTAAGCAACTGGGCCACAACAGATTTGCAGCAAAGGTGTTCACATTCCAAAGTGATATCCATAAGCGAACCGTCATTAGACTCGGTAGTTCGAGATCCCATCATTTCTTTTGCAGCTTCCTCTTCTTCTTGCAACGTATTATTCTTGAACTCCATAGCTTCTTCTTCATAATCTGCATGTATAATAAATATAAATAATAAATATGTGGTCTAATTATCATAAGATATTTACCGAAAATAGCCAAAACCTTAACTGTAAAATACTGAATAAGAGAGGAATCTTCTAATTTTAAGGGCAGCAGTTGCTCTTGAGAAGGCAATTTCTTGCCAGGCTTCCAATTCGACACCTTTCTATCGCATATGTGATTTGAGTCAAGAATAAACCAATCTCCAAGGGATTGGCCTCTCATAACAAACCAATCTACCGTAAATTAAAATATTTATAAAAATTTAATACAAAGGTTATAATGACAATCTTACAAATAGAATCTTCCGAATCAGAATGTTCAGACATTATGGAAATTGCCAGTGTCAATGAGACAATATTGGTTCTGTAGAAAACACAGTTAGGTAGTGAATAAATTCGGGTTTCGGGTAATATATTATTCGGAATCACCAAGATTACTTACCAATTGGTATTATTACTGAATAAAAAATGATTTATCAACTGGAAGCGTCGTTTTGAGCAGCTCCAAGAGAATGATATAGCTTGATCAATTGAAGGAATAGAAATCTTGGCGCAAAACTTGTGAAATGTGCAAGGAAATACGAAAAAAAAAGGTGTTCACTTAGTGTCCTCACTAACACAAAGCAGAAGAGGAATGAGCTTCAGTTCGCAACATGCGAGGCTGCAGCCATGTGTCTGTCGTCTGTGCTTGTGGTGTGGTGTGTAGCGGCAAAGGCAAAGGTATAGCTGTGGTGTGCCACTACTTGCTGTTTCGCGTTCCGTTCAGAAAGGACGTGCCGCACTGTAGCGTTCCTTGTGCAAAATTGACACTCGGCAATGAGTCATATGGCAGCACATGCTTTCGTTTGGCCAACGTTGTGTTTTGGCAGGCACTCGTCTTGTGATTGTCCTTGTTTTATAGAATATAATCTATTTTGTCTTGCTTTTGTTGTTTCGGAATTACATTTTTCGAAGCTTTTAATCTCTCAAAACTGTTTTCCTGACACGGACTATTTTCTTGGTAAATCATTTACTGTTAAATTTATTCATTTATTAATTTGTTTTTTTCTTCCGTTTGTAGCAATAATTTGACCCTAAACGCAATTTCGTTTGATTTCTAAAGCCCGAATTCTGGCCTAGTCTTTTTGCAAACAATTTTCCAAAAGTTCGCTCAACACGACAACTCTTGGAAATGAAGGACAAACCTCTTGAAGCTTTCCACCTGGAAGCTCTTTCCGCCATATTTCGTCTTTCTCATAGCCATTTACCATTTACGTTAAGGCTCTCTCTGAGCTATCAGGGCGATTATCTATCCGAAATTATGCAACCTACTCGGCGCTCATTTATCAACAATTTTGAGTTACGACCGACTGATTGATTCAAACAAAGATGTTGAAACTATAACACTTACTTTGTCATGGGATGGAGTGGTTTACACAAAAGATCAGCAAAGTATGTGGCCAGTTTCTGCCTATTTGGTTGGTATTCATTTAACATTCATAAAATAAACATTTATAGTTCATTTTAATTTCTATAGGTTGCCAAATGTGTGAAGACCAAGGCGAATTCGATAGTGACTTCAACGCAGTCAAATTCAAGCCCAAATCTTCCTGTAGCAAATCGCTTCGAGATGACAGTGAATGGCGTTCAATTGCCAATTCAAATGGAGGAAAACAGTTGAGAAAGGAATCAAAGGTCCATGTCAATTAATGCGGCTACGATATGTTGATCTGCCAAGCATTTGCCCTCCTCATGAGCCCATGCACTCTCAATATCTTGGCACTATGAAAAGTCTTGTAGAAAGATGGCTTGGAGTGGATGTGCCTAACTTGGCTTGGTTCAAGAGTCTTGGTTCTGAAGATAGAAAACTAGTCAACGAACACTGCTTGTCATTTGCACAAGTTATTGAACTGGACAAGAGGTTGAAGTCAGTGAAATTTCCCGAGAAGGTTCACAAAGCAATGCCGAAACTTGGTCCAAATCGAAAACTCAAAAGCCTACATTACGAATTACTTCTTTTCTTTGGGTGGGTGGCTTTTGATGGATTATTGGAAAAGAAGCGATTTGAAAATTTAAAGCAATTTGCTTATACATATTATATTATGTCTACATTATCTGCTCGGAACATTTCAGCAACTGATTTAAGACGCGTGAAAGACACTGTTATGCATGACGATACATTGCGCTACTTACATGTTTGGTCTAATTTTATTGACTATGCGTGGTCAATCGCTCGATTTGTTTCTATCTCTTCTCACCAAACTACCAATTTTGACCACTTTTTATATGACCTTTGATTAGATTAGTTAAATCAATACATGTATAATATCGCATAATAAATATATTTTTGTTTGTCATATATCATTAATGGATGTACATTCAATTCAAATATATTTTCTTTGATAATATATTAATTATAATTGAAATCAAGTGAAATTTTAGCCACTTGTTAAGATAAGCCTCTAATAAGCGACTACTAAGCCGCTTATTTGAATCTAGCCAAGACCAAGCCTGTTTAAGCAAACCCAAGCTGCTTACAAGCCACTAGAAAGTCGCTTGCCAATTTCAAGCCGCTTACTAGCCAACATTAAGCAGCTTTAAGCAAGTCTCTGCTGCCTGGGAAGCCTACACGGCACCTAACCTAATCTCAAAACCCATCCTGACACGGCACCTAACCGAACCTCAAAACCCATTCTAACACGGAACCTAACCTAACCTCAAAACCCATCCAAACACGGCACCTAACCTAACCCAAAACCCATTTTAACACGGAACCTAACCTAACCCAAAAACCTAAAAAAAATTACCTAAAAAAACCTAACCCAAAACCCATCCTAACACGGCACCTAACCTAACCCTATCCTAACCGACGCCCACACCTCCCTAACCACCTAAACCTAACCTAACCCTATCCTAACCGACGCCCACACCTCCCTAACCACCTAAACCTAACCTAACCCTATCCTAACCAACGCCCACACCTCCCTAACCACCTAAACCTAACCTAACCCTATCCTAACCAACGCCCACACCTTCCTAACCACCTAAACCTAACCTAACCCTATCCTAACCAACGCCCACACCTTCCTAACCACCTAAACCTAACCTAACCCTATCCTAACCAACGCCCACACTTTCCTAACCACCTAAACCTAACCTAACCCTATCCTAACCAACGCTCACACTTTCCTAACCACCTAAACCTAACTTAACCCAAAACCCATCCTAACACGGCACCTAACCTAACCCAAAACCCATCCCAATACGGCACCTAACCTAACCTCAAAACCCATCTTAACACGGAACCTAACCTAACCCAAAACCCATCCTAACACGGCACCTAACTTAACCCTATCCTAACCGACGCCCACACCTTCCTAACCACCTAAACCTAACCTAACCCTATCCTAACCGACGCCCACACCTCCCTAACCACCTAAACCTAACCTAACCCTATCCTAACCAACGCCCACACCTCCCTAACCACCTAAACCTAACCTAACCCTATCCTAACCAACGCCCACACCTCCCTAACCACCTAAACCTAACCTAACCCTATCCTAACCAACGCCCACACCTCCCTAACCACCTAAACCTAACCTAACCCTATCCTAACCAACGCCCACACCTTCCTAACCACCTAAACCTAACCTAACCCAAAACCCATCCTAACACGGCACCTAACCCACCAAAGAGCCCTACAGTTTGTCCTCAACATAAACCTAAGCAAAATTTCGAAACAAAATGAACTTGGGCAACAATCGAATTTCTATCCATTATTGCAATTTCAACAATCTATCTTAAGTAAAAACTTTGTAAGCTTAATTTACAGGTATTTCCCATTTTCCAAACTCTCCCCACCTTACGCCACTCGATCCGGTTAAAATAGAGGTTTCTTTTCCTGTGCGTCTCACCTCCCTACGACATGTACATCCAAAGTTATTAAACATTTTCTATATTTATAAGTAATTGTTGAAATGATGACGGACGGACTCCACAATTTTAAGATAAGTAGGATAAGTGGGATTTCAACCATTTTCAGTTTGAAATACTTTTGCTAAATTGGATTATTATTGGCAAGAATAAATTCATCGTACAGTCAAAAAACATAATAAAATTAAATTTCAATCTCAAAGCTGAAATTCAAAAGAGTTGTTCGGTCATCAAAGTACAGAGAATGAAATGTGCGTGAATACTATTTTAAAATTCAAATGTGTCAGTCTAAAACAATTAAATAAAGTTGCACCAAAGTGAAAAAATGCCATTGCTTTGGCCAGAAATAATTCTGTATGCTCATAATGGATAATTATCACGGATTCCACTTAATCCTGTAACGGTGTAAAGACAAAATAAATTAGTTTCAGTTAGAGAAATGCATCATTTAGCATACCGTTTTAAGGTGTAAATCAAAATACTCCTAAACAGAACCAAGTGAATAGAAGATCTAATACAACAAATAAAAATATAGAGTAGATCAAATCAGAGAAATCACCAAAAAATCTTACCAAATCTCAAAACAAAAACAGCTGATCGATGCGAGGACGATGTTTTGATTGAAGTAGGAGTTGATCTGATTTAGAGATTGAGTGTCGAGGGCTAGACGTTGAATGTCGTGAGGTTATGGTGATGAACTGGTTGACCAATTAATATGACCGGTTAATTTTGGATGAGGAGAATACAATTCAAAATAGTATCAAAGTGAAAGCACAACAACAGTACATAAACATATATACACAGAGAGACACATTTGTTGATGTTAGGAACAAGACTATAAGCACACGGATAAAGATTGTGGGGCCATATTTCAACCGAGATTGAATTGAATTGATCCACTAATGTCCCAAACACGATATCTCAATCACAATATAAATTGCTGAATGAAAGAATTCGTCAAAACGCCGCTCAAAAACATCAAAACAAAAACAGCTGATCGATGTGAGGACGATGTTTTGTAGTACGAGTTGATCTGATTTAGAGATTGAGTGTCGAGGGCTAGACGTTGTTTGTTTCTAAGAGTACTTTCTTTTTTGATTTGGTTATTGGTGGCCTCAAGTGCATTATTTGTGATATGAAATCCCCACAGCGGCACCATGATACCACGAACTGTTCGAGTGGATGTATTCATTCACAAAATAGTCGAGAAATTCAGTCAAAGCTTCTACTTTTCTCCACTTGAATTCAAATAATGCTGATGCGGCATCAAATTCAGACTTTGTACGACAAAAGTGCAATTGATTGATGTCATTAAGCACTTCTGCCTTCTGAGTGCAAATCACTAGTTTGAGTCGCTTTTCAATGTTTGTTTTCACATGAATGATTTCAGCGCTCGAAAAACAAATTCAAAGTCGGAACAACTCTCACTTGTAGTAAGTGCGAGCCCATAAGCATGAAAGTGTCGCTCTTTGTCAGTCGTTCCAATGACAAGTACGGGAAAATTGTTCCATACTAATTTATATGTTGCATCGATGTTAACTGATTCGGATAGTTTAGTTTGTGATAGTAGTCTTCTAATAGTAAAAAAATATTCCGAATTTAGAATCGTCATAATTGAAATAGGAATGTTGAACATAGGCCTTATCGATGTCATCACTTTCAGTGAGGCTACTTATTGCTTTTTTCGAGTAGACCAAGACTGACAATTGGTTCTCTGTTTCGATTGCGTAATTGTTTCAGATAATTAGTAAGTTGTCCTTTTGAAGGTGTAGAAATAGATTGGTTTACAAGTTCGATCAAAATTGCATTTGGCATTGTTATACCAGATAAATAAATTTCATCAATTGCCATTTTGGTTTGTTTGGTAATGCCATGCGGAACTTTTTGATTTTCTGTTGAATGATCATCATGATTTGAGGTGCACTTGTACACTTTGAATGCTGTTGATGATGAAGGTAGAAATATGTACATTCGGGTAGGCATCAACATCACATCATCAACAAAGGCAAAATGTCAACATGTTCACCTACAAATAATGTTTAATAGTTCCGGTGTTACTAAGGTCTCATTTAGAGAGAAAAATGTAAAACCTCCAAATAGAATGAGTCACCATATTTGGCAAATATCTACGAAACAAAGTTTCCAAATCGAATCGATAGCCGTACGGAAAATTGTCGGCACTTTGTTCTCACTTCTCAAGAATAGTTCCAAATCAATAATTCCTATACTAGAATCGGTTTAGATTAGACTACCTTCAAGATAAATAGACAGGATTTTTTGCATAGACAGTATTCAATACAGAAAGTAAACTGTAACACGTTACCCCTTGGTATTCTTATCATGACATACCAAACTAAATTATCTGTTCCGTTATTTGATAAGTTTAATTATGTGCTTAGAAGTAATCGTGTATGCTCAAAATAGTTTTGATAACCTTGCAAAACAAAAAAGGCATAATGCCTCTTGATAAGCAAGTAAAGTTCAATTATGTTACTGTTTTCTTTGTCCAAATTGCAGGATCAGGATTTATCGAATACAATGCTTACTTATAGAAAGGACATCAACATGCTGTAACAAGCAAGCAATTAGTTATATCATAAAACATCCATTTCAGATTAAGTCTAGCTCTCTGAGCTTGTCTGTAAAAATACACTGATGTTCTACAAAAAATTATATATAATATATTTGATCAAACAATGCTAGAATGACAATGGAAAAATCTATTAGAGATTTCCATGTAAATTTATTCAATTTCTAAACAATTGATTAAAAATAAACTTTGTTTCTAAATAGGTCCATTGCATTAAACGGAGAAACATAAAGTAGACCTACTCACATGTAACACAATATTCTGAATAATATAACTAACGGTAACATTAGAGCTCTCCCAAGCAGTGCTCGCAGGGAGAGGACAGTTTTTCACTCGTCTTTAGAAAGTGTCAGTAAAGTACGTACCGCTGTGTGTACACACGCGTGTAAGCACACCTTTTTTGAAGAGAATTAATAACGCTAAATATTGCCGCATTCTTTTTGTTTATTTTGCTATAGCCCGAGTTTAAATTAAACTTTAACGATTAGTGTACTTTGGGAAGTTATTTTACAGTTGGTTTATCCACCAATTTGGATACTGGTTCTTATCCACCAATTTGGTTGTTGGTTCTTATCCACCAATTGGTTGTTGGTTCTTATCCACATATTTGGGCTTCTGGTTATTATCCACAAATCGTTGAAGGTTCTTCTGGTAACCCACAATAGAGTTGCTGGTCATACCCCAAATTTGGCCACATTAATGTTGGTTCGAGTTCATGCCGGCGAATAATCTTTTTGGTTCTAATCCCGTCAAAATTCTGGATTTTATCCATCAATTTGGCACAGAGAGCCCAAAAGAATAAACTGTTTTAGAAAAATAATAATTGAGTGAATCCAGCCAACTTATTGTAGGATGATAACCTGAAATCCAACTGTGGGATAAGAACCAACAACCAAATTGGTGGATAAACCAACTGTAGAATAACTTCCCCAAAGTACACTAATCGTTAAAGTTTAATTTAAATGCGTGCTATATCAAAAACAACGAAAAGAATGCGGCAATATTTAATTCTTTTCAAAAAAGCTGCTCTTACACGCGTGTGTACACGGTGCAGTTACACGCAGCGGTATGCACTTTACTGACACTTTCTAAAGACGAGTGAAATAACTGTCCTCTCCCTGCGAGCACTGCTCCCAAGGGCCAACTTGGCATAAAAAATTAAATGCGTACCAGGAAGCTATAGAATTTCCTATATTTTAAATGAGTGGGTTTGTCTTCAATTAATTATATTTGCTTTGCAGTTACATTCTCATATTGTTTGTTTTAAGATATTTTAAGAGCACACAGCTATGCATACTTTCAATTATATTTAAAGTTCATTTTCAAATTGAATATAGCCTTGATCATTATATTTTATTAAACTTATAAATATTCAAAATTTTTATTTATTTTTTTAAATGTCATTATTAACGCGATTATATTTAATTTTCTATTTTAACTTTACTGAAATTTGAAAGTAGTTCATCTCACAAGGGAAACCGCTAACCTGTAAGAACTGAATTACAAAGTGACCTATACCATTCGATAGAGCTCATCGAGTAGATAAATTTAGGCCTAAAAATTTCTTGGATGCAATAAGTAAAACCAAAGTTATCGCTATTTAATGTTAAACTTCTATTATTCACAAAGTTATGCTCAAATAAGTATAGTTGTTATATACAGTTCCTGGACAAAAAGATAAACTTTTATGGTAGTATATTTTGAAGAGTAGTTTATACAGTACTTGACCTGTAATCAGGGCTCGGTCAAGTCCACCAGCAATGGTGGTTGCGTCTTGAGAATGATTGAGAATGAATGAATGAGTTTATACAGTTTCCAAATCACCAAAATATTAAAAAATCCATTGAGAATTGGCCGAATTATCGCATTTTGGAGATGCCAAGTCAAGAATCAAAGTTTGTCAGTTGCTTGGATACATGTCTAACCAAGAAAAGCACAAGACAGGAAAAATTGATTCATTGATTGGCCACTTGCAATTATCGTATCCTGTGAATAATTTAAAGAAACAAAAAGCACTCTAAATTTTACTCAAAACATTAATTGTTATAACCTTTCGATGAGAGTTCAGTACGAGAATCAAAAAACTTTGGAGTCACATTTTGCTGTCAACTCTCTTGAAAATTGGCTCAATCAACATTTACTTTGTCAATCGGTCTATCTATCTAATGTTTCTCAAACTGAACGATTAATAATTTTTTTGAATATTATGTTTTGAATATTATGTATGTGTGTGTGTGTTTGAGTTTTAGTTCAACTTGCCCTGACCACCAAAGCGATTCACAAGTCGCCGAGCGCTTTGCCAACAGTGCAGTTGCTTCTACTGAAGGGAAAACGGTTTGTTTGCTTCAAAATGAAATATTTGAACATGTTTGAGCGAATCACGTGCAAGGACATTTCATACGGCATCACCATTGGCCACACCAACAGTGCAATAACATTCCAGACCATTTTTTGAAATAGTTCTTGTTTACAATGGCTATTTGTTGGGAGTTATTAAGCTTCTCAATAGGAAATAGTTTTCTAGAATTGGCACTACCAATAAAGAGAATATCATTGCTGACCTAAAAAATTCGTGAATTCCAAATGTATTTTCCTTATCAAATAAACAAGCGAGTTTGATTGGAGTAAATTATTAATTCGGACATATAAACACTGATTTAACAGCCAGAAATATCATCCAAACCTTGACCTTATGTAAAGTTGCCGGAGATATGTTTATTATCTTATTTGGATATATTAAAAATACTCAATTCTCAAGCTTCTGTAGTCTGTGAAGTGTGTTAATTGGGAATGAGTCCGAAATCTGGGTGAGTTGCGAGATTCTGTTTGAATAAAAACATACAAAAGTGTATATGATTGGATATTGTGAAAAGTTTTAATTTTAAATCTTGACATCAAAGATTGAGTTTTTATTTACGATTTAAAATTTGTTATTCTCTCACTGCAGCTTCTAGTGACAGATTCTTTTCTCATTGCTACAATGGAGGCCATCGGGATGAACAGCATGCACCCCAGAATTGTGCCAACTTTAAGACCAAAAACAGTCAACAAATTTAAAAAAACACATGATTGATAATTTTTTGAACTGTTTACGTTTGCCAAAGTCTCTACCAATTTTGATTTTTGGTCAACATATTGACGTAAAGTCAGTTTAAAACCTTCAATTTAAGCTAACAGAAACTCAAAACCACAAAACAATATTCCCACTTGGGTTATTTTGTATATGACGTAAATCTTATGAAATGTGATTGAAAAATAACGAAATTGATCACTACTGCCGCAAATGGAACTAGTTAACTAGCAGTGTGCTCTCACTGTTATTTTCACGGCAATGTAAAACGGATAATATACGGATGATTGATAATATTCTACATGGATTATTTTGGTCATCACGATATATCTACGTGACACCAATTTGATGCACGCTTACAAGAACCCTTGTCCCACGAGTGGTTTATAATAAACACACATGCACACATTTTTTCCCTGTGGACATTCCATTGGACATAAAAAACGGAATACCATTTCAATGATGTCGAGTTGTGAGACACATTCAAGTTTGCTTATTAGAAAATACAGCCCTAATGGATTAATAGAATTAGCAGATTTGCCTGGCCATAAATTAACTACATAGATAGTTGTTGCTTAGCAGATCTAAAATGTCTGTCTTTTCTATTTTTTTGATATATTATTAAAATTCAATTACGCTGAAAAGAAAGCCATCGTCAAGCAATGTCAAAAGTGCTTTCGTTTTCGCCACACAACATCCAACTGTTTCTCCGATGTACCAAAGATCTGTGTTCAGTGCTGAGAAAAGTGCGACCCCAACCATCTCAAGAGTCCTTGTCGCAAAATCCAGAAATGCGTGAACTGCCCAATTCTTACATCACACCGACCGAACTGCATTGAGTGTCCGCTCTACCTGCACTAGCTGGATATCGCGGAAAAGAACACCAACTATGGAAATGCTGAAATGGCATATGATGAACCACCATGCCCTCAACCACAACCTTCTCCACAACCTTCCCCACAACTTTCCCCACAACCGACTTCTTCCTCTTCTTCTTCATCTACAAAGAATGAGCAAAAAAGATTCCCGACCGAATCAAATGGAGTAATTCGCACCGCCACGTTCGTCAATTCTAACAGGCGCACAGCAACAAACAAAAAAGACACACTGACAAGTGGAAAAACTTCTGAACAAATCTTCATCGAAAAGTATTTGACCGAAATGAAAATGGCCTCAAAAGATGAGGAAGAACTGTTTAAACAAACAAACAATCTCTTGATTGAAGAACAGCTCGGGTTCCCCTAATCTACAATAAACAACCGAAACTCAACCCTAACTTCAACAATAAAAATGTCTCAAAATACAAAAAATAATGAAAATTTAATTCGCATTTGCTCAATCAATCTACGCAAATGTCGTGATGCAAACACAGAAATGTTAACTTACATGAACAACAACAAAATCGACATCTGCTTGATCCAGGAACCATACGTTTTCTGAGAACCGCACGGAGGTAGATTTCTTCTGGTGAAAAGCTATTTCGCCAAAAGAACCGTAACAACATCATACGGGCGATACCGAGCAAGCAAAACAATCACAAAGGGGTGCCCCCAAGGCTCAGCTCTCTCACCAACTCTCTGGAACTTGCTTCTATCTGACCTTCTGAGGAAAATGGATTGTCTAGAAGTGATTGTACTGTCTTTCGCCGATGATCTTTCATTACTGTGCATACACAAAGATCCCGAGAGATTGAAGGATATGGCACAAGAAGCAATCAACTTTGTTCAAAACTGGTGCCAAGACAACAAACTATCTCTGAGCTCAGAAAAGACCAAAGTGCTACCCCTCTGCACACTACCATCTATGCTTACCATAACAAACCATCTCAACCAAACAGAATCATTACAAACAGTGAAAAAGGTCAAAATTTTGGGAGTGACTTTTCAGGGAAGAATGCGATCCTTCTCTGAACACATCAACGAAGTGATCAACAAAGTGATCCCTCTCATGAACAGACTTTTCCTCTACTGCCGTAATCTGACCGGAATCAACACAAGCAAACGACTCCAAATCGTGCTAACTGTCATCATCGCAATGTTGTCATACGGATGCGAGGTTTGGTTTCATGAAAAAATGCTCAAACAGAAAACAACTCTCAAGCGTTTGGAATCGACACAACATCAATGTCTCCGAAATGCAATCTGCGGCTACCGAACAATCAGTAGAATTGCTTGCGAAGTACTAATTAGTAATTAGTTGCTTAAGCAAAACGCCGTATATTGGGTTCTACCTTCTCGAGAGGAAAACAACATACGAACTCATGAGGAAAGCACCCGCCTTGGGCTCAAGTACAGAACTGAACATCTCAGAGCAGTGCCCAACCGGAAGAAAGAGCACTATTTTTCACGATACCTTACGAACAGATCTACACTCCTCCACCAACGGAAAGAGTCCATCCTTTAGAAACAAGCGAACCAACCAAATCAAACCTACCAATGCAACCTCAACCATCTCCACAAGACCCAGGAGGATTTTTGATTACAAAAATCCTGGATGATGGCACCATCATTGAGGAACACGAAAATATTGAAGCGCCGAATTCAAATGTTGAAGAATCAATCATCTGCTTGCCAGAAGAAAGTTCCGATCTAAATGAAGAAAGTGCTCGAAGAAAGGCTTGGAGGCACAGACAAGCACGCGAACGAGTACGAGAAAAAGAAAGAACAGAACCAGAACCCTCGACAGACGACATCATCACATCTACATCAGTGATTCACATGCCGATCAAACCTGACGAAGTCCAAATCTATTCTTTTGGTTTTTACAACAGCACCTCGGCAGGAGGAGCGGCCACAAAAGGTGGCCCAATCAATCACCAACCAGAAAATGACAACTCGCTTTCAAGTACTCGCAAATGCAACCTTGAAGGAATTCTTTCTTAACTGGACAGAAATTCCGAAGTACATTGTTCCAGATTTCTTTCTTGCCCAGATCTTCAGTGGTCACGGGTCCTTTGGAGAATATCTGAATCGCCTCAAGGTACGCGACGAAAATAATCGAATCTACAGTCCTTTTTGCTGGTGTGATGGACGAACAATTCAAACTGTGCAGCACATCATGATCCACTGCCCACTATTTGAGGACATACGATCTGATGGCTACTTGGGCCACTCTGGCGAACTAATCGGCGACATTGATAACCTGAGGCACTGGATCTTTTCGGAACCTCAATTCGAACGGCTCTGTCAAGTCAAGAAGTTTATTGTGGACAGACTCCACGAATACCGTGACAACCCACACCGAGTCCCAGCTCACCTTCAAATGTCCCAACGATCCCAACTTGGTACATTCGACCTATGATCTCTTATCTACAACCATCCATAACCTAAACATTGCAAATATCATCCCATATTTAATCTCATATGTACATTTGTAATATTATTTTCATTTACTCCTTCTTATTTTCCCCCTCTTGTATTATATTGTAAATAGCATCACCAAAACGATTAATCTTTCTTAAAACCAAACTACCTCTGTAACCCTTTACTCCAACTGTAATTCATAACACATTTTTGTAACCTATTCGCTGGCAGTCTAATCAATAAAGATACCCGAACTGGTTTTCCAAACAAAAAAAATAATTAAAATTCATTCAGGGAAATAGCGTTCTTCTCTTTACAACTGTGATAATATTTAAAAAAAATATTTGATTTTAAGAGTACAAGTTAATTTTAAATAAAATGAATAACATTATGTATTATGTGCAAAAAATATATATCAGGTTTTCGCATAAGTTTTTCCCGCAGCGCCATCTCGTTGGTGCAAAGACAACTGTAGGATGTCTGTCCGTCTGCAAGATTAACTTATGTCTTTGTCTTATAAATTAAGCATTGTGCTAATGATTGACAAACACAAACGGACCAAAATGGTACAGTCTACCAAATGGATCTGCAAACAAATTTGATTTAAAACGCTTGGGTCATGGGTCAGTGTTTAAATATAATTGTTGTCTCCAAACTAACCGAATTACAAAAAAAAATATTTACAAATAGAAAAATTCCTTATGAACCTGATCTCTTTGGGTGAGCTCACGATTGTTCACATAGAAAGCTCGAATTTTCTCAATCTGATAGTCCATCTCTTGTAGTGCATGCATCAGTGTGTAATATTTCTGTTTGGCCACCACTGTGCACTGATACTTGTGCTCGTAGTAACGCAGTAGAAGTGAACAGTAGAAACAGTGTTGATAGTGAATAAATTCGGCATTGCACAATAGGGATAATTCATAATTAGCAAACAAAAATTGTACTATTATCTGTTGAGAATTGAATTAGTCAACAAAAAAGTGTATTTACAAATATACAATACACATCATACTGATTTGAGAGTCTACGTAGATGCCATCTGGTTGTCAATTTTAATATTTGAATGGCTTTAATAACACCAAAGAGAAGTTAAAGATAATAGGTTCATTAGTACAGGTTCATTAGTACAAGTACATTAGCACAAAGCATACATATGTACACTGTACTGTACACTAGTGAGATAATAAGACATCTTAGCAAATATTGTATAACGTATCTCAATCAATCATCTTGTATGTTACAATATGGCACACACATTGAATGAAATTTGGCTTTTTATTTGTTGATTATTATAAAGTATTAGTATTTATTTTTAAATTTAATCGCACAATTATAATTAAATATCATAAATTTCTTTTAAAAACTTGAACAATTTGGCCATTATTTTGCTTTTGTTGGACGTTTGCGTAAAAAATCTTCATATGTTCAGTCACCGTTTCAAGTATTGGTAATATAGACATAAGAGTGTGAAATTGAGCATTGGCTTTCTCAACATTCGCATATTTGTACTCTAAATATCGTCTCAACAAATAGTGGTACATAATGTAGTGATAGCGAATGTCTTCGCGATTGCTCAAATTTATGCGTTCTTTAAACAAAATCAGTGACGTAATCTAAAAGTTGTATAATATAGTTAATTTTTTTTTACATCAAAATAAAATTTACTTACTAGATCTCGAACAGTAAAATCGTTTTCCATTGCCAAATTCAACGAAGAACACATTTTTCTAAACACCTCGTATGCGTTTGGTACTTGTGGAATATTTTTTGGCTATACTCAGTCTGACAAATATAGCTTTTCGTTCACTTTGTAGTATCGGGAAACCGTCTTTTTCATGATCATAAAGAAAGGCCGATCGTATTAAACTGCGTTCAGGATAGAAGTTTTTAAACAAAATCAATTGATCGGCTTTACTGAGATTCTTAAAAGCGGACAAGTTTTTACAAAATTTGATAATATTTGTAACAGTAATTCCTTGAAGATTGGCTATTTCAAGCACATTTTCAGTTTCTGCAATTAGTGTGAAATTGTCCACTTCTTGACAAAATGATACTGCGCCACGAACCTCAATTAGGCGATTCAGTTCATGACCTTTGAGATCGGTTGTGTTTTTGTATAGCTGAATAATCTTTAGTTGATTTTCATCATATTCAAATTTACTTTCATTTTGACGGAAAATTAATTTCTAAAAGGGGAAAAATTATATGAAAATTCTCTATCGATTTCATCAATATACTTTATCCATTCCACATGCCAAACATTTCTCCATTCGACACGGAATGCAATTTCTTCTGGTAACTTCATTAATCTCACACTTTCCAATATGTGTACACGTTTGTTCATCCAAACTCAGTGCATGACGTCGGAAAAATGCCCTACACGATTCACAGGTGACCACATTAAAGTTGAAACCTGAGAAATAAATAAATTTAATCAGTCACATAAATTATAGATATTCAGAATGTTTTAGAAAAACAAAATTACCAATAGCTTTATCTCCACAAACTCGACAATATTTATTTTGTATATTCACTCAAAAATATATCCAAAACTGCATCGCGCAACCTAACTCACTATCCAGGTTAAATTTCTCTATTCCAGATGGACGATTTCACAGATTACTCTCATGCAAATTGAAAACCTTTCTGAGACAGCACAAAAAACAAGAATGTTTATACTTGTCTAAACACGCCCTCCCTCACATTTTCCGTCTCTCTTTGGTGACAGATCTCGTTTGCACTTTTTTTTTATTATGTTTGAATATTGAAAATATTGCAACTTCGCTGAATGAGCGGGCTTTTTACTATCTTAGTGAGATCTAGTCGGTCGTTGCCAACTTTTTTATTCACTTGAATGGCTACAGTTGTGCAATACATTAAGGCAAGAGAGCTTGCACTTCTTTACTGCTGTAGCATTTCTGACACAATGTAATTGCATTGAGAATATTTTTCAAAACAAATGAATATAAAATTGGTAATTTAAAAATTAAAATATACCCTTTATGTTTTCAGGTAATTTCTGAAGTGTGGATTTTTCTTTGAATTTGGTGATTAATTCCTGAAAATATAATAATTCAAATTAGTTTATTTTTTATTTTTTCCACAAAACTAAAACATTACCTTTTTCATGCCAATCGCAAAACATTTGTCCATTCGGCATCGTTTACAGAATTTTCTTGTTGACTTTTCCACTAAACAGTTGTTTTCATTTTTACATTCAAACTCCTAAAAAAATATTTTCAATTTAAAATAAATAATAAAATAACTATTTAAATTTAAATTTTAAAAAATCTAAACAATTTGTTTAAGAAAAAAACACCTTTTCCTTGAGGACATTTCTGCGGAAGAAAGCTTTGCACGATTCACATGATAGACCGTTGAAATTGAATCCAAGCGCTACATCACCACAAACATGACAAATTTTGATGCGTTTAAACAAATTGTTATTGTTACAATCGTTCATTTGCAAATTTAACAAAACGACAATTTAATAATAGATTTAGTAAAATAGACAGTTGGAATTTGGAAAATATTTATTGACGGACGAAGTTGCTTGAATGACACACAGGACAGGAAAGCAGAGAAAGTCTTTGGAAAAGGCAACAGGCAAAATGGCAAATTAATTTTGATTTCATAAGAATAGATTCTTTCCATGCATGAACGCACATTTATAAAGGCATTTCGATCGTCGCACAATCACACAGAATTACACGTAAAGATGCATTCAAGCTTAGCCAAATTATGTTTGCCCAACCGACCTCTCTGTATTTGTTCACTGTGACATACCACTAGTAGAAATCTAGTGGAAAGTAGTGGACAGGCCGAGAGTCAGAATTTGTGGTCGAATAGGCAGAATGGCTAGATCAACTCAATCATCATTAGACTCATTGGACTCAAGCGACATCTACCATAGGGAGAATAGTACAGGGTGGTGCAAAAGTATTAGGACAAAGTTTTAACATGAGATAATCTCTTAAATATGCTCAAAAGAAAAGTGTCCTAATACTTTTGCGCCACCCTGTATGAGTATATTTCAAAAAACGTAGCAACATACACAATCATTTGCATTTGTGATCAACTTTTGTTCATCGGAACACAAGTCAAGTCAGTTTTGTAGGTACTAGTACTATTGTTGCTGTGTGTTGTGTAATTCACTAATATTTGTTCGTCCATGGTAATGACGAAAAGGTGATGCCTCAAAACATGTCAAAATTTGGTCTTTTTTGGTGCATTTTTTGATGCGACCTTTTCGAAACATAATTTACTCTAGTTAATGTTAATGCATATCCCTGAAAAAATTCACAGTTATTCTACATGGTCCGAAGATGGTTTTAGCAGCTCTAACCACTTGGATCTGTCAAGGGGTCGTGGAGATAAAAATTCCCAAAAAATGGTACCATTTAACTTTACCGATCCAAAACAGGGTGTTACTCAATTCCTATCCTGGATATGAGCACAGATTCGGAAAGCTCAGAAAAAACTGAATTAAAGACAATTAATTTCATTTACTCGACAGTTCAAAAAATTTATGCACTTTTTGTGTGGCTAGTGAGCCAAAGCGTGTGTGTCCAATGGGAGCATCTTCTCTCGTTAATGTTTAGAGTACAGACAAACTGGTTAAATAGTAAAATACACTGGCTGGTAAACATTACTGGATCGTCTAGCATGCTCAAAAGTAACTATTCCCATTGGATTTGTCACCAACCGCTAGTTTATGTTTGCATGGTTAAAACAAAACAAAAAAACAAAAATGCATTTCTTTTTTTGTTTTTTGCTCTAAAATGATTGCACTCTTCTGTCTCTCTCTCTCTCTCTCTGTCTCTCTCTCTCTCTCTCTCTCTCTCTCTGAGTACCCAGATGGTCAATTTCTTTGAGAGATTCCAACTGGAGAAGAAGGTTCTCAACGAAATGGCAGAATCTGTTTTGACTGCATCTGTTCACATGATCCACTACCATATTTACGCTTAAGTATTTATCATTTACACACACTAACATTTAGATTTTCTTGCAGTCTAGTCTCACATTTTTTGTAGTATATACATTCTTAATCTCTTTTTATAACATATGTCTTATCAGATTAATCGGTATGCTGTGTCTCAAGGCACCTCACTGCTTAGTGAGCAGCTTCTATCTGTATTATATTAGTATAATAAAGATTGTTCTTCTTCTCTCTCTCTCTCTCTTAGCTGAGACCGTTAGCTGAGACCGTTTTGTCATGTTCAGTGCGTATGATTCACTTTCACATTTATGGCTAGACATTTTGTTTGACTTATATTTACAGTATTTACACCACTTACAGTATTCACATTGTTTTACAGTATTCATTTTTTGTAACCCTCAAATTTCATGTATGTAACTATTGTCTTATCAGATTGATTACTATGCTGTGTCGTAAGGCAACTCACTAGTTTTGTGAGCAGCTCCTTCTTTGGTTAGTTTTGAACTAATAAAGATCGTTTATCTCTCTCTCTCTCTCTCTCTCTCTCTCTCTCTCTTTGTCTGCCTGTCTGTCTGTCAGTGGTTTATGTCTGAACAGCTAGACAACAATGGTTAAAAAAAGTCACTTCAAATATCTCAGAGCACCAGCACTTGACGCTAAATAGAATTGTGCAACTAAGACTAAAAAGTACAAAAAACTAAAAAATCAGGGTTATGGGTAGTGCCGCGCTACCTGTCGGTTTCCACAGTTACAAAGTGTAACACACTACTTTCAGCCTTCAAACTGAAGACCTAAGAAACTAGAAGTCTTTGGTTTTATACTTATTTATGCAAATATATAATGGTCATGATGTAGGATTCTGGAGTAACTTGAATACAAATTGTATGGTAAAATCTTAGATTTTACAAAAATTGAGTTTTTTAATTAGCGCTCTAAAATGATATAAACTTGAATGCGCTCCGAAAGGAATAAAACTTGAATTAACCCCTTGTTGTGTTGTTGTATAATTAAAAACTCAGAGAGCCACAGCGGGTTGTTAGTTTTCATTTGATTAGACGCTAATAATTTTCAATGTGATGGAAATTTTAGTGACGGCGTTCTTTGTTATGGTTGCCGCGTTCTTGGTTTTATGTTTCATATTCATGCTTTCTTTGGTTGTTACATGATTAGAAAATGAAGCCTGGACATTATGTTAATAACGAGAATTACACAAATCTCAAATAGACCACCACAGTCACTATAAACACAATTGATCACAATTGATAATGTTATGATAAATTCTTTCAGTATTATTCTGTAGCTATCAAAATTTCCAACTCAAAGTACCATACTTGCAAGTCATTATTCATTGAGCATTCCTAAAATTCCTCATTTGTGCCCCATTGAATATCTGAATCAAATTCAGTAACAACCACAATCACTTTTGTACCACTACCAATAAAGCATATCTCTGTTTCATTTTTTAAGCAAGATATCAAAACCTAACATGCCATTTGTACATTGATAACTTAACTCTTCTATGGAATAATTCTATTTACTTGCCAGTGGCGGAAATTTGCAAATGCTTAACTGATTCCTGGTTTTTGCTATGTTTTTGTCATTTCAGATGATTAAAACAAAACTATATTCATTAAATCTCACTTATTGAATCGAATTGCCGGCTCTCTGAGTTTTTAATTATAAAACAACACAACAAGAGTTTAATTCAAATTTTATTTCTTTCGGATCGCATTCAAGTTTATATCATTTTAGATCGCTAATTAAAAACTCAATTTTTGTAAAATCTAAGATTTTATCATACAAGTTTTCATTATTTTCGCTATAAGGGTTGCGATAGCTACAGTGAACATTTCATCAAAATCCAATTGTTAGGACTCGTTAATAAAAAAATCAAACCTGAATCAATTCCATTCGTTATCGGCTGAATCCGTTGTCGATGACATGAATCACTTATTCGTGCGTCAATTTGATTGTTCAATCATATGTGAAATCACAAAATATTTTCTTTTCTCCCCTCCTTTTCCTTATTTTTGTCAAGAAACATTCTGATAAACAAACCTTTTCACAACCAAATATATTGAGTACATCTAGCGAGTATTATATATCTAGCGAGTATTGAATAGGCGATAAAGCGCATTACTCAATGACATTTGCACAGAACGTTTGTCTACAAAACACAAAGACAACATTTTAATGCCGAAAGTAATACATTGAGAAATACAAACATTTCCACAACCACAAACTTACAAACAACCACACCTGAGTATTGAGTAAAGCATAAAGTGAATCTATAAACAACAGTCACATCACAATTAATAATCTTAAAAAATTTCCTGAAACTCACCTTGCTTAATAATATTATAATAAACTTTATTGTCGATACGAGACAATAATTTCGAGATGTAATCACACGAAAGTGAACAAATCAACACAAAACTTACACCACAGCACGTGCCTTTGCAAGCTTTATATTTTGACTTGACTTGAGCCCATTCGGTGACCCATCGCAGCTGACATATTTGGTTTGTTTTAGTTTCGGTAAAGGTAAGGATCCCTATCTGAGAGTCAAGTTTGAGGTCAATAGAGTACGGTAATTCAGCTTCACACAAGAGAAATCACACCAAAAAACATGTTACCGTAACATTGCAAGCTGTGAGCCAACTTGGTCACAATAAAACATCCACACAAACACACGACATAATATAGGTAAGGGGTTGAGATTGTGATCACGAGAGAGCCAAACTCGGACCCAATTTTGGTGGTTCCCTTGGACCAAATTCAGAATAGGAAACGCTGTTTGTGAATAGAGTATATTTAGGCAGAGCAGCCCTTTATAACTTCTACTGTGCTTTCGATTTTGCCTACTGTTCGCCATATGAAATTGATTTTTGCCAGGGGCGCCACGACCCAAAAGGGACATAACTACTGAAGGTAGCTAAAAAGTGCTTGACAGAGCAGTTCTAATTAAAAACTCATAAACATAAATCATAAACATAAACATAACATAATAATGTCAAAATGTTTCTACTATGATAATTTTATGCTGATCATTTGCATCGCAATAATGCAATTATGGTAGAGAATAATGAACAAGTTTACAATTTACCTTATTTTTCATTAAATTTCGACGGAAAAAACACTTTGCACGCTTCACAAGATAATCCGTTAAAATTGAAACCTAATAAATAAATTTTAATAAAAAAATTCATTAAGAAAATATTGATTTTTTAAAAATAATAATATATTATATTTTAAATAAATTAGAAATTGAAATTGGAAAGTTCACTTACAGACGGCCCCATCGCCACATACGCGACATCGCTTGAAGAGATTCATTTTGTTTTGCGGTTAAAATTTTAAAAATAGCCAATTTCAAATCACTGCAATAAAATCACAATCGTGTTTTGACTTGAAAGTTGAAACTTTACTTTAGGGTGAGATGCGATTGAATGCACGATTGCAAACAAACTGAATGTCCACTAGCTATACGAAGAACACTAACAAGCAACGAATGAATGAACATTAAATTTCTCGTTTCTCTTTTTGCAAAGTATCTGTTCTCTCTGTGCATGCAACCAACTACCTACTCCTCCTTCTCTTCATTTGACGCAAATACAAAAACATGGAATACACTTACAGACGTGCAAATCTAAGTTCACTTTTAATTGCACCAAAGTTGTTTGTTTCTCAGTGCATTGGTTTAATTTCACATTATAATACGATTGTACATTGTACAATGTACAACCAAATATAAAAATGTCAACAGTACGCGTGGCGCCATTTAGCGATAGTTGGTAAAACTGGCACTTTTAGTCGAATATTTAAGTATTACGCATTTCATCATATTAAAGTGGATTTTTATTGCGTTTTCTTGTGCAAATCAACTAAAATGAGGTTGAAACAGAATTTAAAAAATACACAAATTAGCGTTCAAATCGCCACAAAACGTAAAAACACCAACCTAAAAAATCAGTTGTAAAAAGTCGGACCCTTGTCCGACCTTTTGGCTGAAAGTTGCTTCCCCCTCACTACGAGCGTCATTGTTTTGGCTTGATTTTGTTCACATTTCTAGTAAGCCAGCAAAACTATACTTTAACGAGAGATTGGAAAAAGCTTAACTCACTGGCACATTGAGAATTTGACATTATAATAAATATGGTCAAACTTGATTTTTCATTTTTATAGTTGGTTTGTTGGTTGTTGCACCGGTAATTACATATGCACTCAAAATTATTCCTAAAATTTTAGTGAGAAGTTTAAATTATCACTGATACTAGAAGCAGTGCCACATTTGAAGTCGATTTTTTGCTCAGTTTGCGAGCAGTAGAAAGTATACAAATTTGCATATTCAAACTAGCGAAACTGAAAGCAGTGGTGCTTATCGATAAATTATCGCCGATAATTCCTCTCAGCTTCAAAATGCAAAATAAAATGTATTAATAGTGAAGAAGAACCTTCTTATCAAAATAAAAGATAATTATTTTCCTTCTCATCACCCCTCTTTCGAGTTTGTCTTTTTGTGTTGACATGTTGAATTGTAATTGTCACACCAAACACAGTACTCCAAAGACAATTTACTCGCATAATTTACGATTTTCTTACGATTACTATTTATCTTTACGATCGATCGTTTAATTAGAGAGTGAGAGTGAATGATAAAGTGAGCTCTCCTGAGGGTAATTACAAAATATATCACTTTACAAAACTGCGTTCACTTTTGGTATATGGCTAAACAAATAATAGAATTTAGGTATATTTGAAATTGTGTCACAGAATATTTATATTTGTGAATGGATAAGTTCACTCGCTAGTTGTTAACTTAAATAAAGCTTGTCAATGGTTTGCTAAAACCGATATCAGGCATGACCCATCACAATAACCAGTCCTGAATCACAAAATAACATCAATCAAAAACTCATTATTCTATTTTTTTCAATACCTTTAATATCTGTCTTATCTATTGGCATTGTCAAACTTTTTAAATCAATGAAATTGATCTTTTGACGTCATGACGTCACTCTGATGGGTAGCATCACTGTTGAGCTCATATGTTGGCCTAGTGTATAGCGTCACTAATTCTCTGTCTGGGATTGCTCAACAAAAGCATACTCTCTAAACTGTGAATAGGATGAGTTCAAAAAGAAGTTGAATGTTTTGTTATGAATTACATAATGATGAATACATGTCTGGGGTTCGTTTTGCAACAGTCTGCAAACTTGGTTTTCTCAAAATGATTGCACAAACAAAACTTTAAATTGCCATCTTGTTAGAATAAAAAATTGAAATAGATTTTTCTAAAACTTGCGTATACCATTGGTAGATATTTGTATTGAATAAAATGCCAAAGACATAATTTATTACGGTGTGGCATAAATTCCACAAAATGCACTGAAGACAAACTTTTGTTCAACCAAAAGTAATATTGTGTTTTCCTGTACGCACACGCACACACATTAACCTTTGACGCTGAATAAATGTTTTTTAATGCGAATATTTTTTTGGCATAGAATAGTCAGTTGTAAATTAATTATTGTATTAAGCACAAAAAAGAAAAGCGGCCATTAAACTAAACGAATGAAGATGTTTCGATGCTTTCTTGCGAAGTACTGCTAAACCTGCCTCGAAGGCATTTAATTAGTTAATGTATTTTGGGGATTAATGCTTTTAATTGGAAAACCAAGAGACACCTGAGTCTTTGAAGATAATGGCCACAATCATTGTCATACAGATGGAATCGATCAGATCAAAGAGCTTAATCGTTCACAATCACAGAGGCAGAGACAAGCTCTAGTCATTAGACTTTTTTTTCACCGACACTTAAGAGCTGCAACCAAAAAGTATTACACAAGCATATATTCAGTTTTCAATAAGTTTTGGTACTTTTTCATGGTCAGACAGTCGCTTATTGTGTTTTTGTTAAAAGGCTGTCCAGATAAGAGTTCACTGTCAATGCTAATGCTGTGCAAACAAACACATGATTTAGCAATATTTATTTTAAGTTGTTCGTTGCATAAAAAACTTTTTGATTTAATCATTTATTATCAGGTTATCTCAAGTAGTTTTCCTGGTGTCACATTGTATTGATGCAAATTGCACCATCACCCATTTATAAATTGAGCTAGCTGTTTTGTCTAACCATGCTAGACGTGAACTAACGTCATCACGTCAAATTGCACACAAATTAAAACCTGCTCAACAGAGGAAAATAATTATAATAATGAACGACGTGATGTGCAGAGTGTGCACTGCAGACTGTTTCCTATAGTAGTTACTGTGCAAAACATGTTCAAAATGAGAAAAACACGCACACACACAGTGCACACACAGTGTCTGTGAGTGAGATCCATCGATGGACTATTTTACATGCTTTTCGGTCCTCTTCATTGGCTTCACAGCCGTGAAAGAAGAAATGTCTCCTTTTTTGATGAAACAAAAATTGTGATTTTGTATTGTAAAATTCAATTCGATATGGACAACAAAACCAACAACACCACCAACAGACTGGTTAAAAAGTGTCGAGTTTGTGGCGATGAAGCACTTTGTGAGTGTTATTATCTTCTTTTTTTCATTAAATTGTGTTTCAATTCATGTGTTTTGATTTTTTCTCTTGTGTTTATCAATTTGAACAGGTTTCAATTTTAATGGACTCTCCTGTGAAGCATGCAAAGTGTTCTTTAGAAGGAATTCCTTCAAGATGAAAAAATGTTGAATGTTTTTCCATCTATTTTTGTTGCACAAATCAATTTGTAATTGCAAAACTGTTCTCGACAGATGTCACTTTTAATTTTACTTTTCATTGTTGGATTAAGTCAAATGTTTGGCTTATCTAGGTGGAAAAACGAACAAATAAACTAAACATGATGGTCTGAATGCCTTGGGAATAAAATTGCTTATGCAATCCAATCAAGTGTTAAGGAACCTGAATGCACAAACTTGTGATTGTGTGGGCGTAATTGGGATTGATTGGCGTGTGCAATAGCCAGTCTTGATTTTCAATAAAGGAATACAATAAAAATTGTGTTTTGTTTGACAAGATTTTCTTATCTCATTACACCGCATTACTGTAGTCTAGTAACAAAAAGCTACACTGTCAGTATGTTGGATTATATAAGACAGGATTCATGGAATATTATTATTCGTATTGTTGAAGAGATGCTTGATCGCACTCACACAAAATGTTGTCAGTTGTTGAGTTGGTGTCCGGTTGGTCAGTGGTTCACTCCACTCCAAAAATGAACTTGAAACCCACCAAAATATGTCGTGTCTGTAGTGATGTTGCGCTGGGCCATAATTTCAGTAGTCTCTCTTGTGAATCGTGTAAAGCGTTCTTTCGGCTAAATGTCATTAAAGATGAGGTGCAATTATATAAGACAAAGACATAAGTTAATCCTGCAGAAGGACAGACATCCTACAGTTGCCTTTGCACCAACGAGATGGCGCTGCGGAAAGATTTATGCGAAAACCTGATATATATAATAATTAATCGTTTTTCTTCAATTTTTTCTTCTTCTTTTGTATTTATAGGAATTGAAATGCCGAGCCGCGCAAACATGCAAAATTGAACTTTCAACCAGAAAGTTTTGCAAACGCTGTCGAATGAACAAGTGCTTGGCCATTGGAATAAAAAAAACGCTTTGCATTACAATGATAAAAGGCTCCATAAAAATAATATGATTCCAAATGCAATAAGTGGTATTGTACAAAAACAGTTTGGTAGTGAATATCGGTTTTAACTTTTTATTATTAATTTATAAAACAGATCTCAATCATCTTTTACCGTATGATCTCAACAGTGTAAACGAACTCCATACTGCCATGTCAATATTTCCACCTGAAGAAAGTATAACCTGTCGGGGCTTTACAAACGATCTTGAGGAGGTGATGAACACGAGCCGGCACTACATACCGAATGCAATCAAATTCTGCAAACAAATTGGCTGGTTCAAGGCGCTCAACTCCACCGACCAGTATGCACTGTTCATCTCTGAGTTCACTTCCATCTATGTGGCGTTCATTTTCAATGTGGAAGAGAACTGTTTGCCTTTTAGTTCTGGTGAGTGTTCTACATTTTAAAGAAATACAATTTTTTGTTTGCATTACAGAACGAATCCAAAAATCAAACCATAATGTTCAAACAACCCACCAATCGCAATGCAGTTGCTTTTCAAAATTTTCTGATCCAGATGAAATGCGCATTAGATAATGCTTATGTGATACGAAATTTGGCCATTTCAATGGTGCTATTCAAGCCACGAGACAATACTGGCCAGCCAGTATTTGTCAAGTATGTTAAAATATTGATTTTTGAATTTTAATATTTATGAAAAAAAAATATGTTTAGCTACATTTAAGCTGCAATTTGTCGACTACTGTGGAAATATATTAAATTCAAATTCCGAACAAAGGCAGAACACAAATTCACAACTCTAATGGAGGCAATGGGCGAATTAGGCAAATCGTGCAGCGTCCTACACAACATTTATGCCACCGAGATTGAGCCTACAGTAGTCATATGAACGAAATACTGGCAGAGATGTATGTATATTTTGGCTGGTTCAAAGTGCTCAACTGTTGGAAATTCAAAATAAATTCAAATTTTAATGAGTTTAAATACATTTAGGAGCACTAATCTACTGGTTTTACTCAATGAGGATAATCTGTTTTGACTTCAAATATGCTTAATATACCGTAACTGCATTTAATGTGTAACTTTAGATAACTAAAATCTAAAAATATTTATTTAAATCAAAATAATATATAAATCAATATACAATCCGCAATGTATTTTCAAAATGCTTGAAAAACTTTTCACATTGAGCCAAAACAAGCGAAACTTGATTTACACAATATTTTTATTTATTTTAATGCACGCAACTTTACTCAAAGAGCAAGCGTGCGGTCGCTTTATTAAATAATTGAGTTAATACATTGAGTTAAACAATTGAGTGATCAGCAAGGCGACAATCATAGCAATAAATTGCTGGTAAGCACACGATATGCACCCAGGAACAAAACATTGAGTTAAATCATTGAGTTAAATATGAGAGGGAAAATTGAGTTAAGAATTGAGTTAAACAATTGAGTTACGATTGAACCACATTAAAAGGTGGGTCTTGATGTTGATTGAATTGAATGAGCAAAAGAGTCACGAATGGACCCGAAAATGTTTGATTATTGAACTAGGACCGCAAAGGGCCAAAATAATCGAATGAATGATCAAAAAAGAGGCACGAATGGAGCCGAAAATGTTTGATTATTGACCTAGGACCGCAAAGGGCCAAAATAATCGAATGAATGATCAAAAAGAGTCACGAATGGACCCGAAAATGTTTGATTATTGACCTAGGACCGCAAAGGGCCAAAATAATCAAATGAATGATCAAAAAGAGTCACGAATGGACCCGAAAATGTTTGATTATTGAACTAAGACCGCAAAAGGCAAAAATAATCGAATGAATGATCAAAAAGAGTCACGAATGGACCCGAAAATGTTTGATTATTGACCTAGGACCGCAAAGGGCCAAAATAATCAAATGAATGATCAAAAAGATTCACGAATGGACCCGAAAATGTTTGATTATTGACCTAGGACCGCAAAGGGCCAAAAATAATCAAATGAATGATCAAAAAGATTCACGAATGGACCCGAAAATGTTTGAGTATTGACCTAGGACCGCAAAGGGCCAAAATAATCAAATGAATGATCAAAAAGATTCGCGAATGGACCCGAAAATGTTTGATTATTGAACTAAGACCGCAATGGGCCAAAATAATCAAATGAATGATCAAAAAGGTCGCGAATAGACCCGAAAATGTTTGATTATTGAACTAAGACCGCAATGGGCCAAAATAATCAAATGAATGATCAAAAGGTCGTGAATGGACCTGAAAATGTCTAATTATTGAAATAGGACGGCAATGGGGCCGAAATATGAAAATGCACTATAATAAAAACTACAACAAGAAACTGCTTTAAAAAATATATAACTACTATAGCTAAGAAGATGAACTGAGAAAAAAAATCAAGCATAATTTAAAAAAAGATGAATTGGACATCGCGGGTCAGCAATCAGCAGTCACTGCCAGTTGAAGTGAATGTTAGGTGAAGTACAGGAAGTCGGGGACCAATTAGGGAGACTAAAAACAATACAATTCAGGAAATAAGCAATTTCTTACCAAACTAAAAACCATTTCCGGAAATCAAATCAACTTCCGGTTTACAACTTTGTCGGAGCAGTGCAAAGGCACTGCGAACGACCGACGAGCGAGAACAAAGTTCGAGCGAGTCAATTTCCGAGCTGAGCACTGTCCGAGCGCAGCGAGGGCAGTGCGAAGCGAGGGTTTGGGTCTCAGAGAAAACCCCAAATGGAATAAAAACAAATGAAACAACAAGATGAGACAAACGCAAAAGAAGCAGACAACCGAACTGGACGAGCACTCGAGAAAAAGTGACGAGAACAGGCCAAATGTGAGAGGCAAAGCGGCAATGCAACATGAAACTGGTGGGAAAGTATAGTCTTGTGATCATCAACGAACAAAAAACGAAATGACGGCGAACAATTCTCGGAAACGAGCGAGCCAAGGCCAATGAGTGCTTCAATGGAGAGAGTGAAATACCGAAATAGCGTATTTAAAATGAACAACTGCAGAATGACGTGAATTCAATGATGATAAAACCAAAAAAAACGGAACTACAGATGAGAAAGAATTGCTCGGGTTTGGGTCTCAGAGAAAACCCAAATGGAATAAAAACAAATGAAACAACAAGATGAGACAAACGCAAAAGAAGCAGACAACCGAACTGGACGAGCACTCGAGAAAAAGTGACGAGAACAGGCCAAATGTGAGAGGCAAAGCGGCAATGCAACATGAAACTGGTGGGAAAGTATAGTCTTGTGATCATCAACGAACAAAAAAACGAAATGACGGCGAACAATTCTCGGAAACGAGCGAGCCAAGGCCAATGAGTGCTTCAATGGAGAGAGTGAAATACCGAAATTGCGTATTTAAAATGAACAACTGCAGAATGACGTGAATTCAATGATGATAAAACCAAAAAAAACGGAACTACAGATGAGAAAGAATTGCTCGGGTTTGGGTCTCAGAGAAAACCCAAATGGAATAAAAACAAATGAAACAACAAGATGAGACAAACGCAAAAGAAGCAGACAACCGAACTGGACGAGCACTCGAGAAAAAGTGACGAGAACAGGCCAAATGTGAGAGGCAAAGCGGCAATGCAACATGAAACTGGTGGGAAAGTATAGTCTTGTGATCATCAACGAACAAAAAACGAAATGACGGCGAACAATTCTCGGAAACGAGCGAGCCAAGGCCAATGAGTGCTTCAATGGAGAGAGTGAAATACCGAAATAGCGTATTTAAAATGAACAACTGCAGAATGACGTGAATTCAATGATGATAAAACCAAAAAAAACGGAACTACAGATGAGAAAGAATTGCTCGGGTTTGGGTCTCAGAGAAAACCCAAATGGAATAAAAACAAATGAAACAACAAGATGAGACAAACGCAAAAGAAGCAGACAACCGAACTGGACGAGCACTCGAGAAAAAGTGACGAGAACAGGCCAAATGTGAGAGGCAAAGCGGCAATGCAACATGAAACTGGTGGGAAAGTATAGTCTTGTGATCATCAACGAACAAAAAAACGAAATGACGGCGAACAATTCTCGGAAACGAGCGAGCCAAGGCCAATGAGTGCTTCAATGGAGAGAGTGAAATACCGAAATTGCGTATTTAAAATGAACAACTGCAGAATGACGTGAATTCAATGATGATAAAACCAAAAAAAACGGAACTACAGATGAGAAAGAATTGCTCGGGTTTGGGTCTCAGAGAAAACCCAAATGGAATAAAAACAAATGAAACAACAAGATGAGACAAACGCAAAAGAAGCAGACAACCGAACTGGACGAGCACTCGAGAAAAAGTGACGAGAACAGGCCAAATGTGAGAGGCAAAGCGGCAATGCAACATGAAACTGGTGGGAAAGTATAGTCTTGTGATCATCAACGAACAAAAAACGAAATGACGGCGAACAATTCTCGGAAACGAGCGAGCCAAGGCCAATGAGTGCTTCAATGGAGAGAGTGAAATACCGAAATAGCGTATTTAAAATGAACAACTGCAGAATGACGTGAATTCAATGATGATAAAACCAAAAAAACGGAACTACAGATGAGAAAGAATTGCTCGGGTTTGGGTCTCAGAGAAAACCCAAATGGAATAAAAACAAATGAAACAACAAGATGAGACAAACGCAAAAGAAGCAGACAACCGAACTGGACGAGCACTCGAGAAAAAAGTGACGAGAACAGGCCAAATGTGAGAGGCAAAGCGGCAATGCAACATGAAACTGGTGGGAAAGTATAGTCTTGTGATCATCAACGAACAAAAAAACGAAATGACGGCGAACAATTCTCGGAAACGAGCGAGCCAAGGCCAATGAGTGCTTCAATGGAGAGAGTGAAATACCGAAATTGCGTATTTAAAATGAACAACTGCAGAATGACGTGAATTCAATGATGATAAAACCAAAAAAAAAACGGAACTACAGATGAGAAAGAATTGCTCGGGTTTGGGTCTCAGAGAAAACCCAAATGGAATAAAAACAAATGAAACAACAAGATGAGACAAACGC
Organism: Rhizoglyphus robini; assembly: GCA_023373905.1. Classification (NCBI taxonomy): domain Eukaryota; kingdom Metazoa; phylum Arthropoda; class Arachnida; order Sarcoptiformes; family Acaridae; genus Rhizoglyphus; species Rhizoglyphus robini. Next base: position 390,708 of record JAKIJQ010000048.1, on the reverse strand, counting down.
AAAAGAAGCAGACAACCGAACTGGACGAGCACTCGAGAAAAAGTGACGAGAACAGGCCAAATGTGAGAGGCAAAGCGGCAATGCAACATGAAACTGGTGGGAAAGTATAGTCTTGTGATCATCAACGAACAAAAAACGAAATGACGGCGAACAATTCTCGGAAACGAGCGAGCCAAGGCCAATGAGTGCTTCAATGGAGAGAGTGAAATACCGAAATAGCGTATTTAAAATGAACAACTGCAGAATGACGTGAATTCAATGATGATAAAACCAAAAAAACGGAACTACAGATGAGAAAGAATTGCTCGGGTTTGGGTCTCAGAGAAAACCCAAATGGAATAAAAACAAATGAAACAACAAGATGAGACAAACGCAAAAGAAGCAGACAACCGAACTGGACGAGCACTCGAGAAAAAGTGACGAGAACAGGCCAAATGTGAGAGGCAAAGCGGCAATGCAACATGAAACTGGTGGGAAAGTATAGTCTTGTGATCATCAACGAACAAAAAACGAAATGACGGCGAACAATTCTCGGAAACGAGCGAGCCAAGGCCAATGAGTGCTTCAATGGAGAGAGTGAAATACCGAAATTGCGTATTTAAAATGAACAACTGCAGAATGACGTGAATTCAATGATGATAAAACCAAAAAAACGGAACTACAGATGAGAAAGAATTGCTCGGGTTTGGGTCTCAGAGAAAACCCAAATGGAATAAAAACAAATGAAACAACAAGATGAGACAAACGCAAAAGAAGCAGACAACCGAACTGGACGAGCACTCGAGAAAAAGTGACGAGAACAGGCCAAATGTGAGAGGCAAAGCGGCAATGCAACATGAAACTGGTGGGAAAGTATAGTCTTGTGATCATCAACGAACAAAAAACGAAATGACGGCGAACAATTCTCGGAAACGAGCGAGCCAAGGCCAATGAGTGCTTCAATGGAGAGAGTGAAATACCGAAATAGCGTATTTAAAATGAACAACTGCAGAATGACGTGAATTCAATGATGATAAAACCAAAAAAAACGGAACTACAGATGAGAAAGAATTGCTCGGGTTTGGGTCTCAGAGAAAACCCAAATGGAATAAAAACAAATGAAACAACAAGATGAGACAAACGCAAAAGAAGCAGACAACCGAACTGGACGAGCACTCGAGAAAAAGTGACGAGAACAGGCCAAATGTGAGAGGCAAAGCGGCAATGCAACATGAAACTGGTGGGAAAGTATAGTCTTGTGATCATCAACGAACAAAAAACGAAATGACGGCGAACAATTCTCGGAAACGAGCGAGCCAAGGCCAATGAGTGCTTCAATGGAGAGAGTGAAATACCGAAATAGCGTATTTAAAATGAACAACTGCAGAATGACGTGAATTCAATGATGATAAAAACCAAAAAAACGGAACTACAGATGAGAAAGAATTGCTCGGGTTTGGGTCTCAGAGAAAACCCAAATGGAATAAAAACAAATGAAACAACAAGATGAGACAAACGCAAAAGAAGCAGACAACCGAACTGGACGAGCACTCGAGAAAAAGTGACGAGAACAGGCCAAATGTGAGAGGCAAAGCGGCAATGCAACATGAAACTGGTGGGAAAGTATAGTCTTGTGATCATCAACGAACAAAAACGAAATGACGGCGAACAATTCTCGGAAACGAGCGAGCCAAGGCCAATGAGTGCTTCAATGGAGAGAGTGAAATACCGAAATAGCGTATTTAAAATGAACAACTGCAGAATGACGTGAATTCAATGATGATAAAACCAAAAAAAACGGAACTACAGATGAGAAAGAATTGCTCGGGTTTGGGTCTCAGAGAAAACCCAAATGGAATAAAAACAAATGAAACAACAAGATGAGACAAACGCAAAAGAAGCAGACAACCGAACTGGACGAGCACTCGAGAAAAAGTGACGAGAACAGGCCAAATGTGAGAGGCAAAGCGGCAATGCAACATGAAACTGGTGGGAAAGTATAGTCTTGTGATCATCAACGAACAGAAAACGAAATGACGGCGAACAATTCTCGGAAACGAGCGAGCCAAGGCCAATGAGTGCTTCAATGGAGAGAGTGAAATACCGAAATTGCGTATTTAAAATGAACAACTGCAGAATGACGTGAATTCAATGATGATAAAACCAAAAAAAACGGAACTACAGATGAGAAAGAATTGCTCGGGTTTGGGTCTCAGAGAAAACCCAAATGGAATAAAAACAAATGAAACAACAAGATGAGACAAACGCAAAAGAAGCAGACAACCGAACTGGACGAGCACTCGAGAAAAAGTGACGAGAACAGGCCAAATGTGAGAGGCAAAGCGGCAATGCAACATGAAACTGGTGGGAAAGTATAGTCTTGTGATCATCAACGAACAAAAAACGAAATGACGGCGAACAATTCTCGGAAACGAGCGAGCCAAGGCCAATGAGTGCTTCAATGGAGAGAGTGAAATACCGAAATAGCGTATTTAAAATGAACAACTGCAGAATGACGTGAATTCAATGATGATAAAACCAAAAAAACGGAACTACAGATGAGAAAGAATTGCTCGGGTTTGGGTCTCAGAGAAAACCCAAATGGAATAAAAACAAATGAAACAACAAGATGAGACAAACGCAAAAGAAGCAGACAACCGAACTGGACGAGCACTCGAGAAAAAGTGACGAGAACAGGCCAAATGTGAGAGGCAAAGCGGCAATGCAACATGAAACTGGTGGGAAAGTATAGTCTTGTGATCATCAACGAACAAAAAACGAAATGACGGCGAACAATTCTCGGAAACGAGCGAGCCAAGGCCAATGAGTGCTTCAATGGAGAGAGTGAAATACCGAAATTGCGTATTTAAAATGAACAACTGCAGAATGACGTGAATTCAATGATGATAAAACCAAAAAAAACGGAACTACAGATGAGAAAGAATTGCTCGGGTTTGGGTCTCAGAGAAAACCCAAATGGAATAAAAACAAATGAAACAACAAGATGAGACAAACGCAAAAGAAGCAGACAACCGAACTGGACGAGCACTCGAGAAAAAGTGACGAGAACAGGCCAAATGTGAGAGGCAAAGCGGCAATGCAACATGAAACTGGTGGGAAAGTATAGTCTTGTGATCATCAACGAACAAAAAACGAAATGACGGCGAACAATTCTCGGAAACGAGCGAGCCAAGGCCAATGAGTGCTTCAATGGAGAGAGTGAAATACCGAAATAGCGTATTTAAAATGAACAACTGCAGAATGACGTGAATTCAATGATGATAAAACCAAAAAAAACGGAACTACAGATGAGAAAGAATTGCTCGGGTTTGGGTCTCAGAGAAAACCCAAATGGAATAAAAAACAAATGAAACAACAAGATGAGACAAACGCAAAAGAAGCAGACAACCGAACTGGACGAGCACTCGAGAAAAAGTGACGAGAACAGGCCAAATGTGAGAGGCAAAGCGGCAATGCAACATGAAACTGGTGGGAAAGTATAGTCTTGTGATCATCAACGAACAAAAAACGAAATGACGGCGAACAATTCTCGGAAACGAGCGAGCCAAGGCCAATGAGTGCTTCAATGGAGAGAGTGAAATACCGAAATTGCGTATTTAAAATGAACAACTGCAGAATGACGTGAATTCAATGATGATAAAACCAAAAAAAACGGAACTACAGATGAGAAAGAATTGCTCGGGTTTGGGTCTCAGAGAAAACCCAAATGGAATAAAAACAAATGAAACAACAAGATGAGACAAACGCAAAAGAAGCAGACAACCGAACTGGACGAGCACTCGAGAAAAAGTGACGAGAACAGGCCAAATGTGAGAGGCAAAGCGGCAATGCAACATGAAACTGGTGGGAAAGTATAGTCTTGTGATCATCAACGAACAAAAAAACGAAATGACGGCGAACAATTCTCGGAAACGAGCGAGCCAAGGCCAATGAGTGCTTCAATGGAGAGAGTGAAATACCGAAATAGCGTATTTAAAATGAACAACTGCAGAATGACGTGAATTCAATGATGATAAAACCAAAAAAAACGGAACTACAGATGAGAAAGAATTGCTCGGGTTTGGGTCTCAGAGAAAACCCAAATGGAATAAAAACAAATGAAACAACAAGATGAGACAAACGCAAAAGAAGCAGACAACCGAACTGGACGAGCACTCGAGAAAAAGTGACGAGAACAGGCCAAATGTGAGAGGCAAAGCGGCAATGCAACATGAAACTGGTGGGAAAGTATAGTCTTGTGATCATCAACGAACAAAAAACGAAATGACGGCGAACAATTCTCGGAAACGAGCGAGCCAAGGCCAATGAGTGCTTCAATGGAGAGAGTGAAATACCGAAATTGCGTATTTAAAATGAACAACTGCAGAATGACGTGAATTCAATGATGATAAAACCAAAAAAAACGGAACTACAGATGAGAAAGAATTGCTCGGGTTTGGGTCTCAGAGAAAACCCAAATGGAATAAAAACAAATGAAACAACAAAGATGAGACAAACGCAAAAGAAGCAGACAACCGAACTGGACGAGCACTCGAGAAAAAGTGACGAGAACAGGCCAAATGTGAGAGGCAAAGCGGCAATGCAACATGAAACTGGTGGGAAAGTATAGTCTTGTGATCATCAACGAACAAAAAACGAAATGACGGCGAACAATTCTCGGAAACGAGCGAGCCAAGGCCAATGAGTGCTTCAATGGAGAGAGTGAAATACCGAAATAGCGTATTTAAAATGAACAACTGCAGAATGACGTGAATTCAATGATGATAAAACCAAAAAAAACGGAACTACAGATGAGAAAGAATTGCTCGGGTTTGGGTCTCAGAGAAAACCCAAATGGAATAAAAACAAATGAAACAACAAGATGAGACAAACGCAAAAGAAGCAGACAACCGAACTGGACGAGCACTCGAGAAAAAGTGACGAGAACAGGCCAAATGTGAGAGGCAAAGCGGCAATGCAACATGAAACTGGTGGGAAAGTATAGTCTTGTGATCATCAACGAACAAAAAACGAAATGACGGCGAACAATTCTCGGAAACGAGCGAGCCAAGGCCAATGAGTGCTTCAATGGAGAGAGTGAAATACCGAAATTGCGTATTTAAAATGAACAACTGCAGAATGACGTGAATTCAATGATGATAAAACCAAAAAAAACGGAACTACAGATGAGAAAGAATTGCTCGGGTTTGGGTCTCAGAGAAAACCCAAATGGAATAAAAACAAATGAAACAACAAGATGAGACAAACGCAAAAGAAGCAGACAACCGAACTGGACGAGCACTCGAGAAAAAGTGACGAGAACAGGCCAAATGTGAGAGGCAAAGCGGCAATGCAACATGAAACTGGTGGGAAAGTATAGTCTTGTGATCATCAACGAACAAAAAAACGAAATGACGGCGAACAATTCTCGGAAACGAGCGAGCCAAGGCCAATGAGTGCTTCAATGGAGAGAGTGAAATACCGAAATAGCGTATTTAAAATGAACAACTGCAGAATGACGTGAATTCAATGATGATAAAACCAAAAAAAACGGAACTACAGATGAGAAAGAATTGCTCGGGTTTGGGTCTCAGAGAAAACCCAAATGGAATAAAAACAAATGAAACAACAAGATGAGACAAACGCAAAAGAAGCAGACAACCGAACTGGACGAGCACTCGAGAAAAAGTGACGAGAACAGGCCAAATGTGAGAGGCAAAGCGGCAATGCAACATGAAACTGGTGGGAAAGTATAGTCTTGTGATCATCAACGAACAAAAAACGAAATGACGGCGAACAATTCTCGGAAACGAGCGAGCCAAGGCCAATGAGTGCTTCAATGGAGAGAGTGAAATACCGAAATTGCGTATTTAAAATGAACAACTGCAGAATGACGTGAATTCAATGATGATAAAACCAAAAAAAACGGAACTACAGATGAGAAAGAATTGCTCGGGTTTGGGTCTCAGAGAAAACCCAAATGGAATAAAAACAAATGAAACAACAAGATGAGACAAACGCAAAAGAAGCAGACAACCGAACTGGACGAGCACTCGAGAAAAAGTGACGAGAACAGGCCAAATGTGAGAGGCAAAGCGGCAATGCAACATGAAACTGGTGGGAAAGTATAGTCTTGTGATCATCAACGAACAAAAAACGAAATGACGGCGAACAATTCTCGGAAACGAGCGAGCCAAGGCCAATGAGTGCTTCAATGGAGAGAGTGAAATACCGAAATAGCGTATTTAAAATGAACAACTGCAGAATGACGTGAATTCAATGATGATAAAACCAAAAAAAACGGAACTACAGATGAGAAAGAATTGCTCGGGTTTGGGTCTCAGAGAAAACCCAAATGGAATAAAAACAAATGAAACAACAAGATGAGACAAACGCAAAAGAAGCAGACAACCGAACTGGACGAGCACTCGAGAAAAAGTGACGAGAACAGGCCAAATGTGAGAGGCAAAGCGGCAATGCAACATGAAACTGGTGGGAAAGTATAGTCTTGTGATCATCAACGAACAAAAAACGAAATGACGGCGAACAATTCTCGGAAACGAGCGAGCCAAGGCCAATGAGTGCTTCAATGGAGAGAGTGAAATACCGAAATTGCGTATTTAAAATGAACAACTGCAGAATGACGTGAATTCAATGATGATAAAACCAAAAAAACGGAACTACAGATGAGAAAGAATTGCTCGGGTTTGGGTCTCAGAGAAAACCCAAATGGAATAAAAACAAATGAAACAACAAGATGAGACAAACGCAAAAGAAGCAGACAACCGAACTGGACGAGCACTCGAGAAAAAGTGACGAGAACAGGCCAAATGTGAGAGGCAAAGCGGCAATGCAACATGAAACTGGTGGGAAAGTATAGTCTTGTGATCATCAACGAACAAAAAAACGAAATGACGGCGAACAATTCTCGGAAACGAGCGAGCCAAGGCCAATGAGTGCTTCAATGGAGAGAGTGAAATACCGAAATAGCGTATTTAAAATGAACAACTGCAGAATGACGTGAATTCAATGATGATAAAACCAAAAAAAACGGAACTACAGATGAGAAAGAATTGCTCGGGTTTGGGTCTCAGAGAAAACCCAAATGGAATAAAAACAAATGAAACAACAAGATGAGACAAACGCAAAAGAAGCAGACAACCGAACTGGACGAGCACTCGAGAAAAAGTGACGAGAACAGGCCAAATGTGAGAGGCAAAGCGGCAATGCAACATGAAACTGGTGGGAAAGTATAGTCTTGTGATCATCAACGAACAAAAAACGAAATGACGGCGAACAATTCTCGGAAACGAGCGAGCCAAGGCCAATGAGTGCTTCAATGGAGAGAGTGAAATACCGAAATTGCGTATTTAAAATGAACAACTGCAGAATGACGTGAATTCAATGATGATAAAACCAAAAAAAACGGAACTACAGATGAGAAAGAATTGCTCGGGTTTGGGTCTCAGAGAAAACCCAAATGGAATAAAAACAAATGAAACAACAAGATGAGACAAACGCAAAAGAAGCAGACAACCGAACTGGACGAGCACTCGAGAAAAAGTGACGAGAACAGGCCAAATGTGAGAGGCAAAGCGGCAATGCAACATGAAACTGGTGGGAAAGTATAGTCTTGTGATCATCAACGAACAAAAAACGAAATGACGGCGAACAATTCTCGGAAACGAGCGAGCCAAGGCCAATGAGTGCTTCAATGGAGAGAGTGAAATACCGAAATAGCGTATTTAAAATGAACAACTGCAGAATGACGTGAATTCAATGATGATAAAACCAAAAAAAACGGAACTACAGATGAGAAAGAATTGCTCGGGTTTGGGTCTCAGAGAAAACCCAAATGGAATAAAAACAAATGAAACAACAAGATGAGACAAACGCAAAAGAAGCAGACAACCGAACTGGACGAGCACTCGAGAAAAAGTGACGAGAACAGGCCAAATGTGAGAGGCAAAGCGGCAATGCAACATGAAACTGGTGGGAAAGTATAGTCTTGTGATCATCAACGAACAAAAAACGAAATGACGGCGAACAATTCTCGGAAACGAGCGAGCCAAGGCCAATGAGTGCTTCAATGGAGAGAGTGAAATACCGAAATTGCGTATTTAAAATGAACAACTGCAGAATGACGTGAATTCAATGATGATAAAACCAAAAAAAACGGAACTACAGATGAGAAAGAATTGCTCGGGTTTGGGTCTCAGAGAAAACCCAAATGGAATAAAAACAAATGAAACAACAAGATGAGACAAACGCAAAAGAAGCAGACAACCGAACTGGACGAGCACTCGAGAAAAAGTGACGAGAACAGGCCAAATGTGAGAGGCAAAGCGGCAATGCAACATGAAACTGGTGGGAAAGTATAGTCTTGTGATCATCAACGAACAAAAAACGAAATGACGGCGAACAATTCTCGGAAACGAGCGAGCCAAGGCCAATGAGTGCTTCAATGGAGAGAGTGAAATACCGAAATAGCGTATTTAAAATGAACAACTGCAGAATGACGTGAATTCAATGATGATAAAACCAAAAAAAACGGAACTACAGATGAGAAAGAATTGCTCGGGTTTGGGTCTCAGAGAAAACCCAAATGGAATAAAAACAAATGAAACAACAAGATGAGACAAACGCAAAAGAAGCAGACAACCGAACTGGACGAGCACTCGAGAAAAAGTGACGAGAACAGGCCAAATGTGAGAGGCAAAGCGGCAATGCAACATGAAACTGGTGGGAAAGTATAGTCTTGTGATCATCAACGAACAAAAAACGAAATGACGGCGAACAATTCTCGGAAACGAGCGAGCCAAGGCCAATGAGTGCTTCAATGGAGAGAGTGAAATACCGAAATTGCGTATTTAAAATGAACAACTGCAGAATGACGTGAATTCAATGATGATAAAACCAAAAAAACGGAACTACAGATGAGAAAGAATTGCTCGGGTTTGGGTCTCAGAGAAAACCCAAATGGAATAAAAACAAATGAAACAACAAGATGAGACAAACGCAAAAGAAGCAGACAACCGAACTGGACGAGCACTCGAGAAAAAGTGACGAGAACAGGCCAAATGTGAGAGGCAAAGCGGCAATGCAACATGAAACTGGTGGGAAAGTATAGTCTTGTGATCATCAACGAACAGAAAACGAAATGACGGCAAAAAATTCTCGGAAACGAGCGAGCCAAGGCCAATGAGTGCTTCAATGGAGAGAGTGAAATACCGAAATTGCGTATTTAAAATGAACAACTGCAGAATGACGTGAATTCAATGATGATAAAACCAAAAAAAAACAGAACTACAGAAGAGAAAGAATTGCTCGGGTTTGGGTCTCAGAGAAAACCCAAATGGAATAAAAACAAATGAAACAACAAGATGAGACAAACGCAAAAGAAGCAGACAACCGAACTGGACGAGCACTCGAGAAAAGTGACGAGAACAGGCCAAATGTGAGAGGCAAAGCGGCAATGCAACATGAAACTGGTGGGAAAGTATAGTCTTGTGATCATCAACGAACAGAAAACGAAATGACGGCAAACAATTCTCGGAAACGAGCGAGCCAAGGCCAATGAGTGCTTCAATGGAGAGAGTGAAATACCGAAATTGCGTATTTAAAATGAATAACTGCAGAATGACGTGAATTCAATGATGATAAAACCAAAAAAAACAGAACTACAGAAGAGAAAGAATTGCTCGGGTTTGGGTCTCAGAGAAAACCCAAATGGAATAAAAACAAATGAAACAACAAGATGAGACAAACGCAAAAGAAGCAGACAACCGAACTGGACGAGCACTCGAGAAAAAGTGACGAGAACAGGCCAAATGTGAGAGGCAAAGCGGCAATGCAACATGAAACTGGTGGGAAAGTATAGTCTTGTGATCATCAACGAACAAAAAAACGAAATGACGGCGAACAATTCTCGGAAACGAGCGAGCCAAGGCCAATGAGTGCTTCAATGGAGAGAGTGAAATACCGAAATTGCGTATTTAAAATGAATAACTGCAGAATGACGTGAATTCAATGATGATAAAACCAAAAAAAAAACAGAACTACAGAAGAGAAAGAATTGCTCGGGTTTGGGTCTCAGAGAAAACCCAAATGGAATAAAAACAAATGAAACAACAAGATGAGACAAACGCAAAAGAAGCAGACAACCGAACTGGACGAGCACTCGAGAAAAGTGACGAGAACAGGCCAAATGTGAGAGGCAAAGCGGCAATGCAACATGAAACTGGTGGGAAAGTATAGTCTTGTGATCATCAACGAACAGAAAACGAAATGACGGCAAACAATTCTCGGAAACGAGCGAGCCAAGGCCAATGAGTGCTTCAATGGAGAGAGTGAAATACCGAAATTGCGTATTTAAAATGAACAACTGCAGAATGACGTGAATTCAATGATGATAAAACCAAAAAAACGGAACTACAGATGAGAAAGAATTGCTCGGGTTTGGGTCTCAGAGAAAACCCAAATGGAATAAAAACAAATGAAACAACAAGATGAGACAAACGCAAAAGAAGCAGACAACCGAACTGGACGAGCACTCGAGAAAAAGTGACGAGAACAGGCCAAATGTGAGAGGCAAAGCGGCAATTTACACAATATTGATTTGTCTAAATCAGTTTGCTTATGTAAGAAAATATTTTCTGATTTGATTTTGGATTAAAATATTCAATTTTAAGGGAACCAACCAGCAAAAACGCAACAGAAAAACATCCGTGGTTTAAAAGTCGGTTGTACATTGTACAACCAAATATAAAAATGTCAACAGTACGCGTGGCGCCATTTAGCAATAGTTGATAAAACTGGCACTTTTAGTCGAACATTTAAGTATTACGCATTTCATCATATTAAAGTGGATTTTTCATTGCGTTTTCTTGTGCAAATCAACTAAAATGAGGTTAAAAACAGAATTTAAAAAATACACAAACCAGCGTTCAAATCGCAACAAAACGTAACAAAACACCAACCGAAAAAATCAGTTGTAAAAAAGTCGGACCCTTGCCCGACCTTTGGGCTGAAAGTTGCTTCCCCCTCACTATGAGCGTCATTGTTTTGGCTTGATTTTGTTCACATTTCTAGTAAGCCAGCAAAACTATATTTTAACGAGAGATTTGAAAACTTGACTCACTGGCAGATTGAGAATTTCGCGTAATTCCAATATACAGAACGCTATATCAAATGGCTCGAGCATGTATGTTAGATGGCTAGATTGATCTATTGTCTCTAACAATAAGCAGCATGTCGCGAACGCTATAATGTGCACACTTCCTACATCATTTAATCGACCAATTTGTGTGGATTGACTGGATTACGAGACCAAACAATCAAAGGACAATAGTGTACAAAATTGTCACAAATACAATGAAAGGTACTTTATTAGCACGTCAATGAAATTGCTTTATTGTTCAAAATAAAATAATGATGGCCAATGCCCGAACGTAGTGTAATCCTAAAACAAAGTTAGTCAAATGCTATATGCAGACACACACTATATATTCCACTTGTATATACCAAATGACGCAAGTATGTAAGTAATGTGGCAATGCCGCCAATACTTGATAAATTTGCTGTAAACAAGCCAAACATTCGAATGCCTCTAATGGATTCTTTGTTTGTCATTAAATGTTTTATTTGCCTAACGTAATGGATTTTATCGATATGAGTAAAAGTAGAATATATCTGTTTAGCACACTCGACTACTGGCCTCATCATGTGCAGTCTCATCGCAGCATATTCTTCTGTTGGCTATTATTTCAGCCCATAAGTGGAACACCGAATCGAACTTACCGAATTCAATTAGTACATTAAATTGATAACAATTTCATCTGATGAATCTCGAAATGATTAAAGACAACAGTGAAGTCTGCTACTACTTGGATCCACATTTATGCATTCTCTTTTTAAACACATAGATTGTGTATATCTTTTTTCTCTCGATAATCCATAAAAAACTGGTGCAAACAAATTAAGGCGGGACAGGACGGGGTTTTGAGAAAATTACCGTGAAATTTTTTTAAGTTTTAAGATGTATATTATCTTAATATCTACCGATTAGCAAAAAAATCAGAGCATTTTTCCAATAAAAAGTTATTTAAAAATCAATTTTCTGTCCACATGATGCGCCTCGCTGACATAGTTTGTGTTTTGTTTTTAACTTCTCCTGACAACTTAGACTTTTGATCTTTGGGTGCACTTTTAACCAAGAACATATTAACCGATTTTGGCTTTCTATATATCGAATTAAAGGTAAAGACATGAACTTTAATACTTATTAGACGTTTGGGCCATTTTGGTTGTAAATTAATCTCAAAATGAAAAAATAAACTTAAAAAGTCTTAAGTTTTTAGTATTTTCATTATTTACTAGGAAAATATACAAATTGCTTAAAAATAAAGCACAAACGTCTAATAAGTATTAAAGTTCATATCATTACATTTAATTTGATGTATTGAAAGCCAAAATCGGATAATATGTTCACGGTTAAAACTGCACCCTTCGGAGACCACTTTTTCCCATCATCAGTATAGGGGTCATCCACATACAAAGGCAAAATCCTGTCCCCCCTTAAACCCAACAATAATGCTCAACTGACAGACTGGCTCTAAACCATATAATATCATGTGAGTAGTAATCTAAGAAATATTTACTAGAATGTATATTAAGTGTCCCAATATTAGACTCTATTGCATTAAAGTAATTGATCTCTCAAAATGATCTCCCATAAAACGTCAAACATAAATATAATCAAATTAGCAAATGGCTAGTGTGGCAAGACAATATCATCGGACGTCATTTGCAGACAAACATTATTTTTGGTATAGAATTTCCGGTGTTATTGTTTGAAAATTATTGTTTTGATGATTGGCTAATAAATTCCTAGAATTAAGGATATTTCTATTCCATTCGATCGTTTTACTGACAGTTATTGGATGCTCGATATCGAGTATAAACACAAAAATTAGTTTGTTGTTTACTGATTTTATTGAATATTAAAAAAATCGAGCTTTTGTTGTGGTTGTTTTTTTAAACACGATCACCAACTAATGTTTGGTGTACTGTGTACTGTTTGGATCTAGCACAATAATTAATACGTGTATTCTTCTTCTCCAGTGTATTATTGTTCGGCTGTTTTGTGGGATAGCAAATACTTGTAATACGTAGACAAAATGGACCCACATGAGAACAGAAGTATTGCTGGTTTGACATAATAATGTCGTTTAAAGTTGGTTTTGGGGGTGTTTTGGTCAATCAGTTGAAATATTTAAAAAAATAAAATACAAAAATTGTCAATGCTGAGCTGTTAATTCAACAGTGTGGAATCAAAGCTGTACTTACCGAAAATTTAGCACTGAAAAAGCAGTATACAATTGGATTGACGAAACTGTGTGACATTGCGAGTAGGTGTGCCACTAGATAGCCATACACAAGCAGATTGAAGTCCCGGTCTGAGTGAATTAGCAGAAAGTTGTCCACAAATGCGACCAGGAGAGTATATATCTGTAGTGGAAACCAGCATAGAAAGAAGAGACACACCACCAGAAGCAACATCTTGACAACCTGACAAATGCACACAAATACAGATTTAAAAAATTTTAAAGAATAAATTTTAAAAAAACAACGAAATATCTAACCTTTTTTCCTGTTGGCATGAATGTTTGACTTTGTGGGAGCCACATGCCGCCACACTCGATAGCCAACAATTGAGTAGACATAGACCAGAATAAACAGGGGCAATCCAAAGGCGCCCACAAACAGATAGACAGTATAGGCTTTGGCATATTGTTCGGGTAGATTTTCTTGACAATTAAACAGTGTTCGATTGTTGTACTGGACTGGCACTACTCGGGTGAAACCAAATTGAATGCAGCCCGAACCAACTGCCACCAGCCAGATGAGTGCAATGCAGGCAAGCTTTTTTCTATTTCCACTACACTTGGATTGGCCATTCTTGTGGTGGACACTTTCAAAAGGCTTGAGAATTGCAAAATACCTAAAAACCAAAATATACAAAATTGTCCATTCACCTAATTATACAAATATTACCTCTCAATTCCAATCAGGGTGAGGGTCCAAATGTTAACCAGCACTGAGCAAATCTGAGCAAAGTTCACAAAAGGACAAATAAAGTGAGGAAAAATCCACCGATTGAGTATGAAGCTACTGTAAGTGAATGGAATGCACAGCAGGGACATGACAATGTCCGACACTGAGAGATTGATCAAATACACTTTGAGCTCGGTGTAGATCTTGTCACACTTGAGCAGAATTACGATGGTCAACGAATTAAGCGTAAAGGAGAATGCTGCGATGAGACCGTACAGACAGATGAGGATCACCTGAGGCCAGTAGTCGAGCGTGTCCATAGATGCGTAACTGATTTCGTCAACTTCTCGGCTCAAGTTATGAGCACTTTGATTGACAACGTCCATTGCGTACGGCAACTGGAACATTGAATGCCAAACTATGAATCCATTAGAAGTATTTGTATGTTTGACATGTTTACAGGAAATCAATTGCGATTCGGTCAAGTATTGGCGGCAATACGTCAGTAGGTCTATATATAGTAGCAGTGTGTCTGCTAGTGAATTGTCACTAGGCCACTTTTGTCAATAAAACGTTCTACTTAATGCTGCATTAATAATGCAATCCAAAAATACAAATGTTTCTTCACTTTGCTATTGTCAAATTAGAATTTGAATACCCATAAATAGCTTATATGGACCACTGTGTTAATTAATTTTGTTATAAATTTACCCGGCTGGGTCCTTTCAATAAAGTCATTGAATTAATTTATGTTCACGTTTTTGTGTAACATTTAATTTAATTTTTTAAACCGAAAATTAGTGAAAAGCTTATTTTCATTACTTACTAGCACTTATTAGCATAATTCAAGCAATGGTTTTTTTCTGGATTTACAGAACAAATATTAGATTTACTTTTACGGTAGCAAACAATTTTATGTTATAAAAAATTATATTCTAAATTTTTGGCAAATTCTACTATTTCAAATCATTCACGTGAAATGAAATTGATGCATAAATTGAAAATAAATTTTGAAACCTGATTCGTTCCATTTTTACTATATATAAAAAAACACTTAAACTCAACAACAAAGTTTACTTAGCATATTCAAATATATATATACATGTATATTCTAAAGAGAACTTTCCTGTAAAAACAAACTTTTTATTTAGAGGGTTATTCAAAAAGTTATACGCTCACGCTCAGATAAAGTCTACATACACAAAAGGAAAGATATCAAATTGATGTTTGTGTGTGTTGTTCCTTCTCGAAAGATGTGTTTTCCAATAGAATAAAAAACCCAAATACCGAATAAAGCAAAAATATTTATTAGCTTATTAAATAAATTATGACGTCGTTTTATTTGTATGTAGTCGTATAATGAGTGGCACCAGTAATCAACATGATTGAGATCTCAATCACAACAACACACGTAAAGCTGACAGTATACTTTCAAACTGTACAGCGAGAGATTAGCAATGTGTTCAAAAAATGCATAATGCCCATGAAAAAATCCAGTTCATATAACTCAGAACTCTACACTGAACTCTACGGTCTTACTTTCACTGTACACTTGAAAAACTGTTCCTTAATGTTGATTAGGGATTAGGGATCGAAGGCCATTTTTTGGGGAAATCAATTATTCGAAGCTTCGCTCCAAAAATTCGAATATAGTGATATCTTCCGAACAATTGGAAATATGATCTTTTTTGACTATTTTTGATAATCTTCAATTATCTATAATTGAAGAAAAAGATTTAAAAGTTCATTTTGAAAATTTTACTGTTCCATAAATTAGAGGGATTAGACAAAATACACGAAACACTCTGTTGAGAAAAATTTCATAAAACAATAATTAGTTAGTAAATTGATTGAAAACGCAGAATTTCAATCAAATAAAATTGTGGAAAAATTTTTGTCGAAGCTTCGAGGCTTCGAAGTTTTGAAAACCCGAATAATTGGAAACCCTAATGTTGATGTTCAAAACGGATTACCTATATTTTTATGAGCGCCAACGCCCTCCAATGTTTTAAAAGGGAAAAAGGGTTTCGGACACAGCCAAAATCATAAAAAATCTATATTGTATATTGTGTCACAGAGGGAAAGTGACCATTTCTTTTTTTAAGGTACAAAAAACAATAACATTAGGTACAGTCCAGAATGAGATTGGGCCCAATTTGCACTCACTTATTTCATAAATGACGTGCCTTTTGGCGCAAAATATTGTAATAATCCTCTTGAATGTATCATATGATAGTTGTAGTACTAATGTACTAATTGGTGCCATAGAACAAGATAAAGCATTTTTTGTCGAGCCAGCAATCGAGTCGGCTACTGATTGGACATTGATTAGTTTGCAAATACACGAGCATTGAAATTGTGCGTGTGAGTATACCACTGAATGCTTTTGTACTATTGAACGTTTGTATATCTTTATAATATTAAAGTATCTTTATAATATTAAAGTAAAGTCGAAAAGCTTCGTCGTCGTCGTCGTGGCGGAAGAGCTCAAAGGCACGGAAAAGTTGTACAGTAGACGTTAGACAAGATGAGTAATCGATGACGTGGCAATAGAAGACTGACATAGTTGAAGTTAGACAATACAGTGGAAGTAGAGTCACAAACGAATGCACTACTCAAAGGCTGAATCTATTATTTTCTATTAAATTTATATTTTCCCGTAGAATCTGTTAAAAAATTTAATTTTAAAATGCAATCTTATAGTATTTTTTACTAAAATATAATGGTATGCTTAAAAGTTATTAATTGATTCACGTTTTGAAAATATTTGAGTTTTATACCTAAATTTCGCGTTTACGCATAATAATATTACATTGCAATGCAATGTGCTTTGCGAAGTAAAACTAAAGTGAATTTCACTTCATTAATGAATAAAGATGGAAAGCGTGGTGTGAGAGTGAGTGAGTGTGGTTAGCATGATTAGTGGTCCACTTTCACACCTAACCCTCACTACTGTCAATAATTGATATATTGCCCAGAGAAGCACACTCATTCGAATTTGGCACACTCACTCAAACAAACACAGACACATTGAAGACAAGAAAAGTCTTTAAAGACAATTGTTATGTTTCCTCGGGTTTCTCGTGATAATATTTCTAATTGTTTTCACCATATTTATTGTCTTCAATTTATGATTTGATTGTAATAGTGACATGTTGCATTCATTTATTCTTTCCTTTACTAGCCTTTCATGTATTTAGATAAACTTCTCGTACAGCCTCACTTTTGTGTGGGCCATTTATTGTGACCGACTATCCACCAACATTTATTGGTGCACCCATTTCGACGGAAAAATATTTTGCAGCTATCACACGAGAGGCCACCAAAATTGAATGCTAAATGTTTTAACATTACTTGAATCACTAAAGTATCACACAATAATTAGAAATCACTTACCTGTGGCTCGGTCTCCACAAACACGACAAATTCTGTTGAATCTTGGAGTCATTGATTTAATTTTTCCAGTTAAAAACCAAATCTATTATTACTAAGTGAGCACACGAGCATGAACGTCAACATAAACAAGAACAATAAGATAACACATATCAACATGATAAAATTGCAAATTCAATTACATGGAGTGTTACTTGTGTTTCCATGGGATACTGCTGATAGTGGTGTATATCGTTGGTTGTTGTGCTTCTGCTTGCTCAAAGTAACATAAAAATGAGCACACTGTGACTAATTTGTATTATTTTAGTGTGATTTCTTTCGAAATTATGTTTTTTAAACTGTTTGCAATACTAATTATTCACTTTAAGACTTGTGTTTGCAAGTTTCTGTTACTAAGCTAGGTAACAATGCTGCCGTTAATTAGCTACTAACAGAGTACCGTAAGTTTGGAGGCCTTGAGATGGAGCCACTATCTCAGCACCAACGTGTGCAACCAAAATTAATCAATGCTAAATGCTATCCTTGAAACAGTTGACGCTTCAATTGAGCTTCTTGAAACATGCTGAATGCGAACATCAGGTATGCACTGTAAGCAAAATGGAACTTAAAAAACTTATTAAAATAAACTAAATTTTTTAAATAATAACAAGAAAATGCTCGGGTCGCAAGCGACCCTCGCAAGGCGCTCTCGCGCCAACGCCACCCCACCCCAACACCCTCTCCCAACCACCGCACCACACCCCCTCTTCACCTCAGCACCCACTCCTCATGACACGATCAATCTCAAGGCATCATCTTATATCTCTAATGCTTATTGATTTAAAAATTGCTAATCAAATATAAATCATTAACCACAATTTGAAGTTTAAGTTCTTTTTGGTGTAAATTATTATACAATAACAATGCTAATGCCTACCATAAAACTAATTTTACAATTTTGTGACGTTTTCGCTTGTTAACATTGATTAAGCTTTGGTTCATTCGTTAAAGATGCATTATTAATGGTCATTCAATGGTTATTTTTTAGTTCATAAACCAATTATGTCAATAATACATGTTGATGTTTGACCTATGAATGGACATCGTGAGTTCATTGTCTAGTCATTGCCCACACAGGAGGCAGCACAATGTCACACCATTTGCCTATTTAAGCTCGTTGCCTGTCAATAGTTAGAGTGTAATCACCCCTCGATCGTTGTACTGTCTCACCATCACCCTCGACTTATGTACTTTTCTCTCTGACCAGATGCACCTTCACAGTGCGATGTAATTAACCTAACGATTAACAATACATTTAGCTTTACAGTAATGTTTCGATAAATTTATCGTTATTTTTAATTTCTTATACAATATAAATCCGCATTTGCAGCGCCATCTACTGTCTCATATTACAAACAAGACTTTTTACAATTTGTTACTTTTCGTAATTTCTCTCTTTTGGTATATTACGCGGCTTTCGGTTAAAGGTTTGTGATGGAAAATATAAAATATAAAATATTGTATATGTTGTTTCTCCATTGTACATTTCTCCAAATGTACTTGAGATCATATAGAATCTGAATTTAAACTATTTTATTCTAATTTGTTCAATCAATCTTGTGTTAAAAAAATATTTACCAATAGTATACTAGAAATTTCATTAATTTTGTCAGGAAAATTGTTTTCAAACACAATGTTACTCTGAGAACGACTCAACATTTACCGTAGTATAGACAGGAGAAGAGCCCGTGCGGGTCCTCTTCACCTATGCAGTTACGCCAGCTTGGGATAGCAGCGACCGCTTTAACTTTTCCTTGCTTATGTAACTGCATAGGTGAAGAAGATCCGATGGGGATTTTCTCCCGCCTACCGTAGTACTCATTGAGTGAAAGTGCATAAACTCTAGATCACAAGAGTCTAAAAAATCGAAACAATGGAATTATTACAATTAATTAATTATACAGATTTATTACAATAACCTTGACTTTTTTAAAAATTTAAAATCCTAATTAATCAAGGACAATTTTGTTTAACATTAAAACAACATTTTAATTGTCAGAATTTTAAAATGATTAATAATAAAAGTTAATATAATTTAATTTAATTTGAGACTCAAAATAATAAAAGTGACTAATCGTTGTGTTTTAAAGTCTTCTGTTTTCTCTATTTAGTGTAAATAAAAAACAAAGTTTTCACTTTAAAAGCTCTTGATATCAGATTCGCCATGACATGCCAACGGTCAAACATAATTCTTTTTTCATCAAGATACAATCGATGAGCAACTTGCAGACACAAATTAAAATGTTTTGTGAATTTTGAAAACGCATCTCCACCATCAACAGATCCAGCATAATGACAAATGTACTCTAAATGTTAAGAGACAATATTAATAATAACTGTTTAATATTCAACAATAAATACCTCGAGTGTAATTATTCTAAATTTTATTTTTAATAAAAAGAATAATAATTTTGAGCATTTAATAAATATTAATTTAAATAAGAATTGATCAAACGGGTAGAAGTTGAATGGATTTTGGATATGAAAAATTGCAACTCACTATTCATTAAATTTTCCATTTTAATGGCATAAACTTGCCCTAAGGCATATACGATTCTTATTTGCATATTTGCATTTGAAGCGTACTCAAGGATGGACCATCGTCGTTTGTCTCATTAAGATTCGTCGGTTTGTGTTCTTCATTGTCTAGATCCGATTATGTTGATGTAAAATTTTCCATTTTCCAATGAACTGGAAGTTTCACGGGCCAATTCTCCGTATATTGTGTGAATCAGTATTGTACCAATAAAGAGCAATAATTGCGGACAAATGTATTTGAAACGATGTAGTTCGTTTTTTTAAATTTGCAATTTATTCTTAGGATCACACTGGCAATTGCTCAAATAAGTTTAATACAACAATGTGGGGAAATAGTCATATTTTGTAATCTGAACAACATTGAAGCAAGCCTTATCTGCAAGTTCATTGACAAACAGAAACCAATATTCAATTATTAATGCAAATAAATACACCAAAAATATCATAGAATCATTGATGAGATGGTGCAACATTGGTACTATTGCATAAACATGGCTTTGAGATTACGAATATGGTTGGAATTGATCGACTGACGCAACTCATAATGGATAATTGACATTGAGTAAGCATAAGCCAAACTGATTAAGCAATTGAAATTCTTTTATATATACATATTTATATTTATTTATAATTGATAAACAGAATTCGAATATTTGTATTCTTTAATGAAACTGTGATTTTATAATGTTAGCTTTTGATTTATTTATTTTTTATTTAATTATTTAAATTGTTTTGAATTGCCTTATTTTTGACAAAAAAATACGCTTTACACGCTTCATACCACAGTCCGTTAAAATTGAAATTTATTAAATGAATATTAAAGTTAAATTAAATTAAATTAAATTACATAGACATTCTGATGACTTTATTTGAACGGTCAAATCAGAGTTTTGCGTTGAACAAATTGAACTATTCAATTTGGTTGAAATTTCACGATCACGAGAGAGAATTTTTGCTTGTGGAGGTAGAGGCAAACTCACTTTTAAGTTTCCGTTGGTACTGAATAATTTTATTAATCAGATTAATCAATTTTTTTATCGTTTTTTGTGCCTTTGGGCAGTAGACTTTCATTTTTATTGTATTTTTCATTTTTTATATTTTATCATCCAATTAGAGAAAAATTCTTTTGAACATGTCAATTTTTGATGGAGTGTTTAAATTAACAAACTTGATTCAATTATTGTTTGGTGCATTCTATGTCAGTGTCAAAATTCTTGGTGTGCACAATTTTTTATTTTCTCGTAGTAGTAGACTAAAAATCTTGAGTCCATGCAGCGTCGCCACTAATGCTCAAACTAAAAAGTTTATTTATCGTACATTTTTGCAATCCAAAAACTAATAAAAAATTTAGTTTTCACATCAGTTGATCAATTTGCAATGTTATGTTAATTGAATCTCTCGTGTGCCATCAATATTAATTAGCCCATTTGTATTTTATTCTTGTGTTTGTATGTAGCCCAATCTTGATGTGCGAATTTCTTTACCTTTTTGTGCTCATTGATCATGATTTTCATTGATCGTCATTTGGGTGACGATGATCGGACATAATGGGAAACGCACTAGCTTGTGACCATAGGTAATTTTAGCACTAAATACGGTACACAGTGATTATGTTCGCTATGCAAGGGGCTATTAGGGGTTGCAATTTACCTGTAAAGGTATTGCTAGGCATTCTCGGTAATAAATTAACCTTAGCCCGTTCAACCTTTAGAAACACAATAATCCCGCAAGGTGAGTCTCAAAGACTCAACTCTCACAGTGCATTTGACAAAAAAATAGGTGATTTTAATTTTCTTATAACTTGACAAATATGAGTGGTAAAAATATGAGAAAAATTTCAAATGAAAGATAATTTCATGTTGATTAATTTTTAGTAAAAACCAAAACCAAAAACCAAAACCAAAACCAAAACCAAAACCAAAACCAAAACCAAAACCAAAACCAAAACCAAAACCAAAACCAAAACCAAAACCAAAACCAAAACCAAAACCAAAACCAAAAACCAAAACCAAAACCAAAACCAAAACCAAAACCAAAACCAAAACCAAAACCAAAACCAAAACCAAAAACCAAAACCAAAACCAAAACCAAAACCAAAACCAAAACCAAAACCAAAACCAAAACCAAAACCAAAACCAAAACCAAAACCAAAACCAAAACCAAAACCAAAACCAAAACCAAAACCAAAACCAAAACCAAAACCAAAACCAAAACCAAAACCAATACCAAAACACCATTGGTAATTGCCGATAATTATCGGTAAAATCAAAAATTTAATTTATTGTATGTATTAATGTCATTATTAGAAATACATTGAGTACGTGAGTAATAATTTCAAGTAGTCTACAACACAATGATTATTAAATTATGATTCAAGAATTCGTGCAACTGAGAATGCTCTGAGAGTAAGCCCTAGCCCTAGCATTGCTCTCTCACAATGTCAGTCACAGCTTGTTTGGAGGATTTGTTTGTTCAAAGTAGTGATAGTTCATAAGTAGCCAAATACATTCTTATATCGTTTTATGTAAGTCGTCCGACTTGCCAACTACCGAACGCAAATACGCATTATCATTTTCAAATTTTCAACCAATTTCCACAAATTATTTTTGCCACCGGATTTAACTGATTAAGTCATCTTGATGTAAAAACAATAAAACAAACAGGGAAATCAAGAAATTGTCAAATGACAAATGCACAAATGAGTGCCGGCAAAACAAACAAATATACGTAATTAATAATTACTAATTATAGAAAATTTCACCTTTCAAAATGTGAAATTTTAAGTAATACTCAAAAATTTCCGTTCTGGTAATTACTGGCGATTATCGTCCATATCGGTAATGAAATTTAAGACGATAATGCCGGTTAATGGTAATTAACATTTACCGGTTGGGCTATATAGCGCTATGGTTTATCCTTATGGGGCTATTCGTAAAATACGTAACAATCAGATGTAAATGGACCACCTCGTAAGATCGATGAAGGAAATAACAAAATTCTCATAAATGTGTATGCGATAAGAATGAGACAAATAAAAGATGAGAAGATTCAATCAATTTCTTTCTGCTGCAAAGCATAAATAAATAAGATTGTCTGGCAAACCAGGCAAAGTGCGAGACTCTTAAAAAAAGAAACTTGAACTATCAACTGAGAAACTTTTAAAACGATTTTATTATCAATTTGGTCACTAAAGAGGTGTATTGAGACCAATATTTTATTTAAAATGTGCAACACAAAAAATCTTTTTTAAAACTTGGCGCTACCAAAATTGGGCGTAATGTTCCATGGCGCCCAGTTTTGGTCTGACTATTCGATTACATATACTCCCTAGTGTATGTATGCCAAATTTGGTAATTTTAGGGTCTACGGTTCTCTCAGAATACATTTGTCACCAGAATGGGCGTCATGATCCATGGCGCCCAGTTTTGGTCTGACTAGTCGATTACATATCGGCCCAAGTGTACGTTTGCCAAATTTGATAATTTTAGGGTCTACGGTTCTCTCAGGATATGGACAAAGGTTTACAGACGGACGGACGGACGGTCAGACAGACAGACACGATGGCAATAGCATAAGCTTACGACTCTAAAAGAGTCTCGCTAAAAATAAGAATTAGTCATACAGGGGGGGCCCATAAAGATCGCTACACTTTTCAACTAAGGCTTTTTAAACCAAGATGTAATTCTTAAATATTGCTTTTGATGTAAAATGATCTATAAAATGTTACCTTTAAAATAGACTACTCCCGAAGGCAAAATTTACTTCCGGTCCAGAGTAATTGGACCGGAAGTCAAAATGACGAATTTGGAAATTTGTCGCTTTTTAAGTTAATTTATTTTATTTGACATTATGGTCTTTTAGTGTAACTCAATACTTTTCTAAAACGGTATCACACTTGAACATCTGGACATTCGTTCACAAGTTACAGGCAAAAACATGAAACTATGTTTATATTTTTCGAATAGTTTTGTAATAGCTATTCAAACTTAATTAAAGAATTTAGTGCTTTAGGACAGTAAATTGAATCTATATTTACTATTTCCTAATTAAAATTTGGTTTCTAAGACATCCAGATGCATAATATATTATCAAAATGCTTTTTTGAACAATTAAACCAAATTTAAAAGTTGCTCTACAAAAGTGATTTTAAGTGATAATCATTTTTTCATTAAGTTTACCTAATAAATTTTATATTTTGCGAATATAAACCTTATTCAATTGATTTTACATACAATTTGACTATCTAGCTAAATGTTCTGAGCATTTAACCTATTAAAATACCAACTTTTTAAATTTTGACTTCCGGTCCAAAATTTCTGGAACGGAACTTCATTTAGTTAATTTATATTAAAGAAAAATTAACTTATATAATCACTTAAATTGATTTGGGAAATCCAAAAGTTAGATTATCACAACAATTCAATTTTTAAAACAGATATATGTAAAATAATGTACAAAAAATATTTGATGTCTCAAGTATGGTTTACATTTTGTATCATAACTTTTGAATGGATCGATGGATTTTCAAGAATGGATGCGTTTTAGAAAGCTAATGAATAGTACTAAAAGGATTTATTGTTGAACAAATTAATTTAACTTAAAATAGGGTCAATTTTCAGTATAGTCATTATGACATCCGGTCCAATAACTCTGGACCGGATTTAGAATTGTCGATGTTTAGTGAATCATTTTAAAGGTAACACTCTTAGGGATAGTTTATGTAAATTTAAAAAATTTAAAAAATTGTTATGACATAAAAATGATCGATTGAAAAGTGTAGCGATCTTTATGGGCCCCCCTGTATTTTCACTGTCACCATTAATTCCACAGGAATCTTCATTGTTTCCGTTTGCGAATTACGATAAATCAAATATCAATTTGGCCAACCAATTGATCAACCAAACGAGAATGTCTACTTAAATTATCTTAATGATAATACCTTGATTTATTTCTCTAATGTCGATCAGCGTTAATGAGATTGTTGATTTTGTTGATGTGTATGCTGACCAAATCAGTTTACTAGATTCACAGTGGAATGTGTGCTCAAGTTCACTGTGAGGACACTAACTCAAATATTGGAATTGAATTCTTGATCCAGAAGTATTATTAAGATTCTTCTATTCTACATTTGCTCGTTTGCACAAATATTTATTTGGAATGTTTATGTGCGTATACGAATGTAAATGCAAATGTGCAAATCAACATAAATAATATTGACATTTTCATATGAACAAGAATTAATTTGATTTGTTTTTTTGATACTGTATGATTTATTTCATATAAAATAATTTCATGCACAGTTGTACCAAATTGATGTTGTAACGAGCAAGCGGGTTGTTATGTTAGTGACAGCTCTTGAGCAACATTACAGGAATGGGTTTCATTGCATGAATACTCCTCATAATGGTTGTCGTTTAAATTAAAATTTTATTTTTGTTTTTGGTTTGTTTGCAAACCGATGAACATAGTTTCGCTTGAAACAGAAAAAGAATCTAGAGAGTATGTCTTGAATATGACAAACCTCAAATAAATATCTCAGCTATTCCCATTCATACTGAATGAATGGAACAGTTGCTCCTCTTATATACGGAAATACAAGTTGCACTCTACATTAAAATTGATTATAAAACAAAACAACTTACAAGATAACTGCACTGCAATACATTATTTTTTCAATAATTTGTAAAATTTATAATCCAAAATTTGGAATTGGAATAAAACTAAATTTCCAACAAAATGTAAATTTAAAAGGTACAGTGTACAGTGCCATGTCATACCTATGACAATGACTTGGCGTCCATAGATGTTTCAAAGACATAGCCATGAATAATGAAATTTTCCTTTCGAATGACTTTCTCTAAAAGTTGAAGTAAAATCAAACACTTTATCAGACGAGAAAAGTAATGTTTCTTACTAATTGAAGTAAGCGATTTTTTCGTGGTGTAAAGAGAAATTAATTATACCGAAAAGGCAGTCTCGCAAATCCAATTTTAATTAATGTATTTAATAGAATTAATGTCTGTAGAATGTAGAGAACAATGCTCTCTGATAACGGAAAAGATTTTGTACCGTGAAAAAGATTTTCAATGAAGCAAAGTTAAAAGATAAAAAATTATTGTCACGTTTAGATGTGTGGTCGCCACTGTGGTTTCTCATGATCTAAAATAGTCTTAAAGCCGTTGCAAAACAAATTGTAAGTCAATGGTTTTTAGCTTTTGAGCCATTTGATTTGATTAAATACTCCACTAATAGCCAATTAGTAAGAAGTAAACTTGTGTAAAAAATGTTGATCATCTCAATTAAGACGAATGATCAACACCGTTCAAATGTATTTTCTAGCTCATTAAAATTGACACGATGATGCACGTTGTTTATGTTGGCATCGTGCACTATTATGAGTGCGACTTGTGATAAGTTTCAACAATTAGAATGATCTAAAAAAGTTTTCGGTATAATTGAATAACATTCACAGAATATTATTTATTCACAAATTTCAATAAAATTAAATCAAGGTTTTGTTAGCTGAGCGAAGTGAACGAACGAACGAACGCACGAGCGATAGCGAGTGCGTTAGTGAACGTAGCGAAGCACTCTGTCACCACTTGAGAAAACCGTTTCGACTTTTCAACGGGAGAAAACGGCAGCATTGTAACAGAGGGAATATGTCACATTTGTTGTCACTATGGTTATCTCTAGAACGAGTTCACTAAATTTTACAAATAAGGCCTCAGGAGATTTTTATCTACTAATAAATGGGGCCAAGTTCGTTTGGTGAAAAATCCATGATTGTTTCTTCCTCATGAGGTAACTTCCGGCCAGGTAATGTCGGTTTTTAATGTATTCTCTATGGGAAATAGCGATTATTACCTCGACTTTGCAGAAGCTGTAGAGAATTGATTCTGTTGAGTATTGACATGTGGGACACACCAAATTAATCGATTGACTATGTAGATTATTTCCCGCCATTAAAAACTTAGAAATAACTCTTATCTACATGGAATCTACATTCAAACACAAACATTCAGAGTGTGACCAAATGTCGGTAATGCAATTTCCTATGGAGACTGTGTCCATAGCAAAAGTACATGGACAATGTCCATTGGACATATGCACACACAAACATTGCATTAAGAATATATTATATTTTCTGTAGGAAATCAATTGAACAGTGTCCAGTGAATTGATGCTATTGATGATGTAATCGATCCAAATGGATCAAATAAGGTCGTTTCATAAGTTTCTCAACACTTATCTCAAATCGCTCAGCTATACTGCTAGCAGTAAGTTCAAGTTTAATCTTTTAAAACGTTTTCATACAAAAATCTCCATTTTCTGAGAATTCCATTCAATAAAACGTTTTCTAAAATCTACAACGGAAATTAATTCAACTATTCTCGGTGCATTTCATGAGAGAAAACGTTTTTATAACTACTAGAGAGGAAAAGACAAAATTGTTTAATTAAATTTCCATTTTTGGATTTGAAATATATTTTTGAATTTTATTCTTTAAAAATTTATTAAAATTTATTTTACATTTTGATTTTTGTTTTAATATTTATTTTGTCAATTCATATGCAAAAATGTAAAATGTCAATCAAAATAATAAAATATATATGCAAATGTTTTACCAGGTTTTCTCACTATGGTACAATTGAAACAGCTTGGAAAAATTATTG
This sequence comes from Rhizoglyphus robini, assembly GCA_023373905.1. Lineage (NCBI taxonomy): Eukaryota > Metazoa > Arthropoda > Arachnida > Sarcoptiformes > Acaridae > Rhizoglyphus > Rhizoglyphus robini. Next base: position 363,028 of record JAKIJQ010000048.1, on the reverse strand, counting down.
TTTTAGAGAGTAATTGGTGTGTTAGTGACAGCTTTGCTGCCACATGATAGAACTTTGGGTTTACCGGAATACGCCTCAAAGGGTTCTCATTTATGTAGAAAATAAAGTTCAATAAATGTATCACTTTGATATTTTGCATGTTTTACATTTGTGTCACCAATGTGTTAATGTGGTTTCTGTACATTCTAACAAATGTTTCTTCAATCGAAAACAAAATAATCGCCAAATCCAATTAATATTAAATTATACAAAATTACTTGATTAAATCACAATTGTTTTTCGTTTTTCTGTTATTGACATTTGCTTTAAGAAAATATTTGAATTGTCACTAATGCAAATACTCTTGTGTAAATATATTTATTCTTGTACTATATAAAGTAAAGGAATTGTTCAAACATTTTACCCAAGAAGCTCTCATACCTATTTAAAATTTATCAATTTCTTCATTCAATAATAAATTGAATTATTTGAAATATGGGTCAAATAGCAAATTCCCGCGATTGTTCTATCAAAAGAAAAAACTGTTTTATATAGTAGCTTATATATTGCTTTCACCTTTTATCTTTATTTTTACATAATTCGGTCGGCAAATGTCAATTCCATTAGCTTTCGCTTTATCCTCTTGATTGTATAATTTAATTTACAATTTAGGTATCTCAACTACGTCAAAGATTTTTCGTTTACAATTTTTGTAATATTTAACTAAGATTGTTTTACGTATGTAGTTTAGTAAAAAAGCTCAGAGGCTGCAATTACATTTTTACTTTTGTAAATTAAATCATACTACCGTAAATTCCCGAATATAGCCCGCACCCGTATATAGCCCGCACCGCTGTATAGTCCGCATTTTTTTGTACAGTTAAGGTTACGGAATTCCATAAGAAAAAAAATTTCCTATGTATAGTCCGCGGGCTATATTCGGGAATTTACGGTAATAAACTCATCAAAGAAAAGTTACGTTTGTTCTGTTTTCCAATCGTTAACCAAATAAATTCCTAAACTAATTGTGATCTGGATCAATACCAAATCGAACTGACTGAATCCAATATCAAAATTCTAATTATAGATATTTCCTATTACTATTATTAGTTATCTGCTCTACGAGCTACAGTAGACTCGCGTTAATTCGGGTCGCTTTTAATTCGGGATTCGCGTTATTTCGTAATTCGGAATGGAATTTGACTGTTTTATGTCATTTCCCTAACATATGCAATGTAAAAATCGCGATAATTCGGGAAATTCATAATTCGGGGTCAAAATTCTGCTAAAATTGAGCTTATTTTAGTAGAAAATCTCGTTAATTCGGCAAGGCTCGACTTAAAAAATGCTATATTTCTAAAGTTAGAAGTACCAACCCATAGACAACACTACAAAAATTTACTCGAACTATAGAGTGTTAGGGTTAGAATACATGTGGTTTGACGTAACGCGAGTCCACTTATGCGGAACTCTTCATGTTAGATTAGAAACTCGTAGGGTTTGAAAATTTCTCGGATTTGTTGAATTTTTGACCAATTAATGGCACCAGTTTCTTTCCAGTTCAATTCTGTAATAATATAAATAGCTTTTTCAACTGTATATGTCCAAATTGGGTTAAAAATGAAACTCGCGATAATTCGTAATTTGGGGTAAAAATTTAGTTTTGGGACCCTTTGATCCCGAATTAACGCGAGTCTACTGTATATAGAATTAAATTTTGTTTGGCTGCACCGAAAAAGCTCAATAACGTGCCAATTAGACTAATGCAGAGACTAACTAAAGCGGTGGCTGCTCAAGAGATCTGCTGCTGCTGTCTTATTGTATATCACTCTTTTCTGCTTGGATAAATTTCATATACGCTAAAAATTTCTGTGAATATAAATTCTTCAAATTTTTTTTCTTTTTCAGATGATTTTGATGAGAAATTAGAAAATAAAAATTGTGCACATTAAGAATTTTGAAACCGACGTAGAATGTACCAAAAAATAATTGAATCAAGTTTGTTAATTAAAACACTCCATCAATAACTGACATGTCCAAAAAAAATTTTCACCTATTGAATATTAAAATGAAAAATGAAAATACATTAAAAATAAAAATGGCAATTACCGTAATTTTTTTAGTGAATAAGTCGCACAAAAAACACATTTTTTGCTATTCACGTGTTATCTTTCGGGCAAAAAGAACATTTAATGTTAAACTTTTAAATTAATTGATAAATAACTATGAATGGACTTTCAGAATGAACAAAAATAATAAAGTTAATTGATCCTGAGAATATTATTCATAAGCATTTATGAGTTCAATTATTGCGAAATTTAATTAATCATTAAGCCAATTTATCTACACCCATATTCGATTTTTTTGGTAAAGGTGTAGGGCGATCCATTAAGACGATATCATGCAAACAATTTTATTCCTTCTGTATGTCTCTCATACTCGAACTAACTCGGTTCATTGGTTTGTTCCGCTCGGACAGATAAGTTTATCAATAAATCTATTTGTGCACAATCCTTTGACTGTGTCAAATTTAGATAATGGTAAAATCTGTTAATTATGTTAATGCACAAATATTGATACTTTAACTGAAGTATCAAGATAAAAATTGATTTATTAATAATTTTATAGAAAAAAGCTAATGCTAAATGTCCCTCACAACAAAACATCTCGAACACCACTGTGTTCTAAAAATAACGATCATGAATTTTAAGCCATTAAATTAAAAATTTATATTCAATAAAAAGCTTTTTAGCGAGACGAAGTTCGAAAGAACGAAGTCGAAGACTAATAGTTTTACTCTGTCCGTCTGCCCGTTGTTTTCTTGCCAGAAGAAACTACACCACCCCCCAGCAACCAAACTTGGCACACACACTTCATACCATGTGAAACGGTTACATTCCAAAAATCAGCTTCCTAGGTTATCTGGATGAGGAGATATGATCAAAAAGATTTTTTTTTCTGAACACGTTGGTTAGCCGTAAACAAAATATGCAACAAAGCTGTGGGACATTGGGGTAGCAGTGACCAAATTATATATCTTTCATATACATTTCATAAGAGTAACATGTGAGTCATATGTGAATTTTTGCCCAAATGTGCATTTGTTTTGATTTGATGTGTTTTTGAGTTTAGTTGCTAACTTTCACAATTTCAAGACTTTAAAGCCGATTTTACATCAATAAGTTGATCACAAATGAAATTCGTGGACACATTAGTGTTCCTAACATTTGTAACCAATTCAAGAAACTGTGTTCATCCCAGTGGTCTGAATGTACAGTCTCCATGGTCTACCTCAATGAGAAAGAAACTCACCTCATGTCCTTGGTATGAGGAGGATCGAAGGCACTGAAGATGTCACATGGTTATGCAAGTTATCATCAATACTCCATCAAAACAAGTAATGAAAAGACATTCACGAACGGACCAAAGTGGATCAAGTCAAGTCATCTCATTCCTCGAACCTTGATCAAGTGGAGATTGACTGAACGATACAACAGTGGGCAACATGCCTCACGATGATTATGATCTCAAAATTAGACCATATATCGTCTTTATTTTGAAGATCTCACTAGATTTCATCAACAAGTTGGATTGTGGTGGTACAATGGGCACAATGACATTTTTCGAAAGCTTTTAGCCGGACAAGATTGTCTGTCTTGATGGCTTCACTCCACTCATAATTCACCAACACGTGTATGTATCTCACAACAAAGTTGCTATTCTGTGTCCTTGCAGCATCGTACACTTCATGTTGAAGCTCTCTTTTTTGTCTAAAGCTTGTTGCAAGCAGATATTCCAATTATATTCATATGATATTTGACTTTGATTCGGAAACGAACATGTGCATGTTACCAAAACACACACATTCATGTGCACTTTCACAGTCCTCAATTGTCAATTGGTGTACCAGAAGGATTTCATAAATGAGCCATCGAATCCTATCCTACAAGTATGGGACTGTGTAAATAAAGTTATTTCTAAGTTTGTTCTCTGGTTTTTGTATCGAAATAACACTCAACGTTATTTTATCATATTAAAACTTCGTCTCGCTATTTTCCCGGCTTGCCGGAATTTTACTGATATAATGTTCTTCAGATGGTTTATATAAAAAGGCTCACTTTCCCAAGGTGGGGTGTGAATAATTTGTGTCAATATATTTTTACAATATGAATACAACTTATTCGGCGTTGTCCAAATACATCCTATAGGATGGAAATCCTAATGCATAAAAAAGCGAAAACATAAATAATTCTCTTCTTTGCCATTCTGTTGCTTGGGCGACTTATGGCAAAATAAAATAGTGAGAGAAATCCAGTTGGGGCTTGCGCGTTTAAATTTTTCTCTCATTTTGCCCAACAGATGTGTATAAAAGGCCAGTGCTAGAGGAATAATGTTTTATTTGCTTTTCACAATTGTTTCGGTGATGTTCATGTGAATTGAGTTTGCGTTTTTATTTTTTTTATTTCCATAGTATAAAAAATGGCACTTTTGAAGTCGAATATATCCAATTATTTCAATGAAACCCATTCAATTGACGAGGAAAATGTGGCGGAATGTTACTCCATGGAAACACTGGAGACAGTAAGGTCCAACTTGGCGCAGACTTTTCTGTTCATTCTCTATACATCTACTGCTGTGCTTGCTTTGGCTGGAAATGTGATTGTGATCATTGTGCAACTGTGCGGTCAGGAGAATTCTACTCAGACTATCCGCAAGTATTTGATCAATTTGGCCATTTCGGACATTATACTCGGAGTGCTCTGTGTGCCCTTTACCTATACGGACTTTTTGTATCGGCACTGGATTTTCCCTAGTTGGCTTTGTCCACTGGCACAGTTTGCTCAGCTACTGACTGTTTTCATTACCTCAATCAGTTTGAGCATAATTGGAATCGAAAGGTATATTAATATTAACGTTTAAATGTGCAAAAAGTACACAAAATTAATAATTTTAACATTTTAAAAATCAGATATTTGGCATTTTTTTACCATCTCACCAACACGTACAAATGGTTTCATGCTCACACAAACCTAATAATCCTCACAACATGGATATTTGGTTGCCTGTACGCCTACCTACATGTGAGCCATACATCTCTTGAGCCATTTGTTTTCGCCAACCAGACCTACTACCAGTGCTCACCCGGCACTGACCAATACGAGAGCCAACTGCACATCTACCTAATACTAAATCTAATTTTAACTTTTGTTGTTCCATCTTTCATTTTGACTTTCTCCTATTTGGCCATTATGAGAAAATTGAGCTCTTATGCCACTTTTAACTAACACACAAGTTGTATGCTGTGACAAAAATTTCGTCAATATTAAAATGAACAAATGTTGCAACAAACACCCGATCCGTGAGATCATTGAGCGAGAGAAAATATTAAACAAACCAAAAAGCATATCAAAGGTAGTGCTCTCAATTGTTCAATTATTCGATTTTATAACTAACTCTTAACCATTGTTCAGTCAATCAAGACAATGTTCTTCATAATCGTCATATTCGACCTGTGTTGGTTTCCCATCAAGCTGTACCAATTGTTGCTCGAGTACGAGCACTTCACCTACTGCACCGAAAAACAATTTCGTCTATTTATCGTTGCCTTCCTCGTCTGCCATTGGGTTGCAATGGCCAACAGTTTCGTTAATCCATTTGTCTACTCGTTCACAAGCAAAACATTTCGGGTAAATATTTTTAATTTTTTGATGAAAACAAAATACGTTAAAAATTATTTTATTTTTAGAATGATCTTCGCAAAATTGTAATTAAATTATTGCTTAAATGGATGTCCAGAGGAATACATTAAAATAACAAGAGAAGCAGATAAATCATTCTCAATTATATTAAAAATAAAAATAAAAATAACTTTTTAATGTTGTAGTGGCTTTATTGATGATGGGATTGGAATAAGTTCATTGGGGCTGCGTGATTGTACAATTGAAGTGGGACTTAATTGGAAAATGTTTTTAAACTAATAGTAAAAAATTAAATGAATAATGATTATTTTTGTTTTATAACTTCAAATTTAAATTTAAATGATCTATAACATAGTGGTATCCATTCAATAATTCCCTTAAACAATAATCCATTTAACCAATTTTGTCGATTGATTAATATTTTGTTTCAATTCTCAAGCAAAAATGCATTACATCTTAAGTAATGCTGTGGCTTGTGCAGAACCACACGAAACTAAAAATTGCCCTATACATGACGAGAAATGTTCCAATTGTGCTTGGGTTGACGATAAGAAGAAGAAAAGAAATCAACAACCATTTGGTTGTGATCATCGTGCCGATAGTAGGACTTGTCGGTCTTACTTGAAAATGTACGAAATGGTCGAAACTCAGTTTGACTGTGGCTGAGATTTTAATAAATTGTTAACATTGAGTGTGTGAACTCACTGATATCTAATTTTGTAAACACTGTTTATTATACTTCTTTAAATTGTCTGTAAACTATACCTTTTTATATCTTCATTGGATAAAGGTTATGTGTGGCGTTTCGTGTATAACGCCAGTTGAAACAAAGTAAGCGAAATTGTCCGTGCCTACAGGACAACCTCTGACTAGGCACGGCCATGTTATTTATTCGGACGGACTGCATTGGTCAGGGCTTCCTCCCGCCGAGGTCCCTTCACTCGTCTCTCACTCATTGTGTATGTCCAATGTCGCACTATCCTGCGCGGCTCCGACCCAATGGACTCATCTTCGGCCACTTTGTTTCTCTCTCAACCTTGTGTCAAGTTATGTCCAACAGAAGCCTATCTGTTGCGCGTTCTCCCTTCTTTCTTTGTCGTCAGTTGCCACTTTACGTTCGCCACGAGCGCACGATAATGTGTCTTTTGGTCTAGTGTTCGCAAGTGTTTGATCAATCCTCGCATCTCTGGGCCTCAGAATCCCTGGGATTATCCTCATTGTCGAGGCCATCTACTACCGTGTGTTCAAAAAGTAAAGTAATACTTGGTCGTCAAAAATGTTGGAAAACCGAATGTTGTCAATTTTATTTTTGGTTTTGGTTTTGAGATGCTTGACCCTCGTAATGAATAATAGTAATGATTTTCGAATTCCTGGAACACCTACAGGGGTTATACGATTTATCAAATATTACTACTTTTGGACTTGACTATTATTTTAATTGTTTCTGTTGATTTGACACTACTAAAACTTTTTATTTAGGTTTTAAAATTTAAAATATGATGCAGAAGTGTTCAAATTATAGCTTTAAAGTTTATAATCAATAATCTAAACAATTGAAATAAATTAAAATTCAAAAAATATTTTTATATCAAAAGTTTATTCATATAAAATTAATTTCATTCCAATTGGAACCTTTCTGATGATTGAATTAGGTAATTAAATACTTTTTCGTCGTAAACAAAAATTTAAATAACTTTTTGTGCTGTAAAATCTTCAGAAACAATTAAAATAATCGTCAAGTCCAAAAGTAGTAATATTTGATAAATCGCATAACCCCTGTAGGTGTTCCAGGAATTCGGATATCATTACTATTGTTCATTACGAGGGTCAAGCATCTCAAAACCGAAACCAAAGATTAAATTGACAACATTTGGTTTTCCAACATTTTTGACGACCAAGTATTACTTTACTTTTTGAACACACGGTATACGATGTGTTCGTCAATCACAAACACACACCCACCTGTTTCCACAACGCCATCTGCGACTTTTGCCTCTACCATCAGCCCACTTCCGTTGATTCACCCTCTAGCAATGAGACTTATGAATATTTCCGCCTATTTCTGGTCCCTTTACCAGGGTCCCTGCGCTTTGGAACTCTATCGACATAGGATCCGCCTATTTTTGAGTCTTTTATATGAGCAGTGTGTCAGAATGGTGGCTCCCTCACTGGTCACTCATTGTCAAATCAAACTGACCACTCTTCAGACATCAACCAAGGTTGATATAGTGATCACTGCTCTGTCTCGGTCGATATAAAAGACCTACATGGTGATGTTTACAGTTGCTGAGTGCCTAGTATGTTTTCTAAATGTTTGGTTGTCTTTGTGACTAACGTGCTCATCTCTTCCTAGACTTTGTGTCGTTTTGCCTTTGTGGCTCCTTCTCCTTTTATTGATTTGATACCAACACTTGCCATCAACACCTCTGTATTCGTTCTATCAACAATAAAGCTTTTAACTTATTACAGTGGACCGCCTCAATTTTGGCCAAGTCTACTAAGTCAATAAACCAAGTTCCAAACCTATATAAACGTATTTTTCATTATGTGGCCGTCTGTAGACACCACAGTTATGAAATAAACTAATTAAAAAACAGCTTAAGTAAATAATATTTCCAGCATGCTTTATGCAGTTTTTGTATATTTCCTGTAGTTTGCAAACTAATTTGAGATGCAAAACATCAAAACAAAATGCAGAATAATATAAAACTCATTAAATAAAAATAAAACACACTAAAAAATGCGAAGATGCATTGCCAAAAGTCTAGACTCTAGAGAATCGTCCTGATGGACTTTGTTTCATAATCCCAAATCATTCCATATTATGGAATAAACAAGCTCTGATTCAAGGTCATTTATAAAAGTCTATTTATGTCTATAAAGTGCATCAAGCTGGATAAATCTGAATAGTGCCCAGTACCAGAAGCATTCCCATTGGTCTTTTTATAACACAGATTAAATGTAACATATAACAAATTATATCTTTTATTAACTGTGCCATTTTTTTCTGATGCTAATGACGCTCTTCTACACAGACAGTAGTAATATAGTAATATAGTCGTATACTTTGTTGTTAGTAAATAAAAAATTTGTTATCCAATTGAGACTATTTGTCTCAACTTTAAGTTTCAACATTAAAATGGCCGTTCTAAAAAGCAGAACGCATTGCAATGCAAACAACTGCCAGGAAAAATAAATATGATTTATGAAAAAACTTAAACTAACTTTTTCTTTATTTCATGACTGATTTTGCTTTTCAATATCTGTTATTAAAATAAATGTAAATTTAACAAGTCAACCCAAACGCTTCACGTTTGCTGCGTTTCACGACGACGACAACGACGACCACACTTTTCCTTACTCAAATAATATTATTAAGATTGTCAATGTGTACTGTCAGTAGTGTATTGTGTGTGGATGTACTCAAAGTAGAAGGTATGTCTCTACTGCGCATGTGCCACTCTGTACCTTTGAGCGATCCCACCACGAACACACTTTTCCTTATCCAAATAATATTATTAAGATTGTCAATGTGTACTGTCAGTAGTGTATTGTGTGTGGATGTACTCAAAGTAGAAGGTATGTCTCTACTGCGCATGTGCCACTCTGTACCTTTGAGCGATCCCACCACGAACACACTTTTCCTTATCCAAATAATATTATTAAGATTGTCAATGTGTACTGTCAGTAGTGTATTGTGTGTGGATGTACTCAAAGTAGAAGGTATGTCTCTACTGCGCATGTCTCACTCTGTACCTTTGAGCGATCCCATCACGAACACACTTTTTCCATATCCAAATAATATTATTAAGATTGTCAATGTGTACTGTCAGTAGTGTATTGTGTGTGGATGTACTCAAAGTAGAAGGTATGTCTCTACTGCGCATGTGCCATACTCTACCTTTGAGCGATCCCATCACGACGACGACAACGACGACCACACTTTTCCTTACTCAAATAATATTATTAAGATTGTCAATGTGTACTGTCAGTAGTGTATTGTGTGTGGATGTACTCAAAGTAGAAGGTATGTCTCTACTGCGCATGTGCCACTCTGTACCTTTGAGCGATCCCACCACGAACACACTTTTCCTTATCCAAATAATATTATTAAGATTGTCAATGTGTACTGTCAGTAGTGTATTGTGTGTGGATGTACTCAAAGTAGAAGGTATGTCTCTACTGCGCATGTGCCACTCTGTACCTTTGAGCGATCCCACCACGAACACACTTTTCCTTATCCAAATAATATTATTAAGATTGTCAATGTGTACTGTCAGTAGTGTATTGTGTGTGGATGTACTCAAAGTAGAAGGTATGTCTCTACTGCGCATGTCTCACTCTGTACCTTTGAGCGATCCCATCACGAACACACTTTTCCATATCCAAATAATATTATTAAGATTGTCAATGTGTACTGTCAGTAGTGTATTGTGTGTGGATGTACTCAAAGTAGAAGGTATGTCTCTACTGCGCATGTGCCATACTCTACCTTTGAGCGATCCCATCACGACGACGACAACGACGACCACACTTTGCCTTACTCAAATAATATTATTAAGATTGTCAATGTGTACTGTCAGTAGTGTATTGTGTGTGGATGTACTCAAAGTAGAAGGTATGTCTCTACTGCGCATGTGCCACTCTGTACCTTTGAGCGATCCCACCACGAACACACTTTTCCTTATCCAAATAATATTATTAAGATTGTCAATGTGTACTGTCAGTAGTGTATTGTGTGTGGATGTACTCAAAGTAGAAGGTATGTCTCTACTGCGCATGTGCCATACTCTACCTTTGAGCGATCCCATCACGACGACGACAACGACGACCACACTTTTCCTTACTCAAATAATATTATTAAGATTGTCAATGTGTACTGTCAGTAGTGTATTGTGTGTGGATGTACTCAAAGTAGAAGGTATGTCTCTACTGCGCATGTGCCACTCTGTACCTTTGAGCGATCCCACCACGAACACACTTTTCCTTATCCAAATAATATTATTAAGATTGTCAATGTGTACTGTCAGTAGTGTATTGTGTGTGGATGTACTCAAAGTAGAAGGTATGTCTCTACTGCGCATGTGCCATACTCTACCTTTGAGCGATCCCATCACGACGACGACAACGACGACCACACTTTTCCTTACTCAAATAATATTATTAAGATTGTCAATGTGTACTGTCAGTAGTGTATTGTGTGTGGATGTACTCAAAGTAGAAGGTATGTCTCTACTGCGCATGTGCCACTCTGTACCTTTGAGCGATCCCACCACGAACACACTTTTCCTTATCCAAATAATATTATTAAGATTGTCAATGTGTACTGTCAGTAGTGTATTGTGTGTGGATGTACTCAAAGTAGAAGGTATGTCTCTACTGCGCATGTGCCATACTCTACCTTTGAGCGATCCCATCACGACGACGACAACGACGACCACACTTTTCCTTACTCAAATAATATTATTAAGATTGTCAATGTGTACTGTCAGTAGTGTATTGTGTGTGGATGTACTCAAAGTAGAAGGTATGTCTCTACTGCGCATGTGCCACTCTGTACCTTTGAGCGATCCCACCACGAACACACTTTTCCTTATCCAAATAATATTATTAAGATTGTCAATGTGTACTGTCAGTAGTGTATTGTGTGTGGATGTACTCAAAGTAGAAGGTATGTCTCTACTGCGCATGTGCCACTCTGTACCTTTGAGCGATCCCACCACGACCACACTTTTCCTTATCCAAATAATATTATTAAGATTGTCAATGTGTACTGTCAGTAGTGTATTGTGTGTGGATGTACTCAAAGTAGAAGGTATGTCTCTACTGCGCATGTGCCATACTCTACCTTTGAGCGATCCCATCACGACGACGACAACGACGACCACACTTTTCCTTACTCAAATAATATTATTAAGATTGTCAATGTGTACTGTCAGTAGTGTATTGTGTGTGGATGTACTCAAAGTAGAAGGTATGTCTCTACTGCGCATGTGCCACTCTGTACCTTTGAGCGATCCCACCACGAACACACTTTTCCTTATCCAAATAATATTATTAAGATTGTCAATGTGTACTGTCAGTAGTGTATTGTGTGTGGATGTACTCAAAGTAGAAGGTATGTCTCTACTGCGCATGTGCCATACTCTACCTTTGAGCGATCCCATCACGACGACGACAACGACGACCACACTTTGCCTTACTCAAATAATATTATTAAGATTGTCAATGTGTACTGTCAGTAGTGTATTGTGTGTGGATGTACTCAAAGTAGAAGGTATGTCTCTACTGCGCATGTGCCACTCTGTACCTTTGAGCGATCCCACCACGAACACACTTTTCCTTATCCAAATAATATTATTAAGATTGTCAATGTGTACTGTCAGTAGTGTATTGTGTGTGGATGTACTCAAAGTAGAAGGTATGTCTCTACTGCGCATGTCTCACTCTGTACCTTTGAGCGATCCCATCACGAACACACTTTTCCATATCCAAATAATATTATTAAGATTGTCAATGTGTACTGTCAGTAGTGTATTGTGTGTGGATGTACTCAAAGTAGAAGGTATGTCTCTACTGCGCATGTGCCATACTCTACCTTTGAGCGATCCCATCACGACGACGACAACGACGACCACACTTTTCCTTACTCAAATAATATTATTAAGATTGTCAATGTGTACTGTCAGTAGTGTATTGTGTGTGGATGTACTCAAAGTAGAAGGTATGTCTCTACTGCGCATGTGCCACTCTGTACCTTTGAGCGATCCCACCACGAACACACTTTTCCTTATCCAAATAATATTATTAAGATTGTCAATGTGTACTGTCAGTAGTGTATTGTGTGTGGATGTACTCAAAGTAGAAGGTATGTCTCTACTGCGCATGTGCCACTCTGTACCTTTGAGCGATCCCACCACGAACACACTTTTCCTTATCCAAATAATATTATTAAGATTGTCAATGTGTACTGTCAGTAGTGTATTGTGTGTGGATGTACTCAAAGTAGAAGGTATGTCTCTACTGCGCATGTGCCACTCTGTACCTTTGAGCGATCCCACCACGACCACACTTTTCCTTACTCAAATAATATTATTAAGATTGTCAATGTGTACTGTCAGTAGTGTATTGTGTGTGGATGTACTCAAAGTAGAAGGTATGTCTCTACTGCGCATGTGCCACTCTGTACCTTTGAGCGATCCCACCACGAACACACTTTTCCTTATCCAAATAATATTATTAAGATTGTCAATGTGTACTGTCAGTAGTGTATTGTGTGTGGATGTACTCAAAGTAGAAGGTATGTCTCTACTGCGCATGTGCCACTCTGTACCTTTGAGCGATCCCACCACGAACACACTTTTTCCTTATCCAAATAATATTATTAAGATTGTCAATGTGTACTGTCAGTAGTGTATTGTGTGTGGATGTACTCAAAGTAGAAGGTATGTCTCTACTGCGCATGTGCCACTCTGTACCTTTGAGCGATCCCACCACGACCACACTTTTCCTTACTCAAATAATATTATTAAGATTGTCAATGTGTACTGTCAGTAGTGTATTGTGTGTGGATGTACTCAAAGTAGAAGGTATGTCTCTACTGCGCATGTGCCACTCTGTACCTTTGAGCGATCCCACCACGAACACACTTTTCCTTATCCAAATAATATTATTAAGATATGTATGTACTTTTGCAGCAGGTATTGAAGAATTTTTAATTTTTGATTTATTGTTTAGAGTTAGATTCTGAGATAAAAAAATAGCGTATTTTGGCCGACATTAGACAGCGTCAGTCAGTCTTATTATTGCAAAAAAAAACTTTTCATTCAAATTAAACAGCAAAACTAAAAAACAAAATTTTTAGATTTTAATATCTTTTATCCGCTGATGCACACTGACTCAAGCGTTTTAAATCAAGTTTGTTTGTTGATCCATTTTTGGTAGACTGAATGACTGAACCATTTTGGTCGGTTTGTGTTTACTAAGCGTTAGGAAAATGGTAAATTTAAAAAATATTTATTTTGAGCATAAAACATAATACTTTTCATTTTATTTGACATTAACTTGCACTCTTAAAATCAAATATTTTATTATTACAGTTGTAATGAGAAGAACGCTATTTCCCTTAATGAATTTTAATAAGATATTTAAAAAAGAAAAACTAATATTTTAGATCTGTTTAGCAATAAATATCTGTGCAATTAATTTATAGGCCAAGCAAACATGCAAATTCTATTAATTCATTATGTTTATATTTAGAATTTGCTAATAAGCAAAATTGCATATGCCTCACAACTCGACATAATTGAAATGGTATTCCATTGTTTTTATGTCACTAAAGAACTGTCCACAGGGAAAACATATGTGTATATGTGTTTATTATACAACACACATGGGAAAAGGATTCTTGTTAGCGTGCCTCAAATTGGGGTCACGTAAATAAATCGTGATGACCAAAGTAGCCCATGTAGAATATTATCAATCATCGATATATTATTCGTTTTACATTGACGTGAAAAACAGCAGTAAGCAGAACAATGCTTGTTAGCTAGTTACATTACCCCTAGGGGCAGAAGTCATCGATTTTTATGTTTTTCAACCACATTTCATAAGATTAACGTCATATACAAAAAATACCAAGTGGAAATATTGTTTTGTTTTTAATTTGTTTTTGAGTTTTACTTTGTTTAAATGGAGAGTTTTAAGTTGATTTTACGTCAATATGTTGACCAAAATCAAAATTCCCGGATTTCAGCAATGAGAAAAGAGCTTTACTTCATGGCATTAGTAGCTTTAGTGAGAGGCTAACAAATTGGAGATTGCAAATAAAAAACTTATTTTTTGTGGGCTAGATTCAAAATTAAAACTCTTCACACTATCCAATCGTACTGTATGTTTTTTTTATCAAAACAGCGTTTCGCAACTCACCCTGCTTTCCGGACTGAATACTGTTTATGGGGCAAGTCAAGTCATTGACCTTTTATTGACCTGATTTTTATTGTGTTTCAAATCAGTTTTTATGAAAAGTATCACAAAAGACATCTGACACTGAAGAGAATAGCTAATAAAAATCAAGCTTCAAAATATTTTCATGTAGTCTTCACCTGTCCATTTTCAGGTAACCGTAGTTGAACTGTGCTAGTTGGTCTGTGGTTGTTTGTCACTTGCGAGACAAACATCGAAGACAGTGCAATGATTTTTGCCAAACAAGTGACAAACAACCACATTAATCCAACAACAAGCACAATAGTCATCATTATTTCAAACAAGAGTGACACAGCTTAATAATAAGTAACAATAATTGTCGTGTTTAATTGGCTGACTAACTTTTAGATAAATTCTAATGCAATATTGATTAGGGCAACACGTTAAACGTCACCATTTGCAAAAGAACACGTTAACATGTGTAATTGAAAGATTAATTTTCTCATATTTAACATGTGCTCACACACAGATTATTCTTTATGTATTA
Source organism: Rhizoglyphus robini (assembly GCA_023373905.1). Classification (NCBI taxonomy): domain Eukaryota; kingdom Metazoa; phylum Arthropoda; class Arachnida; order Sarcoptiformes; family Acaridae; genus Rhizoglyphus; species Rhizoglyphus robini. The sequence goes on along the minus strand of JAKIJQ010000048.1, from coordinate 347,878 downwards.
TTATATATATATATATATTTGCACGCGATAACAAATAGTTAAATAATACACCCCGCTGGATATATACGGGACATATATGCCCATTTGAAAAGTTGGGCCATATATATCCCAAAAGTATGGGACATATGAGTCCCTTATTTATGGGGTATATATGCCCGTAAAATATGGGAGATATATACCCATCAGAAAAGTTGGGGGTTATATACCCCAAATTTGAGGGGCATATGCAATCCGTAATTACGGGACACATATATCCCATCTTAATGGGACATATATTCCACCTGGGAATATGTACCCTTGGGAGACACTATACACAATTAAATCGATGAAATATTTATTATAATTAATCATTAATGACAAAAAATCAACTAAAAATGAAATGAAAGGAGCTTATGTGTAATGTTTAGTTATAAATAGCATTTAAAAAAGTGAGTATGTATGAATAAAAAGTATACTTAGGAGTATAAAGAGAAACACACAAGAAATCACAGATATATCACATAAGCTATAGGTAGATACCTATTAATTAGACGGACCTGGGGCAGTTTCAGGTAAAGAATTCGGAGCTTGAGAATTTTCAGACGACTCCTTTTTCTTCTCCTTCAATAGGGTCGATTGTTCTCGTGCTGCCAACACATTTTCTCGCTTCCGTCACTCAACACGCTTTTCTTCGAAGATGCGCTCCATTTTCTTGAACACCACGCCGTTTTCATTGTCAATCGATCAGTAAACTTCATAAGTGAAGAAAATCTATAATTAAACAAAACAAATATATATTAAAATGGCAATAAACAGCATTTATTATTTACCAGAATACAATAAATGTAAATGTTGCAAATGAATTTGAGGTTTTCTTGAAAATAATCTCGATTAGATGATCGATACATCAGAGCCGAAACATCAATAAAACCGACTTTGGAGGCATTCCTTAAAGGAGAAAACATAATGATAAATAACAAAACTTTGTTTTACAATGCAAATTACCTTATCCAGTAGACCGTAGAATGTGCTTAGGATTTGATACTTATAAGGTTTCGTTGAGAGCAAAGAAATACATTCGGAAATTGTGATTTTCGGTGATTGAGAAAGCACATTTAGGAGACAGGTGGAAATTCGCTTAAAAGCCAAACAAACAAACGATGGTGTAGATATGATGTACATTGAGGGCATAAAGAGCATCCGATACAATTGGGGCGACTTGATCCATATTTGGAACGAAAAGATAATCACAAATAAAAGCAGCCAACAGACAGCAGCCACCGCCAGCTAACAAGTGACGGTTGTGTTTACGTACACACAGCGAACTCAACTCAAACAGGCAGACACAATCGATTGTGAGTGTGACATCGATTGATTCTCGGGACATATTTGTCCCATGAGATATATATTCCCGATAAATAGAAAAGATTTTTCTATGAATTTTCAAAGTCCAGTTTGTGACTATATCTCCCATGGGATTCATGAATCCCATAAAGCAGCTTACAAAATACATAATCTGAAATATTGAAAAATAAGTTCAATATGAGATTATTTCACCCTCGGGATACATATTCTTTTTGGGCATATATATCCCAAAAGAAAGCTAAATCTACAAAATAAGCATATTATGGGAATTGTGATTCCCATGGGATATATGCACACTCTGGGATATATACTCTTGTGGGGTGCATGTGTCACTAAATGAAAGCTAGTAAAACGTAGACAACTTGTTTGGGAGATATATTCCCTGTGGGAAATATATGTACACTGGGATATATATTCATTTGGGAAGTATAACTCCCAAAAATTAAAAACAAAGTCACGGTTGGGACTTATGCTTCCCATGGGACATATATTCATCTGGGACATATATACTTTTGAGACATATATTGCCCAAAACCCAAAGTTGGCTGATCTGATTTGCTCATCATATGATATATATTAGGTTCTTACACAATATTCTTTTGGTTATGCCATCTAACACTCAGATAACTAACTAACTTGTAAGACATATCCGTTTAAACTCATTTGCTTAAGATTTATTGTTCGTATATAAACCAGACTGTGAATACACGTATATGATGTGATGCATTATTAATTGATTCAATAAAATAATATATTATTTATTATTATTAATATCATATATGACCGATAAAAGTGTCCACATTTGAATAATAAATTCACTTTTGGAATTATGTTTTGAAATTTTTTGGGGATATTCAAAATGTTATTTTGGCAGTATGTTTGTATATTTGGACAGCTCTAACTCAATCTAATTTTAGATTGACAAGATAACATTCATATATTATAGTTGCCTGCTATGGTGGTTGGGTTAAAAACTATTCCAAATTTCAAATTCGCTAATTAATATTTTCCAAACAAATCAAGCTTTCAGTCAATGCACTCTAGCTGAGCCACGCTTGATGCGACAATTATTTTTTAGTGTCACTCATAGTAATCTTTAACTAATTCTCATTTTTTTTTTGCTAGAACAAAAACAAGCAAAAACCAAAATAATCGCAGAGTCAATTAGCCTAAAGCGCCTATACTTCAAACTACCTTCAACTATTGTGCCGCAATATTAGTGCTTTACATTTGAGCGACTATTAATTAATGCTAATGCTTCGCCTACGAACTAAATAATGTGACCGACAATAATGACATTAAGAGAATGCAAACGCTGTTGTCAAATTGCGTGTTTTTTTTAATGCTAGACAAAAATGATATAATTAAAGTTACGATGGGCAAATGTTTTCGAATGTTATGGCCCGCCACAAAGTTTTATTAATTTTTCAGCGCTTATTAAATAAACGGTTTGTAAAACGACTACCAGATATTATATTCAGCAAATTGCTTCAACTGTTACTAACTTCATTAGTTAGCTTCAACTTTAAGCAAGCAACGCTACTTGTACTGAGACAGTATAGTCGGCCAAATTTAATCAATAATTAATAAAAAGAAAGTTAAATGAATTTGCGTTAGAAGTTGAAAAACAACATCAAAGACAAAATGTATTGTAAATTATTTGGCAATTGGAAATATGACTTTGCTTAAATACAAAGTGTACATCTTAGTAAAAATATATCACATATAAAATATCTCTATAGAGATTAACACAGATAAAGGATAGACATGTGTTGGCGCTTCATTCTGAGGCACACTTATGGAAAGTGAAACGTTGAAAATAAAGTTTTGCAGAGTACGTACTTAACAAAAGAATTAACTATATCAATCCGATCATATCAAAATTTAAATGGCCAAATTGGAACGTACAATCATACAAACATAATGATCAGTATATCTGTCCGATTGTTCGATCGACACGATTGCTAATGTGACGTCACACGCCTATGTCTAGAAATGTGTTAATTTGAAAAATAATTAGCCAAATTGTTTCCTTGTTCCTTTCTATATCCGACTGAATTACCGCTACAAAAAAACAAAAAAATTGTAAGCCTTGTCAGGGTAAACGTATATCTTATTTAAATTTTATTATCACAAATCCCTCTAGGTTTCCTACTGAGTTTCTGCTTCGAAAGACAAAGTAGCAGCGCATATCTTCTCAGAGTAAACATGGCCTAATTTAACCAATGCAAGTCTCTCTAGATATCCGATTGAATTACCTCCCGGGGAAAAAAAGACTTGGGCCAATTTTCAAAGAACAAAAATCACCAGTTAGTTTAGGGCCTACATTGTCGGCAATGTAAACACATCAACACTATTTTAAACTTCATTTATGCTGACGCGAAAATAAATGCAAACCAACTCAAAAACTGTACAACTTTAATTGCATTAGATCTTGATATCCATATGAGTATGAAATTTTATTTTTTGGAATATACACTTTTTGGATAATACTCTATACTGATATCAAGTTTAAGATTAATACATTTTCTGCGAAGACAAAAAATAATATATTCGTCTCGTTGTTTAGCATTTAAAAATGCTTCAAAGTTCATAAAACACCATTTGCTTTATTATTATTAGTAGAAAACTCAAAATCATATTAATATAGGCTATTGGGATCATTATGATGTTATAAAATGCCCACTTACTTCAATGACGTTACTCTCATAAAATGTGTCTCAAAACATATGAAAACTGCTAATTATTTTCCCAAATATTACTAGCGCACAGTTGTGTTGTTGTCGCAGCAATGTTTCTGAACAAAAAACACATTTTCAAAAAAAATATTGTTTTAAAAAATTTTTGGCCCAATATCTCTACAAGATAGAATAGAAGACTTAGTTTTGAAGTTTAACTTTTTTATCATTCTTCTTTTTTCTTCTCTCATACTTCAAACTTTGTTTCGCTAAAACTCAAAAAGCAGTCGCTTACACACCAAATTGCTCAATTCGCTAGCTCGCCCCCACAATTATTTTCCAAGCTGTAATAAAGGTGCATGTAATTTTTGCTTATGCCGTACCGTAGTGAGAAAAAACAATCTTGAATTAATTCGCATGTTCAAATATTTGATGTCTATTTGAATGCAAACAATTATGCCGTGATCATATGAAATCTTTTCAAATATTAATATTATCGTAATTGAATTTCACATTTACATATATACGTGCAAATAAATTGCAAATAAATATTTATATAAAAGCGAATAGAATCTAATATCTTAACAATGCTATTGCAGTAAAATTTCTTATATTTGTATTATTGTGCACTTAATGTTTCCAATTACCCGTCAAATTTCATTACTCGAGTACGAGTAATAATTCGGTTCTATTACCCGGATACTCGGGTAATTTCGGGTAATTGATTATATAAAAGTCAAAGTTAAAAGCAAATTTATTATCAAGTTAAAAGTACATTAATTTACATTGTTCGCTGTCGCTTGTTTTTGCAAAATTTGTTTTCTTTTTAAAAAAAATAATACTTAATGAATACAATTGCGCTCAATAAATCAAAACCTAATCTATTTCTAATTTTTGTTACAAAAATAGAAGCGACAGAAAATGCTTCTTCACATGCAATCGATGAAGGTTGAATTGTCAGAAGTGCTTGAAATAACTTTTCTAGTTTAAAAGTCAACGATTTGTTTGCAATTGTCAGATTGAATTCTTGTTTCATATTCACTTTAGATGAGATGTTTTCACTTTGAGATTGAGTGTTGAATTCTAAATCAATGAATGAAGATAGAGAATCGTTATTTTCAAGTTGTGATTTTTCAGAGATTTGTTTTGTATTTTCAAAAGCAGCAGAAAAAACTTCATCTTGCTTCTGTTCATTTGATTCAAATAAATGAGAATATATGCAGTCGGCTGTTTTAATTATGTTTGACTTGGTACTATAACTAAAAATGTCGTCACGTTGTTGCAAAAAATCAAACGATTTTGTGTGCAAAAACTTGAGAAGTGAGACTAAATCTTTTTGTCGACGATTTGCAATTTCAACTTTTAGAGATTGAATCAAGTTTTTGCTGAGTTGAGTTTTTTGCTTGTTTAATTTGGAGAAAACATATTTCAATGCGGCTTCAGCCTTCAATAGATTAGAATCATGTTTTCCAATCAAATGAATTGATTCCTCAAGTGGCCCAAGGCAGTCAATCAATTCTTTCATATTTTTGAAAATAAATTCGTCATACATCCGTTTCTTATCCTTAAGCTCAATAAGTGCTGATTTAATGCTTTCTTCGATTCTAATCAAATTTCGAGCCATGTCGAGAATAGAATTCCATCGATTTTGTACGTCAAGCTTGAGTTTCAATTCGTGTCCAAGTTGTTGTTTCACGTATTTCTGCAGCACACCATTTCGTACAACACTACTACGTAAATAAGACACTAATTTTCTCGCATTTCTCAATTTATCGCCTATTGATTGTTCCAAAATATACGATGCATCATTAGAGTTTGTTTGTTCAATATTCACAAGATTATGTTTGAATATTTTCAATTTGTTGAGTTTGCACTTAGCACGAGTTTTGCTAATTCTGATAAAATAATTCCAGCTTTCAGAAACCATGATGAAACAGTGTAAAAACAAAAAAAATCAAATTTGAAATGAGATGAACAATAATAACAAACAAACAAAATGCATTTGAATGTGAGTGACAGTCGACTTTTCAGCAAATTAATTTTTTTCCTCGCCTTATTAATCCCACCTATCAGGCCTACTGTTCTCAGCCTCCCGGTCACTTGGATTAAAGAGGAGCGCCACCACCTCGAGCTGGAACGGCGTGTGGCAGGGTCGGCGTGTCACGGGATACGACTGGGTTTGACGCTGGCTGACCAACCGACCTGTCGCTGGGTATGCCGCAGCATGTGTGACCGACGCCACTGTAATGATGGAACCAGGACTTTCAGCAAATTAATCTCAATACAAATTATTAAAATTATTTTGAAAATTACCCGGGTACCCGTTTTAATTATTTCGGGTACCCGATACCCGTTACCCGAAAATTACCTGGGTATAAGCACCGGGTAATTACCCGGGTAGTAAACACTAGTCAAAACTAGCTATGCCACGGCTATCGCAAGTTTTTTTCCTGGAATCCATAGTAGTTTCATAACATTTTCAGCTAGAACAAAAACAAAGAGAAACTAATGTAATCACAGAAACCCAAATTGCATAAAGCGAGTATTGTGCTATATTTGACATGAAACATTCGAACTGAAAAATGTGACCAACTATAATGACAAGAAGGAAAAGAAAAGGCTCTTCTAATGAAATACTAAATTTTTCTTATTTGGAAAGTCATCATTGGTCACTAAAGGTATTTTTGTTTCGAAACGAAACGAGTGCAGTGTTTTGTGGTGAATGCACGCGGGCAGTCGCACAGGAAATGACTTGAACACAAGGGTAAAGATGAAGAAGAGAGTTTAATGTTCACGCAGGCTGTGATTTGGTGACAGTGTAAGAGACTCGCAGCAAACACTATACCCCCTGAAGGGCAAAGGGCAAGGGTTTAAATAGGCCCAGAAATGGCTACAGTTCGATCGAACTCGACTTGCTCTGTTGCATTTGCAAAATGTTTGCTCATGTCATAAAGATAAGCCCAAAATAACCATAAGCGAATTCAAACAGTTTGCGAGCGCGAATGTACAATATCTGATTACCAAACTGTAATATTAATTCCTTTGAACCATTAGTTGATACAATGAAACAACAGTTATTAACAAGTCAACCCAAACGCTCCGCGTTTGCTGCGTTTCACTCCGATTCAGATCAGATTCGTCGACAAAACTCAACTCGATTGCGAACTCAGGCAACACACCCACCATCTAATTGACAATGTTTCTATTGTTTAAGTCATGCGCGAACTGTCGTTATAATAATGACTCGTTAATGGCTGTGAGAATTTGTCTCTTTTAAATTGTCAATATTGTAGTAGAAAACTAATCGAATTAAAGCAATTTTATAGTTTGATGAAGAACCTATCGTGATCGTGATTATTGTTCAAGTTTTTATGGATAGGCTCAACGCTTTTTCTAATTCTTAAAAGAAGCACTCACAAAACAGAACACTTCTTGTTTGTTATCGTGGCCCTTAATAGGTGACTAAAGACTACGTAGTGTACTTTTTTAAAAATCTGCCAAAATAAATAAAAAATTTAGTCTTATTGTAGATGTCATACTCTGTCCGTGTGCACGAATATCTGTTTAAAGTAACTAAGTTAAAGATAATGTCACCAAAAAGTTGAATCGATATCGCAAAAATAACCCAGAATAATCAGCAACCCCAATGCGTATTTGAAGGTCATTCATGAAATTATTATTCCAGATTATGAGGTATGTCTCTAACATCATACTCACTTCAGTGCCTTCGTATTGATTGAATATTTTAGATAAGCATAATGAATCTCACAATCTTCACTACTTTGTTCATTGTAAAATGCTGAACATACGTTGGCATAAAAAAATATATAGATCATAGCAGTACATAATGAGTTTGTCAAACTGATTTTTATTAAAATTCATATCAACTCCAAAATAATATTTTCGGCTTTCCAGCAATGCTTTCAATCAGAACCCTATTTGTGCGCCTAAGCTCAATTTTCATTTATATCAACAGTACAATTAATCAATGCATCAATGTGCCAATCAGATCACTTCATTACAATCCTTAAGATAAACACACTTTTCTTTATACAAATGCATTAGCTGTGAACTCAAAAAAATTTACATGGAAAGTTTCTGGAAAAGTTGAAAAACTTCCCGGAAATATTGATTTTACAAAAAGTATCTGGGAAAGTTTCCTTAAAAAATTTCAAAAAAATTTCCGGAAACTTTTCCAATTCCATGGGTCAAGGGTCATAAACATGGATTTATTCAAGACATCACCTACCTTTCACCTTACTTATTGTGCCTCACTTCTACTGTGTTAGTCTTCTTTTGCCACGTCATCGAGTACTCATCTTGGCCTTACCTTTACTGTACAAATCCCCCGTGCCTTTGAGCGATCCCACCACGACGACGACGACGACGACGACGACGACGACGACGACGACGACGACGACGACGACGAAGCTTTTCGACTTTACTTTAATATTATAATATTATAAAGACTTTCGACTTTACTTTAATATTATAAAGATATACAGATTGTGTACTGTCATTAGTAGATAGTGTGTGTATGTACTGAATATGAAAGAATGTCTCTACTGCGCATGAACCACTCCGTACCTTTGAGCGATCCCATCACGACCAACCAACTTTTCGACTTTACTTTAATATTATAAAGATATATATATATAAAGATATGGATTGGTTAGGTACAGTGCAATGCACCCACGTGAGTTAAAAGAAAATACACCACAATACTAGGAAGAAAGATTGTTTGCAAAAAAGCCATTGTGAGATTATTCTTTCCCTGTACAATGTACAGTGTACAATGTACATATTCAGCTACAAGGCAGAGTGTCAAGTGAATAGTTCACAAGGAACAGTATATATGCTACTGTAAAAGTGCATAGTCTGGACGAATAAAGTTCACTAACCGCATTTTGAATAATATCCTGAAACTTTTTCGCGGCTAAGTACACTATGCCGGAATTCTATTCGTCAAAACTCAGTTTCTGACTAATTTATATTTGCTTTAAAAAAATTTGCTTCGAATATATAAATATATTTATTGGATGTTATTTATGCTCAAAGTTTTACTGGAGTTTTATGAGTTTTTTAATATTTCTTTTTTAAAAAAAACTTTACCATTAAGCTTAAAACATTATCTTATTTTGCAATCAAATTATTAGATCTTTAACAGACAAATATTCAAAATATCAAATGTCAAGAATAATTTTTCAAATGTTTTCTGTGGTACTTCCGGTTAATACAGTAAAGTGCCTATAATTCGAAGTTTTTTGCTGCCAACTTTTGATTTTGATTTCGAATTACGAATTATGGGAGTAGGCTATTTTAACTCAAACGGTACATTTTAGGTTAAAATAACCTGATAAATATCATATTTTTCTCAAACCGTTAAGGTTTTTATTATGGACAATGTTGAAATTCAATAAAGATTATCAGAAATTGAAAATGTGCTAATTGAAATTACGGCCAGCGGAGGGTCGTCAACCGCCATAGGTGGCAGGTTCAGTCCACGGAATTTGTAGAAGAGGGGACTCTTATACAGTTTTTCATTTTCAATAATTTTATTTCGAATTAACCCTGTAAGATCATTTCGAAATACGAATTATGGGAGGTTTTTCGATTTATGAGCACCTTTTGTACAGCAAAAGGTACCGAAATATAGGAATTTTGGCTATTTTTGATACGAATTACGAATTATGGGAGCATTCGAATTACGGGAGGCACGAATTATGGGCACTTTTACTGTACAGAGATTTTAATTTTGTCTTAATCGATTTATCGTAGCTTATTTAGTTTTAATAGCTGTTTAATATTCCTAAATTTACAGACATCTACAAAATGTAGCTACATCTAGAAAATGACAAACAACATTAACAAAAGTACGAATAGCTATTCATGTGAAAATATGTTTTCCTTTGAGCCAAATCCGTTATTATTATTTTTCAATGGAATTCCATTTATGTATGGATTCAGTACTCCCTCAAGAACACGAAAAAATATCATGTAGCTAGATGTAGCATATGGTCAGAATAAAACTATTTTGACGACATAACTCACATGAAAACATATTTTCACGTTTCGTGTTATTCGTGTTTTTGTCAATGTTGTTTGTCATTTTCTACCGAAACGCCACCTGGTGGACCCTAGGTTCCAATGACTTTTTTGTAGCCCTAGGGGAGTACTTCATTCTGGTATAGGTCAAATCTTGTTGTAAAAAATTTTCCAAAATGAGCATAGTCCTTTCCACGGAAAATGTTGATCCAGCCCACCCTCGCGTTCAGCACAATCCGTAGAATAATTTTCTGGTGGTGAATATGAAATTTGAACACTCCTTCATCAAGTTATGGTCAGCCAAAAATTGACATGAAAAAATGGCCACTTTAAAAATCGATTTTTGATCGAGTCATATATCTATATAGATAAGACAATCGTAATATTTATTTGCATTTTCGTAAACTAGGTACTTTAACCTTTCCAACGAGCTATAGAACGTCTATGAACTCTTTGGTTTGGTTTGTACAATGGTGTTTTTAAAAACCCGAACGCAATTGTTGAAATTTTTTTGCATTCCTGGTAATTTGCTTAAGAGGTCAATAAAATACCATATTCAGAAAATTCCGGCAAGCCGGTAAAGTAGCGAGACGAAGTTTTGATTATGATAAAATATTGTTTAGTATTATTTCTATACAATTCCGTACAATTGTTCATTAACTAAGTTCATTAATGAACTTACTTTTACAATCCCACAAATTTAAGATATTTTGAATATCTCGTTTGAACATTGCTGGTACATCAAATGTGGGAGTGTGAAAATATGTGCAGTGTTGTACAATGTTCAACATGTTTGTTTCAGAATCAAAGTCAAATATCTGCGTGTAACAACCTTTATTTAAACAAACAATAAAACTGTCAACACCATGTGTATGCTGCTGCAAAACAAAGCAAACAAACCGTGATGTGTTTTAAGAATTATTGACTAAAGAATTAACGCGAATGCCTCCTCACTGTAGAATGACACCTTTTGAGGTAAATCTTGCAGTTTGGCCACCAAGACAGACCACGAATTGAAAACTTTACAATGAATTTACAATTTAATTTAATTTGTTAATTTCATTTGACCAACTGTACCTCCAAAGCAGCACTATTCACTGTCAAGCAATCACTGCAATGTCTTTTTATAGTACTGTTGATATAATTACGGGAGTTCTTCAAAATACAGATGATGGACTGTCGGTTGTGCATCGATGTCGACATCTTCATTCAAAACACACCGTTGTATCGATCTTCAAGGCTATATCAGGTGCATGAATACCTATATTGATTCATTTTGGAATGCCATCATAAGTTTCATAAGCTTTGTGTTGGAGCATTGATGTTAACTCTCTCCTGATGTCTTGAGTTTCTTCTGTTCTCTACAAACTGACATATCCAAAGATATTAGGTAAGTTTTCTTTCTCATTTGCTGCAGCTCATACAGGGCAGTTGTGGCAATTTTGAGAAAAAAACAATAGATATAACCAGAAAATGTAATAAAGACCGTCTTTGTATTGGTTATAGGTCGTTCGTCTTCAAAATTGTGTTCACGAATTGCATTTGTGGTCAAATAATTGAAGTGACGGCAGCCTAGACTCTTGAAATTGTGATTGTAAGCAACTTAACTTCAAAGCTAATCAAAACAAAACAAATGCCCATTTTCAATAATTCACATATGACGTTACTCTTATGAAATGTGTGTAAAAGATATATAATTTGGTCGCTGCTACCCATGTGTTGTCATATTTTTGTTTACGGCATACCAACGTGTTCAGAAAAAGATCTTTTTTGATAATATCTCCACAACCAGATAACCTAGGATGCTGATTTTTGGAATGTAACCGTTTCACATGGTGTGGAGTGTGTGTGCCAAGTTTGGTTGCTGGAGGTGGTGTAGTTTCTTCTGGCAAGAAAGCAACGGACAGACAGACAGACAGAGTGAAACTATTAGTCTTCGACTTCGTTCTTTTTCGAACTTCGTCTCGCTAAAAAAGACTCAAAGTGCAGTGACTTTAATTTAGAGATTTGTTTTCCTTTGCTTTATGTTGTTAAACCTTGAACAAATATGTGACATACTTGACTTGAATTTATTACAACGTTTCAGGAAACCTACATTTAAATTAAAAATACGGTAAATTGGTTCGTACCAGTCTGGTATGTCATGATAAGCACACTAGGTGGAAATATGTTACAGTTTGGTGGATTCAAAATTAAATTAACTTGCGGTTCTTAGAAATATCAAACCGTGCAAAAGAAACTTCGATAGGCGAAGTAGAAATCGAAAAGAATTGAGTTTTTGAATTCAATTTAAATTTAAATATGCAAATTTTATTATTGAAAAAATAATTGGAATTAAGCTCAAAATTCAGAAGAATTTTATATTTAGCTTTTGGACCAATATTTGTTTTCAATTTAAATGCAAATGTGAAATTTGAGTCAACGATGTCATATAAATATTGTTATGTGGTCATTTACAATTGTTTGTTTTCATATCTTATATATTAAAATCCCAGTGTGACGTCAACAAAAACTTCTTGAGCAAAAACTACTGAATGTAAAGTCATGAAATTTTTTTAGTAGACTAATTGAACCATCGCGGATCTGGGATAAATAGAATCGGTTCGATCCAGTTCCAAAATGGATTCTGGATTTTTGGGTTTTAGGATTCTTGATAAGAAAAAAATATAATTGGATTCATCTTGGAAATCTAGGAACATTGATATATCATGTTCTCGTTACAAAAATGTGTCCTTGGTACCGAAAAAATCATTTGAAGGTTCCAGTCAACAGGAAAGCACAAAGCGTGTTTGTGTGGTCGTGTTGAAGAGTGTGTCATTTAGTACAGTGAAGGGTAGAGCGCAGATGGACAGACAGACGAGCACACAGCACACAGTCAGCTGTTGTTTATGTTTTCGCTTCCAGCAGCGCTACATCACAATCACATCAATTTCTCTACAATCTCGCATCATGGTTCTTCTCCTTTCACATCTGCACGTGTTTTCGTATTATTCTCACATCGTTATCACCTCAACTTCATCTCTCTTTTGTCATTATTCGTGGCCATGAAGAGATCAACTTCAAGTAATATGTCTGTTTGGAGGTGTGTATGGACCGAAACGTCTCCAAAGACTCAATCAGCGTGTGTTTCTTACCTTATTTTGTTTATTTTGTTTATATTTTATTTACTAGAGTAAATCTGTTATTAATTTCGAAACCGATTATCAAGCCTGGTGTCCGGCGAGCATTTTGACATTGTGAGTGCGTTGATTCTTTTGGTGGCCCTAAATCACCAACAAGCAACAATTGTATATCATCATTTATTATTTGACATTATTACGATTATTATATGTGATTTTCTTATGTGATTTTTTGTATTTGTATTTATTATAATAAATTTACTTTTGACTTTTCATTCATTTGGTGAATGGAACTGGGTGGAGGGAATGGAAGGAAGCAGGCTAGGCCTAGGCCAGGGCAAAAAGCTACGAGCACTTTGTTTCACCACTTAAAGTGCTCCTTTAAGTGTGATTTTTAGGCCACTTAATTTTGGCACTTAAAGTGCCACTTAAGTGCCCCACTTCAAACCTCCACTCTTAGTGGCACTTCCAGTACCACAAATGGCTCACCGGGAAGGCCTAATCTTGAAACGGTGATTTGTTGTAAGTGCAAAGTTTTTTCATATGATTCTACAAATTCTTTGATTGCCGTTTACAATGTTTTTTACTATCATGGCGGGATTGACTTTTCTCCGTACAACCCGACCACGTTGAATTAGATAGTCATCGTTATCACCTCTACGTTATCATCTTACTTTTGGGCACCATCATCATGACACGAAGATGACTGTAAACTATCGTCTGTGTTGCTCTCATCTACATGAGCCAAATGATGGATGAAGATAAGGAAAGCAGAACTTACTTTTTCAGTGCATTGAATGGCGAGTTCATCTTCAACGTTCTGTTCTAATTCCTCACCTAAGGCGAGTGACCTGAAGCGATGCAGATTTTTTATGGTTTTAAGGATATGTGAAACTTGGTTTCCCACTTTCCTACCATCCCAATTTGGCTAATAAGGTTTGTTTGTTTCCGAAATCATCATCTTAAAATTTGGATTTCAATAAAAGTATTTTTAAATCCTGAATTTGTCTGTTATTTGAATTAATTGACACTTTTATTCAAATCTCTGTACAAAGGGTTTTTTACAAGAAAACGTTCGCGCAGCGACTAATTCCCTTCGTGACCTGTCACGAGGGAATTGAGTTTTCTTGTAGTACATTTGAACGAGCGCAATCATTTGATTCTTCTACAGTTGGTGTATTCTTTTTTGTTTATAATAGAAAAATTATGCACTAGTGTAACGATTTGAGAAATAATGCAAAGGCGAGCGAGCTAAGGAATTGAGTGAGTAAATGACAGCTTCGGTGCCGGCATGCCACATTATAGGGAAAATCTTTTTTACACGACACGACTCAAAGAACAGTCGTTTAATTTAGAAATTTCGTTTAATTTGCTTTTTGATTTATTGCATCGTTTACAGAAAATCTATTTTTTAAAAATGCGGTAAACTGGTTTGAATCAGTGATTCTTGCCGTATATTTTTGTACCAATATTTTGTTGCATATTTTAAAAATATATCAATTATCCTTCAATTTTTTAATTATTCCAAATAAATTCCATATTTATTTTAATAGTAACATAGTTTGAAGTTTTGAAAAGTTTCATCAATTAGCAACAAAATATTCACCAAATACAAAATTAAAATTTTTAAAATTGTCAATTTTGTGTGTGTGTTTTGACAATTTATTTTAAATATATTATATGATGAAGATTTAATTAAAATGAAAAACAGTTATATAATTATTTTTAGTTTTTAAAATTTCTTGCTAGGGTTTGATTTGTCTGGTAATATCAAATTTTATTTCGTCACATCTTGAATTCCGTAGTTCGAATGTACTCGTAGTAGGGTGGATTTGCCAGCCGCGCAATCCACAGCTTTCATAAAATGTCCCATATGGCCACACCAAATTGGCCGATTTAAAGTTCTACTTCATTAAAATGTCGCAGTTTTAAAAGGTTTGACGGCACTCATTCAGTTATTGAGCTCTTGGATTCAGATGAACAAGAGGTCGTTTGAGACAAAAAATAAGAATCTATACAAAGGGAGAGAACAGGACTACTATCAACCTCATCGGTTGGTCTTATTCACATTGAATGAATGAAACATTCGTTGCTTTTTATGCTAAAAGGACAAACAGAATTCAATAGAAAAGATAACGCCTCGGATGTCCCGTGTTTATTTTCAACAAAGGATGATTTTGATGATAATTAATTAAAAATTTCGTATCGAAGAAACACAATCAAAAGAAAAAATCAGGCGTTGTTCCAAAAGGGAAAAAATATTGATAACACCAGCATATGAAGCAAGTTAACAAGAAATCGAACAAAATAGTGAGGTAGCAAAAGTGTGCTGGTAAAAGTTCTTTTCTGACAAAATGGAATATTAAAGGAATTCGGAATTTGCTGAAATCTATCGAAATGCGGTAAAGCCGTGACGATATTCATTGGAATTAGATGAATTAAATATTTTCAATTGGTTGTGTGAATTTTGTCTGTTGCTTGGCTAAAGAATTGGAGCCAAAGGTAAAATAGTGAATAATTGAATGAAAATTTAGATTTGTAAAGACAACATGCGAAAATATTCATGTGTATCTCTCGCACTCAAATAATTCCCCCAACAGGTCATGAAAAAAATCAGGGAAACAGATACCTTAATCTGAACATTTGAAAAGAAATGTTGCACCACTCTGACGAGTCTTGCTAAAAAGAGTAATTCTTGTAAAATATTCATAAAATTAACATTTCACTTGGTCAAGCATACTTTTTATTTATGTATAATACTCGTGTATTTTGGGTCTGCCTTGCTAAGGTTAACGGCTTAGCAATTCCCATTATATTATCATGATATTGCTTGAAGTTAAGAATATTTTAATGCTATTTTAATTTGAGATAATTTTGAGAAAGTAGAAGATTATGTTTACGTTTAAATTTAAATAATTCTATTTGTATAGATTTCTTTGACAATGTCAAGTTTAGATAATTAGCTGAGCGAATGGAACGAACGAACGAACGCACGAGCGATAGCGAGTGCGTGAGTGAGTGAGTGGAGTGATGTCAGCTTTTGGCCGAAGCTCAAATGCTCTTTCTACAGTGAAAGTAGAAGGAAATTTCAGCATAGAAATGTGTGGAGAATTTGTGAACAAATTATCTCTAGAACGCGACCAGCCACTGAGGTCAATTAGGGCTATGTTGTCAAGACATGTGCCAGGGAAGAAGCCAATCAAAGGAATTTAATAACCTATCAATAATAGAGAGGCAAAGGTGTTTTAATGTAAATAATTAAACAAAACTAAATTGTATCGGTTTGTCGGTCTCAATGTGGTGAGGATACCTTTGGGTGAAGGGTAAGGTGCAAGGTCAACCTAAAAATATTTGTAGTGAGTAAAAGTAAAAATTATTATTATTTGAGTAACACAAATGTGCGATCATTACGTAATACAATTTGTTGCGCAAAGCGCACTCTGCTGCTGCATATGGCAGATGGTAGGGTATCGAATTACACCCTTTTCAATGGAAACATGCTTGGGGAGAGGAGAGAACGAACACAACCAACAACAAGAACATTTGTCTGCCACTCGGTACAGTGGTCACTGGCAATTGAGATGCGACTCGAGGTTAACACATTTCATGACATTTCATGAACCGAAAATATACGCCAAACAAATTTTGTTTGTCTTAGTTTTAGAGGGTTAACGTTCACTTCGCCTAATAAAGGCAAACTAACAAGACGAAAAATTTACAATGTGCTGCCACCATCTAAACCTATACAACCAAATCATCACACATTTATTTGTATTTGATTGATTAAGGCAACTCTATGGAAAGATGAATGCATATGAATGTATTTTCAAGACAGATATGTTAACTATTTTTGTAAATGTAATGAGTTGTCAATTATAAATCATAATTTATAATAAACACATGCAGACTTTGGGAGTTTTTGTTTGAGTTGCCGCGAGCTGTGTCTATTCGCAGAATAAAGTGTCATGTTACACCCTTCTTTCACACTAAAGGACACTCGCACACTCAAAGTAAGAGAGGAGAAAGAACAGACTGACTTGACCTTTGACACAGAGAGGGACTGCACTTCTCACTTTATTACAATTGAATGTGTGTGTGCACAGACTTTAAAGTTATTTATTACTTTGTTCTAAATAGCGTTGGACGACCTGGGGAATGTTTGTAGATTGCTTTAGTGGAGGGTCACAACAAGACTGTCTTGTGTATCAAACGTGTATCTTTGAAAAGAACTGAGAAGAGGGAAATGGAAAAAGTAAGAAAGTTGTCGTGTTCTCTAAGTTTGAGTTCAATTTTATATTTTACCTCTGATTTTGGCTAGAATTACATGAATTATCGCTCAGCTGTACTGCATGCAGTAAATCTAGTTGTATAATCTGGTAATTATGTTAATGCACAAGTAATACTTTAACTTTAGTAACTTTGATAAAATTGTAACTACGAGCACTTCACCTACTGCACCGAAACACAATTTCGTCTAATTATCGTTGCCTTCCCTCGTCTGCCATTGGGTTGCAATGGCCAACAGTTTCGTCAATCCATTTGTCTACTCGTTCACAAGCAAAACATTTCGGGTAACTATTAGTAATTTTTTTGATTTTTTTAAATTATTACATTTTAGAAGGATCTTTGCAAAATTATAATTAAACTGTTGTTTCAATTGAGCACCACTGGTACCTGCATCAGAGAAAAAAAATCAAATGACGAGAGAAGCAAATAATTCTCCACTATAAGTGGAAAATAAATTTTTTACTGTCCGTCTCTCTATTCGTTCGTCTAAGTGTCTTAAGTCATCTTAGCGTTCCAAATGGACCAAATTACGTTATTTTTAAAAGTTTCTCAACACTTTTTACCAAATGTAATAGTATTAGTAGTTTCCATTGCTACATTTTGAAGTCAATTTATTGCATTTATGCAAATGAATCAAATATCAATAATTTTCATAGGGTCTCGCCACCTGTCTGGCATTTCAGAATGTCTAATTATTAAAATTATTTTACAATATATAATAATTATCGTATTAAGGGTAATTACCGTATTTTTTCCGAATATAGCCCGCTGGTTATACACGAAAAAACTTTTTTCGTGGTGTCCTACGATATTCGAGTGCGGACTATACACGGAAATAAATCTGCATGTCGCTACAATAATGAAAAGTTGGATCAATTATGTCATGATATAATCCACAATTGTATGTTATTTTGTCTTTTTTGGACATTTTTGAAAAAGTGCGTGTAATACGGACTGCCGACTTAGCATCAGCGCCCTGTAGCGGCAGTTTTAGAACTAAAATCTGAACGGGAGTCGAATGTACTGTCAAAGGTACAAAACGGGAGAAATTTTGACAATTTTGGCATATTCTCTTAAATCTCATCGCGAGCAACCATTACGGTTACATATTTCGATGACCCAATGCTATTCCAATAACATACCCATTTTTCACCATGATTTCCACTTAAACGGAAGAGTAAATACTCAAAAATGTAAAAACGCGCCTTTGACAATGCATTTGACTCCCATTTTGGCTTTTAATTCGTAATTTTGCCGCCTCATCAAATCTGTTTGCAAGTGACGCTGCTGTCGGGGCAGCTTTCGAGGTAGGCAGTCCGTATACACGGGCGCGGCTTATAAAGGGCGCGGGTAATATTCGGTAAAATACGGTACTTAAAAAATGTGGACTTATTTACTACAAAATACAGTGAAATCTGTCGAATACCTTCTCTCCATCGTCGCTGCTTTTATCACTCACCCAGAAAAATCATTTTCAGATACATTTACAGATCTAAAGATTTTCAGAATTTTTGAGATTTTGAAATAATCTTTATTAACTAATTCAAGGGCGTGAAATCAAATTATGGACATTTATGGGCCTTAGGTCTCCCTTTGACTAAATGGTGTCCAAAATAAAATTCAAAAATTCCCCCTTTGAATTAATCAATAAAGATTATTTCAAAATCTCTAAATATCAGAAAATTTTCAGATACATCTGAAAATGACTTTTCTCAGTGCTAGCTGAACCGTCCAGGAGTGAATTGGGTGCATTGCACTCTACTCAACTAATCCATAGATCTTCTGTTTCATTGTATCAACTAATGGTTCAAATGAATTAATGTGCGAAATATATAAAAAACTATACTGCAGTTGTGTAATCGGATATTGTACATTCGTTCTAACAAACAGTATGAATTCACTTGTGGTTATTTTGGGCTTGTCCTTATGGTCTATCTGAGCAAACACAGCAAACGTTTTGTTTCGAAACAAAAGTGCACTTAGTGACCAGTGTTTTTGCTACCTCACTAATTTCTCTTTTTATCCTGTTGACTGGCATCACATTCTAGAGCTTTCATCATTTGTCCCCTTTGAGCCAACGCCTGATTTTCCTTTTTTCGTGTTTCCTCGAATACAATTTCCTAATTAATCATCTTGAATCCTGTTTTGAAAAGAAACATGAGCCTCCCGAATCGTTATACCTTCTATTGAATTCTGTTGGGCCCTTTTTGCGTAAAAGCAACGACTGTTTCATTCAATTAGAATGAATGGGACCCACTGTGATATCACCTTTGAGGTTAAAGTCGTTCAAAAAAATTCACTTTCTCAAAAGATCATTTCTCAAACCCCTTAAGTTCGTCGGTTTGCAAACAAAAAAACAAAAGTAAATAATTTTTAAATTAAACGACGACCATTTCTGGAGTACCGTAATTTCCCAAACAACCGCTTATTGATTTTAGATGCAATTTTTTACCAGTTATTTTTCAACTTTCACAATACATTTTTTGGTGCCGCTTATTAGAGATTAAACGGCATTTATGCAAAGAAATTTACTTCTATCATATGGCACAAAAGCTGTCGCTAACCAAATCGCTTAATTCTCTCGCTGGCTCACACAATTATTTTTCAAGCCTGTAACAAAGGTGCATGAAATTTTTGCATATACAATAAATCATACCATGGCGAGAAAAAACAATCTTGAAATAATTCGAATGTACAAATGTCTATTTGAATGCGTACATTTAGCCACGATCATATGCAAATATTTTCAAATACCAATATTATCAGTACAATACAATTACATATACGTGCATATAAATTGCAAATAATACTTGTGCAAATGCGACTGTAGAATAGAATAATCTTAACAATACTATTCGAATAAGACTTATTATATTTGTGTTTGTGTGCACTGAATGAACTTGAGCATTGCTATCTACGCGTAAACTGAATTGTCAGCATAAACATAATCAATATCTGCAAAAACAAATTAATTACAACTATCGATTGATATTCTACTTCGATTTATCTCAATCTTATCTTATACATAGTTTATGAGTATTTTGTCATTTCCTCCATTGATTTACGAGGTAGTCTATTTGCACATGATTATTACGTATTGTATGAATAATACCGTATCTATTGAACATATAACAATCACAGTGTATTTAATGCTGAAATTACCTTTGATCACTTACTACTACTACTAGTAGTGAGTCTCCCATTATGTAAGATCTGATTATCGTCACACAAATTCTAACATGATTCTAACACAAACAGGCACAAACGGAGAAGTACGCATTCATTAAGGTTGGGAGGCATACCAACACAACAATAAATTACGTGAAGGCTAATTACAATTGATGACACACTACAGATCCAAGTAACTCAACAGTGCAAATCAGATCCACTGATGTGAAAAACAAATTCTATATTCGTGTTTTAATAGCAAAAGTGCACGATAACTGAACATTTTTTGTATGAGGTATACAAAAATAATTTCAAGAGAGTGTGTTGGTTTTTGAAATTTTACTGATGGTTAATGGAAGAAATTATTTATTAGGTATTGACGCAGTCTGCTCTTATCTAGCTATTGTGGTTCGTTTTGGGCAGCCTGCTTAATGGCTCGCCGAAGAGGTTAAGGCTATATGTGTCGATTTTTCTCTTCAAAATATTTACGATCACCAAATATAAATTTGTCCGACAAGCTCGAAATTCTGTTTTTAATAGTTCAGTTCCAATATATTTTCTTCGATTCATTTGAGCCATTGTCACTTTTCCCAATAGTAATGAAACGAAATTTTCTGAGACAATCTGTTAAATTAATGATAGTTTTGAATTCGGTATTTCAAAATTTTCTAATTATCATATTAAAAAAATTAAAATATACATAGAAAAATAAACTTTAATCAAACAAAACGAGACACAATTAATTTAAGTAAAATCAATTTCAAATTATGCTTTCCATTACCTTGGTAAATGTTTCCATTGAAACCAGCCCAAACGGTTTAAACAAACCCAAAAGCCCAAAAAAGGCCATTGAAGAAAATCGGTCAAAACTGCAGCCATTTCTCTATCTATTATCCTGTTAAAATCCAAGTCCAAGGGGAATCACTTAGATGTTGACAGATTTGGACCAAACTCTGGAATTACATTGTCCACATCAGGAGACATCGTTTTTAACCTCAGGCATTTCAAAAATATAAAAAACGCTTTTTCGATTCTCCCTAAAAAGCCATCCTGCTCTAAAAGCAAACTTTGTTCATCAAAACTGTTCAAAATCTCATCACTTTACCATCTTCACGGATGGATCAAAGAAAGAAAACGAGCTAAGCAGCAGGAAACAGACAGGATGCGCATTTGTTGTCAAAGACCAACAAGACAACGAATGCCATCGGGAAATGTTTCGCTTGCACGACGAGTGCAGCGTCTTCCAAGCAGAACAACTCGCCATTAAGAGTGCTGTCACCTGGTGCCTCGAGAAACGGATGACGGCCACAATCAAAAGTGACTCAGAGTCCTCCCTGAAAGCTATAGCAAACAAGAAGAATCGAAACATACTCACAGTTGAAATACGAAAACTCCTTCGACAACACCTGAAATGTCTCGAGTCGAGGCCTTCGAGCGGACCGTCCAGTCTGAACAGGCCCAACGAAGCTAAGCACCACATTTGTGAATAGGACCGAGAGAGCGCACGCTTAAGCGAGACAGCATGTCACCACACTTGTCACTTGTCAGACACGACCGAAACAGCAGACATCGCTCTGATCATTTTTGTATGTGCAAATTGCTAATTATAGTTACGAAATCGTTGAATTGTGAATAAACCATCGAATACTCTGAAAGATTTGTGTCCGCTAACGGTGTGGCTCTTACCTATTTACAGGTGAACGGGTCAAGGTAAGTCGTTAATGAGAAACGTCGATTCGCTCGCGCCCTTTCGCCCAGTCCGAGGCCATGACCCCTGGCCTCTCGCCGCCGTGACAAAATGTCGACAACTTCACGACATTTTCGCCATGGGCCATATAGTGCCCAACGATCGCTCGCGTGACAGAGTCACTCGCGCCAATCGTCGATGCCGTTAAACAATCGTGGTTGGCATCGATTGTTCGTTCGAATGACTGGGCGGGCAAAACTCGATCGCCATTGACCTCTCATTCCAGGTAAACATCACAAACACCCCAACCACATATGCCTGAGTTGGGTGAAGGCACATGCTGGGAACGAAGGAAACGAGGAAGCCGACAAGTTGGCCAAGGAAGCGACCAACCTGAGCCTGTTTTTCGCGCCTTTAATAGTATGAATGGTGTCAAATAGTTCCAAAAAGCAGTGCCAGAGGTAATTAATAACACTGATTGTAAGCACAATAAAAGATAAAAGATGTATTTCAAAATTTTACAAACAGAGGGTTATTTTAGAACTATCTATGCATTTTTGGAGGAACGGGAGCCCTGATAACCCTGTTAAATCATTTTGAAAATTGAAAAGAGGAAAACTTATTTATAGCTTGAGAAAGTCAATAATCCTATTAATAAATTAAAGTTATCCTAGTTATGATATTTGCAAACAAGCAAACTTGTATAAGAGTCACAACTCGACATGATTAAAATGGGTTTACGTGTCTTTGTTGTCTTTACATGTCCAAATGGGAATGTCCACAGGGAAAACGGGTCAGTCTGTTTATTACACAAAATTTGTGGGATAATGAATCTTGCAAACTTGCCGCAAATTGGTGTCACGTTGGAAAATGCGATGATGTCCAAAGTGGTCCATGCAGAATATTATCAATCATCAATATTATTATTCTGTGCACATTTGAGTTTTAGCGAAACAAAGTTCGAAGTCCGAGAGAAAAGAAAAGAAAAATGAGAAAATCTACACTTTAAAAACAAGTATTCAAGGTTATCTTTTTGCGGCGATATTAATTTAAATAAGATTGTCTGGCAATCCAGGCAAATTGCCAGACTCTTGAAAATATGTCGTTTGTTGATTCATTTGGATCACTTACAATAGTGCCATCAACAGAAATAGTATCTATTTTTATTACATTTTGAAATTTGTGTTGAGAAATATATGAGGCGACCTTATTTGGTCCATTTGTAACTCTAAAGTAGTGTATTTTGTCCAGTATTTTTGTTTAAAAAGTACAATGTATTTGTTCAACAACGTAATAATAAAAAACGTGGAGCTACCAGAATTGGGCGTCATGATACATGACGCCCAGTTTTGGTTTGACTAGTCGATTACATATACTCCCTAGTGTATGTATGCCAAATTTGATAATTTTAGTGTCTACGGTCCTCTCAGAATATCAAATGTTTACAGACAGACCCGATGACTATATATTGTATTCAATTAAAGTAATACAGTTTTGGAGTTGGTTTGCATTTTTTTTCGCGCCAGCATAAATTAAGTTTGAAATTGAGTCGACGTGTTTACAACAACGACGACAATGTATACTGTTTTTTGTATTTTTAAAATTGGCACAAGTTTTTTCCCCGGAAGGTAATTCATTCAGAAATCTAGACTTGCAATTGTTTGAATAAATTAAACAATGTTTACTCTGAGAAGATATTGGCTGCTACATTGTTTTTTTTTGAATCGGAAGTTCAGTAGGAAACCTGGAGGGAATTGTGATAATAAAATTTAATTAAGATAAACGTTTACTCTGAAAAGACCTGGTTTACAAGTTTTTTGTATTCCTTTTTTGGAGCGGCAATTCAGTTGGATATCTAAAGGAACAAGGAAATAAATCGATTGATTATTTTTCAAATTTACGCATTTCTAGACATAAGTGTGTGACGTCTCGTGTCGAACAATCAGACCGCAATACTAGTCATTATGTGTGTGCGATAACTGAGGCCAGTTAAGAAAAAACGATAATAGGACATAACCCTCCAAATATTTTGCCAAATAATTGATAAATTTTGCAGAATCCAAGGATTATACGCTCCAATTTTGATGTGATATGATTAGTACTGTTAATTCTTCTGATCACTCAGAGCAACACTTTATTTTCTACTTTTCACTTTCCATAAGTGTGCATTAGAATTAATCGCCAACACATGTTTGTTTTTGATCTTTTTAATCTCATGTATGACAAATATTTACTAAGATGTACACTTTTGAATTTAAGCAAAGTAATATTTTCAATTGACAAATAATTTGCGATGCATTTTATTTTTTGATGCTGTTTTTCGAATTGTTGCTGCTTGCTGCTGTACTCACGCGAATTCGTTTAATTTTTTTCAAATATTGATTAAATTTGGCCGACCATACCGTCCCATGTAACTGTCATGGTGGGCGAAGTTTCATCAGAGCACACAGGCGCTACAAATAATTATTTAAATTTATTAATTAAATTACTAACAATGAAGTTTTACCAGTAGCATGTCTATGTATCCATTAAAGCGGACTCGAACCAACTCGATCGAGAATAAAGTTCATGGATAAATAAACACATGGAATTGTGCCATTGAATTAGTTAATTTGTGATTATTTTCATTCGATAATTCTTTTTCTGTATCAATTCTGTATGAAATCATACAGAATTTTCCATTGAGAAAAATAAACAGCGCAAGAGAATGTTCGTACATTATGACAATGATTTATTAATCACAATCCAATATATACCTTTGCAAAAGTATCCAAT
Organism: Rhizoglyphus robini; assembly: GCA_023373905.1. Taxonomy (NCBI): domain Eukaryota; kingdom Metazoa; phylum Arthropoda; class Arachnida; order Sarcoptiformes; family Acaridae; genus Rhizoglyphus; species Rhizoglyphus robini. The sequence goes on along the minus strand of JAKIJQ010000048.1, from coordinate 322,775 downwards.
TAAACCAAACCAAAGCCACCATATGTGAAGCCATATCGATTTGGAGTGAACACTGTTCACTGAACAGTGAACCAGAAGATTCAATGTAAACTCGGTGCGAATGATCACTCGTGGTGAACTGTGTGCAACCAAATGAAAGAGCAATTTGCACGGCATGTGAATGTGCTTGGTGCACTGTGCAAACATGTAGTGAAACACAAACAGAAGATCGGCAATGCCTACTATAAAAAATAGCAAATCAACTTTGACTTCAACTTGCCCTGAATGAAATGAAATATCAACAGAATAGGTTGCTATGAAAGCGATTCAGCTCAAAGAAGAACACGAGACTTTGTACGCCGAAAATGAATAAATGTCTAAAGGAAAATTTTTTAACCTAATTAAAAGCTATTTGCAACAAAAGTGAACAAACTGAATTTTCAGATAGAACATCATCAAGAGGAAAACAGTCAGAGAGAAATTGATTGCCTATGAATGACCAAGATTTATCAGATAGAGCAGTAAACCCAGTGCATTCAGATGGCTCACGATCATCAAAAAAGGAGCAATCCACATGGAAGTTCTTCCATTTAGTGCATATTCAATCAATGTGTAATTGAAGAAAATATACGATACAACGATAATCATTTCTATAATGTCATTCATTCATTAGCCCTTAGATTACAGGTCAAGTTTTTGCTTTTGCGTCGCGTAGGGCGAATGCAAGGTGCCGTCGTTGGAACGAGTGAGTGGCAAGACATCAAGGAATAAGTTTTATTTACAATTTAAAATTTGTTATTTTCTCACTGCTAAAGACAATAAGTTTCTTTCCTCATTGTTTCAATGGAGGCCATCGGGATGCACAAAAGAATTGTGCCAATTTAAATACCAAAACAGTAAACGAATTTCAAAAATGCAATTATGATCGTTTCTTGAATTGTTTACGTTTTCCAAAAGTGTCCTTGAATTTTGATTTTGGTCAACATATTGACGTAAAGTCAGTTTAAGACTTTCAATTTAAGCTAACAAAAACTCAAAAACACATTAAAAACAAAACAATATTCTTACTTGGTTTGTTTTGTAAATAACGTTAATCTTATGAAATGTGATTGAAAAATATCAAAATCGATAAATACTGCCACAAATGTAACTAGCTAACTAGCAGTGTGCTGCTCAGTGCTGCACTGTACAGTTGTATCACGGCAATGTAAAACGGATAATGTATGGATGATTGATAATATTCTACATGGGCTACTTTGGTCATCGCGATTTATCTACGTGACACCAATTTGAGGCACGTTTACAAAAATCCTTGTCCCATGAGTGTTGTATATAATAAACACACATGCACACACTTTTCCTCTGTGGACATTCCATTGGACATGAAAAAACAACGGAATACCATTTTAATTATGTCGAGTTGGGAGGCACATTCAAGTTTGCTTATTAGCAAATTCTAAATATAGCCCTAATTGATTAATTAGATCAGCAGATTTGCCTGGCCCATAAATTAACTACATAGATAAGTGTTGCTTTACTAATCTAAAATGTCTGTCATTCCTATATTTGGATATATTATTAAAATTCATTCAGGGAAATATCGTTCATTTTTATACAACTTCAATAATATTAATGAAATATTTGATTTCAAGAGTATAAGTTTATGTTAAATAAACTGAATATCATTATGTATTATATGCAAAAATATATATCTAAATTTAGCATTTTGCTAATGCTTGACCAACACAAACGGACCAAAATGGTTCAGTCTACCAAATGGATAGGCAAACAAATATGATTTAAAATGTTTAGGTCTGTGTACATCAGTGGATAAAAAATATTGAATACTTAAAGTGATATTTTTACTGTTTTGTTGTTTAATTTGAATAAATTTTTTTTACATCAATACTGTCTGATATTTGCCAAAATACATTTTTCGTCGTTGATTCTAACTCTTAATCACTCAATAAATCAAAAATCAAAATTTTGTTTGCATCACGAAAAAGTACATATATTTGTACATTTATTTTTTAATTTCGGATATCATAAAAACAAAATCGGTTAAGAAAACAATAAATTTTGTGGGTTCGAAAAAATCCATAAATCACTTTACTGTAAAATTACCGGCCCGCATGATTCAATGAATCGTGCAATAAATAAATAAAATAAATCACATTCATTTAGCCTGACAGTTGTTTTCACTGCAATGTATTATGCTTTTTAAATCTGGCCGTTTTAAAGTTAATACTTAAAGTTAATAAAAGAAATTTCAATTGGATGACAAATTCTGTTTTACAAACAAAATAGTATGTATTATAATACATACTGTCAGTGTGTATTACAGTATACTGTTTGTACATGAGCGTCATTAGCATCAAATAAAATGCTACCGTTAATAAAGGATATAATTTGTTATCTCACATATAATCAGTGTTATTAAATAGCTTTGTGAATGCTTCTGGTACTGGGCTGGGCACTACTATTCAGATTTACTCAGCTTGATGGACTTTATAGATATAAATAGACTTTTCTAGAGGTCACTGAATCAGAGCAATGTTTATTGCATAAAAGGGCATGATTGGGGATTATGAAACAAAGTCCATCAGGGCGAATCTCAAGAGTCTAGACTTTTTGTAATAGATCTTCATATTTGTTTGTGTGCTTGATTTTTATTTAATGAGTTATATATATATATATATATATATATATACAGTAAAACCTCGTTAATTCGTACTAAAATGTGGTCAGATTTCGAAATTTTGTACGAATTACTAATTATCGAGGTTTAGTTTAATTTTGGTTTAATCAAGTTATTTGGTACATACGATGATATTTTATCAAACTATTAGCATTTTAATGATTAATTACACAATTTAATTATAAGAAATGCGAAAAGTACAAAGAATTGCACTAAAAATAATCGAAAAGGTAAGATTCGTTGGCAGCTAGTCGATTAACTTTAGCTAAATAGTTAGATTAAAGCTTGGTCATCAGAAGTGCCCAATTTCTTACAATGCTTCAACAGAACATTAATGGCATTTTGAGCTTCCTTTGAACTTACATTAAGCTCAGAAGCTGATTCTGTTGAGTTAGAATTTGTTTCCACTTCGGAGACACTCGAGCTATCAGTTTCGGTAAATTCGTCATCAAACAACTGCTTAAGATTATCCACAGTTTCATATGAATTATCAAAATTATCATGAGTCTTTTCCAATGGCAACATTTTTATCCACCAAAACATAATTTCGGAACGAATAGGAAGAAGAAAAAACTGACTGTCTTTTCACTGTTTATTAATTGCTAGCAACACAGTACATAATGTAGTTGATCAGAGGGTAGCAGCGACTGTCTAGCGCGCGCTTTGCAGGAGAAAAATGAACACTTTGGCTAATGCCCACGACTGGTGGGGTCTACTGACCAATTTGCGTTCTTTCTTAAGTGATTTCAAAAAATTACGTCACAGGCTAATGTACTTTTGGTACGAATTAATCCTAAAAAGTTTGACGAATTACGAATTATCGAAGTATTACGAATTAACGGGGTATTTTTGTATTGAAATGTGTTACAGTGTGTCCGAAAATAGCAGAATTCATGAACGAATTACGAATTAACGAGGTTGTGCGAATTAACGAGGTTTTACTGTATATAGATTCTCTATTTGACTTGGAAATTTTGTGTCTCAAAATTTGTTTGTTGGAAATATTATTTGCTTTATAATATTATTTTTAAACGGTAACACATTTTAATTTGAGAATTGATTAATTGACAGGATTGATTAAAAAGAATAATTTAGTTTATAGAACATTAAAATTTAAATTTAAATCAAAAAATTAAAAAAGTTAAACTTATTCAATAATTTTTTTAATAAAAACTTTTTTTCTTAAGCTTCATATCCATTGTACAATCACGAAGCACCAATAAACTCTTTTCAAACAAGTAATCAACAAAATCGTTAAAAAATATAATTTTATTTTTATTTAATTGAAAATAATTTATCTTTGTTATTTTAATGCATTCCTTTGGACATCCATTTAAGCAATAATTTAATTATAATTTTGCGAAGATCATTCTAAAATTGTACAAATTTAAAAACATAATTACGAAAAAATTACTAATATTTACCCGAAATGTTTTGCTTGTGAACGAGTAGACAAATGGATTGACGAAACTGTTGGCCATTGCAACCCAATGGCAGACGAGAAAGGCAACGATAAATAGACGAAATTGTGTTTCGGTGCAGTAGGTGAAGTGTTCGTACTCGAGCAACAATTGGTACAGCTTGACTGGAAACCAGCACAGATCGAATATGACGATTATAAAGAACATTGTCTTGATTGACTGAACAATGGTTAAGAGTTAGTTATAAAATCAAATTATTGAACTATTGAATACACTACTTTTGATATGGTTTTGGTTTGTTTAATCTTTCTCTCTTGCTCAATGATTGGCGGGTTTTTTGCAACATTTTTTTATTTTAATATTGAAATTTGAATCATGGCATACAACTTGTGTGCTAGATAAAATTGCATATGAGCTTAATTTTCTCATAATGGCCAAATAGGAGAAAGTCAAAATGAACGATGGAACAACAAAAGTACAAATTAGATTTAGTATTAGGTAGATGTGCAGTTGGCTCTCGGTTTGGCCATTGCCATGGCGGTCGTCAGTCACTTGCTCGCCAGCCTTCGCGATGGTAACATCGCTCGTCTTGCTCAGCCTGTCTCGCAAGTGACTGACGACCGCCAACAAACTCACCCTCAACAACTATTGTCACCTCTTGTGTGAACGTTTTTATGTGTTGAACCTGTGTGTTTGTTTTTATTTTACGTGTTTGTGTATGTTTTTATCTCGAACTTGAAGAAACGTCAATTCAAGACTCGATTTTATCCCTTCTCCCTGGTTCCGAGGAATTGCCGGATACCCTTGGGAGGAAATGACTCCATTGCCCGCTGTGGCGAAGCCGCCGCATCGGTCCAACAGTACAACGCTTCAAGTTAGCAAGTTAGGTTCTGACTCATCACTTCTCAAGTCAAAATCCTCACCTTCAGCGTCCACCTCCACCAGTTCACCTCGCCCGGAAATGTCAATTGACGCCCATTTGGTTTGGTTGATTGACTCCATCAAGTCTACTCGAACCCCTGGCTCGATTAGTGTTCAAACCAAGGAGGCTTGGGAAAAGAGATTAGTTAAAGTTCGAGAACTCGTGACTAGCTTGACCCAATTGAATGCTCAACTATCGTCAAGAAAAGTACTCAACCCTTCTGACTACTGTGGGGACGGCTCTGAGTTTGAGTCTATGGCCAAGAATGAAGTTGTCGAACTGTGCCTAAAACTTAAAGATCAAGAAGAAGGTGATCACGTTCAGCTCCATCGGTGTCTACTGAACAGAGCCTGTGACCTTATCACAGAGCAAGATCAACTGAACCTACAAAAGTCAAGCAATGATTGCCTAAACCAGTGCGAAACCGCCCAATCCGATGACTCCCGCTTGGACCGAATCGAGTCCGCACTGAACACTATTGCTAAAGAAAATGCCAACCTGAAGTCAATGCTATCAAGTGGTTGCCATCAACACTGTGAACACGATCATTCAAGGCCTGCTAACCCTACTCGTCAAGTTTCAATTCAGTCAAGTGCGCCGTCTCAAATGGCAAGTTCAAAGAAAACTGAATCTTGGTCCAAGAAAGTGTCAAAGTCTGCGGCAAGGTCGTCGAATGTCCGTAGACAGCCCACTGGCAATACAAAACAAGTCAACCTTCCAACAGTTCGAGTCAAGGCCACCAAAGATGACGACGACATTGATTCGCTGTTGAGTGAATACACCGAGGTCAATCCGCTGCCTGAGAATCTCCAGCAATCTCTTGCCAACTCTAAGGTCTTAGGTGATGGCTCTAAAGTCATTTACACGGACCAGGTGGACGGTTTCAGGGAATTTCTCCAAAAAATTCCCAACGTTAAGGTCATGGACAACATAGAGTTTCGGCCGCGCATTAAAATCCTTTTTGTCCCGAACAGCACGGAAGTCTCTTCTGTGGAAAAGTTGGTCAAGGCCAAGGAGCTACGACACCTCAAGACGATTGAACGGCCTGGTTGGCGCTTCAAGAATCTTATCTATGAGGTTGACCCCGAATCGCATCACAGTCTGGTTGGTAGCCAAGTCTTCCTGTCCTCGCTAACTGCTTGTCGAATCGTGGATTGCAATGATGTTCCAATTTGCACTCACTGCCTCAAACCGGGTCATAGCATCGTTAATTGTCACTGGAAGGACAGCATTCCGAAACCACTTTGTGCCAAGTGCAATCACGACTACCACAAAGGATCCGACTGCCAAGCTGAATCACTCTGCTGTGCCAACTGTGTTCGTGCCAAACGCAAATACGTCAACCACTCGGCTTTTGACCAACGGAAATGTCCTGAACTGAAGAAGTACGCGGAGTGGAGATCTCTACACACTAACTATGGCCCATGAGCAACCTGTTACTTCTAGCCAAGACTTAAATCTCCAACAGACATTTGTCAACTTTACCTGCCTATCGAACTGCGTCTTTAATTGTGTTGACCTTAGATCCTGCACTCACATTCGGAAGGTAGTGATTGAGCCCAAGCCGGTTGGTCTCGAACGACGTCCAAGACAATGGATTTGCCCATTTTGTCTCACAAATCAAAAATCAGCGAAGAAACTGGTCAAGCACCTCAAATCGGATCTGCACAAACTTGAAGTGTCCTTCGCTTGTTTCCACTGCAAATCAACTGAATTCGAGAATATTCACAAATGCATGGGACACCAGATCCACTGTACCGTATTCAAGTCCATTTGGTCCGACCTGGTTCCTGATGTACGGCCAGAGATTATCAACGAGTCATGTCCCGATCCAATGCCTCTTGTACAAGCTCTCTTAGTGGACATCTTCGAACTACCTGAAAGTGACTTCAAAAGTGTTGCCTACGATATTATCAGCAACAATCGTTCGGTCAACGAACTGAGTGACGAGTTCAGCAAACTTTTCTCGAGCGATCACCCAGCCAGGAAACGGCCGAGGAGGCGCAGAGGGCGCAAGAAGAAGCCAACTGAGACTAGCCAAGAGGAGCAAGCTCGAATATCTGAATTTGCGAAGTGTCAACGGCTATTTGGAACAAACCGGAAGTGCCTCATGTCTCACATCGAAAATGGCACTGTAACACAAGAACCGATTGACCACAACGAGTTCTACAACTACTTCAATCGCCTTCTGTCTCGTCCTTCACAAAGCAGCATTCAACCTATCGACTGTGCACAAGACAAATCTATCATCGAATATATTGACGAAAAATTTATTATTTCGTTTTTATCTCATAAGACCAAGTCCAGTCCTGGACTGGATGGAATTTCATCTCTCGACCTGCTGGACAAGACAAAGGAATTCCAGGTTCTACTCAATTACTGTCTACTTCGCAAACAGATTCCAGATGCTTGGCGAGACTCAAAGACAACTTTGATTCCCAAGAAGAAATCAAACAAACCTGAGGATTATAGGCCTATTACTGTGAGCAGCCTCATGTACCGATGCTTCACTGCTGCCCTCACGACCAAACTGTCTCGCATGATCAAGCTGTCACCATACCAGGAAGGATTTGTGAATCACGACGGAGTCTGTGAAGCGATCACCACCGTGAAGTTCCTCGTTAAGAACTACAAAAAGGCCAGAATCGCTTCTCTGGATGTCTCAAAAGCATTCGATTCTCTGAGCCAAGACGCCATTTTCGTGACTTGCCGGAACAAAGGTCTCGACCAAGGCAGCATTCAACTACTAAAGAATTTGTATGATGATTGTACCACGTTCTTATCTGTCGGTGGTTGGAATAGCGACAAGATCAACATCAAACGAGGTGTCAAACAAGGCGACCCTCTATCACCGTTTCTGTTCAACCTAGTCATCGATGAACTCCTCGAGAAAGCCAATTTATCTGGACTCGGAGTTCGTCTACGATCTGGTCGAATAGCTGCGCTTGCCTATGCCGACGACTTGTTGCTTCTTGCCGAGACCGATGCTGACCTTCAGACTCTGATCAACCTGACTAACGAATTCTATGGATCTGTCGGGCTAAGCGCCAACTCTAACAAGTCATTCACCATTGGTAATGTAAGCCAATTAGTAATCGATGGCTCATTCATATCATCTGATGACAAAATTAAGTACCTTGGTGTAACGATTGACGACAAGAATAAGCATCGATTAGTGCGACAAGACATCGCCCCCTTGCTGGACAAACTTAAGAAGGCAAGTTTAAGACCTAACCAGAAGCTTTACATGCTTCGCTATCACGTCATACCCAAGTTTATCCATCGATTGACCAACGAGGATTTTACGGCAACAATTCTAAAAGATCTTGACCGAGCGATTAGGAATTGTGCAAAGGATTTTCTACACTTGCCGAATGGTGTCGCTAGCAGCTGGTTTCATCTTTCCTTAAGAAATGGCGGGCTTGGACTAAAAGAACTTGGATTTGAAATTCCTGTGTTGGCCTTCAAAAGATTATCGAGATTGAAGCAATCTGAATCATGGGTCATCAAGGATGTTGTTGCCTCAAAATGGTTCTCCAATAAGCTATCGAAGATTGAACGGCTATTGCCTCACTTCAAAGACAATCAGTTACGTCTGCTAAATGACCTCGAGAAGATCAAATCGTTCAAAGGCCAAGCATGCTTTGGGGTAGCAGGAAATCTGGTCAACCGACATTTAAGTGGAAACACTTGGTTTGGTGGACGACTCTTCGTGACTCTTCTCCGAATGCGGACCTGTACAATCGGTGCCTCTGGATATGAGACAGACCCAGTCTACTGTCGACATGGCTGTGGCAAGGTTGAAACACTCAAGCACATTCTATGCAGCTGCAAGCATATGGGAGACATGATGCATCGTCGCCACAATAAAGCTCAAAAAATAATTGTCGATCATCTAATGTGCCTTGGCTGGACAGTCTACACCAACTATTCGGTCTTCAACGCTAACGGTGAAGAGAAAAAGCCCGACATTGTGGCAGTAAGCCCTGACTCGACCAACTGTTTGGTTCTCGACGTCCAAGTCTCATTCGAGAGCGAAAGGACCGTCTTCCAAGACCGAGACAAGTTTAAGCGTGACAAGTACTCCGAAGAGTCTGTACTCGCTGCTATTAAGACGAAACTCGCATTGGATGGCCACACTCCACAACTATTCGACGTATATGGCTTAATTTTTGGAGCACGTGGCGCTATCCACAACACGACCTACAACATACTCAAAGCTCTCGACATGACAACAAGCCGTATTGGCTCTATCATTGATATAATTGTAAGGGAGTCTATGACTCTTTTCTGGGTATTCGGGTTACCAGTTGACCCTCCCCCGTTGGCTTAGCGCTTTCGGGTTCTGTAAACTCTATTATTTCCAATAAATAGTATTGAGATCTAATCAAAAGTACAAATTAGATTTAGTATTAGGTAGATGTGCAGTTGGCTCTCGGTTTGGCCATTGCCGGGTGAACACTGGTAATAGGTTTGGTTGGCGAAAACAAATGGCTCAAGAGATGTATGACGCACAGGTAGGTAGGCGTACAGGCAACCAAATATCCATGTGGTGAGCATTATTAGGTTTGTGTGAGCATGAAACCATTTGTACGTGTTGGTGAGAGGGTGAAAAAATGCCAGATATCTGATTTTTAAAAAATATTAAAAATATTCATATAATGAATTTTTTGAATATTTAAGCGTTAATTAGAATATACCTTTCGATTCCAATTATGCTCAAACTGATCGAAGTAATAAAAACACTGAGTAGCTGAACAAACTGTGCCAGTGGACAAAGCCAACTAGGGAAAATCCAGTACCGATATACAAAGTCCGTATAGGTAAAGGGCACACAGAGCACTCCGAGAATGATGTCCGAAATGGCCAAATTAATCAAATACTTGCGGATAGTCTGAGTAGAATTGTCCTGACCGCACAGTTGCACAATGATCACAATCACATTTCCAGCCAAAGCAAGCACAGCAGTAGATGTGTAGAGAATGAGCAGAAAAGTCTGTGCTAAGTAGGATGTTACGGTCTCCAGGGTTTCCATGGAGTAGCATTCCGTCAAATTTTCCTCCTCAATTGAATGGGTTTCATTGAAATGGTTTGATTTATTCGAATAGAAGTGTGCCATTTTTACAATATTGAAATAAAAAATAAAAACGTAAGATCGATTCACTTCAACATCACCGAAACAATTACGAAAAGCAAATAAAACATTATTCCTCGAGCACTGGCTTTTTATACACATCTGCTTTTCAAAATGAGAGAAAAATCAAACGCGCAAGCCCAGACTGGACTTCTCTCGCAATATTGTTCTGCCATATGCTACCCAGGCAACAGAATGGTAAAAGAAGAGAATTATTTATGCTTTCGCATTTTTTTCTCTAATACATTTGGCTGAATAGGGAAGATACTGTATAATTTGTATTCATATTGGAAAAAATATATCAACACAAATTGATCACACCCCACCTTGGGGGAAGTGAACCTTTTTATATAAACCATCTAGATCGCATTAAATGAGCAAAAGCTTTTTATTGAATATAAATTTTAATTTAATGACATAAAATTTATGCACGTTATTTTTAGAACGAAGTGATGAGCGAGGAGATGTTTGTTATGAGGACTTTTGACATTTGCTGTTGTTGCTAGCAATTGTTATAAAATTACTAATAAATCAATTTTATCATGACACTCAAGTTAAAGTATCATTATTTGAGCATTTACATAATTAACAGATTATTCAATTATCTAAAATTGACACGGTCAAAGGATTCTGCACAAATAGAATAATTAAAGTGGTAAACATATTTGTTGAAGCTGAACAAACGAACAAACGAGCGAAGCGAGGGTTGACTGTACATAGTGTATTTACTCACTTGAAATAGGTTTGTTATCAGGATAGCGTTTAAATTGATCACCCCGACCATCTTTGCCAAAAAAAACTCATGTGGGTGTAGATAAAATTTTTGGAACATAAAGTGATTTAGTGGAGTTATTAAAGTGATTAACATATCTATTACACATAAATGTTTACGATTACCATTCTCATAATTATCTCACAGCTTATAAAGGATTATCTCCGGCACAGAGAAACAAAATCCAAATCAATAGCAGTTGGTGTGCTCGCCCGTAGAGCATATATATTGCATAAATAATTATCACAAATTTATTTCTGTCAAAGGCTCTTTGATGGTGATTGTATGTAGAACTAATGTAAACTATTTGCAGCCTCGGCGCGTTCTAACTAAACTAGACATACTCTCCACATAACGTTCTTTAAACATTTTGGAATTTGAATGCTATGTTGTAATACCAAAATCGCAAATTAAATTATATAATCTAGATGATAATGCGATAGAAAATAGAATTTACATTTGCATAATCAAATACGGGAACGAGCAGGAGAAGATCAAAGCAATTTTATTATCTGATTACTATATAAAGCAATTTTTGAAATTTGCTGTTTTGTCCATTTTTCAAATAATTTAATTCATTGTGTTCGTTCGTTCGTTCGTTCGTTCGTTCGTACGAGATAAGAAACATGTATAAAATATTGTGTTTAAACGAATAGTTACGTGTTGGGTTCGAGTCTTGGACCTATATGCATACTAAAGTTTAAATAAAAGAGTTTTTTCAGCAAATACGTCCCATTAGAAGATACGTTTGTGAACAGAATGGATTCTAGAAATTGTATTAAAAAAACATAAAAGTTGTCTGAATTCTACTTGTATTCTTAAATTGAAAACCATTCTGAAATAAAACATTTTTTGTTTCATATAACTTGTTGTTCATTATGGCAACGTAAATGAATCAATTTATTTTGAGGTGAGTATAGTTACCAGTTCAAAGTTTTCTCTACTCGTTATGAGATGTGCTGGGAATATTGCTTATATATAGCCTCAAAGACTTATCCGATAGGTTAGATGCCCATATAAATCCAAAGGAGATTGAAATTGTCCTACGTGAAGCTAAAAATAGAAAGTATATAAGTGAAAAGTTCTAGGAGTATATATGTTACCGTCCAAACACGAAATTCGTCATTCCGTGGATTGCCTAGGCAAATCAATGAAATTTTCTTGAAATTTTTTTTCGCTTTTTGCCTAGGCAGTCTCAGGAATAACTAGGCATTCCACGTTTTAAAATTCTCATTTTAGGCAAAAGTGAAAATTCAACGAACGAACAACGATATTCGCTAACAAAAATTGCTATCTCGCTCATAAACATGTTTAAAGCTAACTTTACAACTGTTACAAGCCGATACAAAATACTTTAAATGCTTTAATTTTTGTTAAGTTATATAATGAAATAACTTAATGATTTCCAGAAATTGGTGATGTTTTAAAATCACAATATCTAAAAAATAAAGTTTTCCTACAGTTAAAGTTATTTTTGCATTTTTCCTAGGCAAAACATGGAATGACAACTTTTCCACTTTGCCTGTATCATATATCGTCCAAACGCGAAATTCGTCATTCCGTGGTTTGCCTATAGGCAAAAAACTAGATAAAAAATTAGATATTTCCACTTTTGCCTAAAGTGAGTATTTTCAAACGCGGAATGCCTAGTCAATTCTTAGACTGCCTAGGCAAAAGACGGAATTAAAAATTGATCATTTTTATCCTAGGCAATCCACGGAATGACGAATTTCTCGTTTGGACGGTAACATATATAAGACATGTGCCATGTTGGTAACGATCTGTTGCTTGTAATCCTTTTAGTTTTAGTTGCCCCAAACAAATCCAATCATTTCAACATACCACAATTGGGAAAAATTTAAAAAGCCAAATGTTTATGAAAACTGCCTAATTAGCTGAGCGAAGTGAACGAACGAACGAACGAACGCACGCACGAGCGATAGCGAGCGCGTGAGTGAATGAGTGACCGTAGCGAAGCACTCTGCATCAACTCGAGAAAACCGTTTCGACTATTCAATGGGATAAAACGGCAGCATTGTAACAGAGGGGGAATATGTCACATTTTTTGTCACTATGGTTATCTTTAGAACAAGTTCACTAAATTTTACAAATAAGGTTTCAGGAGATTTAGTTACTAATAAATGGGGCCAAGTTCGTTTTGTGAGAAAATCCATGATTGTTTAGGTAACTTCCGGTCAGGTAATGTCGGTTTTTAATGTATTCTCTATGGGAAATAGCGATTATTACCTCGATTTTGCAGTTGCCGTATAAAATTGATTCTATTGAGCATTGAAATGAGCGACACACCAAATTAATCGTTGAACTATGTAGATTATTTCCCGCTATTAAAAACTTAGACATAACTCTTATCTACACAGCAATCTACAGTCAAACACAAACATTCCGAGTGTGACCTAATGTCGGTAATGCAATGTATTTTCTATGGAGACTGTGTCCATAGCAAAAGTAAATGGACATATGCACACACACAAACATCGAATTAAGAAAATATATTTTTTTGTAAGAAATCAATTGAACAGTGTCTAGTGAATGAATGCTATTTATGATGTAATCGATTCAAATGGATCAAATAAGGTCGTTTCATAAGTTTCTCAACACTATTTCCCAAACAACATACAACTAGGTCCTATAGCTATTGATGGCAATGTAATCGATCCAAATGGATCAAATAAGATCGTTTCATAAGTTTCTCAACACTTATCTCAAATTGCTCAGCTATACTGCTAGCATTAAATTCTAGTTGAAGAATTCTCCAATTCTGAAATTTTGTTGACGTTCATACATCTGATAAATCTCAAATAGACACACAAAGCGTGATAAACCATTTGTAAGTTTTTATAATATCGAATCACGTTCAAAATGAGTAACTGGTGAGATTTATCCATAGTTGCGATCATTTATCAGTCCCATAAACTATAATCATATTCACAGTTTTTATCGGTTTACCGTTTTTTGTTTTTATTTACAATAGAAAAGATCAATCTGCTGAATTAAATAATTTTTAAAACATAATTTTGAGAATTAAAACGCCCAAACCAAATTGTGATTTTTAAAATATCTATATTAAAAAGTTGTTTACGCCGAAACACGAAAAAAGGGCCAAGAGACGGAGGGCGGCGGTTGATGTGGCGTACACAAACAGCCGTTGTTGTTGTTGTCGGTGGCTGACAGAGAGGCAGTCGGTCATTCGCTCGCCAGCCTTCGAGGTGTAAGCACCTCTCTGTCTGTCTCGACTGTCTCGCGAATGACCGACTGCCTCTCTGTCAGCCACCGACAACAACAACAACGGCTGTTTGTGTACGCCACATCAACCGCCGCCCTCCGTCTCTTGGCCCTTTTTTTCGTGTTTACCACGTCTTACCCCTCTTATACCGGATCGCCATCATCTTAACCTAGGATTGTGGAGAATCCTAGAGGATCTCGATTCTCCGCCCGTACCGGCGTCAATGGTACTGCTCGACATTGATTACCGTGGTAAGTTTGTTCAAACAGGCTCCAACTGACCACCCGTTCTGTTTCTATGCTTCTGAACCGAACTCGCCTTTCTAACTCATCCATGGCTTTAAATTCACGCGGTCGAGGAGGCGGAATTCCGACGTTTCTAAGGTCAAACTCGACACAACTTGGCCATTCTTCAATTCCCCCTTCAACCGACTCCTCTCTCATCACCCCCATTGCCGATTCCGAAACTGACTCAATCCAGTTACTTGGAAACCCACCTAGTCCTTCCTCTATCATGTCTTCTACCAGACCTTTGAATATCCCATCCGACCAACCCTACTCTGAATCTGTCAACAAATTTCTCAGCGATAACGAACACATCGAGCTCACCTTTCAGGCTGACAGTAACATAGGCAAACTGGCTGAACAGATCTGCGCCCTTCCTGACAAAGTGGCCAAGAAGTATTTGAATGGCCAAAAAGCCGAACTCCTAAGTACCCTCTTCAGCTTGTCCGAGTCAATCGAAGTTGATGACAAACGATGCCCAATCGAACAGTTCGATGCTTCATCACTTGAACCCACGCCAATCAGCAACAACGAGGAAATGGATGCTCGCGTAGATGAGCTAGTTGTTGAAATCTCCGAAGCATCCCATCTGGCCATGTCTAACGGTCAGAAAATGGATCTTATCAAGAAGCTGTTTGGCATTTCTGCATTCGCCAAAGCATCCAACGAAGGAAAGACACCGCTCTCAATTCTCCTTCTTGAACAAATTGAGACCATGCAGAAGGCAATCTCAATCCTGACCACCGAAACGAGTGAACTCCGTAAAATGTTCGTGGCATCGAACGAACTGAACAAAGATCTATACAAGCGAGCAGATTTCCCTCCTAGGAACGCCGCCTCGAGACAAGATATCCAGACTGTTCCCAAGCAGCTCTCCCCTTGCCCAATTAACCAAGTAGTACTTCCCATGGCAAGTGGCCATGAGTTCACCTCCTTCAATCACGTGGCTTCTCGCGGGTGTGACCATATACAACCTCAATCTAAAACGCCCGTAACGAAAGCAAAATCCATGCCCCCTCTCAACCAGAAGCCTTCGATTCCGAAGAAGGCAAACCCGAAGAAACGTCTTCCAACTATCAGGATTAAACCAGTGAACCCTGAATCCAACCTAACCGAGCTTCTCAAGGAAGTATCCCTCCCAAATGATATCAACGTCAAGGACGCTAAAGATCTCCCAGACGGGTCTCGTGTGATCTACTCTCACGATAAAGACAATCTGAAGAAACTATTCGATGGAAATGCGAAGGTCAAGGTCCTCGAACACACAAAGTTTCAACCTCGGGTGAAAGTGTTGTTTGTCCCGAGCGATACCTCCGACTCCGAAGTGAAGATGGCGCTAAAGGCTACGAATCCAAGATTCCTCTACTCTAGATCATCCAAGAAAGATAATTTCAAGCATTTGACCTTTGAAGTTGATTCTGCATCTTTCCGAAAATTAAAAAATAGGAAAGTTTACTTGTCTGACTGGACTGCTTGTCGCGTAGTCGAATGCCTTGATGCACCGTTCTGCTCTAACTGCCTCATCCCTGGACACAACGATGAACATTGTTTTCAAGAAAAGAACGCTTCCCCAATCTGTGGTAAATGCAATGAAAAGGGCCATGCTTTAAAAGCGTGTTCTTCCGATAAGGTTTGTTGCGCCAACTGTTCCAGAAAGGGTCACCAAGACACGAAGCATTCCACATTTGACCCAAAATGTCCAGAATATAAACGCTACATTACGTGGCGCTTAAAGAATACGGATTATGGCGAATAACACTGAAAATAATCCCGTCACGACCAATTACAATCTAACAAGCCCAGAACTGCACACAAGCCGTGTAAACTATTCTTATTTCATCACATGCAACCAATGCATCGAAGCACCAACCTGCACTCACTTCACGTCTATCATCATCGAGCCCATACTTAAGAAGGAGGAACGTCGTCCAACGCAATACAAATGTATTAAGTGCGATTCGGTTCCTCAGAGCGCAACTCAACTAGTCAAACATCTACTCGAGGCGCACAATATACGAACGACCTTTCGATGTGCTCAGTGCAAGCGTACGCGTTTCCGAAGCTTCAAGAGCGTCACCGGGCACCAGGCGCATTGCTCTAACCACATTCCCCTGCCAACTCCTAGGGAATCCCAACGATTCCAACCTTCAGAATCCCGGCCTCCTCTGGGAAAAGGTCTTTGGTCGGATATTATGAACGTATTCGACCCCCATCTTCGATTGGTCGCGATTAAATTGTTCTTCAGACAAGCGACGATAGATCAGCTCTGGTACGAGGTTGTTCGGGTTGTTGGCAAAAGAAGACGGAGGAATCGAAGAAGAAGAAATCACGTCAATCGTCTGATTCCGACAACTCAACCCAACACCGATATCCAAGAGGAGTGGGCAAAAGATCCTAAGAAAGTCTGGAGTAACCTGATCCGAGGAGAAGTGCATCCCGACTTGGACTCAGAGGAAGCATATCAGCACTTTAATCAGATCTTTAGCACACAATCAGCAAACCTACTCGAGCCAATCCAAGTCCATGCACCTGAGTCGATTTCTGTGCTCCAATATATCGATCACAGAGACATTTCACATCACCTACGAGCGAAGAAAAAGTCTTCTCCCGGTCTGGATGGGATCCGTGCGACAGATTTAATGTACCATCTGCATGTAATCAAAGTGACGCTCAACGCATGCTTATGGGTACAGGATATCCCGAACGACTGGCGGAAACTGACTACTTCCCTAATTCCGAAGAAAGTATCAACCAACCCGGCTGACTACCGTCCTATTACGGTTGGTCCTATCGCTTACAGAACCCTGACCGCCATTCTCGCAAGACGCCTCCAAGACCAGCTAGAACCTCATCAGTGCCAGAAAGGTTTTCTGCCGATGGACGGTACACATGAAGCGATCACGGTTTGCCGATACCTGTCTCACCAGAACGTCACTATTGCGGCTATCGACGTATCGAAAGCCTTCGACGCTGTGTCACAAGACTCGATATTTGCAATTTGCCGTGCGAATGGGCTCAAACGGTCGGATGTGAACCTGCTTAAGAACATGTACCGCGATGGCCAAACCGTCCTGAAATTCGGTGATCAACGCTCACGGAAGATCTGGATCAGGAGGGGCGTGAAGCAGGGATGCCCGCTTAGTCCAATTTTGTTTAACTTGGTCATAGATCAACTGCTGCGCACTCTTGATCAATCACACTTGGGAGTCCGGATAGATGGACAAATTCTCAGATGTCTTGCATTTGCAGACGATTCCCTTCTGGCTGGAAGAAGTTCTCAAGAAATCGAGGTGCTGGCGGCTATTTCGATCGAGTTCTACCGAAAAGTTGGACTATCGATTAATGCTTTGAAAACAGTCCTCTTCGGCACTAGCGATCCTGCAAATATTGACGGCGTATCGATCGACCCTGTATCATCCTTTCGGTATTTGGGTGCAATTATTGACGACAACGACTCGCATCGTTACCGATCTACTGACATATGTTTTAAGCTTCACAAGATCTCTTCCGCTGCACTACTCCCAGAACAGAAGTTGTACTTAATCAAGAATCACTTAATCCCTGAACTAATTCACCGACTGGTACACGAGAAATTTCTCGCTTCGACTCTCGGAGACATCGACGTGCGCATTCGGAGCACCGTGAAGAGAGTTCTCTCCCTCCCTCCGCAAACTCCTACCTCATTCTTCTACCTCTCGTACAAGTTAGGCGGCCTCGCACTTCCTCAACTTCGTTATGATGTTCCGAGGATCGCATTGAACCGAATGAACAGACTGGCCAAGTCAAACTCGTGGTTTGTAAGAGCAACAGCCGAAACGAAATGGTTCCGAGGAGAAATCTCCCGTGTTAATCGCTTGTGCCCTGCTGAGAATGACAACCAAAAGCGACTTCTACGGGATATCCGAAGAATTAACGATGGCCACATTAATTTCCTCATTGGCGGATCTCTAGTCAACAAGCACCTCTCTGGAATGACCAATCTACCCGTTGAGAAGAAAATGAAGCTGCTGCACATTCGTGCTGGTGCAATGGTCGACAGAGAGGAATGGTGTCTTTATTGCAGTGAACCGAAGAATATGTTTCACATTTTGAACCGATGCAAACTGACAAAAGCCGACCAAAATGCTCGCCATGACCGACTGCTCGACACAATTGAATCTCAAGTACAATCCCACTATGTACGTTGCTATCGAGAGAAGAGGATCTACTTCGAGAACATGACTGTTCCGGGCGAATTATTCGACGAGAATAGACGGAAGTACTTGATTCCCGACCTAATTATCGTCAAACTTGAACGCGAGGAAAATATCGCCTTATGTTTGGATGTTGGCGTCAGTTTTGAGTTTCATAGTAGCAGCTTGGACAAATACGATGAAACGAAGCGCGACAAGTACTCCGCGATCGAAGCTAATATTATCGAGTGGATTCACCAACGAGGTCACACTCATGTCTCTGAAATACAATTCCATGGTCTAATTTTCGGTTCTCGTGGTGCAATTCACAATGTGTGTCTGAACCTTCTTAAGGATACCTTCAGAATGTCACCACGAGTAATTGAAAACATGATGATAGATTGCGCATGCGACTCTCACGATATGGTAATCAAGTTCCGAAATTGGGATCCTCCAATCACCTAATCTTCATTCGTAAATAGTGTACTTGCATAGGATCATGTATGTACTTTCAAATGTCTTTATTTACATTCATTATTATATTATTATTATTTTCTAAATTATATCTGTAATCACTTTCCTCTATCTCCTATCATCTATTTTCTACTTCCTGTATATCTTCATTTTTATTCCAATAAATTGACCATAATTGAAAAAAAAAAAAAAAAAAAAAAAAAACATTATTCCTCGAGCACTGGCTTTTTATACACATCTGCTTTTCAAAATGAGAGAAAAATCAAACGCGCAAGCCCAGACTGGACTTCTCTCGCAATATTGTTCTGCCATATGCTACCCAGGCAACAGAATGGTAAAAGAAGAGAATTATTTATGCTTTCGCATTTTTTTCTCTAATACATTTGGCTGAATAGGGAAGATACTGTATAATTTGTATTCATATTGGAAAAAATATATCAACACAAATTGATCACACCCCACCTTGGGGGAAGTGAACCTTTTTATATAAACCATCTAGATCGCATTAAATGAGCAAAAGCTTTTTATTGAATATAAATTTTAATTTAATGACATAAAATTTATGCACGTTATTTTTAGAACGAAGTGATGAGCGAGGAGATGTTTGTTATGAGGACTTTTGACATTTGCTGTTGTTGCTAGCAATTGTTATAAAATTACTAATAAATCAATTTTATCATGACACTCAAGTTAAAGTATCATTATTTGAGCATTTACATAATTAACAGATTATTCAATTATCTAAAATTGACACGGTCAAAGGATTCTGCACAAATAGAATAATTAAAGTGGTAAACATATTTGTTGAAGCTGAACAAACGAACAAACGAGCGAAGCGAGGGTTGACTGTACATAGTGTATTTACTCACTTGAAATAGGTTTGTTATCAGGATAGCGTTTAAATTGATCACCCCGACCATCTTTGCCAAAAAAAACTCATGTGGGTGTAGATAAAATTTTTGGAACATAAAGTGATTTAGTGGAGTTATTAAAGTGATTAACATATCTATTACACATAAATGTTTACGATTACCATTCTCATAATTATCTCACAGCTTATAAAGGATTATCTCCGGCACAGAGAAACAAAATCCAAATCAATAGCAGTTGGTGTGCTCGCCCGTAGAGCATATATATTGCATAAATAATTATCACAAATTTATTTCTGTCAAAGGCTCTTTGATGGTGATTGTATGTAGAACTAATGTAAACTATTTGCAGCCTCGGCGCGTTCTAACTAAACTAGACATACTCTCCACATAACGTTCTTTAAACATTTTGGAATTTGAATGCTATGTTGTAATACCAAAATCGCAAATTAAATTATATAATCTAGATGATAATGCGATAGAAAATAGAATTTACATTTGCATAATCAAATACGGGAACGAGCAGGAGAAGATCAAAGCAATTTTATTATCTGATTACTATATAAAGCAATTTTTGAAATTTGCTGTTTTGTCCATTTTTCAAATAATTTAATTCATTGTGTTCGTTCGTTCGTTCGTTCGTTCGTTCGTACGAGATAAGAAACATGTATAAAATATTGTGTTTAAACGAATAGTTACGTGTTGGGTTCGAGTCTTGGACCTATATGCATACTAAAGTTTAAATAAAAGAGTTTTTTCAGCAAATACGTCCCATTAGAAGATACGTTTGTGAACAGAATGGATTCTAGAAATTGTATTAAAAAACATAAAAGTTGTCTGAATTCTACTTGTATTCTTAAATTGAAAACCATTCTGAAATAAAACATTTTTTGTTTCATATAACTTGTTGTTCATTATGGCAACGTAAATGAATCAATTTATTTTGAGGTGAGTATAGTTACCAGTTCAAAGTTTTCTCTACTCGTTATGAGATGTGCTGGGAATATTGCTTATATATAGCCTCAAAGACTTATCCGATAGGTTAGATGCCCATATAAATCCAAAGGAGATTGAAATTGTCCTACGTGAAGCTAAAAATAGAAAGTATATAAGTGAAAAGTTCTAGGAGTATATATGTTACCGTCCAAACACGAAATTCGTCATTCCGTGGATTGCCTAGGCAAATCAATGAAATTTTCTTGAAATTTTTTTTTCGCTTTTTGCCTAGGCAGTCTCAGGAATAACTAGGCATTCCACGTTTTAAAATTCTCATTTTAGGCAAAAGTGAAAATTCAACGAACGAACAACGATATTCGCTAACAAAAATTGCTATCTCGCTCATAAACATGTTTAAAGCTAACTTTACAACTGTTACAAGCCGATACAAAATACTTTAAATGCTTTAATTTTTGTTAAGTTATATAATGAAATAACTTAATGATTTCCAGAAATTGGTGATGTTTTAAAATCACAATATCTAAAAAATAAAGTTTTCCTACAGTTAAAGTTATTTTGCATTTTTCCTAGGCAAAACATGGAATGACAACTTTTCCACTTTGCCTGTATCATATATCGTCCAAACGCGAAATTCGTCATTCCGTGGTTTGCCTATAGGCAAAAAACTAGATAAAAAATTAGATATTTCCACTTTTGCCTAAAGTGAGTATTTTCAAACGCGGAATGCCTAGTCAATTCTTAGACTGCCTAGGCAAAAGACGGAATTAAAAATTGATCATTTTTATCCTAGGCAATCCACGGAATGACGAATTTCTCGTTTGGACGGTAACATATATAAGACATGTGCCATGTTGGTAACGATCTGTTGCTTGTAATCCTTTTAGTTTTAGTTGCCCCAAACAAATCCAATCATTTCAACATACCACAATTGGGAAAAATTTAAAAAGCCAAATGTTTATGAAAACTGCCTAATTAGCTGAGCGAAGTGAACGAACGAACGAACGAACGCACGCACGAGCGATAGCGAGCGCGTGAGTGAATGAGTGACCGTAGCGAAGCACTCTGCATCAACTCGAGAAAACCGTTTCGACTATTCAATGGGATAAAACGGCAGCATTGTAACAGAGGGGGAATATGTCACATTTTTTGTCACTATGGTTATCTTTAGAACAAGTTCACTAAATTTTACAAATAAGGTTTCAGGAGATTTAGTTACTAATAAATGGGGCCAAGTTCGTTTTGTGAGAAAATCCATGATTGTTTAGGTAACTTCCGGTCAGGTAATGTCGGTTTTTAATGTATTCTCTATGGGAAATAGCGATTATTACCTCGATTTTGCAGTTGCCGTATAAAATTGATTCTATTGAGCATTGAAATGAGCGACACACCAAATTAATCGTTGAACTATGTAGATTATTTCCCGCTATTAAAAACTTAGACATAACTCTTATCTACACAGCAATCTACAGTCAAACACAAACATTCCGAGTGTGACCTAATGTCGGTAATGCAATGTATTTTCTATGGAGACTGTGTCCATAGCAAAAGTAAATGGACATATGCACACACACAAACATCGAATTAAGAAAATATATTTTTTTGTAAGAAATCAATTGAACAGTGTCTAGTGAATGAATGCTATTTATGATGTAATCGATTCAAATGGATCAAATAAGGTCGTTTCATAAGTTTCTCAACACTATTTCCCAAACAACATACAACTAGGTCCTATAGCTATTGATGGCAATGTAATCGATCCAAATGGATCAAATAAGATCGTTTCATAAGTTTCTCAACACTTATCTCAAATTGCTCAGCTATACTGCTAGCATTAAATTCTAGTTGAAGAATTCTCCAATTCTGAAATTTTGTTGACGTTCATACATCTGATAAATCTCAAATAGACACACAAAGCGTGATAAACCATTTGTAAGTTTTTATAATATCGAATCACGTTCAAAATGAGTAACTGGTGAGATTTATCCATAGTTGCGATCATTTATCAGTCCCATAAACTATAATCATATTCACAGTTTTTATCGGTTTACCGTTTTTTGTTTTTTATTTACAATAGAAAAGATCAATCTGCTGAATTAAATAATTTTTAAAAACATAATTTTGAGAATTAAAACGCCCAAACCAAATTGTGATTTTTAAAATATCTATATTAAAAAGTTGTTTATATGATCATATCAACTACCAAAGGTCTAGAAAATCACTTTTGTTGCATTTCTCGCTTTAAAAAGTTTACAAAAATCCTGCCAATTTATGACGTGTCATAATCTATTATTCAGGAATATCTCCAAATGTTTATTTGCATATTAAAACGTACATCCAACTGGGTAAGTATTTATGGTTTTAGCATTACCATGGTACCAGGGGTCTTTTAATAATATACTATAGCAACACTAACATTTTTTTTGCATAAAACCCATTCGTGTATTTTAATTAGATTAGACAGCCAAAAAACTGACTGCAGAAATGTGTTATGAATTACGGTTGGAGTAAGAGGATTACAGAGAAAGTTTTGTTTTCAAGGAGATAAATGGTTTTGGTGATGCTGTTAGTTATAGCCAAAAGTACTAAAAAAGGCTACAATAACAACAATGCAATAACTAGATTACTGCAGGCAGTGTATATCTGAACGACAAATTGAGAAATCAAATGAAAATAAATCGAATAGAATTTTACATTGCACAAAACACTTTATTGTTTACTGTTATTTCCCCTCTCTCCTATCCTCTGCAGACCAGTGTTTGCCTCTGTGTCACATTTTGCATAGGGCACAGGACCTATTGCTTCTGACTTAAATGTTGCGACCTTCAATTGGCGTAATTTACGACCTGTCTGACCGCGTCTTCTCACTGCAGAGTGAGACTGAACAGTAAAACCATGTGTGCACACACAGAAGAGTGGAGCAATAAAAATAATGTTTTACGTCCATTAGACGGCGTCCATTCTCAAGTGCATAAAAATTAAAATTTTCAACAAATAGATAATCGATTTGATTTTACATAAAATAATATCAGTGTTTCATAGAATTGCTCAAGCATTGCACCCATCAATTGGCCCAAATATTTTCTTTTTGGAAAATTTATCAAATACTGTTTCAATCAATTAACTTTTTCACCTCATAATTCTATTTTTGCACTAACTTGAAAAATTAGTTGAAAATTATAATTTGAGTTATAATTTAAATGATTAAATCAAGTGAAGCAAGAATGTTAGTAAGTGGGCTCACAGTGACATGTCCACAGTAAATGTGTGCAAACAACCACTCCGCAATGATCACCCTCGATGAATGCAATTCTTATTTATGATCTTTACCGCGCCGTTTCTTCTTTAAATTGTTTGTCTGACTTTAATTGCTTGTGGGGAGTTGATTTATGTACCGTCTATAGTGCAACTGTCTTCACACTCTTGTTCCTCTGCCGCTCAATGGAGTCTTCTGCACACACAGTCCCGGAGAGTGAGGCAATTAAAAGTATCATATTACGTTACACTCGAGAGAGTGAAAATGAACTTTCTTGACTAAAACATTGGTCATATTGAATGCATTTAAAACAATGTGGATTGTTTTGAATAAATATATAATCAATTTGTTAAGAATGTACATTTCCTTAGAATAATATCGATGTGTCATTCATACCAATACTCAAACAATACAATCAGCTGTAGCCTTTGACACAAATGCTTTCTATTTTTTTACAAATTTATTGAACACTCTTTTTGGCAACTATGAACGCCAGTAAATTGACAAGTTCAACTCAAAATTACACTTTTTTGCGCAAACTAAAAAACTGGAATACTTTTACCTGTCTAATTGTTGATGGATTTTAATGTCTTTCGATAGGTTTCTGCCCTAACGCATATCTGGTCAATAGAGGCTTAATTGAACTCTGTGGCTAGTCCTGTTCTTGAGATAGTTTGGTAACTGTACCTTGTAACACATTTCTATGTACGAAATTCTCTAACGTTAACTGTAGAAAGAGCATTTGAGCTGTGGCCAAAATCTTCACTCACTCCACTCACTCCACTTAGTCGCTCGCTAGCACTCGCTCCTTTTCGTTCCGTTCGTTCCGTTCGTTCAGATAATAATAATAAAACAGATTATACGATGTATTAACCCTTTAACGCCGGTGAGCTTATTTTTGACGGGATTATTTTTACTTGATTATTATGCCAAAATATTGATATAACATGAATATTTTAACTAAAAAATCCATAGAAGTCAAAATAATTGAATTTAAGTATCCGGGACAAAAAAGTCCCAACAGGCGTGAAAGGGCAAGCGAAAACACATTTGTGTTCTTTTGAATAGTACTGCACTACAAATTGCGCATGCGCACCATTCACTTTCGAACGTAAACATGCGACAAACGATTGCCCTTTCACGCCTGTTGGGACTTTTTTGTCCCGGATCGTAATCACTTGTTATATTATATTTTCGTGGTCAGAATCATCACTTTTTTGTTTCCATTTTGTTCTTGGGTTCATAAACTAACTGTACAAAAAATACCCACCTTCGGGGAGTCCCCTAGAGCAAATGGGAACAACTCATTCAAACCACATTTTTGGCGAAACTATTTATTTTTGAAAAATCGTTACTTTTCACCAAACAATTGCTATTAGCGCTATTTTTTAGCCAATTTTAATGGGATTTTATATATGAATCTCGTAAAGCACATCACGATGAACATTTTAAGCCATAAAATTGGTTAGAAAGGTTAAGAAACAGTAGCGCTTTTGTTCATCAAACATCCGGGACAAAAAAAGTCCCGACAGGCGCAAAAGGGTTAAACAAAACAAATTATATCTTTTTAAAACAGTTGCATTTTATCTGATGTCTTTGACTGATGTCTCTTTTTGCACAGGCAGTTCTATACTTTTTTTGTTTGTTAAACCGAATTTCATAGTACAATTGAAACTTTTTTTTCTCAACTTAGAATATTAATCTTAAAATTTCCAGTATAATGAAAAAAAAACTTTTTACGAATAAATTTGTCAAAATATATTAAAAACATTTTTAAACAAAATGAAAAAAAGGCTAAATCTAACTACCGTAAAATCTCTAACAAGCGCCGCATTCAAACAAGCGCCTCATTCGTTTAAGCGCCACAGAAAAAACACTGTGGACGTTACGAGAAACCTGTATTTTGGCCAAAATTTGCTGCCGAAATTAACAAGCGCCGCGGCGCTAGTTTGCGATTATACGGTATGTATTACTCAATTAGGCGTTCTTCCTTGTGCAGGTATCCCAAGTTTGGTATCCGTAAAGGTTCACTCTTAATATTGCCAATTTCGCAGACAGACTTAAATTAAATAAAGTATTTTTGCGCTATATAAAAATATACCGTACAAAATAAAGATCTAACTTCAAATGGACAATAAAACACAATTAAAGTTGTATAGTTTGGCTGTTTGTTCTTTTCGAGCATGGCTAAATGTAATTTAGTAGTTTGAACTTGAGTTTGCGGGTTTACATAACTGATTTTGTACATCTAAAATTGTAACAAGTATTTTCCTTGTGCGGTAATTTATTTGTACGTCTCAAGGGATTTGTGATAATAAAATTAAATTAAGAGGTGCTTGTTCTGAAAAGTTCTGGGTAACAAGTTTGTTTTTTCGGGCAGTAATTCTTTCAGACATCTAGAGGGGTTTTGATAATAATTTAATTTAATTAATTGGTGTCTACTTTGAGAAGATCTGGGTTACGAGTTTGTTTTGCTTAAATAGAGCGGTTATTCGGTTGAACGAAATGTTACATAGGTTTTACATATATATTTTGCAAAAAATACATCTAACTTTGTTTCATTATCACACTTTATAATGAATATCGAGAAATTATTACCGGCACCCGAGCAATAGTCTTAAAAGAATCAAACCAAATTAGTTTATTTTCAAAATTTGTCTATTTTTCTTTTCCATTTAGGAGTCAGTGATATCAAAACGTTCAAAACTCAAACAACTCTTAGAACTAATAAGAGTACATTCGACTAAATTAATAAATGAGGGCGATAATGAGGTTGTAGCTAATTGACTCTCAATCTACTAACCTCTAAACTTGAACTTTGCCTTCACTTAACTTACTTGGAGTGAGTGAAGATTTTGGCCACAGCTCAAATCCTCTTTCTACAGTGAACGTTGGAGAATTTCGTACATAGAAATGTGTTACAAGGCACAGTTACCAAACTATCTCAAGAACGGGACTAGCCACAGAGTTCAATTAAACCTCTATTGACCAGGTATGCGTTAGGGCAGAAACATATCGAAGGACATTAAAATCCATCAACAATTAGACAGGTAAAAAGTATGTCAGTTTTTTTAGTTTGCGCAAAAAAGTGGAATTTTGAGTTAAGTCACTTAATGTCGAATAAATCTAACAATTGTAGTCGGAACTGTTCATATTTTAAATGAAATCACGACATACCATGACTCTCATTCTGAGAGCCTTTAGCATAAACCATCAATTCAAAAAACCCACTTGCCTGGCTTGTCGGATGGTCAAAAACATTTTTTATTATAAAAACTTTAATTCAAAACTTAAAACTTCAACTTATTTAGCCCTGCCAACTCTCAAAATCCGCACGGTGGGCTAATCGTACTGTACGTACAACAGTTATTTTTTCTACATGAAAATATGAGCGAGAGAGGCATAGCGGTTTAGCTTTCTGTCTCATACAAACCAAGTCGGTGGTTCGAGCCATCGAATTGACAAACTTTTTATTTTATTTTTTTATTTATTAAATTGACTCATGGCCTTTAAATCCCCCTAATTGATGAACCGGAAGGATTCTCCAATTGAGTCAGTGGATTTTATCCAACATGGAAATATATCTGGAAAATAATGAAATAAGATTTGTTTTGAATCGTATGGATTACGGTAAGAAATAATTTATCAAAGGTTTTTAGTGGTAATTGTTTGTTTGTTCAAAGATTAACTGAATCTCGATTGATGTTGGGTTGTCGCTGTTCGTCATTATAAGTCTCTATAAAACTTTTGGTTAATTAAAACGTATAATCTGTGGTTCTAAAAAGAACCAGTAAAGAAAGTATCCAAATTCGCAAATCAGTTTTCTCGATTAGCCATCCAATTTTACATATTCGAATAATGAGTATGGTTCATGATGTGCTTTGATCAATAGTGTTTGGATTTTTAGTTCATCAAGCAAACCCAAAAGAGCTGTTGATTTGACTATTTGGAGTACCTTGAAGAGATTCAGATATTCTCCAATAGATCTGCTTTCGCAGATTGTCTGAAAAAAAAGAAGAAATCTCGAGCAGTCTTCTCTGTTACACAAGCAAAAAAGGATTCTTTTAAGGTTGCATTTAGGTGAATACTATGAAACAAGTTTCTATTTTCTGGTGATTTACTAAACAGTTAGTGATTTGTCCACAATTTGGAGCTTTGATAATTTCAATCGTAATCCATATGATTCATAACTAGGGATACCAATCAGTATATTCGTATTTTTCGAATGTTTTTATATTTAAATATTCCGATGTCAACAAAATAGGTTTAATGAAAATATCCTGAAATTTTGATTTTATCCTGTAAAATGATGCTTTTCTAGACTCAATTGAGGCATTTTCCAGTCCATCAATTGAGAAATTAAATCTAACTATCAAATTGGAGTATTTTCTAAACTCAATTTTGGGTGTAGAACCTACTAACTCGCCAATTAAATAAGACATGTTTGGGTCATCAGGAATATATGACACCAAATTATAAAATATTGACAACATTAAACTTCGATTTAAATATTCAAATATTCAAATTTTTAAATATTTTTAATCTAAAATTCGAATATTTGGAAACCCGAATAATTGGTACCCATATTCATAAGAAATGAATTGATATATCATTATTTTCTTCATTTATTTCCAACAGTCAATTGGTGGATAAATTACATCAACTCAATTTTAGAATCCTCCCGGCTCGCCAAATAAAGGATAAAATCCACTAACTTAATTGGAAAATCCTTCCGACTCATCAATTGGTGGGTTAAAAGGCCTTAACTCAATTTAATAAATAAAAAAATAAAATAAAAAGTTTGTCAATTCGATGGCTCGAACCACCGACTTGGTTTATATGAGACAGAAAGCTAAACCGCTAAGCCGCTCTCGCTCATATTTTCATGTAGCAAAAGTAACTGTGGTACGTACTGTACGATTAGCCCACCGTGCGGATTTTGAGAGTTGGCAGGGCTAAACTTATTTAGCAATCCTAATATTAGTGCTATTAAACAGAAATCTGCAAATCAAATGTCAAGAAGTATATATCTACATATTTAGTATAAACTTTTTGTATAATATTCGTATGTACTCAGTGTTACTCTTCAGCTGAAGTGAACTTTTTATTATTATTAAATGAATTATTTTTGTTATGAGTGACCCAACTGAGTGTAAATAGAATTACGTACCATGTGAATTAGCCCTAAACTGTAAGGCATGTAAATAGACTTTTCCTATGTCCTGTTCCTCTCACTTGTTGTCCTGTCTGCCTAGCGCATGGTCGCTAGCTCTTACGAATAAATCTGCTCTCATAATAATTTTAATAATTTTGATTTTTAAAAAGATTTTTTTGAAATCATTATCATGTCTTAATTTTGCAAATTATTATAGATTTTTTAGTTATTTCTGCTCGTATGACTGACGCTTTTCAATGCATTTCTCCCATTGGGCGCTAGTGCCCACAAAAATTTGGTACATTTTTAGCCAATCGGGGACGTCATTGTGGAAGTGGAGGAGGTGTGTCTTTTGCCCACCAGCAAGGAGGAGCACTTGAATTGTAAAAGTTAGTGATCAAGAATCGTTGATTATAAATAATTTGGATTACAGATAGTAACAAATTATGCCACAATTAATGCAGTTACACCTGGGGCACGATTTTATTATTATTTATTGGAAAATGAATTAACAGTTCAATTTTCTTGTTTCATCAATTTAGAAGCGTTAAGTTTGGTTGCATGTTTTATTAATTTACACGCGCTACTCTAAATGTAGAGAAAAATAAAAAATCTATCCTAGAAATCTTCGATTTTACAAGAATATAAATTTTGTTTTTCGTCCTTTCACTCACTTGTACTCATTTGACTCCCATAGGAACCAGTCGAAGTGCTTTCAATTGGAATTCAATTTTCTTCGGAAGACAGTAGCTGAACAAGAACATTATTTTGAATTAAAGTGCGATTACGTAAACTTTACTGTAAAGAATTATTTTCCATTATTTTCCATAAAAATGCTAATTCTGAATATTTGAAAACTTTTGCAGATGTTACGTAAGTGCATCAATGTTGGAAAATATATAAAATTTTCGTTTTCTTGCACAGTTTCATGCATTTAAGGTAACATAGATATTTAATCAAATCTAGTTATCTGTCTTGTTTTAACAAATTATTTTTAAAACAGCTATCGCTGTAAATTTTATTTGATTTTCAAAACCGTAATCACAAGCAAATCTCATTTGTGTTTTTTATTGTTGTTGTTGTTGTTGTTGTTGTTCACAAATCCATTCACGGTTGTTGCTTTTCAAGTAGACTTGTGTAAGCAACACAAATCGAGAATTAATTCTGCGAATGCAGTTGAATTTTTTTGCCAATTTCAGGCGATTAGTTCGTGTTAGAATAAATGCCAGTTTATTCATCATTGCTCTGATTTCAAAATTAAATTACTAAATTATTTTTTATATTAAATTTTACAACTTAGAAATTTAAAAAAATTTTCTTGAAACAATTCTATAATTGAAATTGTAAAAATAATAATTTAGAAATTAATTAATTTATATTTGTATTGGTCATAACCGAAATGGTATTTCGGCTCAAACGAGGCAGCTTTTTGTCGTCTACTGCTTATTCTCTTATTTCAAACACATATTTGATATTACTGTACAAACAAACGATCCCGTATGTTTAAATCTAATTGTGCAATAAATAGATATATAACTAAATAAATAAAAATAACCGAAATTTTCTAGCATAGGAATTATAATTATAACTCTGTACTGTGCTTCGGTTCAGTGCGAATTAATTTGTGCAACACATGATACACTTTGGTGAGCAACCAACAGAGCATGTAGAACAGAATAATGTTTTATTCGAATGATATAAGCAAATTGGACCGATAAAAGAAGAGACCGTTGAATGAGAATTAGGAAAGTGAGAGCAAATACGAATCAATTAGTTTGATTAAATATTATTATATTTTTGATTAGTTGCATGTGTCAACGATTCACTTATTTTCGAATGATAAAATTCAGCAAACATTGTTTGCATTGAACTTTTTATAATTTATAACTTGGAATTGGTTTGATCAAAAATTGGTATAATTTAGTACCTTTAACTGTACAAAAACATTCTGTAACTTAGAAAATCCTCTATAATTTAAGACAACATTTGGAGCTTATTTATAATAATTGTATAATGGGGGACCAAGGTAAGTTTTTGTACTTGGGAAATTTTGTTAGTTAAAATGACCCAGAGTGAGAATGAGAAGCGACAATCTCTGGAAATGCGATAAAATTTTTTTTAATGATATAGTCGTCGTAAATGAATTATTTTACTACAATCTACTTATTTATGATATTTGAACTTCAAATTCGGAAATCGTTAAGTTAATTATTGCAATTTAACCAAATTATTTACATTTTAACCTAAATTTCACCCTTTTTAATTTATAACTTATAAAACTTAGAAAATATTTTGAGATTTTACTCCCAAAAATTCTAAATTACAGAGAGTTGACTGTATTTGTTTTTACTCAGTTATTTTTTTCTACCCAAAACTGATTTAAAATATCCAGAAACTTAGTGGTATAATTTACCTTTACAATTGCAAATACAACTATTTTTATTTAAATTTTGAACACAAAGTTATTTATCAAAATTTTACTGTCGAATCTTGAAACGATATCTCGACTGTAAATACAGAAACTTGGACAGAACAAAAATACATTACCCTTATGGAAATTATGGGAATTATGAATAACCTGGAGAATGTGCGCAAAGAAATCCACAAAATTTATAATCAAATTGAGCCAATCAATCTGTCTAACACTGTGGCCGAGATTTTTGGAGTATGCTCCAAAAATTTCAAGTCGCTACGTTGTACCGTTCGGTCTGGGCACAGGCGCCAAATCCTAGCACGGAAGAGGTTAATACAAAAATGCTTACCTGTTTAATAAAAAAATTAAATAAATAATAACACAAATAACAGTGATTTGTTGGACAAATTAATTTTAGTTTATTTTTTTCTATTTATTTTAATTCAAAAAAAATGTTTTTATTTAATTTTCACCTTTTGTTTATTTTAAATGAATTTTGTCCTCGTTTTAATCACAATACGTAAGTACGAATTTGCAATAATTCTCGAAAGTTTGGATGTACTCAGTAACCGTTCTGGTGATAATGAATTTTGTTGTTTTAAAGATTACAGTTGAATGCGAATAAGGAGAGACATGTTTCATATACTAGTTCATTGTCAGCCATATGTCTGAAAACATGTTGTTGTTGAAATTAAAAGTTCAGATATCTTGCATTTTGATGGTGGAGATAATCCATAAATAACGCCAGTTTTTAGTTTGCCTTGACAAAAGAAGGAAAAAATTAACCAATTTTCCCTTAAATTGTTTAGGCAAATTACGGTATTAACTGCTTTGTACAATTCTCAAAAGGCAAAAAAATAGTTTTTCGGGACTTGTAAAAAAATAAAGGGCTGAAGCCACAGACATTTCTAGCGGTACTTTATACAAGCGCTGAGGCGGTTAATCGGGTCTGTATGATATTATAAATTTAAAATCTTATCAAATTGCACGATTGACAAACTCGTGTTGTAGATACAATTAATGATTTACAGATGGCACATCATGCTAATGATTCGGCCGGAACTTCGCGGATACATCTGTGCCATTATGCTTGTAATAACAATTAAATTGTGCTAGTAGTGGATAGAATCGAATATAAAAAAGTTGGAAATTTTGTATATAAAGTACTGCAAAATTGTAATTCAACATCATAATCTTTTAAACAAGTTTTATTTACAAAACAAAACAAACCCCAAGATTAAAATGAAAATTTTATAGGTTACCGCAATCTTGGCATATGCTGGTAAGTTTATGTATATCCATATGTTAGCGTCAAAGTCCGAACGCTCGGAATTTTCGGAAAATGCCGCGGCAAAGTCCGAAGTCAGATATCAAAATAGTTTGAGCAAACTATGCCGCGGCAATTCTTGAAAATGCCGCGGCAAAGTCAGAAGTGCCTAAATTCATTTCGGCATTGTTGTTTTCTAATTGATTATTAATGAATTTTTTAAGATAAAGTCAATATAAATTTTAAAAAAACTATGCAATTGACAAATTTATTATAAGAATTCATTTATCAAAGAAAAAGTAGCATAATGGAAAACATATTTTGTTTGGTTTTCTTGGTATTTTCATTTGTTTTATTTGTGTAAGTTATAATTCATTGTTATTAATGCATTATGATAACAGCTCGTCGACAAACGCTGTGAACAGACGCCATCAACCATCAACCATATGACAGATCTTACAAATCTGTTATAACAGTTATTATATACATCGATATATTATAACTGATCACTCAATTTAGTCTCTCATTTTAGTCTCTCAATTTAGTCTCTCATTCACTCTTCATTTAGTCTCTCATTTTAGTCTCTCACTTTATACGCTCTGGTACGGTAAGCTGTACCTGTGCAACACTAGATTGTTGTGTAATGTCGTCTAGTGCTTAGTCTCTCACTTTAGTCTCTCAATTTAGTCTCTCAATTGTATTATAAACGACAACCCGCATGGGAAGTTTGTTTTATTTTTTTTTTTACAAATTTTACATGCAATAAATAATCCAAATAATGCATTATGATTAATTTTCTAATTAGTTATCTTATGGAAACGGTTAATTAATTATTTTTAGCAATTTATTTCAGTCAGAAAATGGGATTTGCCGGATAGAATTCCGACATAGTGTACTTAGCCGCGGCATTATCCAATATTGCCGCGGCAATGTCATGAAAATTGTTTTTAAAAATCTGTCTTCGGACTTTGCCGCCGCAATTCCCGACTTTGCTAGCCATCTTACTTTGACGCTAACACATATAAAAAATAATTTCACAATTATAAAAATATTATATCATAGCTTTCTTCATGGATACTGTTGCTGAAGGACAAGAAGCGGGTGTATCCGTCGGGCAACAACTTGGACAACCTCAAATCATTGGTAGTCAACTTAAAAGTGATTTGCCAAAGGCGGCCAATGCTGTTCAAGAACAAGTTAACCAGATTCAGGAAAATGTTCAATTACTGAATGCTGTTGCAAAGGCACTTGCCGCCGTCATCCGTGCGGTGCTGATCTAATTATCTATCTATCCTCATTCACATGTACATCTCTCACACACGAGGTGTCATGGCTCTGTCTGCTCATGCAGATTGTTTTTAAGCTAATCTTAGTTATATGTTGCCTTATTCCGGAATAAAGTAAATAACCAATTATACAATTAATTTGTAACAAATTTATTTATATGAACTGTAGGTAGGGGTCGACGATAATGTGTCGATAGGCCGTATCGATAATTTTCATGCATTTCATCGTATCGATACGATAGAGCTATTTTATCGACAACTTTAATATAATTTACCAAAACCAATTTTATTTTATTTTTGCAATATTGGAATAAAGTAAAAGGCTGTTATTTAATTGAGCAGTATTTCGATGAACGAGCAGTATATTTTGAGCAGTATTTAATATAGTTTGAGCAGTTGCATAAATATTTTGCCAGTAAATGTGTGAGCAGTAATTATTGAACAGTATTTTATATAATTGAGCAGAATTTTATTTTTATTATTAGTAATTAATTGGATACTGAAAAGTAAATAATAAAAATGAGCAGTATGTCAATTACGAGCAGTATTTCGTATTAAAGACTACTCTACACGTGAATTAAGATGCATGAGATGTAAACGACCATCAGCGCATCTCTCGTAGTTATGTTATGACAAGTTGAAAACTTGAACTCTGATGAATTGACCACCAGATGGTTTGTATGCGGACTCTCAGATTCGAATGAGAATTTTACAGGACGTTTAGGACCACGTGAATAGTGTTGATTTCAATTTTCATGACTGAATGGCCATAGGTTCTCGAGTTTTGAAATTCCAAAGTTTATGTGTGTCAATTTTCTGTGCAGCCAGGCGCGTGTGGAAGATCCACTCCTGCTATCCACCTACCAGCGCCACACTGTCCAGTGCAGTGTGCACTGTTCACAGAAAACAAATCATTCATATATTCAAATTTTGATTATTTTTCAGACAAATGTAATATTTTGTTAAGTTTTTTAGAAGTTGATCAACATTGTTGATGTTTAGTTATATACTATATACAGTTAGTCCTGCAAAAGCCACCAAGAAATTTTTGCGCTAAGTCGAGGTAAAGTAAAATGTACATCAAATTTTGAGGCAATGCGAATGCACCAATGGCACTTTTTCAAGCATAACTTCATTCTTGGATACTTTCTAATCGAATAGGTATCCATTCCATGG
Organism: Rhizoglyphus robini; assembly: GCA_023373905.1. Lineage (NCBI taxonomy): Eukaryota > Metazoa > Arthropoda > Arachnida > Sarcoptiformes > Acaridae > Rhizoglyphus > Rhizoglyphus robini. Next base: position 287,299 of record JAKIJQ010000048.1, on the reverse strand, counting down.
CGTTGGTCGTTATTATCTCAATTACGCCCCCTCTATGCGCTAAGTGCGTGTCGCGCTAAGTCAAGGAATTACTGTATATAGTATGTACATATGTTTGCCTAGAGTAGCCAGTCATCTGTTTGTACGTAAACAAAAAGTGCTCTGTGAGTTAAATTCTCCAATTTTGTGTTGTGAAATACAAAATTGCAAGGAGTTCAACACGCGCCCATAACATACTTTGGAATTTCATAACTCGAGAACCTATGGTCATTCAGTCATGAAAATTGAAATCAACACTATTCACGTGGTCCTAAACGTCCTGTAAAATTTTCATTCGAATCTGAGAGTCCGCATACAAACCATATGGTCGTGAATTGAATTGAAATAAATGAAATTGACAACCAGATGGCATTTATGCGAACTCCCAGATCAGTCTGAAAATTTAACAAGATGTTTATGACCTCGTGTATAGCAGGAGTGCGGAGACCGTGGACTTCGGTCCACTGGTGGACTTCCGAGATTTTCTAATGTCCACTGAGTGGACCTCACTGTAATCTATGAGATTAATGTTTTAAATACAAAAATTGTGTCATGTCTTCCATTTACAATAAAACTCAATCATTTAATAAATTTCTTTTTTTATTGAACATTTTACTCTCTTGAAATGTGTCTAATTTTGCTAGTGGATTTAGGCTTAGGGACCTGGTCACACAGTTTTCTGCATAGAAAAAAGTTTGAGTTGATAGATCATATACTGAATTGGATTGAAGAACTTTATCCAACAGTTGGTATAACGGGAATTCTCCTCAGTTGAGTTTGCGAGTCTTATGCTAACAATTTAAGAAACAAACCAAATATATGTTCTAATTAATAACACGACTGTAAGTCTCCTATTTGATTATAGAATCAACGTCGACTTTGAGAGTCGATAATCAAGTCTTACTATTTGAAGCATTGCATAAATCTGCTTAAAAATGGTATATCAGTTATATTAAGAAATTTTAACAACCACAAATTTATGGATAAATCTATCAACCAAATTATGATCCGCAAACATAATTGGGGACACTTTCCGTCCCAAAAACTGTTGGATAAGGTCTATCAATCCAAATTGGCTTCTTGTTAGCTTTTAATAGCATTGAACCAAAAAAGTTTATTTGTAAAAAATTTATAAGGGTACCCCCTTCTATAGTATTGGGTGGACTTTCAGGGGTGTGGAGGTCCACTCTAGTGGATTTTGATTCCAAAAGTCTCCGCACCTCTGATGTAGAGTATTGAATTAAATTTTTATGAAAGAATAGCCATAGGTTCTCGAGTTATAAAATTCCAAAGTTCAAACTTTCACTTTTGAAAGTGCAATGACTGAGAGTCTTAGTGACTTATAAGTCATATATATATAAAGCTGACTCTTTGTCTATGTTTAGGTTTAAACTTTAAACCCTTTTGTTTTCATTTTAACATTTCTTTGCCACTTTTTTTTGTATAAAATGATAAATTTAGATAATGATCTTATGATTTTTACAAATTCCAGCAGATGTTCTGTTGGTATTTCTTTTTACTCTTAAAACCAAATCATAAAATCTTCGTATATGCCTTCGTCTGGTGAAGGAACTAAAAGCCTAATTTCGAACACATTCCATCGTAAACTGCTTCCAAATTCATTAAAAAAATAATAGTCGACTCGGACCAGCGTTGTTGGAACGTTGGAATCAGTGTGGCTCTGTACTTTAACAAACTTTATCAAAGACGCAGAGTAAGTCACTTACAAGTGAACTCGTGCAGATCTGCACTGTCAAAGGCAGAAAAGCTTAAACTTTGGAATTTTATAACTCCAGAACCTATGGCCATTCTTTCATGAAAATTGAATTCAATACTCTTTACGTGGTCATAAACATACTGTAAAATTTTTCATGTAGATCTGTGAGTCAGCATAAATGCCATCTGGTGGTGAATGAACAAAGAAATCAAAGAATGCTCTGTTGGTCGATTGAGTAATCAATTATGCATTAATTATAACTTAATTATTGACTTAAAAATTTACTGCTATTTTGTAATATTTACATTCATTTTGTGATGATTTTACTGATCAATTTTGTATTCATTTACTGCACATAAATTATTAAATTACTGCTCATTTAAACATTTTACTGATCATATATTTATAATTATACTACTCAATATTCAAATATATTACTGCCAAATATATCAAAAAAAATACTGCTCATTTTATATTAAATATACTGCCCAAATATTTTGTTCTGAAAGTAAAATATGTCTCTTTATTGAATCGATTATTAGAAGTTCATTTATGATTACCATTTTTGGATTCAAAGGTACCCTAAGGGAGCGTGGCATAAGTTGGAAATTGAAACATCCACAGAATTCAGGGAAACGCTTTACTGAAGAGTGTTTGTATGTTTTCCCACCAATAGTATGTCGCGATTATTACATAATTGGATTGTTGTATTCTGTCCAACATTAATCTTTTCATCTTAGATGAATCATCTAATGTAGTAGAGCGTCGAGCTGCCTAGGCAAACTTACAAAAAACTTCACTGTACAATTTGAGAAATTAGTTTAAATTTTCATCGATAATGGCCACCAAAATCTTTATTTTTTCCTTCACATTTATGACTCTTCTTGGTTATAATGATTGGAGAATAAATAGACTGAAAATGTGCACATTGTACAGTGCTATAGTGAAAATGATTGTTTTACAGTAAAGTTCCGTTAATTCGAACTTGTAGTTATTTACCAGTCATTCGCTAGTTATATTAATATGCTTACTTGTTATAACATATAGACACTAAACACACAAGGGTCGTTTTTTGAGTTTCGGCAAAATGTAGAAACGGGACCCAAAAATTCCGAAAGTTGTCCCAAAAACTACTTACCTGCAAAAAAGTTCGGTTTCTTAGGATAGTTTGTTCGAGTTAACGTTCCAAACAAAATCCTACCAATTTAGTGCAATGAAAATAGTGTACATTTTTTCCACTTGGTGGCTACCGTCCACACGCGTTTCATACAAATGTCAGCTGATGTTTTTACTTTGTATCTGCAATCAAAGCAGCAACCAGTGCATTTCGACTGATTTGATGGTGATATTGATGAAAATGGCTGTTATCGTTCCCAAAATGGTGAAACGGGTTCATACTCCAAATGGACATTCGGGAGTGATCCCAAAATGGAGTTGCTAGTTCCTATCCACCAATTTTAGTATGAACAGCACTAAAATAAAATTACCTGAACCACCAACTTGATTAACGACCCTCGAGATAGCAAATAACCACCAAGACCAAAAATCACCAAATCTCCAGGCGCCATCTTGGGTTTTTGGGTGTCCAAACCACCATTTGGATCAGTCTAGTTGCTCTCGTTTCTCATATGATTGCAGATATACAGAGAAACAACATCAGCTGACATTTGTATGAAAAGCTTGTGGACGGTAGCCAGTGGCCAGTGGCCACCCAGAAAATATTAAATTATGAATTAATTTAAAAAACAAGTGATAAAACACCAGTTTTGACAAGTTTCGGACTAGTCCTTTCTATGCACTCGGGCCACAAACAAGGTCATTAAGAAGAAGCCATATCAAACAACATGCTCCCCCGATTTCTTGTTTGCTGTGGCTTTTTCTTAATGACCTTGTTTGTGGCCCGAGTGCATAGAAAGGACTAGTCCGAAACTTGTCAAAACTGGTGTTTTATCACTTTTTTTCAAATCTACTTACCTCTAAAATAATTAATTTATAATTTAATGTTCTCTATTCAAGGATAAATTAAATATGGCAAACTAAAACCTCAAAAACGTTGGCAAAATGCTCGAGAATTATACTTTTGAAGACATTAATTTCCAAGTCCCCCTAAAAACAATAATCATTAACCTGCTCGAGGAGCAGCAAATAAAACAATTGTCGTAAAATCTCGAAAAAAATAGAGTAATAAAAATGTTTAATTAAATTATTTCACAATAAAATGGTACTTAAATTTATTATAAAATTAGAAGCGGAATCAAGTGGCTTTTCTTCAAATCAAGCTTGAATCTTACCACCAACAAACATTTCAACCCATAGAAACAGTAGTGAAGCAGTCTCGACTCGTTTTACATTGTGGTTGTACGGTACGATGGCGAGTACAATCCAACTGGCATGCCCGACCTATTGCCCCATCGAATAATACCAGTGTCATTTTGGGGGCTTTACCGACATTCTGATTTACTCCGGTGTGATGCAAATGTTGCTCACTTACTTCTATCTGACCCAAGTGCCCAATATCGACCCTGAGTATTTCATGTTTGCCGTCTGGGACGAGTCACACCAGAAGCAAACAATCTACTACAGAGGAAAGTGTAAGTTTATTGCAGTAAATCATTTAATTGTGAAGTTTTTGGATCTTAGTTTGGAAACAGGATAAGTCAGATAGACTTCTGAAAAAGCGCTCTTTTCTCCGTCGAATCTATTCGTGCATTATGGTTGCTGTGTTTTGGCAAATTTATCTCTACTATCTTGGCTACCATCACCTTAATGGTGATAACACTACTCTCCGAAATGGATGGCTTTATTTGTACTTGAGTCTCTGGTCTTCATACTCTGCCTATGGTAAGTGAGAAGCATTGCTTTATTGGATATTCAAAACCTTTGAAACCCATCGTTTAGGTCTCATCTATGTTGGCTTCTACTTTCATCTTGTGAGCGCTACTTTTCAATTCAAACAACAGAGCAAACTCGACAAGATGGCCTCCCTACTGGCAGAACTGAATCTGGTGGCACAAGGCAAACATCCCAATATTGTGATAATTGTGATTTGCTTCTTAGCGTATGGACTGTTCTTTGGAGAGGCGGGCTCACTGCTGCAAAAGTCTTTTTACAGCTTCTTCACCGTTCAAATGCTCGGTACTATTCTCTTTATAACACGAGAGTGCTCTATCGTGGTGCGCAAGAATGTGGCCCTGTACAAGTGCAATCGGCAATTTGTCTACATCTTCTCGAGGACCATGCAGCCCACCAATACCCAACTGTTGCGAGTATAAATGGATGGATCTGAATAGTTTTTATGATTTTAAACTTTTGATTTTAGCTCAGCAAAATGGTGTCCAACTATAAAGGCACTCGAGCCGGCTTCCGATACATCAACAACGGGATAATCGATTCGCGAATGTTCGAAATCGTAATATCAGTTTTCTTATATTTGCTTTGTGTGTAATATATAATCATCCTATTTATTATTTATAGTTGTTTCTCTCGATAACTGTTTTGTTTATGAAAATTTTCAAAAAACAAGTCATGGGAAAAAATTACATTGGAGGCTAAAATTTATGGAAATGGTTCATTGTCGATAGACAGTCGCCAAATGGTCGAAGAAGGCTCTCTTTCTTCATATATGAATAGAACTATAGTTGACCAATCCAGTGGTGGCATTCCTTCTCACTGTCAAGCCGTATGGACCCTGAACCAAAGCTGAAAGTACTATAAAATATCATATCATGATACAAAATTCAATCAATTATTATTGCTTCTTTGAGACCCTATATTTTTTTCTACCAAAATAATTGCAAAGTTATATAGACCAACCGAAAAAAACAACAACATTTAATCATTCAACTTTTATCATGATTATCATATAAGTTTTAAAAGTTTAATTTGGATGACTAAGAAAATAATTAACAAAAATTTATTTAATTATTTTGATAAATATTATTTAAATTTTATTTTGTTTTTTTAACTGTTTTGTAATTTTTTCATAAACCAATAACAAATTATCTGAAAAATGTTTCAAAACTTAAAATAATTTTGAGTAACTTTTCAGAAGCCAAAACGACTAACTCCATGTAAAATCCGAATTTTAACAAAAACAATTAAATTCAACCATTTTAATTGGTTCTTAGAGTTTAAAAAATATGAAATTGGGTATTTAAAACATTTCTGGTGAATTAAAACATCCAAAATATGCGTAATATGAAAATCATAGCAAATTAAACAGTATTTAACTCTTTTTGGGTTTACTCAAAATGGTTCAGAGTGGAGTTAAGCTGTTTGGCTACTGAGCGGCTCAATTAAGTCTGGCCTTAGAAAGACGGAAAGACATTTCTGTCCCCAAATTAACATTTTTTAAAAATGAGTATTTTTGTTTTCATTGATTGGGTTTGGATAAACAAGGGGTCAATTCTCGATAATACCGTTGTTGATGTACCTGAAATCCATTCGGTTGTCGTTTTAGTTTGAAATCATTTTACTGAGCTCTGCAGCTGAGCTGAGCAGGATGCGACAAAAAAATTATTATCCGTTTACCATAAGAAGACAATAACAGACGGTAACCATGGACAGTGGAACAGTGGCACATGACTACATGACACACAATTGAATTGAATGCTTTGCTTTGAAGTGGAAACGAAATGTTAATTTAGTATTGCAATCGATGCAACCAATTGAATGATTGCCGAATATGTATGTGTACACTTTTTAATTTTTAGAGTTAGTCGTTTCTGCTTTTTGAACGACTCAATTATCAATCAAGTATGCTAACAGTTAATTTCAAATTTTAATTGTTCCATCGTCAATCAAGCGTTGTTTGATTTCAAAATATTTTCCATACAAAGAGTCGATGTTTTTTCTAAATAGTAAAAATAAAGACAAATATTAAAAAAAATAAAAAATAAAATCTTACCAAATTGTCTTCAGCATCGTAATCGATTGTATCAAACAGTTTTTCGCCAAATTTCATCAGAAAACACACAAAACAAATGTACACCTCCAAAGTATGAATCTTCACTTCTTTCATTAGAGCCTCAATTGAATTTTCTGGTTTAGTGGAATATCCAGGTATCAACTTGTCACACGCATCAATGTACATTTTCACAAAATGTCGTATCACATCGTTTTTTGGAAGATCGTGATGCTCAAAGTCGTGCGCATCCCAGCCCCATTCCCGAAGATAAACAGCAATGTCATGTCCACGGTAACCATAGCCAGCGTTCTCAAGATCGATCAGTTTAATGTCCTGATTCGGTTTTGTCACCAGAATGTTATTGCCACGAAAGTCGTTATGACAAAACACAACAGGAGAATTGAGATCGTCGATCCATTGTTCGATTAATTTGAATTCTTTTCTTGGGTCCGTTTTGTTCAAATACTTTAAGCAATCCATGTTATCAATCACAGCCTGAGCATTGCAACTGTCGTAGGCATAGTCGAGGATTTTGCCCATTTCGCACAACAATAAATCAGGACATTTACTAATTGGAACGTTCAAGTGATGAACCCGAGCCAGTTGTTGAGCTAATTTTTGTACTAATTGTGGATTTTGTTGATGTTTTGGCCCGAAATCTTCATTCTAATGTACAAAATTTAATAATTAATATTTAGCGAATTAAAAACAAAAATGTCAAACCTCAACATATTGGCAAATATATCCATCTTTGAAAATGCCATACATAATTGGACCAATTCCACTTTCAGAAAGTATTGCAGCAATCAGGTTATCATTGAACCGTTCTCCTTCGTTTTCATCGAAGTTTTTCATATATTTACTCATGTACATTTTGTACACAACATCAGTGGCTTCAGTTATGGTATCCAAATTTGTAATTTCTTCTCTCAATCGAATTCGATAGGACTGATTGGTCATTCCACCAGCCAAACGAGTAACGATGATATCTTTTTCATTTGATGTTTTGTTCCAAATTCCACCTATATAGTTGCGACACAAATCCAGACATCTCTTATTGATATCAGGAGGAGTATCACCACGTACGTAGACTTTATCATCTATGTTTGAATAAAACAAAAATCAATCTCAATTGTCAGCAAAACATTCGGTACCTTTGAAAGCAGGGGGCTGATTTTCGGTTGTTTTTGCAGAATCGGGCATAGTTTAAAATTTAAAAGATACTTTTTCTGAAGTTAGAACAGAAGATAGTTTTTTATTAGATTTTTGAAATTCAATTGAAATTTAAATATGTATAACGCATTATGAACTCTGTATCTACGAATAATCATCGTTTATATTGTAATGTTGTTGCTGTCATACAAGGACACTTTGAATGCACAAGACAAGTGATAATGTTGCTGATAATGATGTTGCAAAATAAAACGATTGCACCACGATCTAATCAACAACAATGGATACTTTACAAATTTATCCTTGGCAAAACGTGTGCTCGACGTTTAATTTCCACTCTCTAAAGCTGTTTATTTTCATGCCTCGAGTACTACTCGTATATGTGCTAGATACACAGTGTGCACACGATGAGTTGACACACACACACACACACACACACACACACACACACACACACACACACACACACACACACACACACACACACACACACACACACACACACACACACACACACACACACACACACACACACACACACACACACACACACACACACACACACACACACACAATTGGGTCACATGCAAGCCACTACGCTATGAACTGGTGGAAACTAAACAGTAGCTATTCGCTATATAGCAGCATTTTTATGAGTGGTAGTTGCTCAACTCTTATGCAGTCAGTGCTCTCCTCGCTGTTCGTCAATCTACAGACTCACTTTCAAGATTGAACCAAGTGCGCGGCCGTACAAACGGCTTATTTATGAAAATCGATAAAACTTCAATGTCTGTTGGACACAAACTGTAACACAATTAAACTTTATTTGATTATCGTGTTGCTTTTATGCATTTTTGTTGTGCAAGGTTATCACAGGGTTTGAGCTATCACGATTGCCTCAAAGTATTTACTATCAAATTTAGCAACTAACTTAAAGATAACTGAGTCTGGTATGGCCTGATAAGCATACCAAGTGTATGCAGTTGTATCAACTCTCATGCAGTCAGTGCTCTTCTCGCTGTTCGCCGATCTACAAACTCACTTTTAAGGTTGAACTATGAGCACGGCCGTACAGACGGCATATTTTTAAAAATAAAAAAAAACACTCTCTTTGTCTTTTGTCTTTGTCGACACAAACTGTAACACATTTAAACTTTACTTGCTTATCGTGTGGCTTTTAAGCATTTTTGTTGTGCAAGGTTTGAGCTATCGATAGCTGGTCACGATTGCATCAAAGCATTTACTATCAAATTTAGCAACTAACTTAAAGATAACTGAGTCTGGTATGTCCTGATAAGCATACTAAGTGTAAATGTGCTACAGTTTGTTGGACTCAAAACTAAATATATTACTTTTGGTATTTCCAGTCCTCAAGGTATGCTACACTGCAAAAAATAAAATTAATTTTAGACTTTTGCAATCGTATAGCAAGTGAAGTCATTTTAACAAAACAAACTATAAATTAATTTAATTAATTTCCAAAAATAATTGGTGTTTCGGGTAAGCCAATTTAAATGTAGTACATTCGTGTACGTAGTGTATTCGGAAGCAGCAAATCATTTGCTGCAAATGTGTCAATTTGCGAGTACGCCCAACAATTTAGAGCAAACAATCTCAATTGAAGGAGAATCATCGTCACAAGGAACCAATCAAAGTATAATATTTAATCAAACTAATTGATTTTTATTTGCTTTCACATTTCTAATTCTCCTCCAACTATGTTCCTTTATTGATTTAATTTCTTTTGATAATTTTTCATCATTATTCTACTCAGTTGGTTATAAATTGTTGCACTTATTTTCAGATTCGTACTACACTGAAGCACTGCAGTTGAGTACATCTGCAGATTTCTCGAAATCTCCTATATATATAATTTTCTCTTAGTTAGTCATGACAAACTGTTTCACTGTTTTTGTAAGATGATAGATAATAAGATAACCGATAACTTTTTAAGATATTAAAATAATTTGAAATTTTTAACGAAAAATTGAGCCGCGACTTGCCTTAACTAAGTAATATTACTAAATTTAATTAGAATTTTCTTTCACGAAGTCTTATTTGTCTGTTTGTCGTTATATGCATTTTGCCAAGCAGCATTGGTCAGTTCACCTCACCTCGAGTGATTAGAGTTGTACAGGATGTGGAAATGCAGGGAAAGAATGTAGGTTGAAATTGCCTCCAAGTACATCTACAAACACAAACAATCGATTTCTTCCGAAAGGTAATACAAAATCAATAATTGCCAATATATTTACTAATTCATTACAAAACTTTTATCAAGAATTGCAAAACATCACATGACTCTTAATATAATTAATTAATCATTTGTCCATTAATTTTGTGGGCTTAAACTTTTAATGATTATATTTTTCTATTGTAATCTACTTACTTCTAAATAAAAATATAAAAAAATTATAGTTGTTAAAAAGATTTAAAAAATCCTTTAAATCATCACAACAAAATGATTACAAAAATTATCAAGCCAACTTTTAAGAAAATAACTTTACATGTGAACAAAACAAAGCTTCCGCAAATTTTTGCGATGAAAAACGGCGAACAAAGGTCAGATAAATCACATTTCTACCTTCCTCTAGGCGTGATGGCATATGTCCTTCTGTACGGAGTTGTGTTTCTACACTATGAATCAACTGGAAGTTTCGATTGTACAGAATGGGCCAACAGTCCGTACGTTTATTTGCACCAATTTGCTCCGCGGTCAATATGGGCTCAGTACGATTTTGTGATGGCCTTAAACATTTTTGCTGCATTCACAACATTTGTATGTTTGATCAAATTCGCAACTATCTCTTCAATCTATTTGGTGTACTACGATGAAGACAACAACATTTTTATTGGAAACAAAGCTCAACCAGTGGAGGTTCAAGTTGAGATAGACAAATTGAAAGCACAGTTCTTGTTGTTTTGTAAAATTTTGGGGGTTCTACATTGCAGCTGTTGGAGCAATTATCTACCACAATGTCTACATGAATTCAGTTTATTCTCTCAATGTTGGCTCATTTGTTTTCTGGATCATTCTAATTCCATGGTATGGATTTTACACAGCTTATGGTGAGTGTGGTAAGCTTACACTTTTGGTAAGCTAATTTATCTTTTTAAAGTAGCTTTTACAACTCAATGCGTGCTTGTGTTTTATGTGTTATGTAAAATCAATAAAATTTGTCAACAAAATTTATTGAGAAAATTTGTTGAAATAAATCAAAATGATGTTCCGAAGCATATCTACATCAGTTACTGGCGTTTCAAGTGTCTCAATCGCCAGTTGCTTTGGGTTTGTGGTCAAACGCGCGAATACGCTCGAGTCTGCCAGTGGAGACTTTGTGTCATATTTCCTCTCTTCATTGCAGCACAATGCTACTTTCTGTACATTGTTTGCTTTGTTGAAACTGACATTATTTACTTGAAACCAACCATGTACGCTGCAATTGTTCTTCAAAATGCTCTATGGATCTGGCTCATTGGGAAATGCGCTTCCCCTGACAAGGAATTATCGCAGAATTGAGCATGAACATCAAAAATTTTATTTATATTTTATTAAAATGTACAGACTTTACCAGTTCAAATGTATTGGAAATTTGATTAAGTTGGAAACACTTCAAACACATCGCAGATTACATCCCTACGCATTCCATTCATTCGGAAACCATAGAATTACATCCAAAACTTATCAAGTGGTAATTTATTTAACAAATTAATTGATAACTAATCTGTCATTTAGATTATCTCCTACATGAACGCATTATTTATGTTTATAGTTTGTAATCAATTTGGTTAACAGTGGAAAAAAATTTCTTTGTAATTCAAATCTATCTTTTCTATGAATGAATTCTCAAGCAATTTTAATAGAGCGCAAAGTTGAGAAGGACACGGAATTTCGTAATCAGGATGGATTGAATCGATTCAATACCAAGCATGATGATGACATTCCTGTGTAAAACAACATTTATCCTAGTATAGGAAAGCGCAACTTCAGTGAAACTGTGCCGCAAGACACCAGGTCAGCGCCATCTCATGACAAAAGTAGCAAACTATCTATATATGGCTTATTTGTATGCTTTTCTATAGTTAAAGGCGCGTTTTCAACTAAATTCTTTTAAAATATCACATTTTCGGTCTGTTTTTTGCCATGAGTGAACTTAAATCGATTCAATATCTCTCAGAATACTTATTTGAAATGCTTCAGGGAATACTTTATCATTATCATAGGCAAAAGTATTCGTTCCCATATGTCGTAACCACCACTGGTCATTCTTATCGCATTTCGATGTTCGATTCTACTCAGAGAGAATGACTTGTTTGTTCGAAATTCGAATTTGTTTGATGAAAGTGCTCTGCACTACGATTTGTTCATTTTCGCTCCACATTTCTAATTGATCGGTCACAATTCATCTTTGTAACCAATGTCATCTTCAATCTCTCCTGAAATTGTTTTGAAGTGCGGTTTCAAGCGCATTTCTTTTCCCGAAAATCACTTTACCGAACACATGACTAAGAACGGGCAACAAATTGTGTACAAGATCACCGAACTCAAAGAACAATTTCCCATGTTATCCGCCGTAAGTCAAGCTTCGATGAAGGAGTCAAAACCTCCATACAACATCTCAATCAAGGTAAGTTTGTTTAATTAATCAAATTTTGCTTATTTCTCATTCTATACTATTTTGCAGCTTAATGCTCTACGAATGGCCATCGAATGCAAGTGTACCTGTAAGGCAGGTATAGTTGGAAAGTGCAAACATGCAGCAGCAGTAATGTACAAGGTGAACAATGAAAATGTTGTTTCATGTACATCGGAAGCAAAAAGTTGGGGCAAACCGGCAAGTTCAACGCTTAGTAAGAACAAGACAATTGTTGGCGATTTGGTGGAGGAGAAAACTCCCAAACGGGTGATTGAAGAGAGAGACAACACTCATCTGATTGAGAAGTTCTTAATGAAGCCATATCTGGACAGTCCTTTCATGCAATATTACAAAGCCAAGAAGTGATTCAATAAATTACTGTTTATTTTCAAATTAAATTCAACTTCTGATCATATCGAATAACGTTTGGAGATCGACGTCTTGTGGTAGCGTTTCTTCGTTTGCTTCAGCTTCAAGCAGCTGATCCACTTGAGACTGGGTTACTTTCAATACTGGGTAGTGCAGATTGACCAGTGCTGCGCAAAGATGGATAATTTTGTCAACTTGCGGGAACAACGATGTGGGAAAACAATTTCTCATTATGCGAAACACTTTAAAACGTTGAATAACTCTTTCCACGTGTATCCGGACACTGCCAATCTTATGCGTTTCCTCCATTTCTTCCACAGTGAATTGAGCATTCGGTTTGGCTTTTGGTGGCATTACAGTGATGACTTCGTTAGATTGGATTTGGGGGAACCCCTTATCCGCCATCACCAAATCGCCAGGTTCGAGTTTGTCGAGGAAGCCTGAATGATTGGTGATGTGTGTGTCGGATGTGTGTCCACCATAAGCCTTCGATACAAACGAAATCATCCCATTGGGAGTAATTCCTAACAAACAACGAATTAATATATAGTATAATCAATCCAAATGATAGTTACCAAGCATGAATTTGATGGTGTGCATACATTTGTAAAAGCTATAAAGCATATTTTGCTTTTCAAGAGAGCCAGGTTTCTGGGCACGCACCTCGGTACAGTCTATTATCACCCTGCACTGACTATAATCGGTCTTGAAGCAATCTGGCATACTGTTGGCGATGTCTTCTTTACTTGGCCAGTAGACAAACGATTTGGTTCTAGAGTAAAAGCAAATCATTATTAGTTTATTAGTCATGCAAAAATATTTGTTTTACCTCACGTAAAGAATATCTAAAATTGTATCAAAATTGTATCTCAAAGTAGATTCACTAATTCTAAAAAGAATTGAAAGTGCCGAGAAGGGAAGATCTAACTTTAACCTCATCAAGAAGAATAACAACATGTCTTCAATTTTGAGAACTCGAGGCTTAAAGTTTTCTTCTTTAAGCATTTCCAACAAGACAAAGAAGACCGGTGTTCGAACCCCAGTGAGAGTTTCGATTCCGTCAGATTCGAGTACAGTTTTAAAGCCACGAAATAGAACATCATTGTCAGTGTTCGGCTTCGGTGGACCATCGGGCAGTGTCGGTTTCGGTGGCGCATCTTCTTGACCGTCATCATCTGTGCCAACACAGGCATCTTTCATAGTTGGCTTAGGAGGAACTTGTTTTGACACAGTATTACCACACATACCACAACATTCAACTGATTTGTCAACATAAAAAGTAGTGTCATCTGATTCTCTGATGCTCTCGGATGGCTCTGAAAAAGAATCAATCGAGTTGACATTGGTTTCGGCATTTGATTCGAGATTCGAGAAGACATCAGGTTGAGTGGTTGAATCGTTTGATTGATGATCAGGTGTGTCGATGTTCGAGTCGTTATGATAGTCATCTGATTGTTGTTGTTGTTGTTGCTTAGTACATGAACTTATTTTCTTATTAGGTGGTTGAAATTGGGTAATTTTCCTTTTGAGTAATCTTGTGAGTGAAAAATATAATTTAAAAATATTTAACAATAACACAATCTAATAATAAATACCGTTGCATTCTGGAAAGGTCTTTTGATTCCTTTTCTTCACAACCTTTGGATGTCAAGTTATCGAGCGGATGCAGGCGTGAAGGGTTGTATGCTGGATTGATTTCAGCTTCGATTTTACGGTTGCCAACAAAGTGTCGACTACAGATTTTGGCATTCTTGTTTGGTTGCCATTTTGAGCCATCAGGACTAAACAAAATTAGTTTGTGTTAGAAGTTTACATTAGAACAATTGAAATACTCACTTTACTCTACTACAAAATTGAATCCAAACATTTCGGCGCTGAGATGCCTTTTCCTTCTCCTCGTCAGACATTTTCGGTTTGATTTCGGGAAAACCATAGAAAGAAATAAGACCTTCAACATTGGCATAGGTGTTTGAACATTTAGCAACCGCACAATTTGTTTTGCTTTTTGTTGATGGTTTTGCTTCCATATCAGTGATGATGTTGACGATGATAAGACAACAGAAATGTCAAACAAATGCTGTAAAAAGGCAAAGCACGTGCTAACATAAGCAAACACACCAACTAACAGCGAAATAAGCCATACAAAAATGTTTCCCAAAGTGCCCGCTCAATGCGCCACAGCGGCGCTGTTGCCTGTCAGCCTTGCAGTGCAGTTATCTGCCTGTGTTGTGGAAGCCTATTAGCAATAGCTTTCGAAAGCTTTCCTCCCTCTACTCTCACACTGGTTTTTGAGTTTAGTTTGCTTAAATTGAACATTTTAAGCAGACTTTACGTCAATATGTTGACCAAAATCAAAATTCTGCCACACTTTTAGCAAACGTAAACAATTCAAGAATTAACAAGTCAACCCAAACGCTTCGCGTTTGCTGCGTTTCACTCCGCAAACTGCTACGCGTTTGCAGTTGACTTGTTAAAACCCCCCGTTGCAAGCAACGGGGGATTGCCCGCTTCTCCCGTTGCATTCAATGTAATAGAATGTTAATGAACTTTAATATTATAAAGATAGGGACAGTGTACTGTCAATAGTGCATTGTGTGTGTATGTATTGAATATGAAAGAATGTCTCAACTGCGCATGTCCCATTCTGTACCTTTGAGCGATCCCACCACCACGACGACGACGACAACGACACTTTCCGACTTTACTTTAATATTATAAAGATAGGGACAGTGTATTGTCAATAGTGCATTGTGTGTGTATGTATTGAATATGAAAGAATGTCTCTACTGCGCATGTCCCATTCTGTACCTTTGAGCGATCCCACCACGACGACGACGACGACGACGACACTTTCCGACTTTACTTTAATATTATAAAGATAGGGACAGTGTACTGTCAATAGTGCATTGTGTGTGTATGTATTGAATATGAAAGAATGTCTCTACTGCGCATGTCCCATTCTGTACCTTTGAGCGATCCCACCACGACGACGACGACGACGACGACACTTTCCGACTTTACTTTAATATTATAAAGATAGGGACAGTGTACTGTCAATAGTGCATTGTGTGTGTATGTATTGAATATGAAAGAATGTCTCTACTGCGCATGTACCATTCTGTACCTTTGAGCGATCCCACCACGACGACGACGACGACGACGACGACACTTTCCGACTTTACTTTAATATTATAAAGATAATCATACTTGCATTTTTTAAATTTGTTGCCTGCTTTGGTCTTAAAGTTGGCACAATTCCGGTCACGATAGTAAAATTTTAGTTGACCCTTGTGCCATAGGGACTTCAGTAGTTTTATGACCGAAAATGTAGAGTGGCAATCTTTATTGATAGAGTCTGTATTTGAAAACTATTTTCTTTCATTGAGAAGCCCAATGACACACAACAAATAGCCAATGTAAATGAGAAATATTTCGAAAATTGTTTTGAATGTTATTGCATTGTTGGTGTGGCCAATGGTGATGCCGTATGAAATGTCTTTGCACGAGATTCGCTCAAACAAATTTAGATATTTCATTTTGAAGCATACAAACCGCTTTCCTTTCAGTAGGAGCAACTGCACTGTTGGCAGAAGGTTTGTCGACTTATGAATCGCCTTTGTGGTCTGTGCAAGTTGAACCAAAACTCCAGTGACAAACACAGACTGAAACATAATGTTCAAAATAATTATTAATCTTTCAGCTTGGGACACATTAGGATGGTAGATGAACCGATTGACAAAGTAAATGTTGATTGAGCCAATTGTCAAGAGAGTTGACAACAAAATGTGACTCCACAGTTTGCGATTCTGGTACAGAACTCTCATCGAAAGGTCTGTGTGTAGGAGTAGAAAATGGCTCAATGATCTGAATGCTATTTGAGTGGCATATCTAGTTGAGCACTTGACATGACACTTTTGTCTCAACATTCGAACCGTGTTGAACAGCTTAACA
The DNA here is from genome assembly GCA_023373905.1 of Rhizoglyphus robini. Taxonomy (NCBI): domain Eukaryota; kingdom Metazoa; phylum Arthropoda; class Arachnida; order Sarcoptiformes; family Acaridae; genus Rhizoglyphus; species Rhizoglyphus robini. The sequence continues at coordinate 270,528 of JAKIJQ010000048.1, read as the reverse complement.
TTTGCTTCATTAATATGTTCTTTATAGCAGGTTGTGATTAAGGAAGGCGAACCAACCAGAACGTGGGTCACTTGCAGCATATTGAGAAATAGATGTAAGGTTGGTCGACTTTTGCGAACAGACACAACTTGCGAACACTCGATAAAGAACAACAGTTTATTGACAAACAAAGGTGGATTGATGTGACAGAAGGCTTCCTGTGGTGATAGGTCTTGCTGTCAGTCCTGGTTGGTCCACCGATGGGTCGAGACAGAGAGAGGAGTTCCCTTGACTTGTTTGCGAACTTGAGATAGGCACAATGGCTCCTGGTTTACGACTGACTGTGGCTCGTCTCGAGCACCTTCTTTAATAGCGAATGGAATTCGAAACACGAGTCATCAGCATGACTTGCCAAATTGGCCTCCTTACACCTCCAACCTTTTCTTTAAAGTCCACCTCCAGTTGTTGGGCAACTGGTTCCTCGGTAGGGTTTTAGATTCCTGACGTTCTGTCTGGAGCTTCTTTGCGGCAGATCAACCTCGTAAATGTGCTCCGAGACTTGATTCAGCACGCGCACTGGTCCAAGATAGAGCGGGTCCAACTTCTTACGGTTCGCTCCTGAGGAATTGTAGACCATGACCAGATCATTTGGCGCATACTGTTTGTCTTCTCTGGCTTCGTTCAGCCTTGTCCTATTGCTTTCCTGGACCCTTTGTGTGTTCTCCACAATTAGCTGTCGGTATGGTATAGCCAGGTCAATGCCTACGCCCAATAACGCTGATCTTGGTGTGAAGCCAGTTGTCGAGTGTTGTGACGTGTTGTACACCTCCACCACCTTTCGCATCAGCATCGCCCAATTCTTCCTGGTTATTGGTATTCGAGGGTCGTTCATGGTAGCTCTCAACATATTGACCAATGTTGAATTTACCCTCTCTACAATGCCCATCGATTCCGGTGAATTTGGTCCAGAATGTTGCAGTCTGGTACCTTTCGAGTTGAGAAATCGTCTAAAAGCGTCTGATCTCAACGCGGCAAAGTTGTCCGTCATCACTAATTCTGGTATTCCGATGTCATAAATCGACTTCATCAGCTTGTTATATTCGGTCGCCTCCTGAGAGCTTGATGGCAACATCCAAACATATCGTGTTAGGTGATCAATCGCGAGATGTGCCTTCGTCTGGTTAATGTTGTTGTAGCCCACAAATCCTCCCACCGTGTCCACCGAGATTATTTGCAGAGGTTGAGTGACTTTGACACTTCCGAATGATCCCAACTTACTTGGAGGTCTTGTTTTGTTCATCTCACATACAACACAATTCCTTGTGAAGGTTCTCACTTGTGCCTCCATCTTGGGCCATCCATACGTTTGGCGCAATCTCGGGTAGAGTTTCTTGCCACTCAGATGAGTCAAGTCCGCATGGTAATAGTCGATCAGTTCGTCTCTGAGCTGTTCCGGAATGTAGATGAGTCCTTTATACTTGATCAGTTGTCCGTCTTGTTCACAATTCGGTGGTACTGCCTTTTTACTCAACATGCGCCTATGTGCTTCAATGATTTTGTCGTCGATTCGGTTTGGCAATAGAAGTGCTGCTACGATGGGATTCGGTATTGGATTTCTACTCAAATCGTCGGCTTCCACGTTCTTGACTCCAGCAATGTGCGTAACGTCAAGGTCGTATTGTGATAATTCCAAACTCCACCGGAAAAGTCTAGCTTTTGGTAGCTCCACCTTACGAATCCATTGCAGACTGAAATGATCAGTATGGACAGTCACCTTGATGCCATGCACGTAATGGTGCCAATGTCTTAGAGCTTCCACTAAAGCAAGGCATTCCAACTCCGTAGTGGTGTAGTTCTCTTGATGGCTCAGCAACGATTTTGAGAAATACCCAACTGGTCGCATCGTTCGTACCGCGTTCGACCTTTGTTTGAGCACCGCACCTAAGCCTTGAGTAGACGCGTCCACGAAAATGTGCGTCTCTGCTTGTTCATCAAAGATTGCCAGTACTGGTGGGGAACTCAAAATTTTCTTAACTTGTTCAAATACTTGCTGGCACTGATCATCCCATCTGTACACCGCTCTTTTCTTTGTCAGTTTTGTCAATGGCCGTAACATCTTCGTGCAATTCGGGATGAATTTTCGGTAATAGTTCACTTTACCCAATGCTCTCCGCAATTCCTTCAGATTCCTGGGACTTGGCAACTGCTGAATAGCTTGTACATTAGAAACCAATGGCTTTACCGAGTTGTAGCTGAGGACATGTCCTAGGTATTCAACAGAACTTCTTGCAAACTGGCACTTACTTCTTTTCAGCTTGATGCCTTCTTCAATCAGCGCGTCACGCACCAGTTTCAAGTGCTCCAAATGCTCCTCGAATGTTCTTGAGAATATTAGAATGTCGTCAATGTAGTTAACAGCAAATTCTGTGAGATTGTACTTGATAAGCACTCGATGCAATGCCTTCTGGAATATCACACTACTATTTTTCAGGCCGAATGGCATCACCAGCCACTCATATTTTCTTCCTAGAGCTACGAAGGCTGTCTTATGTCGGTCTGCTGTCGCCACCTGAACATGATGAAATCCCGATGCAACGTCCAAAGTGGTGAAATATTTGCAGTTCAATGTGCGATCGGTCAGTTCTTCAATCAGTGGAAACGGGTAGCTTTCTGTTTCCGTAACATCATTCAATCGTCGGAAATCTACACATAGGCGAACTTTTCCTTCTCCTTTCTTGTTGGCCATCACCGTCGGAAAGGCGTATGGTGAATTGGACCGAACGATTAGATGATTTTCTTCCAACTTTGTTAGTTGTTCAGTTAATTCCTGTCTTTGAGCAGGTGATTCTCGGTAAGCTCTAAGACTGATCGGAACATTGTTCTTGAGACGAATCTCGCATACTTCTTCCTTGATACGACCGACATCAAACTTTCCTTCTGAGTACAATTCCTGTCTTTTATCAGTCAGCTTTTTCAGTTCCTGCTGTTGAGTATTCTTGAGAAAGTTGACCGATGGTTCCTCTGACTGTACACTCACACAGTTGATGTCGATCATCATGTTGTCGAGATCTTGCGAAATCGATAAGTCCTTATTCTGTTGTAAACAGAAGTTCTTGATGGTATCCGTGCCAATGACACATTCTGCTGGTAGAATCTTGAGGACTCGCACACACTGTGGTTGCTTGACTAGCCCGATCATAAGTGGTACGTTCGCCCAACCCATCACCTCACCATACTCCTTGTCCGAATATTTTGCCGCTGGGAATTTTCCTGTGTTTAGTTTGACACCTACCTCCGAGAATAATTGAGGTGTCATGAATGTCCCAGTCGCTCCTGAATCATACAAGGCCTTGATTTTCTTGCAGTTGGCCTTAATGGTTACGTAGATATGAGGTGATGGAGGTGAGGGTTGGGGTGCTAGTCAACATCCTTCCATGCGATTCAAATCCTCCGGCTGACGATCTTCCATCCTGGTGAGCGTGTTGATACTTGTCCTGTGGCATGTGACCTCGCAATGTCCAAAGGTATCACATACGGTGCATCTTCGTCTACACGGATAGGCCACGTTGTGCTTGTGCTTTCCACAGAACACACAGACTCTTTTCATTTTCATTAACTCAATTCTTCCTTGTCGGTCCAGTCTGAGCAAATCGGGACACTTCAAACCGAGGTGACTCGTATTTCGGCAGATATTGCAGGAAGGCGCTTCTTGTCTCTCGTTCACGCTGTCATTTCTGTTGAGGTGCGATTCGTCTTGACCAGTGATGTTTCTTCTATCACGTACCTCGATTCCACCATGATGCTCGTTGAGCTTCTTCCGCATCTGCTCCAATGGTATCACCACCATCTGTTCTTCCAGCCTCTGTACCTTCTGATGTAGAAACGCTGATAAGTTCCTTAAGGTTTGCAGTTCTCGAACCGTGTTGGTGAAGAATGGCTGAGTTATTGAGAACGGCAGCTTCTTATAGATTTCATTCATCAACATCGTCTGATGTGCCATCTCCAAGCTTGACTGGGCCGCCACATTTACTTGCGTTGAGAGGGCATCCAGATTGTGATAGTCCAACTCGTCTTTCACAGCATTCAGCTTGTTCACAACTTGCTTGAAGTACTCCAACACTCGGTTGACATGTTCGTACCTGTGCTTCAGATGTGAAATTAAATGTTCAAGCGTGCAGCCAGGTTGAGTGTAATAATAGGGAAGCTTGTCTTTAACTGCTGACGGAAGAGCTTCTATTAGACGTCGTATCTTCTCTTGTGGCTCAATTTTGGAGTTGAGTTCCACCATTGGTCGAAAGAGTGAGTAGTAAAAATCGAACCATCCAATCGTACTATCCACCAGTACAGGAAGTTTCTCTTTTGGTAGTGACACACTTGTGGGCACACCTGCTTGTACTGGTGCTGCTGTTGGTACTTGTTGAGGGTAGTGGAACGGTACATTTTCTTGTGCGAACGGGTATTGTCCCATATTGACATACCCAAATCCTTGGTTGTAGGGCATGTTCTGATACGTCATCGGTTGAGGGAAAATTGGAACTTGTTGTGGAGGAACAAAGTTCGGCTGTTGATGCCACGTCTGTCCTTGTGGTGTCGTGTACGGTTGTTCGAATGTCGGGGGCTGCTGTTGGTAAGCGTCATCGTTGCCGCGGTTTGCGTTCGTCCAATCGTGATTCGGCACAAATTGACCTTGGCCGGTTGGCCCTCCAATTCCTTGGTTCTGAGCTTGCTGCTCCTCCTGGTGTTCCGTTTCTTGCGCGTCCAGGTATACTGATTCCTCCGATACTTGTTCAATCCATTCGTCCACTTCATACTTGAACATCGTCAGTTCCTGGTACGCTTGTCCTATGAGGCTTAGATCGTCCTCTTCCAAGTCCAATTCCGATGCCAACGTCTCGATCTGCTCCAATTCCACTTGGTGGCTCCTGATCGATTCGAGAACGTTGTTCCGTAGCGCGAGCGTCCTGTTGATCCACCGACTGGCCAGGTCTTTGGTGGTGTGGATCTTTAGCATCGCGATCTTCATGCGATTGAGGAATCGCTTCCTGGTTTCGGTCATGACTTCCTAAATTCCTTGAGTCGCTCCTCTTGGTCAAGCTCGTTCCGGGCAAGTCTTGGTCTCTCTTGTCTTTTTCCGCTTTAGGACTTTATCCTACTGACCTGTAAGGTTGGTCGACTTTTGCGAACAGACACAACTTGCGAACACTCGATAAAGAACAACAGTTTATTGACAAACAAAGGTGGATTGATGTGACAGAAGACTTCCTGTGGTGATAGGTCTTGCTGTCGGTCCTGGTTGGTCCACCGATGGGTCGAGACAGAGAGAGGAGTTCCCTTGACTTGTTTGCGAACTTGAGATAGGCACAATGGCTCCTGGTTTTCGACTGACTGTGGCTCGTCTCGAGCACCTTCTTTAATAGCGAATCGAATTCGAAACACGAGTCATCAGCATGACTTGCCAAATTGGCCTCCTTACATAGATACTGAAGGAGAAGTGAATCTAAGAGCAAAATTGGGTAGAACCAAAATGGAAATTGTGGCAGGAGGGCTTGCAAATAGTAGATTAAGATCACAAATTGAATTGACACTTAATAAATGGTTAGATTATAGATAAATATCTGAGAACACTATTCGATACTCACTACTTTGGTTCAACAAGAAACAATTAATTTTATTGATCAATAATAAAATTTTCAACAATTTTATTCGATTCTTGGACGACAAGTCCTGAAAAGCATACAATCGACAGCTTTGAAAGGTTGCCAGTCTTATGTAACACACCTCGCACCACATGATAATCGATGATTTAAAGTTAAAATATTTGCGAACTATCATTCGAAAACATTTGGCGATGTTTTTCTCTGCTTCAAATTTTTTGCTTAGATTCTCACGAATTTGACAAATTTCCTTTTTAGTTTTGTGGGCCTTAGAATAGGCATCAAAGGTGCGCACCACTAGATCGTTCAAATCTTGCCAGAGTATTCGGTCTGGTGGCGAATAGTACACACATCGATTCACTTTGAAAATGTACAGACAGAAGAGTATCAACGAGCCAATGAAGTATGGATCGCCGAATTGGTCTGATTTCAGCTTGGCATAGGTCGCAAGTGGATCATACTGCCAGATGAAATAATAATTCTCATCTGGACATGCGAGCAGTAGAATCAGTCCAAGCAAACGCACTGTCATAAAAAATGATCAAACACAATATTGCTGAGTGATGCATTCTATATTTGCGCGAATTTCGAAAGTATATTATCTGTTTCGTTTCGTGATAAAAAGAATTTTCATTGTTTAAAAACATTTTTTTATTTGGCATTTTATTTTCTATTATTCCAGCTAATGTATAGTGACGAATAACAATCTTCAAGATAATACCAGCAATTTATCTTGACGCAGAAAACTTTTATTATTGTAAATAATTTATTATTGACAATAACGGAAAGACAAAATCTATACTTTGAGTATTGCTAATTATTTCTGATTTATGATAATTTATTTCAGACCCCCTCACTTTTTTTCGTGATCAATGTGTGATCATTTGTCAAACCCTCCTCCTCCCTCCAATCCTTGATCACGTGATTAAAGTATGACCCCTTTATCGAATTCAAAATCAAAGAGTGATCGTCAATTTAAATATCAATGTGTAATTTATTTGGATGAAAGTAAGCTTATTTTGTAGATTTTAATTAGCAGAATCCAAATATGCATATCATATTACTGTCTGATAAGCAGATGTGGGTCAAATAGATCCAAGACAAAATAAAAAACGACAGATGACATTCAAAAAACTCTCTTTATTGATAAAGCTATACACAAGTTGAAAACGACAAAAGTCATTATAAATGAACTTTAACTTTACATGAACATCGAAAATAATTATAAACTCCTCAAATCAGCAAGTGATTCAAGTTCTTCAGTCAATTTTTTCTATAAAACATTCATCTTTTACACTGTAAGATCTAAATTGCCGTTAATGTCAGCTTATCTTTCCGTTTAAACTTTAATTTGACTTGCTTATCAACAAAAGTCATGTGTTAAACATAGATTTGATCGTGTTCAATTCAAAATGACTCGTTTGTTTTGAACTAACAAATAGGCTTAGTATGAATGTCCTATCAACTTCTCCATTCTTTGGATACGATTTTTGCATCAACCAGTTACCGGACAGATAAATGATATACATTTTTAGAATCAGTGTTCAAAGAGCTTTAAATTGATACTCAATTCAAGAAAATTGAACGCACATCATATTTTAGGCTAAAAACAGCCTGTTTTGACGGTCACTCTTTACTTACTGTATTGAATATTGTTTATAGAACCCTAACATGTTAGCGCTCTTTGCAATGCACAAACGGTAACATATTTAAACTTTACCTTTTATCTCATGTCTCTCAATATTTTTATACTCAGAAATAATAAAAGTCATTTATTATTATTCTATAAGATAGCTAATAAACATTTATTATCAGCTGGAAAGTGGAAGATAATTGGCTGTATTGTGTCAGCGATAAGCATATCAAGTGTAAATGTGTTACAGTTTGAGTTGATTCGAATTTGAATTTACTTACTTAATGATGGAAAGATAGATGATTGAGCCAGACGTCGATGCTTCGGCATGCCCCCGACTCGCCGAGGACCTCGGGACTGTGGACTTACTTACCCAACCCACTACTCACCACTGCTTGTTCGACATGTTAGTTGACGCAAGTGAGTTTCCGCCAGTCGGAGCCCGAGTGTGCTGGGTTTTTTTTTTCATGACTTCCCGGTTTAGCCAGCCACAGCCTGCCTAAACAGCAAAGATGGCTGGACAGATGCAGTGAGGCATCGGTCACATACACCCCGCGACAGGTCGGCTGGCCCATCTGCGTCAGACTCCGTCGTATCCCATGACACGCCGACCCCACAACAGTGGGACTAATAAAGCGAGGATTTTAAAAAATGATGGAAAGAATTGTTTTCTAACCAAACCCTGTTGCTTTTATCAAATAAGCACTGAAAATTTCGGAACAAATAGTCATGTTAGCTAATATTTAAGGCATCAGTCAGCGCGAATACCCAAACAATGTGCAGAACCATCTAACACCTTAAACCAAAGACAAACTAAACGCAAAAAAATCCTGAATCACGTCCAAACACTTTCCGAGGGAATGGAAAAGTGTGGCGGTAATTTTTGTCATCAACTTATATTTATAGTTTAGAACAAAGAGAATACACACAAAAAAATGTTAAAATTTTGAAATATAACTAAACAGGCGACACTTCCACTGGCCATTTCAGCTTGGTTAGTTTGTTATTTTGTTTTTAAAGTGGAATTTTGTTCATGTAAACTTTAGATGGCATCGTCGATTGCTTACAGTTGCTATTCTATATTCATATTTTGACATGAGTTTTTTTCGTCATCACCAAGTATAATGGTAATCAAGCAAAACCAATTTGATAGGTCAGTAAGATGAACTAATCAAACGTCTTAATGGAAAACACTTGCAAATGTCCAACGATAGAGCATTGTCCTCTTGTATTTAGACTTTTGCGCAATCAACACTCACCTGGCCAGTACAGTGCGCTTAAATTCGTGGATACACTTTGGGACACTAGCCATAAGCAATACAATCGGATTAGACATTGTGGTCGTTTGTTATCTGCTCTATTTGTTCTTACATTGTGCGCCTCACCAAAACTTTACTTTGCTTCACTAGTGATCAAAAGCACAAGTTTATGATTTCAAATTCATTTGCATTTATAGCAACCTTTATTTTACACGTTTAGACAGATCACTATCATCAAATATACATATGATGGTATAGTTGCAAACGGTTAATTATTATTATAATAATGTGCATAGTTAACAAAACAGTAATAAATTCAAGATCAACAATAAACTCATTCCAATTCATTTGTAATCAAACTCTAATCTCTGGACACCTGTCAAATTGGCTGTAATGTAAAGTTTGTTATTTTGTTTATTGTACTGCATTTCTCGGTATATATATCGGGCGTGTGGTTGTATCACAAAAATTGTCATCACTTCAATTATTTCAATTCCTAAATTTGAAAACAATTCAAAACTCAAGAAATATGAAGGTCTTTGTGGTCATGTTGGCCCTGGTGGGTCTTGTTGCAGCCGGTCCTCTGTTCAACTCAACCACCCGAGAGAAGTATGACATTCCAGAAATTTACGCCAATGGTTACATTGTCGGTGGTGTGGCCGCCACTGCCGGTCAAGCGCCGTACATTATTTCATTGCAACGAACTAGCCACTCGTGCGGTGGCACAATCATTGCCGCTAGTTGGATCGTAACCGCTGCTCACTGTGTTGTTGGGTAAATTTTGTAAATTTTTTGATTCTTAATTTGTATTTTAATTATATATTTTTGTTGAACAGAGCATCTGCCAGCGTCTTCAACATCCGATACAACACCCTGACTCACAACAGTGGTGGTTCAACTGTGCGAGTATCTGCAGTGTACTCTCACGAAAGCTACTCAAGCTCGACCATCAACAATGACATTGCCTTGCTGCAGACCGCAACCCCACTCACCCTGGGCACCACCAATGCACAGAGTATTGGTTTGCCAGCTCAAGGATCAGATGTGACCTCAGGCTCTGTGACCGTTTCCGGCTGGGGCGCCACATCAGAGGGTGGCTCAATTCCTGCAGCACTTCGAATTGTGACAGTGCCAATTGTGAGCCGAGCTCAGTGCAACACTCAGTATGGCAGTGGTCGTATCACGGCCAACATGTTCTGCGCTGGTGTACTCAACGTTGGTGGTCAGGATTCGTGTCAGGGGTGACTCTGGCGGACCTGTGATCCAGAACAATTTGCTCGTTGGTGCCGTGTCCTGGGGGCTCTGGCTGTGCCCGACCACAGTATCCTGGTGTCTACACCCGCGTTGGCAACTACATCAGCTGGATCCGATCCAAGGGTGCACCAATCTAACAACCATCGAACTGAAAACTATTATTTATTGTTAATTCTAAGCCTAGTGTTTTATTCGTAGTTTCAATCCCTTTCTTTGGAAAAAATATTAAAACAAAAACCAACAATTCAAACCATATTTCAACGAAGCGTTCCGAGCAAGTTAATAGGGTGGATATCTACTTTTGAAATGTTTGGAGATGATAGGATGCTCACAACATTAATGACATACACTCACAATCACTCAGAATAATTCAACACTCGCAAAATTGTGTGCCAATGACGTGCATTTTTGTGATTCTTTATTTTTATTTTGATTAATTATTTTTACGCGACTTTCTAGGTATTAATCTACTTTTGTTTACAATCATCGATCATTGTGCCCGGGTGTGAAAAAAGATTGGAGTGATATCCACTCAGAATCCCCAGGTAAAAATAGCCCGTTTTTACCAGCCTGGAAATTGTGTAAGGTAGATGTAGCCGAACTCGATTGCTAGTGGGTTCTTTTCACATTTACCTAAAACAATAACAAACACAACAGATGTTTCGAATTTAGCACTTGAGGCGCTTTTGCACCTACTGAACCGCCCAATCACTTGGACTCTTAACTTTTATTGATTAACAATGGAGTTTCCCCACTGCCCAGGACATTCAGGGTGAGTATTCGTAACAACAAGCATCAATGGGATGCAAGCTGAATACCAAGAGTAGACTAAATTCATTAGTGTTCGCGACTATCTTTAATTGTCTTTTAATGAATGTCCTGGGCAGTGAGGAAACTCCATTGTAGTTTGTCAATAAAAGTTAAGAGTCCAAGTGATTGGGCGGTTCAGTAGGTGCAAAAGCGCCTCAAGTGCTAAATTCGAAACATCTGTTGTGTTTGTTATTGTTTTGGGTAAATGTGAAAAGAACCCACTAGCAATCGAGTTCGGCTACATCTACCTTACACACTTTCCAGGCTGGTAAAAACGATCATTGATCGATGATTGTAAACAAAAGTAGATTAATACTTAGAAAGTCGTGTAAAAATAATTAATCAAAATAAAAAAAACAATTAAAGATAGTCGCGAACACTAATGAATTCAGTCTCCTCTTGGTATGCAGCTTGCATCCCATTGATGCTTGTTGTTACGAATACTCACCCTATCTGCCATATCCCACCCGGATCCGACGCGGCTGTTTCTGCCGCAACAGCTTCGCGTCGGATCTAACCGAATTTCGCAAGCTACTGTATGACGGTGAAAGCTATCTAATAGTGATACCCCCAGACGCAATAGAATCCCAGCGTTAGCTATCTAGTCAAATACAGTTTCATCTAATTACATAGAGTGACCGAGGATTGCACCACCACCTTCCCACCTCAACCTGCCCTTTTCTGAATTTGTTAAAGAAGTCTCCGGAAAGGCCATGAGTCTCAAATCCAACTGTCTATTACAAGTAAGTGAAAGTGACGATGGCACCTCAGCAGTATCCGAACGCAAAACCGCAAACCCAACAATATTCACATCCACGCCCACATCCTCAACAATATCATCTTCAACATTCACAACATCCCTATTATCCTCCTTCCCAGCAGCATCAACCAGCAAATTATCCATTACCATCGAATCCTCCGTCTTAGCATGCATCACCATCGGATCCATCTGTTCAATATTCTCCCCAACCGTATCCTTATGTATCAAATCCTCCAATCCCGTATCCACCGACATCGAATCCCTCAGCACCTTTCACTCCTGTTTCATCATGTTTCCGTCGGTGGTATTTAATAATGAAAATGCTAGGTTTTATTGACGAATAAAATAACAGATAACATATACACTGTTCTAGTTTAAAATACAAAGGGATAAAACAAAGGAATAAAGTCTCGGTAACGATACAAGTAAGTAACGCGACAATAGAATAGAGGTTATCAACAAGACCTAGTTGGGACAGAAGGAGGCAAGTTAGTGATCAGTAGATCAGACACAAACTTGAGAGAAATTACAATAGACAGCAAGTCTCACAACAGTCCAACTGTACAATGAGATCAATGGTGCATGGTGTGAGCCTTTTATACTTTCCGTGATGTTTTCTCGGTGAGATGTACGATGGCAATAGCGCCACAGTGGTGACTGGTCGTCGTTGACTCAGTTCGCGGTCATCTCATCGGTCAAACTACTAATGGACATGGCCATAACTTTCAACATTTAAAAATGTACTTGTGTCAACACATTATTGGCATTGCTATTATCAACAAACAGTACTATCCAGCCCCAGAAGCAAAGATACAAAATATATTGTTAAAAAACCTGCTTTCCTTGTAAGGTTTATTATTTTTCAAAATAATTCATTTTACTGGCAAACTTACTACATTTACTGGACCGTTAATTATAAGCCGTTTAAAAAAACTAATTTGAATATTTGTTTTCTAGTTTTTAAATTGTTTAAACACGAATTCTATACAAACTCATTGAATTCTTACAACTTGGAAAGAACTGCCAATCTATAAGTTGGCATATCTACCTTAGTAGCCATTCCAAGTCTTTGCAAACATTGAGCAATTATTCTGTTTACTAAGTTCGGCTTGGATTGCTTAACCTAGGTACGTGTGGAGCAGTTCTAAAGGTCTGATGGGCAAACTTTAATCTATTTCACGTGTGGTAAACAAGTTCATTAATTTCATACAGCTACATTTGCCGGAAACTACGATCCATAAAATCACGTTTTTAAGCTAAGAATTGGGAAATTGTCCTTGAATTTGGCTTGTGGATTGTCTAACCTGACGCGCAATTCAAATGGTAGGCACTGAAACACTTACACCACTGTGCTTGGAATACATGTATGTAGATGCGATGAAGAGAAACGAACTGATTTAGGCGAAATGTTGTAGATAATAAAATGTATTGTGTGTTTGATATGATCTATAAAACCTTCTGATCTTTTATTCGTTTTATTCAATTTAACGATATTTTGTCCTCAATTGATTTTTTAAATGAAGCTCAGTCCATTTTGGTTAGTCAGTTGGAAATGTCAACCGAAAAGCTCGGTCTCGGTAATCGAAAGATTGTTGCCAAAATCAAATATATGTAATTCTTCGTGTATTTTTTTATTCAGTATTTTCTTTTAAATTATTAATTTAAATAATTTAAATCTAAAGCCAAATAGTGACTAAATTTAATGATATTCAATAACAACAATTCAAAGTTTTTTAATCGAGATTTTAGTAGTGTTTTTGTTGTTGTTAATTTGACAAAATTGTGAGATTAATTGTCCTTTTGACTTGATTCATATTCTTTCAGCTCAAAGCGAGGTATTTTCACTGATCTCGATAGTTATAGTGAGTATTCTTGACAACATAGAGGAAGAATATGCTAATGTAAGATACCATCTGATTGAAATTTGATTAAATTAATGATTAATGAGATTTTTTGGTTTATCTTACAATGTGAAACGATTTACTGGTGATACGATATTTGCCAAACAACCAAAACGCATACGAGTGCAACAATCGACTGTCCTGCAGATTTTCGGCCTGTGGTTTGGATTAGTATTATGAGGCTGTGTTTATGTAGCAAATTCAATTTCAAAATTACCTTGGACAAATTTCGATACAAAATTGCTCCCACTCTGGGTGTACAGCTGTAGCATTGAAAAAAGATGCGATTTTGTTGAGAAATTCGTTTGAAATTTTTCACTACTGCTGCACACTGGTAGATGAGCACAAATTCGTTAAGCAAAACACCGAGTACCGCCATCAAGAACTCCAATCGCAATACATTGGACAACTCGACCGCAAATAGAAACATGTAAAAGACATGACACTGAAATGAGATGTAAGCCAGAAATAGCATCGTCAAGAAAGGGGACCAGTAGCGACCATACACCTGCAGGTGTCTGCCCAAGTCACAATTCTGTTTGTTCACTTTGAGATAGCGCAACCAGAGAAGCTGGTGGGTAGCTCGATTGGCAGCCAAATTTGAACTTTGAATTTGGCAAAGCCTTCGTTTGATGTTTGCCAAGTTGTTGATCAGAGTTTGCTGTTGAATAGAGATGTACTTACTTGCCAAAATGACATACATTGGCATAACGTAAAGAACTGGTGGGGGAAAATATTTTTGGCTTAACATCAAACATAATCGAGTATATGAAAACACTCACAGTGAGTATAATAATAAAGCTGTACTGGAAGGAATAAAGTCCAAAACAACGCTGATGTCACACTGACATTGTACACACAATTTACAAAAAGAACATGCACGTAGACAAAAAATATATCCATATGCAAGTAAGATAAACTCCATTAGTCGTGCAAGCTTAATCCAGCGTTTCTGAAGATACAACATTTTTTTGATTTCATCTTCCAAGAAAAGAAATAACAAAAGTTCATAACAATACTGCAAAATTGCACATACCTTTATTTTGAAATTCGGTCGAGTCCGCAAATATCAAATAACTCTTTCCGATTGGTGGATGGAGCATAAATCCAAGAAAACAACCAATACACAGTAATATCAGTGTGAGTGCCATCTTATTATTGGTAGGCCATATTTCTCTGGGAAACATCTGATGATGAAAGTTGTATGGACTTGTAGTCAACTCGGCCCAATCGATGTGACACGATGGCCGTGACTCGCACTCCAGACCAAACACTCCATACAGAACAGTCACAATAAAATGAACTAGTGCAAAGAGATAGTATTTTTGAATAGATACAAAGTCAGGTGCATTTCCATTCCGAATCACATCTAATTGATGATAATTGGCATAGAAAGCCAGCTTTCCAAGAGCACTAATCTTTTGGAGTTGAACCAACATTCTTCTTCTCTCTCATACGTCTGCTCGGATGAAGAATGCTTTCGAACTGAACTGAATAATTTAGCTGCTCAGCAAGACCATGAATGCAATGCTTTCAAGCAATCAAAGTTGTTTTTCTTGAATTATTAAAAATCAATATTAATGGAAGTTGTGACAGAACAGAACCTTCAAGATAGCACTAATTAATGCTCAAGCAGGATTGGCCAGCTTGAAGTGATACTTGAATAGAATTAGAAAACTCAATTTGAGAGTGCCTTATATACCACCATTCGGAAATAAGCCTCTAATGATATTTACTTTCGGGCTCAAATTTGGCCAATCAATTTGTCCATAAATCAGCCACAATATGCAGAACAACTTAATAATAATCATAAGGTTAACTTGTTTTGCAACATATTGTCATTAGTATAGCCACAAAATCAACAAAGTAATAAATTCATAAATTCAGTATTTCAACATGTTTCAGTTGGGGCTTCAGATTCAATAATATTATAATATTTAAATAAAATAAATCATTTTTATTATTTTCCATTTTTTAAGAGCACAGATTTTCTCAGAATCACAAAAACCATGAAGAGATTTTTATTCTGAGTTTAATGTTGGTTTTCAAGGAATATTGATTATTTTCAAGTGAATTTTGGCAAGTTTTGGACTTTTCGGAAGTTTAATACAATTGTCGGACATATTTTAAAACTAGTAAATAAGTAACGCCATAAGAGTAAAAATCGGAGCGAGAGTGTGAAACATAGAAGTCATTTAGTCATGTATACATTGAATGCAAATAAAATCCAAGACTCATTTTTTAGCCAATTAGGTTAAGATACATTTAAACTTTTGTTTGACAATTAGAAGTTCAACGAATCAATCTAATTTGTCTTCATTATCAATCACACATTCAAACGATGTACTTACCTATGTATGCATATCATAACATTCAGTTGAGACCAATTCAGATCACATAGATATCCCATCCCATCCCATCCCATCCCATCCCATCCCATCCCATCCCATCCCATCCCATCCCATCCCATCCCATCCCATCCCATCCCATCCCATCCCATCCCATCCCATCCCATCCCATCCCATCCCATCCCATCCCATCCCATCCCATCCCATCCCATCCCATCCCATCCCATCCCATCCCATCCCATCCCATCCCATCCCATCCCATCCCATCCCATCCCATCCCATCCCAGTGATTTTTGAGTTTCTTCCTTTGGGGAGTTGTATTGGGTTTGGTTAGGTATTTCGGTGAGTGGTAGCCGTCGTTTTTTTTTAAATTTGAAAATTGTTTTTATTTAGTTGCATTTTAAAGTTGGATATTACCAAATCGATTTCAATAGTTTGCTCATAGGCAAAAAAGGAGACAGTGTCTAATGCCTGCTCCTGCTCCCTGGTGGCCGTCGTTAGGTGTAAGTTAAGGTGGGCCGAATAACACCGACTTGAGTATTTTGGACCGGCTGGGTGCTAGATAGTTGCCTTTTGGCCTCCTGAACTCAAAACAAAAAGTTTCATCCAAATCGGTCAACATCTTCCCGGTGTCCAGGGCCCCAGAAGTTTTCCCATGGTTTATATGGGGGAAAAGTTACATTTTCGAGTGATTTTCTAGATCTCGAAAAGTACAATAGATAACGAGCTGATTTAGTCAAGATTTACTAATTCGGGTACGAGAAATTTAATGGCAAACTCAGTTTGGGCGTACAGGGGCCCTGGGACCCAGGAAATGGGTCAAAAAGGTCAAAATTAAACAAATTTTCAAATTTATTCAAAAATTCACATATTTATTAATGGTGATTGATTAAAAAATGTATTTAAAATTACTAGAAAAATATTTCAGGACCCTGGGGTCCTAGGGTCAAAGGTCAAAAATTAAAATTTTGGATTACTGGCATGTGGGGTGTCAAAATGACCGGAATTTTGTTAATTTTATCGTTTAAATTAAGGAAGTTACCAAAAAATTGATAGTAACAATATTAATAAGCAAATTAAATTTTCCTCGATTGTTTTCAAACCAAATATGTCCCCTGAACATTTTCCTGACCAATCTACCAATTGACGGACCGGAAAAATTCACCTTTAGTATCGGTTGATTTTATTTAAAAATTCCCCCAATTGGGTTTATGAAGACTGTCAAAAAATTGGCATGTCGGAAAGAAGGATTTCCTTATTTGGTCCAATTCCCTAGAGTTCCCTGTTAATTCACAATCATGTGAAATTTCAAAAATTGAATAACATTTGTTGCAAAAATTCACGCACACTTTGTATTACAATTTAAAATTGGTGATTTTACCAAAAATACGTCTTTTGTGAATGACACTTACACAAAGACATCAATAAAAAGTTGTGTTGTTGTTATTGTTGATTTTTGCACAAATCATCACATGTGCACTGTTGTTTGTTTTACATTTTCCTTGTGAGTGAAATTGTGAATCACCAAAATGGCATCAATTGACACACGAAACAAGACTTCTTGTCCATTCCTCGGCCATCCATCAAGTTTGCCGCTCTCAGGTTTACCATCTCAAGGTGACGTGTTACGTTATTTTCTGGTTGTCAAGCAAATGTTGGAATTAAACTACAAATCGAATCAATTTGCAAACCCAAGAGATATTGCTGCTGAAATATATCCAAAGCTCAAAGTGCTGTGGGAAAGAAGCAGCGTTCCCTTTGTTTCCGAGAAACGCATAATCGATCGAATTGTCCAGTTGTGGGAAGTTTACCGCAAACATGTCCGCTGGGAACGCAAGCAAAAGAACAAGACAAACCAGAACTACGTCCAAACCTGCCATCAAATAAGAAATACATTTGACAAAATTTTTGACATTTGCACTTGTAAATGTAAATCAACTTGTGTTTGTGATACACCACGCAAGTTACCTAAAATTGAAGTTGATTTTGTGAAGGATCAACGTGAAAATCGTCAAATGTTTGTTGGGAAAGTTGATAAGAAAGTAACGAAAATCAACGAAAAGAAATCAAAACGAAAGTTTGTCCAGTTGAAACGAGAAGAGAAGAAACAAATTGAAAAGCTTTGTAAAACAAAGAAAATCAAATTGGAGAAACAATCTAGTTCATCATCATCAGAAGAAGACAATGACAATTCAAGTGATTTCATTCTACAACAACGCAAATCCAAAGGAAATCAAAACAGAGCAAATTTTCCTAAATTTGCCCTTTCCACCATTGGTTCTTCTTTTTCAACTAGAAAATCTGCAATTGCAGGAACAAGTATGTTGGAAGATTTAGAGTTGGTAAATGATGAGAATTCAAGATTGGTTATTGATAAGAACAAAATGTCCCGTCAACAAGATAAAGTACGTGAAGAATTGATCACCGAAAATAGAAAAAAATTAGGAAAACTCGGTGCATTTGGAATTGATGGGAAAACAACAAAAACACTTTGTCGCATAAAGACAAAAAGTGGTACATTTCGGGTCACTCGCAGATTAGAAGAACATTTCCCACTTTTACGCCATCCTGATCCGTTTTACTTTGGACACGTTTCAATCGTTTGTGATAGTAAATTCCAAGATGATGTTGAGTTTGCTTATGATGATGACGATGATGACGATGAGGAGGACATTATGAAAATGGTTGAAAAAGAAAAGGTAATTTCTGAATATTATATTTCAAATATTAACTCGTAATTTTCAGGGTGCAAAAGCTCTTCACCGAATTTTGATTGAACATTTTACCAATGAAGAGATTTCACTGGATGACCTTGAAATGATCATTTGTGATGGAGCTGCAACCAATGTTGGTCACAAGTCTGGACTGATTCGCCAAATGGAACTCCATCTCGACAGACCATTACTACCATCTGTCTGTTTGCTACATGGCACTGAGCTTATTTTTAAAGGTATGATGCAATCTTATGATATCAACACCAAAGGACCCAACAAATATACTGGAAATCTAGCAGCTGAGCTAGACGATTGCTGGACTAAACCAGTGGTGAAGTTCAAGAAAATTCCACTAGGTGAACACGATCTGCCTGATCTGGATGGAGTCAATCTGAGCACAGATCAACAGTATTTGTACGATATTGTCAAATACATCTCAACTGGCAAGACAACGTCCAACATTGCATCGCACATCCCTGGTCCAATTGTCACATCCAGATGGCTCACCACTTGCGAACGCACTTGCCGTGTCTACATATCAACTGCCAAACCTGATCCTACTTTAGTGGCTCTTACCAAATTCATAGTCCAAGTCTATGCGCCAGTTTGGTTTGGAATTAGAATGAAACCATCATTTATTGAAGGTCCAAAACATTTTTTTAATTTGGTTAAAAGAACCAGGTATTTGCGTGGTAAACAGCGCGAATTTGTTGACAAGAAACTTCGCAGAAACAGCTTCTTTGCCCACCACGAACCTGTTTTGTGTGCAATGTTGTGTGATGAGGATTCTTCAATCAAACAAAAGGCCATCTCAACTATAAAGCAAATTCGTAAGCAATCAAAGAAATCCTCATTTGTCCGCCAATTTATTGCTCCAGGAAAGAACTTGAAGCTTCAAGCTGAGCATTATTCAGAAATGGTAGATTGGAAAAACACAAATTTAACCGAACCACCGTTGACCCGAAAAATTGCCACGTCTAAGCTCAACTCATTTCAACCACAAAACTACTTGTGCCATAATCAACATTGTGAACGTGCTGTTCAGTTGGTGACAAATTCGGCAACTCAAGTTTGTGGACAACGAAAGCGCCATGGAAATGTACTTGCTCAAATTGAATGCCAGAGTAAGCGACCGAGGTATGACAACAAATTACAATATTTTCAACAAAAAACAAAGTGAAATTCTGTTAAAACATTAGTTTTGTATTTTGAAATATTTCATCAAAATAAAATTTTTCTTACTAACTATTGGAGGGAATTTAAATTGTCGGGACATATTGGGTTATGAACCAATTGGGAGAAATGAAATTGTATGGATTATTAGGTTACAAACAATTTTTGAGTTACTTCCTTAATTTATAGGATAAAAAAATCAATTTCATTTCAACATCCCACATGCCTAAAATTGAAAATTATAATTGGTTACCTTTGGCCCCATGACCATTAAATATTTTCTTAATAATTTTAAGTAAATTTTTATAAGATAAGATCCAACGACCCTATTCTGGGATAACATCCAGCAACACAATTTGAAACTCGTCCTAAAACGCTAATAATGAAATAGAACCATTCATTCCAGTTTGGTAATTAAAATTGTTTGGATTTATAAAGTTAATATTAATTTGTCCATTATTTTCTTAATTTAAATGATAAAACAACTCAATTCCGGTCATTTTGACACCCCACATGCCAGTAATCCAAAATTTTAATTTTTGACCTTTGACCCTAGGACCCCAGGGTTCTGAAATATTTTTCTAATAATTTTAAATACATTTTTCTATTAATTACCATTAATATATATGAGCATTTTTGAATTATTTTGAAAATTTGTTAAATTTTGACCTTTTTGGCCCATTTCCTGGGTCCCAGGGCCCCTGTACGCCCAAACTGAGTTTGCCATTAAATTTCTCGTACCCGAATTAGTAAATCTTGACTAAATCAGCTCGTTATCTCTTGTACTTTTCGAGATCTAGAAAATCACTCGAAAATGTAACTTTTTCCCCATATAAACCATGGGAAAACTTCTGGGGCCCTGGACACCGGGAAGATGTTGACCGATTTGGATGAAACTTTTTGTTTTGAGTTCAGGAGACCAAAAGGCAACTATCTAGCACCCAGCCGGTCCAAAATACTCAAGTCGGTGTTATTCGGCCCACCTTAGTGTAGGTTTAGGTTAGGTTATATTATGCTAGGTGTATGGCTAGGTTACGGAGGTTAGGATAAGTATTTTGGTGGGTTATGTTGGGTGTGGTTGGGGCGCCGCTGGCAGCTTGCTGCCAGCCGTCTCGTACAAGTCCCATAGGCAAAACGTCAGTTTTGCGGGACTTGTACAAGTTCTCGATTAAAATCACACTTCACTGACTGTGGATCATGAACATCGCCTTTTTCAAATATGATCACTGCCTGCAACTCGGTCCCATGACAAGTCCTCCACTAGACAAGTCCTCCACTAGACAACTCATCCACCTTTGATCTCGCCGATCTCCGTCGCGACAAACCACTTTCCCTCTTTCCCCTTGTCTCATACCATGTTTGGCACTTTTTGTTACCTTACCTCGTTTACCACAACCAGCTTTGATGCGATTTGATTACGGTTCACAAAACATTAAAGGTAAGATGTTTTGCGTTAATTATAGGACTGTGAAATTGTGCCTAAATTATGTCAAATATAAAATCAATTTTTGTACGGGATAATTAGGAAATATCATAATGGCCAATTGTTGCCATTTGAAATTTGAAAATAATCAATTGGTCATTTAGTCATCGAGTAGCTCACCCCTAATATCGTATAATATGTATACATTTTTCATTATTGAATTACATCCCTAATATCCCTGAATAACAGCCATTGGAAAAGCACTAAAAAATTAAGTCTAATTGACTCAATTGAGGCTTGGTTATATTTGTTTTAAATATAAGTACTACTGAAAAAAATATTCATGTTTTAAATTTCAATATATAAATCCACCATTAAACAATCTTTGAGGTAGCACTTCAAGGTCTGATTGGTCTGATAAATGTACTCTATTTTTTTTATTGTCTTTACACAAATCAATAATGCTGGAATCCACCAAATTAATAAAGATGAGCAAGAAAGCTTTTCTTTTGACAGTAAAAAGGTCGAACGCTTTAAAACAATTATACAAATGAGTGCTTTAAAGATTGTTTTTTGATTAATCACATCTTACAAAAATTTCAATCATTCAAAAATTTAATTTCTCTAAATGTTGTGAATTAATTCTGGTTAATACCTTTAGATGTCCGCTAACGGTTAGTGATTAATGGCACTGAATATGTTGGAAAAAGTAAAAAACACCAACAGAAAGAACACTCAAAACAGACTTGCATTTTATTCAAATGTTCAGCATCCAACTCACTAATTCACATTTGGGTGTATTTGCTACTGCGCATCTCCAATGCGCACAGCAAGCGCTCTCGAGAGAGTGTGTGCTTGGCTGGGCCACACAGAGACACACACACTGTGTTGACACTCGATCTCAACACATTTCAATACAAAAATTTGATTTTTTTTTAAATTACTAATCATTTTACCTTTGACATATATGACCACAAAACTATACAGCAAGTCTACACCACCACCAGAACAATATGTTAAATTTTCAGACCGATCCATAAAGTTATTTTCGAGTTATCGCGCGATCAAGAATTGCCCCAATTCCTTTTTTTTCTGGCAGGGAATCGTCACTCCCTCAATCTCTCACACCCCGCTCGCTTCGCTGGCTCAGCGTGAGTGATTTCGGTCGCTCCTCCAATTAAATTATTTGATTTTTATTTTTAATAATATAAAAAAAGAATACGCTGATGTAAGATATGATCTGTTTTGGACAAAACAGTTAGTTAGTCAAAGTCGAATAATTTACATCTTACGATGTCAAACGATTTTGATGTGATTCGATAGTTGCCAAACAAGATAAATGCATAACTGTGTAGCATTCTGCTTATTTGTAGATTTTCCGCCTGGGTTAAATAACAAGTGTTCAAATAAGTTATTTTTTATATTTTAGTTTTATACCTTTACCAAATTGAATACTAAAATGTGTCCAACTCCTGGTCTATTTTGATAGCACTGATAAAAGTTTCGATTTTGCACTGTGAATCGTTGGAAATTCTTGACCACTGCTGAACAATGAAAAATGAGAACAAACTCGTCAAACACTAAGCCGACTACTCCAATGAGAAATATTGCTTGAAACACTGGGAGAAGTCCAGTAGCAAACAGAAATCCATACAAAAGGTAACATTGAGTTGTAACTATTGCAATGAAGAGTTGTGTCAAGTATGGTGACCAGAATCGAGCATATTCGCGCACATGTTTGCAAAGAGTGCACATTTCAATGTTGGTAGCTATGTATTCGCGCCAGAGATGCTCATGAATGGTTCGATTCAAAAAGTAGTTTGGGTTCTGAATTTTGCTTAGTTTTGCGTTGATTTTGGTCATTTTGTCAATCAAAGTCTTCTGTTGAATGGTAATGTATTTGCTTGTCAGTATGACATAGAATGGCAACACGTAGAGAACTTTGTGTAAATTATTAGATTCAACTAATAAAAATAATAAACTTACAGAATATTATAAAACACATTCCAAATGGATGAAGCAAACCCCCAAAACAGAAACGATGTCACGCTAACATTGTAAACTGAATTTATGAACAAAACGTGACCGTATAGGAAAGTGCCAAATACTACGAATAATGTCTTTTCGATTGAGTTTACCAAAAGTAGGAATCTTTCTCGAAATGCACACATTCTATCCAAATCATCTATTAACATAAATTGCAAATTAAATCAATTTAAAAATCAAACATGAATACCTGTTTTTAATTTTCCGGTCAGTAATTCGGGAAAAATCAAGTAACGTTTTTTAATCGGTGGATTAAGCAGAAATCCAATCCAACTACTGACACAGAACATTGTTATATTAAGTGCCATCATGTCAATCTGATGCCAAACAGGTTTGGGAAACATTTGGTGATAAAAGTTGTATGGACTTGAAGGCAATGCGGCCCAGTCGATTCGGCATGAATCACGAGAATCGCATTCTAACCCGAAAACGCCATACAAAACGTAGAATATGTACAAGGTGAGGGAGAAAAAGTAACATTTTTGAATAGCTCTAAATTTCAGAACATTGCCAAACCGAATCACATCAAACTGATTGTGATGAGAATAGATAAAGAGCTGAATCAAAGACACAATCTTCTTGGGACACAATTTCATCTTGTAAGTTATACGCACAGATATTAAATGTAAAACTATTTTAGATTTTCTTAAATTACTGAAGTAGAACTAATTGCAATAGAAAATTCACAACTTCTAGGGCTGTTTTTAAATATATTATTCTGGTTAAAGATTCCCATTTAAGAAGAAAGAGAAGAAGTAGAAGAAACTTAAATGTCAAACTCAAACTAAGTTTTGGTGACATTGATCGGAATTAAAGTCATCTTTGGAAACTTATCCACTACCAATCATAAAAGTTTGGAGAGCAAATTAAAATAGATACTTTCTTAATTATAAATTGATAAATTATTTACGATATTTGTTGTCGACTTTTTCAGTAGATACTGACATTTTAAATGTTAATGTTTCTGCAAGTTTAAAAATCAACAGCGATCACGAGAATGATTTTTCACGTGTCGGTGGGCATGAAAATTTCAAGTAAGATGAATGCGTTATATGGATGAAACACTCCTGTTAAAACAAGTCAGATAACTAATGTAAAAAATATGCTACACAAAAATATAATTTGTACCAATGTTGAATATAGTTGCAGTTACACTCCTTCTCAACTAGTTCTGAGCTCACAACACACCATACATTCGATAGTCGATTATTAACTGAATGCAATTTATAATGAAAAATAATAAACCGAATCCTATCAACAAAATTATTGTTGAATACAAGTAATATGAAATCAATTGAAAGTGAATTTATTGATTGTCGGTTAACCGGAATTCCGGCATTGAAATGCCTTTGCACAACTTCGCTAACATTTGTATTATTTCTAATTGATTGGTACTATTCGACCCAAACATTAGAACCACAGATCAGTTTAGCACTCAAAACCAGTCGTACTGTTGCAGTCAACATTTTGTTTACAGTGTTCCTGAAAAATATAAACTGAAACTTGAAAACACTTCTACTGAAATAAATAAACTAACAATTTTTATTTTATTACATATATGCAATATATAAAGGATAAAGTCTCAAGAATTTTGTCATATAGTTTTTCAAACAAAATATAATAAACTAAATTTTTCTCATAAAATAAGGCTCCTTTTAAGTAAACAAATTTTAAGTAAACTAAAACTAAAACAATTTTTGAAGAGTAAAAAAAACTTTCAACTCATTTTGTATTTTAAAAAATTAAACTAAATTATGTATTGTTCTGTTATACCAAATTCCTACATTCAAGCCATTTAAGGGCACGTATGATCATTTTGACATTTATTCTGATTTGCACTTCACTAATTGTATTTTTTAAACTTAACAAGAAAATGCTCGGGTCGCAACAAAATGGTTTGAAGACGCACATTTGGTCTTGTGGCTTGAGTACGTTGAATGCTGAAAATTGCCTACAAAATTTAGCAAACATTTGAACATAAATCTCAGGATTGCCAAATGTAGCCTTGAGATTTTTTGCTTCTTTCACATTTTTTATATCATTTTCATCAATCAAAATTTTTGCCGCTAATTGAATGTTTGAAATCTTCTCTTTTTCATATAAATTCAAATTAAACTGATCTATTCTTTTGTTTTGATTCTTTTTATGCTTGAAATTTGTTTCAGGAATAATTTCATTTTTATCTAAGGATTTTTAAAAATGCAACTTTCAAGAAAATTTTCAGTTTTATTAATTTTTTCTATGACTTTGTGAATTTCCGGTTCATCAGCATTTGATTGAGCAATCTGTTTTTCGCGTTTCATTCCAATCGTGAAACATTTCTCAATACGACACTTCATGCAGCGTCGATTGGACATTTCTATCAGACATTTTCCTTCTTTTTTACGACAAAATATTTTCTGCAAATAATAACTTTTCTAAATTCATGATAAAATAAAGAAAAACGCAAACCTGCCGTTTTGAAGAGTGTCGATGAAAGAATACTTTGCATGATTCACACGATAGTCCTTGATAGTTGAAACCTGTAGCTGGCCAACCACAAACTCGACAACGTTTTGAAATATTCATATTTTTTAAGATCATAAATTGAATAAAAAGAATACAAATCAAGACAGCCAAGAACTCCTCATGACAATGCTCAGAACAGAGTGACAACATATGCACAACTTGCTTCTAAGCATTATCACGTAGAAAAATAGAGATAACCAAAACTGGTTGTGATATCGACGAAAACATGTACAATACAAACGTAGCACAAACGTTGTCAAACCGTGGCAATCTCATAGCATTTCATTTCATCATCACTTCTATTAAAATTCTGCTGTACGTATGTTTGTCTGTCACGCTGTTTGTTGCGTTCAACAATGTACAACAATTGAAATTTCAAGAAGTGGGATTTCTCTTTGGTAAAATGGGTGAGTGTGGTTAGGCATTAGGTTAGGTGGTATGGGGGGTGTTGGGCGTCGTTGAGTTTAGGTTTAGGTTAGGTTAGGTGGTGTGGGGGGTGTTGGGCGTCGTTGGATGTAGGTGCCGTGTTGGGATGTGTTTTGGGTTAGGTTAGGTATCGTGTTAGAATGGGTTTTGAGGTAGGTTATGTTAGTAGCTCCCCTTGACTACTGGTTTGTTGGTTTAGTGATTTAGTGGTTTAGTGATCAGTGGTTTGCAGTTGAAGTGTTGATTGAGGGTGCACGATGTAGAGGGGTGTGGGGGTCCCGCTGGCAGCTAGCTGCCAACGGTTTCGTACAAGTCCCAAAGGCAAAACGTTAGTTTTGTGGGACTTGTACAAAATAAAATTTAATATTGCGTTCAATGTTGTACAATCAATAAAGATCATACATTTCAACAAATTTCGAACATGAGAAATTCTGTCCTTGCCAAGTTCACAAAGCATTTTAGCCTCATTAACTTTGATGAGTTTAGCTAATTAACCTTTATTTAGATGCCAAGGCAACAATAAATGCTTAGAAGCAATCGTGTATGCAAACAAACAAACTTTGATAACTTTGCAAAACAAAAATGCACAATTGCACCTCAATAAGTAGGTAAAGTTTAATTGTGTTACAGTTTGTGTTCATGATCATTCATCGATTGAAATAAATTATTTAATTATTTGTATTGTTCCTAGCTGTTTTCTAATGATTTCATTTTACTACAAAATTGATTATTAATTAATAATTGTTCACTAATTATAAAAGTGTTTTTTAATATAATTGGGTCACCACTGTTGTTTGGCTTATTTTCAATTTGTTGAATTGTCAAATTATTAAATTTGATTTGAATATAAACAATGCATTAGATATGTTTCTATCAAAATGTTTTATTTTTCAAAAATAATGCTCTCGACTGTTCAAGACCAACTGACTAGTTGCAATGTGCAACTGGTCATTACATGGTAATTGTTTACTGTGTTGCAATACAATCAATTTAAACAATTGACTGTATAATATACAGTGTATATATCTGATCAGAGTCGACTCAATTTGATTAATCATTTTAAATATTACTAAAATGAACCTGTGTTTTTTGTTAGACACTTAAAAACATCAAATTGATATATCTAGCGGTCTTAGGTTAGCCAGCTTTTGGCCTCGGCGTGTTCAGAAGATGGTTTTCCAGTCATAAGAGGCCTACAA
Organism: Rhizoglyphus robini; assembly: GCA_023373905.1. Classification (NCBI taxonomy): domain Eukaryota; kingdom Metazoa; phylum Arthropoda; class Arachnida; order Sarcoptiformes; family Acaridae; genus Rhizoglyphus; species Rhizoglyphus robini. The sequence goes on along the minus strand of JAKIJQ010000048.1, from coordinate 243,441 downwards.
AAACGCCACTGATGAAAAGCTGGCTAACCTGAGACCTCTAATATATCTCAATCTTGCACATCTGGTTATGCCAATTCTGAATTGCCAATTCAGAAATTCGAAGATTAATTTGAATGACGTTTCCTCATTCTGGACATCTTGAATGACAAATGAAAATAAAAATTAAGTGATTATATTATGATGAAACTGTAATTCGCAATTTTTTATTTTAAATTTTCACTCTCTGGAGATCGGGTTTTGCCATTTTGTGAATTTAAATCTCACTAAAATCGTCATTTGCTTATTTGCGTAATCAAGCCTCAAGGTGCGGTGTTTTTGCCGCCCTTGCCCGGGACCTAGCTGCCGCCCCCTAAAAATGTTACCTTGGGGGACCAAGGTAACATTTTACCTTTTCAACAAAGATGAGTCTATGGACTGCAGTTGCTATAGTATGCCATGTTTGTACCATAAAGAGGCACGGATTGTCTAGTAGGATAAAACTCATTGGTCTGAGTCTGCCGAGTTCTACAAGGGTAAGGCGTATTTTTTTGTTGCTAAACTTTTGCTATCTAGTTGCGTTCGAAATTAACCCTCGTCTCACCTAGTGTAGAAGATTCGACATTCAACTCTCAACCATTGAGCAACGCTGAGTCCTACATCAATCAATAATTCAATCATAAAAGCTTACGTTGTATCCTCATACGCGGTTCACAGTTTGAGAGAAAGTGCCCCTACTAATAACATATTATACGCACAAACAAATTAAACATTTCATTTAAACCACTGTGTACTGTTATTTCCTGTGTTTGTGCCCGCGTGCATTCGTCACACAGGTGTCCTGAAAACCATGTATTGTATTCAGGTGTAGATTGTCTTGGGAACCAGCAACTGAGAAACGTCGTCGTCGTCGTCGTGCAATTTAATTTATTTATTGCATCTAAAAAATAAAAACAAAACTCATGCGAGTTGTCGTTTATAATATAATCGAGAGACTAAAATGAGACAAATTTCACATCGTGCGATTAATTGTTAATAAAATCAACAAATTGAATTGAATAATTCCCCTGGCACGTAAATTTCAGATTGTACGAATTGTTCCGTAAGGATAGCTCCGTACGGATTGTTCCGTGAGGATAGCTCCATGCGGATTGTTCCGTGAGGATACCTCCGTGTGGATTGTTTCGTGCGGATTGTTCCGTGTGGATTGTTCCGTGCGGATTGTTCCGTGCGGATTGTTCCGTGAGTGAGTTTAGTGAGGCAAAATTTGTTAAGTACGTTTCAGTTAGTTGGCAAACCAGGGTGAGCTTGCTACATCTTGACTTATCCATGATTCAGAGAGTTGGGAGAGGCGCTTGTAGGCCATAAACGGAATTTCATATCTCAGCTCCGTCAGTCCAAAGCAACCGCAATGGATCAAAGAAAGAAAACGAACTGACAAAAAAGGAGACAGACAGGATGCGCATATGTGGTCAAAGACCAAGAAAACAGCATCCACCATCATGGAACATTTCGCTTGGACCACGAGTGCAGCGATTTTCAATCTGAACTACTAGAAATTAAAAAATGTTTCACTTGGTGCCTCGAGTAACAGATGATGGCCACAATTAAAAGTGACTCAGAGTCCTCCCTGAAAGCTATTGCCAATAAGAAAAATCGAAACATACTCGCAGTTGAAATCCGGAAATTTCTTCGACAACACTTCAACCACAGATGTCTAAGTTGGGTGAAGGCACATGTTGGTATCGAAGGAATCGAGGAAGCCGACAATTTGGCCATGGAAGCGATGAATCTGAAAACAATTTCGTACAACAGTATTCCGATATCATATTTCTTGCAAGTGATGAGCCAAGAAGCGAATTCTGATTTAAACCAACAGTGGACAACCTCCACCTACCGAAAAGTGTCTAGTCGCTTCTTTCCTACAATCATGGACAGGAAGAAGTGCTCAAACATACTACAACTCATGACCCAGTTCATGTTTGGACACGGCAAGTTCCACGAGTACCTGACCAGAGTAGACGCGATGTGTGAGTGTCAATTGACCGAACACACCCCGATCCACTTGATCAGTAAATGTCCTGCCTGGGCAAGACATAGACACGACTTTGAGGCTTTTGTCAACAATAGGGACCATAGGGAATAAGTATTTGGTTTGTATATTTTTACGCAACATCGACTAATAGTTAAATTTTCATATTAAAATTACCATTCCTAAATCTCAGGGTCCTAGAATATCGATTTGATACCTACCAAAGATGCCCTGGTTTGAGTAACAGCTATTAAGTTTCTACCTTTGGCCATGCATCTTTGGTAGATATCTAGTCATTGCATCAATTTACATTTCTGTTTATGCTTACATCGGCAATTGCCATAAAGCTCAATAAAGTTTACTATCAAAATAGGTTACCGCACTTGACAGGGAAACGGAACCAACTACTGGCAACCGAATTTGGCAAGTAAAAAAATTCCTTAGCACATTTCCTAATTCATTTATCCATGTCCTTGAGAAATGTGGCAGTAAAGTCTTTATTTACTAATCGATGCAGGAACTTTGATATGACATGCACTTCTTAACTGACTTCAACTGGACAAGAGCCTTGTTGATCAAACAAATTTGAATATTATCATCAATTTTTTAAGGCCACGAACTTAGGTCGTCTGTGTCATATTTAGCAAAAGAAATCGAATTTTTAAAAACTGATTGGTTTTTTTTCATTCTTTCCTCAACCGGCGCCCACTTTCCAATCCACAACCGTCCATCCTTCCACCACTTCCATTTCCCTCCAACAGCCACTCTGCCGCCCTTACGGCCATATGCCGCTCGGACCATTTGCCGCCCCTTGGCCCTTGCCGCCCTTGCCCGATGGCAGAAAAAAATGACATCCCGCCGGCCCTGGGTCCAATAGTCAATTTTGGCCTAAATTAGACAAAGTTTGAAATCCATTTACATCTTTTAGACTTTATGGATTTCGATATAAAAATATGCTGCTCTTCATGAAAAAGGACGGAGAATTCGATTCTGAAGCTAAAAATGGGATTTTATGCCGGGAACCGGAAGTTCCATTTTAAAACTCTAACTTCCTGTGGTCAAAAATTTTTTATATATGCGCCAAAAGTCTTAGAATAGTCCAAAAACATAAAATCAGTTAAAAAATCCACACCGGAAATGGGTTCCCGGATATCGATCCAATTGGAACTTTTGGCATTTTTCCGCAGTAGCGGTATTATAGGGGAGTATCCTCCTAAATTTTCAGACCTCTAGCTATTGTGGTTCGTTCTGGGCAGCCTGCTCAAAATGACACCATGAAGAGGTTAAAGAATTCGAAACCTGTGCAACCATGGACTGGTGTCTATGATGCAACCACAAGTCGAGCAACTTGTCCACAGACAGTGTGGCCAGACACAATGGCAAAGCTGTTTTAATGCGAAATCCAAAGTGAAGATTGTCTCTTCTTGAATGTTTGTCAGCCAATTCGAGAGTCAAATATGAAACGATCTGTCATGTTTTACTTTCACGGCTGTTGATTTGCCATTGGAACCATCTTTGCCCCCTTTAACGATGCTCAATACATTGCCAATCATGGAGATGTGATTGTGGTGTCGGTCAACTATCGACTGGGACCGTTTGGCTTTCTATATGGAGGTGACGTTCAGGGAAATTTGTTACTGTTGGATCAGATACTCAGATTGAAGCGGGTGCAAGATAATATTAAACAATTTGGCGGTAATCCAAAGGAAGTGACCATTTTTGGAGGATCTGCGGGTTCGATGTCTGTCGGAGCATTGGTGCTCTCTCCTCTCACCAGCGGTCTCTTCAAACGAGCTATTTTCCAGGGTGGTGCACCAAACTCATTTATGGGAGGCATTTCGAAGAAAGCTTCTTTAAAACAAACCCAACTTACAGCATCCAGGTTAAAATGTTCAATTGAAAACGTTCACAAATCGGTAGACTGTCTTCGGCAAAAATCTACGGCCGAACTTGTGAGCATAACTTCGCAGGATTTTGCCAAGAATGATTTCTTTGTCCCAATCTATGGAGATGAAGTACTTCCCATGCCACCAACTGAAGCTTTGAAAACTGGAAAATTTAATCGAGATATAGATGTAATGTTTGGTGTGGTCGAAAATGAGGGTTCTATGATAGCGTCGTCAGTTTTTCCTAAATTGAAGCTCGAACATGCAAACTTGACAATTGAATCTACAAAAAAGATATAGAGTATATTATGGATGGCTTCTACAGACTGGGAAATGGCAAAGAACTGGCCAAGTTTTACACGGACAGTCTTGTCAAGCCAACTGAAGATGAGCTAAAGTGAGCTTTGTCTCAAGTGTAAATTCAATTTATTTAATGTTTTATTTTCAGAATCGCCATCTCTAATGTATTCGGTGATCTGTACCTAATCTGTCCAACTATTATCTTTGGAGAACAATTGGCTAGACATGCACCGCACAATCGATACTATGTCTTTCGAACGATGCAATCTATTCCTGGAGATCCAAATCACCAAAAATGGATGGCGTTCAGCATGGACAAGACTCAAAGTACATATTTCTCATTCCATTGCTAACTTGAGAACAGGACAAACAGTTGGGAAAAGATTTGATTCGAGCATTTACTTTATTCGCCAAAAGTGGTGTTCCAGGCAAAATAGGAAACACTCAGTGACAAGAAACATTTGACAGAAATGGTGAACCAAACACAAAGTACATGTCTTTGAATGTGGAGAACTACAAAATTGTTGAAGGGTTAGTGTAAAACTTGTGATCTATTTTGGAAATAGAGAATTGATCCATGAACAAAAAAACAAATGAAAAAGGGTGACAAAATTTATATTTGTATGTTACGTAAATAATTTGTAATTGTTTATCAAATCAAAAATCTCATTCTCCATTCACTTCCAATTAAAACCCCACTTCTATTAAAATTCTGGTGGGTCCTTCTTTTACGCTGTTTGTTGCGTATACAACAATGTTATCATTTAAGTGCAACAATTCCAAAAATATCTCAATTTGAGAGTGAAAGTGGAGACAAAAAGTGAACCAATGAGTTGCATCAAAACTACAGTTGAAGACAATTGGACAGTGTGCACTTACATGACGATGGTTAAAAATTGAAGCAGCTTTTTATATATGATTTAAAGATTGCATTCATAATTATTTATCTTTTGGAGAGATAAACATGTAAAAAGAGCTAATATAGGTGGCAATCTATTTTTTAAATGTTGTTAAATTTAAAACATTAATTATTTGTTTATTTTTAAATTGTATCTACCAAATAGTAAGATTTTCCGGTGATTCGATAATGACCAAAAACACGAAACGCATACGAATGCAGCAGGCGATGAACTTGAAGTTTTTCGGTCTATAAAAATAATTTTAAAAAAATATTCTTTTGAATAAACCAACTAAAAAATACTTGTAAATACAAAACAATATTTGCCGAATTGCACTTCTTCATAAAAATTAAATTAAATTTCCGATTTTCAATTTCAAATTTTTGATTTGTTTTCACCACAAGAGCACACTGATTTGTAATAGCAAACAAAATTAGATTGATTTCTGCCACACCAAAAGCAAAGAACTCCTTCATCGGGACATCGTCTACAAAATGGACAACAAAGAGAAGATAGCACTGCACTGTAATGTAGTACGGAATGATGATCGACAACAGTGGACCACTGCAACGGTTGAACTCTTTGATTACTTTGCATGTCTCAATGATGTCCGAGTTGACACTTTTGAACAGGCTCCAATGGGCTTGAAAGTGCATTCGTTCGCTAAACTTGATTGACAAATGTGAGTTCATGTCAGAGCTGATCAAATGTTGGTTTTGAGACCGCATCTTTTTCAATAGTGAGACTTGATGAACCTGTATGTAGATACTTGCCAGAATAATGTAAGAAACCGAGGCAAGGACACCAAAGAAAAGGTGAAAAACAAACAACTGAAATGTCATCCAGAATATGATCGACGGAATTGTAAGAAAATACTTTCGATTGATGAACAAGGTTACAATTTGAAAATATGACGCAAATATAAGCCAAGCCAAAAGTGGGAGCAGATACAAGAAAATAGATTTCATAATTTTCCGTTGTCGCAAAATTTTGGAAGTTTCGCCGCTACTTAAGACTAATAGAATAATAGTATATTAACAAGACAACCCAAACGCTTCGCGTTTCGCGCGCTGCGCTGCGCTCTCCGCTACACGTTTGCAGTTGTCTTGTTAAAACCCCCCGTTGCAAGCAACGGGGGGTTGTCCGCTTCTCCCGTTGCTTTCAAAGTGCCAGAATGTTTCCACTGGGCATGTCTATACCCCCAACCGCCTTCACATATAATCAACATAAATAAAAGTAATGCATTGGTTTACATCGACTGTTTTATTCAATTTGTCAGAACTGAAAAGATTCGATTTGTGTGAGATGTTTCTGTAAAAGTGTGAAACAGGTATAAAGAAATGAAGTGTGAAATTGGATAGATAGATGTTTCAAGTGTAGTAGTTGAAAGCAGTTGTCTTAAGAAGATGTGTGATGTGTAATTGATGTGATTATGTAATGTCAAACAGGTGCCATCATCAAAGTGGGATGTTGAATTTCGTCTTCAATGTTCAAGTTGTTTCGTTTGTCTTCAGGAGTAAATATTTTGGAAGTTATCCTTTCACAATTCAATCTCTTTCGTGATGATGAATACGATCGAATCAAGTGTTAGGCAATCACTTTAAATAGAGCTAGGTCACTATGATGGTATTGTACTTGAATAGTTAGATGCGTTGTGAGTATACATAAAGTGATAGAGATGTGCAGTTTAAAATAGATTCACTAAAAAATCATTAATTAGACAGGTTAAATAATGTGTGTGCTATTTAGGTGTGTTGTGAAAGTGGTGCACTGCACTGCAACGTAGAAATCAAATTCAAAATAAGATAGATTTGAAGACAATGTTAGTTACGGAACCTCCCGGAAATACCCTCAGATTGGCTGGATTCTTCACACGACTCAGAGCCACATACAATTGGCCATGAGTAAACACAGGATGGTCGAGGAATACATAGCAAGGTTGGATACATTTTCGGGGAGTGGACTTTTGCCAACGTGCACCACAATGCCCCTTTCCGTGTTGTCGGTGTCATTGTCTCCGTAGACGGCTGCAATCTCAGCTGCTGATGGTTCTTCATATTGGCGACCAGCTCGGTGACTAATTCGGATTCTGTAATCACTACCACGATAAGTGTTGCTGTCGTAAACAAATTTGAACTGCCGACAGAGTGGATTGGTTGTGAGCAGGGTGTCATGCAGCTTGACCATCAAATCCCGGTCAACTCCTTTGTTGTACTTGTTTGCTAGTCGTACATCGGTTGCGGTTTCGGTGTCCAGAATCCATGTCTGGTTGTACGCTGGTGATCTGACGTTTGGTGCGAGATCGTACAGTAGGTATGTGAACGACCCTTCGACCTTGAAGCAGTAAGGGCCGAATCCAGGTACATTCACCTTTTTGTAACCAACACAGGCCATTTGAAGTGCACTGTTGATGGACATGATATGGTTGAGGAAGTTGGCAGACATCGGGTGTTGGCCCGTGTAGAGTTGCTCGAGAAACGGCGGACATTTGGGTAATGGAAAGTTGATTTTACCGTTAACACAACACTTGTGGAATATAAGTTCGGTTGGATTTTTGGTGATCAAATGCGGCTTTTTCTTGTAGTGCATGGCGCCACACTTCGAGCACTGTTCGGTTCGCTCACCTACCAAGAAACGCTTCATATAGGTTTGGTTGCGGATTGTGAAATCTTGCCTTCGACATGCCGACCTTGCCCCAGTCACTCCAAATTGACCCATTTGAGCGAGTCTCAGATTTTCATCTTCCTTCTTTTTCTGTCTCTCATTCTGTCGGACAACATTTCGTTCTTCTTTTTGGTCAACAGAGACAGCATTGTATGATAGCCGACGGGCAGAACTTCGAGCCTGACTTTCCTCAGGTAGAACATCGTTGTTGGCTTCACGTCGAGCCTGTATGCTTCAAAGAGAGTTGTATGTTTGTATTTCTCGCCTTTTGAGCAGTCTTTCGTGTATGACCAAAATCTCTACATTACTTTAAAATAAACGGCCCGCATGATTCAATGAATCGTGCAATAAATAAATAAAAAAAATAAATAAATAAAATCTCTACTTCCATAGTATCCTTACTTCTACAGTTCATTTTTGGACTAACTTCTACTGCGTAAAGTCTTCTTTTGCCACGTCATCAAGTACTCATCTTGGGCTACTTCTACTGCACATTTTGTCCGTGCCTTTGAGCTCTGCCATCACGACGACGACGACGACGACGACGACGACCACACTTTTCTTTACTCCAATAATATGATTAAGATATTTTATTAGTGAATATATTTAAAGGCTTTCAAGAAGTAAAATAAAAAACTTAAAAAAAATCACAATCACTTACCTATAGTTCCAAGGACAATTAAGTTTTGAGCATTCAAGTAAATGCGTGAACTTTCACTCAAACTTGGTGTGAGCAGTCTTACAGTAAAAATTGCAATTACACACACAACATCCAGGCCAAATACAATGTCAATCACAGTCCACATTGGTCGAGGAACAATTTGATGCGTGAATATATACGGATTGTCAGTTAGATTGGTCCAGTGGAACAATTCTCCGTATGCTTCATAATGCAAGCCAAAGATGCCATACAGGGGCACGTATATAAAAACTAAAATAGGAATAAGATTTTGTAATTTCAACGTCTTCTGAGAAACAAATTTGAGCGGCATCAACGGATCTGTCTGAATGAACAGTGCAGTAAAGTGAAATTTGATTGCGAACAATAATTCATTGAGTGCTTGTGCAAGCCGTGCCAACAAATTAGTCATCTTTTCGCCGGAACTTTTCCGTCGATTGGTATGAACTAAAAGTAAAATATTTGTGAAGAGGACCAGAGTGTTTTGGGGACAAACTGGGACTTCAACTATCGATGATGCTTGAGATTGGAACAGTAAAGAGTTTTTGATAGTTTTTTGCTTGATTAGTGGTTGTAACATAGACCGCACATAAGAGAGTCAAACGGAGAGTGACTGAAATGTGAGAACATGTCAGATAGAGTATAGTGTACGATGAGCATGGGATATAGTGGCCATGCGCATCGGTAACACAGAAAGAAATGAGAAGGAGAGAGAGACAGTTGATAGGCACTGGGGTGCTGGTTGGATAACCCAGTGGATAGAGTCCTTTACATTTACTCCTACAGTTGTTTTCAGGACAACAGAAAGTTGAGCACCGGAAATACATATAAACATATACATATTTTATAAATTTGGATCAATTAATATAATGTATCTCTTAAGTTTGAACATTTTAAATTACAAAACTTCAATCATTGATGTATAACACAATTTAAATTTAATACTTGATTACATCGATTGTTAATGATTATCAGATGAACATAATGGACTGCTGGCACAGCCTGTTCCGCAAATAGTACTTTACTAAATAAATTGATAATCATTGACTGATTTTCAGTAAATGATGTAATAAAAATCCATTTAACCAAGTAACTAAGTAAAATGTGTGCTTCCAAGAGTGTCAACGAAGTGTCGACAATGAAATGTTTTCTTTAGAAGTTAATGGCTTAAGTTAAGACTGTTTCGACTGTTTGAGACACTAAAGAAAAACATATCAAACTTCTGACCAAGCATGCTTAAGTTTTGTACTCATTTGAATGTAATATGTAATATGCTTTGAACTAGGGATTCCAATCGAAGGCTTTGAAGCCCCGATATATACCCGTGAAAAATGTAACTTTAGTCATTTCTTGTGGACAAAAAACCCGGAAAAACTACCGAATGGACCGGTCTGAAAATATAACACAGTGTTCCGGTGGTGGTCTAGATGCTGTTTAGTTTTATGGCCATATATGTCAAAGGTCAAAGGAGTACAGTAAAGTCTCGATAATTGGTACCTGGCTTAATTCGAAAGTCTCTGTAAATGGTAATTCGAAGGCAAATTTTGGAAATTTGGTATAATTCGCTAACTTTCACTGTACAAATGTTCATTTTAATTCGAAAATCACTTGTTAATTGGTAATTGGAAAGCAAAATTGATGCTAATTCGAACAATTTTTTTTCGTTTTTTTGGGCAAAACCAGAACAAAATTTTGAACTTGAGCATCAAAGGACATTTAACCAAATTTTTAACAAAATTTAGTTTATTGTTTAACTCAGACAAATAGTTTTCAATTCAGTAACGTTATGCATTAATGGCTCATTTTACCAAATTTGGGAGCCTTATGTACCTTAAATCTGTATTCTGAATACGTAGGATTTTGTCTAAATCATAATTAACCTCTTCCGTGCTAGGATTTGGCACATGTGCCCAGACCGAACGGTAAGACATAGCGACTTGAAATTTTTGGAGCATACTCCTGTGGTCAGTCGGAGTTCCGCTCACTACTCAAATGTTCCAATTGGATCGATATCCGGGAGCCCATTTCCGGTCTGGATTTTTTGCCTGATATTATGTTTTTGGACTATTCTAAGACTTTTGGCGCAAAAATTAATTTTCTTGGATCACCGGAAGTTGGAGTTCCAAAATGGAATACAGGCGCTCCTCATAAAACTGACAACTTACTTTGCCTGACTAGCACTGCGGACGGAGGTAACGCCATCTAGTGAGCGCTTAGTCCAAGCTAAGCAACTGTTGTTTTTGTTGTGCTGCTGGTCTGACTGCTAGAGCTGCTTTAGCTCAACTTTTGATTCACTATCTTTGTTTTGGATCGTTCTTTTGGATCTCATTTTGTGGGACCTTTCGAAATGGCTCAAAGACTATCACGTGGGCACGCGAATATGAAGAATAATTTCCCCAACAAAAAGTAATTATTTCAAGGTGAAAATACTTCTCTAATTATCCTTTCCCTCGATAGCCGACGATGGGCAGTTTCAAACTTTGGTTCACAAATGTTTGCCTCTTCGGCATATTTCTATCAATCTGGTTACCAAAACCGCTACTGAACCATGTTTTGATTGACCATCTAAAGTTTCCGATGAAATCAATGTCAAAACAGGTGGGCAAGCATTTTCTAAGCAGTTTGGTCAACAAGTGTCCAAAAAGTGAATGGTCGATTCTCAATATTAATAACCAAACTACGGATCATCGATGCAGATGGAACACCACTGCAGTCTGCGATATATGGCACTTTTCAGCACACCAAGATTGCGAAGATTTCGGCATGAAGAGGAAATCTGTCTGGGAGATTTACAAGAATCAAAATCGATTTAGGCGAATCACCCGAATCAATCTCGATACCGAACTAGGCTACAACTGCGAATATTTAGGTGAAAATGCCCTCGATTTCTGTCAAAATGTAATTTATAATGTTATACTATGTTATGATATAATTTAAATGTAAAAAGAAATATTAATAAATGACTATTGTTTGTGTTTTGTTAATTAAACGATTCTGTCAGGCAAAGTGAGTCTCTTGTCAGGGAAGGTGAGTCCGCCGTCAGGCAAACCAAGTCTCGATTAGCGTGCAGTAAAGCTAGCGAGGGAGACGACCTTTTAGTGTGGAAATAGTGCGGCTATTTCCACTTGAATCACTTGCCTACTCAAACAGTTCATTTTTCAGACTTGGCTTTCCTGACAACTTTTTCTCCCGCACTTGGTCAGGCATATGAGTACTCACTGTATCCGGTTCCTGGTCGAAAATAACATTTTTGAGTTCGGAATCGGATTCTCCATCCTTTTTCATGAAAAATAGCATATCTAAACATAAAAATTAATCAAGTCTAAAAGAAATAAACTCTAATTGAAAAACATCTAATTTTGGCCAAATAAACAAGGCCGGAAAGTGAACATGCTGAATTGCCCTTGATATTGTAATTTTGAATCTCTAATTATATCGCCGTTTGTGGATGGATTTGGTTACTTTAAAATGCCATTTTTACTAAATACAATACAGAGAATCGAATAAAGTTTATTAAAAATCTCTATATGAACCGGAAAAAGGAGTTCCAGAATCCAACTTCCGGTTATCGTTCCAAAATCTAATTTTTATTTCAGAATCAGATTCTCCGTCCTTTTTTATGAAAGATAGCATATAAGAACATTGAAATCTGTTAAGTTTAAGTAAGAAAAACTGAATTTCAAAATAACATGTTTTTTGATAAAACAGTCAATTTCCGCCAGTTTTATGCAAAATTTGAAATCATTTATATTCACTTATATAATGCATATTATAATTTTTAAAATGATTAAAAATTAAAAATGAAAGAAACACTTACAGTGAATTATAAGATAAAGATGATATGGATAGAGCACAAGCCAGAACAAAAAAGATGTCAAGTTGACATTATAAACCGAATTTAAGAAAATGTTTGTGTTGCTAGATACAAGAGCTCCAAGATTTACTGATGTTTCCATCCAGTAAGCCAACTTGAGTAAGCGACTTTGAAACGCACACATCCTGTCGACTTCAACAGAATTAATTTCACCATCTTTCTTTGAATAAATCAATGAATTTTCAATAATTGGTGGATTAACCCAAAACACCACCAAACATCCAACAACAAAAAGTACTGATGTGAGATTGATTATATTACTTTGAGGCCATACAACTGGCGGATATATTTGATGATACATGTTGTATGGACTGGATGACAACATTGTCCAGTCGATGTGGCATGAAGACCGGGATTCGCATTCCAGACCCAATATTCCATACAAAACAGTACCAATGAACAGTACAAGTGTGAACGCAAAACATTTTCTGGTCACTTCTAATTTGTAATGACATGAATCTTCAGTTCGAATAACATCGAAATAATGATTGTGAACATAGAAATTCAGTTTGGATAGAATTGATAGTTTGGAGTTGAAATTTTTAAACATTTTTAAGATTAAAATGTAGATTTGTGTAATAATAATTTACAGTAATTCGGTTGTTTAAAATATTGACTTCTTAACAAACAAAAGTTTAAATGATAAACTTTAAAATATACACGACATTCTTTCTAAAGGAATACTCACACAAAATCGCGAGCACATTTAAATAATTATAATAATAATAAATATTTTCTCGAATTACTTTGATCATAAAAAATATCATTTCATCAACATTGGAAATAATAAAAAGTTGATTATGATTAATATTTTTTTGCAATCTACTAGATTGCAATTCTCGGTAGTAGATAAACAAACTCGCACGATTCATCATTTACTCTCATTAATCATCGAGTTCGTGCTGATTACCGGAACTCTCTCGCTCTGTCAGTGCTGTACCAATCAAGAAGGTTCGCTTACATTGAGTTGTGACCGGAATGAACTCGAACAAAGCAGAAATCCAAATATCAAAATTTAATTGTTTTCAAATTGTCATTTCGTTCATCAATCAATATCAAGTTTTTTAATTTGTCAATTTAATTGACATGTTCTGGCATTTGAATCCAATTTTCGTAAAGTCTACTAACTTCTTTGGCGTTTGATAAATGTTATAAAAATTAAATTTAACTTAGGCGATTAATTTTTAATCATTTTAAAAATTATAATATTCATTATATAAGTGAATATAAATGATTTCAAATTTTGCATAAAACTGGCGGAAATTGACTGTTTTATCAAAAAACATGTTATTTTGAAATTCAGTTTTTCTTACTTAAACTTAACCGATTTTAATGTTCTTATATGCTATCTTTCATAAAAAAGGACGGAGAATCTGATTCTGAAATAAAAATTATATTTTGGAACGATAACCGGAAGTTGGATTCTGGAACTCCTTCTTCCGGTCCATATAGAAATTTTTAGTAAACTTTATTCGATTCTCTGTATTGTATTTAGTAAAAATGGCATTTTAAAGTAACCAAATCCATCTACAAACGGCGATATAATTAGAGATTCAAAAATACATTATCAATGGCAATTCAGCATGTTGACTTACCGGCCTTGTTTATTTGGCCAAAATTAGATGTTTTTCAATTTGAGTTTATTTCTTTTAGACTTAATTAATTTTTATGGTTAGATATGCTATTTTTCATGAAAAAGGATGGAGAATCCGATTCCGAACTCAAAAATGTTATTTTCGACCAGGAACCGGAAGTTCCATTTTGGAACTCCAACTTCCGGTAATCCAAGAAAATTAATTTTTGCGCCAAAAGTCTTAGAATAGTCTAAAAACATAATATAAGGCAAAAAATCCAGACCGGAAATGGGCTCCCGGATATCGATCCAATTGGAACATTTGAGTAGCAAGCGGAACTCCGACGGACCACAGGAGTTTGCTCCAAAAATTTCAAGTCGCTATGTCTTACCGTTCGGTCTGGGCACATGTGTCAAATCCTAGCACGGAAGAGGTTAACGTTAGATTTTCGCATTTTTCACATTTTAGCACGTTGAAACATTCAAATTGTTTAAATTATAAAGCAATTAAAAATTTTAGATTCCATTTTGATCTAATTCACTCAAATATATTCATTTTCAAATAGTCTCGATAAATGGTAATTCGAAAAATTTTAAGGCTTTGGGGTCCCAAAATTTTCGAATTAACGAGACTTTACTGTAGTAATTTTTCAAAAAATGCAAAATTTTGTATAGAAATAGGTTGGAACCGAGAGTTCACATTGTGTATGTTCTTGTGTGACACAGCCAAGCACCCGCTTTCCCCTGTACGCCCGCTGTGCGCAAAAAAAGATGCGCAGTAGCATGTTCACTCAAATATGAGTTCATGGGTTGGATGCGGACCATTTGACTCGAATGCAGGTGATTCTGAATGTTTTTTTACATTTTAAAAAATACCGTAAACAGTCATGCCCAACTCGGCCCTAACACTGAGGTGATATGTTATGCAGGTCCCATATAGACAAATGAGGTACCAAATTAAAGTTGTAAAAATTAAATGGTCACTTTCCGGGAAATAGGGTCAATGAGTGAACTCGATTCAACCAAACGGAAGAAACCATTACTCCCCATGGACCCGAGGGCGTTCTATTCAAGTGCCACCGAGGTTAGACTTATCAAGGCCATGTGGTAATCCGACCTTGGATTTGTTATCGGTGTTGGACCACTACGTGAGAGAAGGGAAGGCTATTGTTGATGGCTGTTCACGCAATCTCACACCGGCTTGGAGTCTATTCCGTAGAACCAACTTGGAAGTATGCAGCGATAGAGCTCATCAGTGGAAACTACTATCCTGTGACGGCTAAAATATTTCTACTTGACGTGAAGCAATCAGTGCAGATGACAGTTCACAATGACCGAGCACAGGGTGGTACTTGTCCCAAGGATGGAGCAATCGAATTTATAGTTCACTGAAGACTGCGTGGGGATGATCGATTCGGAGTGCAGGAAGCGCTGAATGCAGCTGATGTGGATGGCCGAGGATTGATAGTTCATGGTAAACACATTCTCATCATAGACTCAATTGCCAATTTTGCGTCGTGAAATAGCTCAACAGCTCTTCATGGAGTCAGTGATTAGCTTCACCACAGGCATAACCGAACTGGAGTACCGCAAAAGTTATCAAACCTCAATCTCGGGTCTCACCACTGAACTGCCCTAAAACATTCATTTTGCAATATCACCTCTTAACGAGAAAGTATTATTCCACAAGGTGGCATATGCCAGAAGTTGGTTAGCCAATCGGCAAGTGCCCAGATGAGTTTTTGGTTCTCGTGTGTAAAACTAAAATGGAAAATCAATTTGTGATCGTATTTGTTTTATTGATTTCAAACCTGTACTGTAAAGGTCGCTTTTGTGGGACTAAAACGAATACAAAATAATTTCAACTTGGGTGAGATTTTAAGTCTGTTAATGAAACTATAGTGTTAATGGCTTTGTTGTTGTCTCTGATATTCAGACCAATTCAGTTTTCACTGCGTACAGAATATACCTTAGTTATTGTGACATAGGTAGGTGATTTTTACCATAAATAAATCATGTCAATTACTTCAAACTTTATTGCAACATACTTCAAATGAAAATTGAATTCTTAGTATAAATGTCATTAGTGGGTCAATAAAATGCCAATTGTCACAAGACACAAACCCAAACATTGTAAACCTAAAACATAACTTTAGTTGCTCGTCAAAGAAGCACACTCCATACTCTAAATGATTTACTTGGTCTTCATGGTAACGCACACCACCAAACTGAATCAACACAATAATCCTTTTTCTATTATATTTGTGGCACAAATATTGACTGTTTGAAAGAGAAATTCACTTGAAAATCATTCATTTCTACAGTGCACTTCCTCGAACGTTTCACTTATTCAATCCTGACCTATCTGTATGGTCAATTTCAGTACCTTGACCCTGTTGAAATACCAAAAGAGAGTTTTGTACGATTCAATTTCATGACTCAAATCGAACCTCAAAATAATGCTTCATCTGCCAGCAATTACATCACAAATAAGATTGTCTGGCAAGCCAGGCAAATGGCGAGACTCTTAAAAAAAATAAAATAGAAACTTGAACCAGAAAATGATAAATTTGTAAAACGACTTTATTTGATTTATTTGAATCACTAACATTGCATCAATAACAATAGCCTATGCCTAAGCCTAATTTTTCAAATGTGATCAGATAAATGTGTTTTAAATTGTTGTACAACACACTTTTTGCTATATAACCGATATTCATTTTTTGGGCATATCTAAAAAAAACAAACAAATTTTTTTAAAAGTAAGACAGTTCTAGGCATAAGCGTATGATGTGAATTTTAAAATAAATAATGTAATTAATGTAAAAAAATTTGTTTCATTCTCAACATACAAAGTAATAGTATAACATTTTATTTAAGATCTTTGGGATCTTTGAAAGTCAGCCACAACTTGTTCAATTCGTTGACAAGCCAAATCTTTGCCATTAGATTTTCGAATTCTTTCTTTGGCTACTTGCAATCGTTGATGCAGTTCGGTGTCGTTGAGCAGTTGAGAGATTGCGTTCAGCAACTCTGGTTCCGTGAATGAGTATGGCTCCACTCGAATACCGTACTTTTTCTCGTGCACTCTCTGTGCATTGTCGTACTGGTCAGCAAACAGTGGCATCACAATCATTGGTTTGCCCTGCGAGAAGGTCTCAGTTGTGGTGTTGTTGCCTCCGTGGGTTATTACCAGGTCAACCAGAGGGAGAATTCGAGTTTGTGGCAAGAATACCTCGCCCCCAACAATTTGCGGGCAGCTCATACTCGTAGCCACGCTGTCCTTTCGAGACAATGTATTTGTATGGAGTTTTTTCCAGAACCGCAAGAATCCGTTTCATCAAGTCCACATCAATTGAACCCAGTGACCCCATTGAGACATAGATCAACTTGTCACTAGGCTGAACGCCCAATTCTTCTGGCACTTTAAACGACTCAGAAACTTCTCTGTTAAAAGTTTCTAAATTTACAAAATTCTCAGGTCTGGGTGCCACATCATAATAATCCAACTCGTCTGGATAGCCATAAATGTTGAGATGCGGAGAAATGTCAAACAGTTCTTTGGACCAATCACTTGGCGGCTTGTAGCTAAACTGTTCATGAAGAATGTTTCGATATTTACCAAAAAGTCGCAGGAATATATTCTAACCATACTTTACGGTACTCTTCCCAAGTTGATGGATCACTTTCCACGGGAAATCCTAAGAATAAAATTAGATCATTTGTATCTATAATGTTTTGGAGACTAACCCGACCAAGGTGGTGGCAACTTGTCCGACTTGTACGCACAAAGTGGTTGAACACTAAAATTTGCAATCCACGGAATATTCGACTTCAAAATGGCGGGACTTGTAATACCAGAATCGAGTATGATCACATCTGGCTTCTCCCGTTCCAATACACGCTCGATCTGTGGTTCAAAGGCAACCATTGTGCGGTAAATAATCTCCAAAAATGAATTCTCTTGACCAATTTGTACTTTCATTTTTTCGAGTGAATTTTTTACCAGAGAGGATGCCAGTTTGAAGCAGATTTTCTGCATCTTCCTTTATCACATTTTTTAAATTCATGATTCTCCCCTTCTGGGGATTCTGGTTCCAAATTGGATTTGAGTAGAATTTCGGTGAAACCAAATTTTTCAAATTCTCCTTTGAACTCATTGTTCAATAGGACGTGAATCAGATGACCTCGTTTGGCAAGTGCTTGACCCAGGCCAATGCACGCGTTCATGTGGCCCACACCGTCAACAGAATGGAAAAAGATTTTCAGTGGTCTGTTAGGTTGAGCCGAGTTTTTGGTTTCGTGAGTTGAATCGTTGATACTCATGTCTGATGTTTGGATTGGTGAAAAACAAAATGCAATCTACTGAACAGTTTTTTTTATTTGAACGTATTTATATGTAAATTGGCAAGACCTGAAAAAATTGTCCGAAAGATAACATTTAGCACAAATGATGTAATGATAAAATAACGTAATTGAAACGAAAAAAGATTGGTGATGATCGCCATGGATAAGGTGCACTGAGTCATGTCATATGTGTGATTGTTTTTTAAATATGCTTCATCGAATAGCACTAACCGGACATTAACTGGTACAGAGAACAAGTTCTCGTCGTAATCTTCACTCTACACGTCACAAACTGTAACATAGTTAACCTTTACTTGCTTATCAATTGCATCTCAATATTTTCATTTTGCAAAAATATCATGGCAATAAAATCATTAAGGATATCCTATCGATAACTACTAGCAGGTATTTATTATCCATTTGAAACGAAAGGACAATAACAAGTGTAACGATTAGTATTACGATTAGAATATCTAGTGGAAATATGTTACAGTTTTATAGATTACAATTTCAATCAATTTGGTGGAATAATGTTGTTATGGAACTATATAAGCCAATATTGAACAATAGATACGAATTTTTATAATAAAATGTTTCAATTTAAACCATTGGTACATATCTCAGAAAATCACTTTCGGTTCAATTTTAATTAAAAAATGGTTTTTAAGATTTTTTATTTTTATTTTTGTAAAATAAATATAAAAATAGTTAGAGAATTTAATACTGGGTGCGGCAAAAGAATTGAATACTACATCAGAGCATTGATTTATAAACCAGAATATATATTTTATATTTGTTGTTGCATATCCATGCAACAGTACGACTGGACGCGGTGGTGGCGGCCGTGTCGCCCTACCATTCACGCCTGCTCTGGTGACTAAGATGCCGATGGACGACCGGCCGATGACTACAGAGTCTGTAGTACAGACCAACCACAGCCTCAGGCTGTGGTTATAGCTCGCTTTTTGTGAGCGCCGTCGAGCGTCAAGCGGCAAGCGACCAGTCGCTGAGAGCCGTTTCAGGTTTACACGATGCTTTTGTGCAGTTGCCTAATTTGTATGAGACTAGTTTTGTTTGTGTACAAAGTGCCAATTTGCCAATTAAACTAACAGTTTAGCTCTAGTGTATGCACTTGACGCAACAGTTTGATTTAGTTTCTAAGTAATTTTCGGTCCAGTACAAGACAAGCACCTTAACCGCGCCTGGCGCCCCTCAGCGCGCATTGCGCGCATTTTCGAATGCAACTAAAATCGAACTTTATAATGAGTTAATTGAATTATTTCGAAGACAACAATGTTGCTTGCACAGTCATAAAGTTGCTTGCACCGTCATACAGTAGCTTGCGAAATTCAGTGGAGTGGCGACGTGGCGGTTGCGGCAGCAACCGACACGTTGCGTACGGGGTGGTGAAAGTTCGATTTCGATGATGTACCATTGCATCGAATGTTCGATTTTCGAGTTTCACAGTTTCGCCACTAGAGGCGCCAGTCGCGGTTGGCCAACTTGTATTGGCCCTAATTTTCTTATGAACTTATGTCACTTTATTATTGTTATTAATTATTGACTAAGCATTAGGTAAGAATTGATTTATTGTTTGTGTACTATTCTCTAAATGGTGGAATTTCTTTTTTTAAGTTATGGATTTTGAACAAAGTTCAACTAGTGAACTTTCAAGTGAAAGCGAAAGCACTGACGAAAGTATGGAATCGTATTCGACACTTTCTTCAGCTACTGAATCGAGTGAGAGCGATGAATACTCTGATTCTATTGGTGAAAGTAGCGACAGCTCGTCTAGTGCATCGAGTGACCAAAGTTCTAGTGATGAAGTTTCCGACGAAGATTCCGAGGATGAAATTGACTGCGACCTCGAACTTTTGAAAATTCTTGCTTTGGTTAAATTAAGAAGAAAGACGACCAAAAAGAAACCTCGCCAGTGTCAAACGTCTCCATTATTCAAGTTGAGACACCGAGGTGAAGGCGACTATAAACGAAAATTCCCTCATATTCTTAAAGACGATGAGGTCTTTTTTAGTTATTTTCGGATGCATAAAGAAACATTCTACTACATTTTGAATGCAATCTCACCAATGTTAACCAAATGCGATCTTTTCAGAGAAGTTGTAAGTCCGGAAGAGAAACTGGTCATAACTTTGAGGTAAATTATTTTACAATTATATTTTATATTCAATTAAATTAAATTACAAGTTTATATATCACTGATAGGAATGATCTGATACTTTTCTACTACAGAGAGTATTTCTTTTTGCATTTGAATTAATGATCCGGCAGGTACATATTTCATGTGTTGCACAAGCATCATGCAATAGTTGTAGTTTGGATCGCTGTGCAGTGCCTTGGTTACTTTAGAATTTTTAGATAGCTTATTTACGGATTTCATTATAGCGTTATCTAATTTGTCTTGCTTTGCCTTGCTAATTTGAGATTTTGTTTTTTTCACTCTCGAGCTTTGAGGAGAAGAATTGTGAAACAGTTCATTCATCGGTTCTTCATCTGAATATGTTTCGATGACTTCGAAATTTTCCTTATGATTTCCAGTTTTTTTAGGTTTCAGGGGTATAATAATTTGCCATAAAGTTTTTTATATATGAGCACAAATATAGACACAAAATCATACAAAACTGGTTAAATAAAAATTTGGGTATGTGTCCTCTCTAGTGCGTCTCAAACTAAATCTACTTTAACAGCGATGTCTATGTTTAATGTAACATCTTTAATAATACAAACTAATCATGTCAGCCTCAACTTGTCAAGGTGAAACTGATCGTTTTTTTGGGTATAAAAAGCAGAAAAAATAAATTTCTTTTCAATGTTAGCTCTAACCAAACTACATCCAAAAATGAAAACAATGTTAATTTTTTATTTGATTTGTATTTTTCAATTGGATGGTTTTTAGATACAAAAGTCATTCAACTGAAAAATACAAATTATTTTTTGTCAATTAAAAGTTAATAATAAAATGTATTTGTAAATAAAAGATATCGATTTGAATTGTGATTGTATATTTAACTTGTTTGGACCAAAAACAGCCTACTTGTGTCGAAATAAGGCAGCAATTTCCACCTCAGCTACTTGAGTGATATATATTATTATAATATTAAACCAAATGTTTCAAGTAGATTTATTAAAAATCAATTGTAATTAAACAACATACAGGGGGGCGCAAAAAGATCTTTACACTTTTTATTTCAAGCATATCTTTAAGATATTATTTTTTTAAGATTTGAAACCTAGCCTATCATTTCGGCCTCATTACTACTTTTAAATAGCACTGCTCTGTTGAAAGTATTAGCCATGACTAGTACTAGTTCGACCAATGACAAGAACGCGTTAACAAGCAAGAAGTGACCGTTAGATGAGTGTCACCACTGTCACCACTGCCTTGGTGGACAAAGCCAACCTCGCAGTATAAAAGCACCAAGCCTCACAATGCCTCTACACAGTCGAACCTGTTGAGGCTTATTTACCAGTAAGCTCTCGTGTTGTGCCACATTTTACCGTGAGTACTAACTTGTCTCTTCTGTCCCCATTAGGTCTATTGACGCTATTTTACTATTCCCGCGCTTTACCTTCTGTGGTTGTCTGCCGAGTTTATTACATTTATACCTTGTTCTTATACTCTTATAATCATCTCTATATGTTTTATACTTAATCTATTTAATTGTCAATAAATCTAATCACGATAATTCAACAATTCGATGCTCAACTTGTCTCAACTCACTTCCGTTCCAGAGAAAATGGAACGGAAGTAAAATTTAAGATTGTGGTTTTTTGTTCCATTTTGAGAGAAAATGTTTTCTTTGAGTGATTAACCTTTTAGAATGATTAATTACCTTTCCAAAACGGGGTCATACTCCATAATCGATGAACTCATTCAAAAGATATGATCAAAATTCTGACACAAGTTGACCAACTCTACGAAGTTAAAATAACCGACAAAGACAAATCAAATCAATGTAGTTCATATATAAATGAATATTTACTTAATTAATTATTATCAGATGATAAATACAGTGTATTAAAATGATGTGTGACCTCCTCCAGATTCTCGGCATTCGAAAATTCTTTCAGGGAATGATTCTACTAACTTCTTAAGTCGTTCAGGTGGAATCGAATTCCAAGTTTCGGGGACTCTGGTGACCAATTTTTCTTTGTTTGTAGGCAGAGGTTGTTGCAGCACGGAATTTTGTAATTTGAACCAAATATGTTCAATTACATTCACCAGGAGAGTTTCCAGGCCACTCCCACTTTCTCCAAGTTTGGATTCTAAGGTCCTTGACCTTCTTCATTGTTGACGTTGCCGAAAGTGCTGGCGCCAAGTTTTGTAAATTTTGATTAGAAGCACTCATTTTAGTGCACGATTGCGTTTTTTGGAATTACAACAAAACATAATTTAAAAATTTAGTTCAAAAAATAAAATTTATAGACCGGAAACACAAAAATCCAAAAAAAATATTTTTACTTCCGGTCCAATATTTTGAAAAGAAAATGAAAATTTATGCATAGGCAGACGTATCTTACCTATTTAAGCAAAAATGAACTTATTTACAAAACTTAAGGTTGAAATAATGCAAAAAACTAATATTTTAAAGTTTAAATTTTCAAAAATCGTCATCATTTTTTACATTTTGGATCATAACTTTTGAACGGATAAGTCGATTTTCAAGAATAAAAGCGTTTTTGAAAGATAATTAAATACTCTAAAAGACTAACACACTAAACAAATTAATTTAACTTTAAAAACAACTAAAAACCACAAACCTAAAATGTTACTTCCGGCCCAATTAGTCTGGAACGGAAGTGAATTGGGACAAGTTGTTTATGGCATTTTAAAGATATCGACTAAGCCGATATCATAGGCTAGGTTTCAAATTTTAAGAAAATAATATCTTCAAGATAGGCTTGAAATAAAAAGTGTAAAGATCTTTTTGCGCCCCCCTGTACAAAACTATTTATTTTACGGCGTTTATGAAAGGCGAATTGTCTGAATATGCTTATTGATTAAAAAAACAAACAAAAAATAGATAATAAATAAAATTTGTTTATAGAGGTTAAGGGATTTATAACTGTTTATTGTTTTAAATGCAATTAGTACAAAGGAATAATAGAAAACCGTAAATAGAAAACATGATAAAATTGAAGTCAAAACAAAATATTTAGACAGGGACTCCCTTGGATCGAATCCAGGTGAGATAATTGCCGACTCGAGTGTACACACCAGGATACTGTGGCCTGGCACAGCCAACACCCCACGAGACCAAACCAACAAGTTGACCATTGACAATCACTGGCCCACCAGAATCCCCATCGCAAGCATCTCTGCCACCTTCGCCAAGATGACCAGCACAGAACATGTTGTTGGTGATTTTCAAAGAAACCGCAGCGTAAGCAGAGGCACAGACAGATCGGGCAATTGATGGTTTCGAGAGAATTTGAAGTGCAGTCGGAAGAGAGCCACCTTCCGCCAATCGACCCCAACCAGACACAGTTGTGGTGACTTCAGCAGCGACATCAGAACCCTGAGCTGGCAAGGTAGCAGCATTTGCGTTAGTCTGGCCAAGCGTCAACTTGGTGGCAGTCTTTAGCAGACCAATGTCGTTGTCAATGGTGGAAGAATCATAGTTCTCGTGTGTGATGATCTGCGAGATTTTCACCAACGAACCGCCACTGTTGACATTCAAAGAATTGTATCGCACATTGAGGGTACTGGCTGAGGCACTGGAAAATAATAAATTAAAATTGAGTAATTAAAAAAATTATTAAAAAACCTACCCAACAATACAATGAGCAGCAGTTAAGATCCATTCGTCCGTAATGATGACTCCACCACAGAAGTGACTGGTTCGTTGAAGGGAGATCTGCGAGGGCATTTCGCCATCCTTGGCCGCAACGCCACCAACGATGAATCCTTCACTTTCGAATTGGTTCAAAGCTTCAGGTTTCAAGGGTCCAGCCAGTACACCAACCGTGGCCAAGCACAGAAACGGGATCAGGAATTTCATTTTCTGGCTTTTTCAAACTATCCAAAGAAGAGTGATGATTTTGAGTGTAAAGTCGCATAATATATACCCAAAAAGAGATCTTTTCTACCCTATAACCAAAATAAAATGTACACGTCTATTCATGTGCATATGTGCAGAAGTGAAAATTGCAATCAGTACAGACCAAACAACTTCAAATACCATAAAAACTGCAAATCGCTTTAATTACGTTTAAGATTGGAAGTGTTAGTAGTGAAATGGCACCAAAATCAAGTGCAAATGCAATAAAGTGTTGCTTTATCGGTGTCTTCTACATCTTCGTTCAACTGAAATGACAAACAATTTCAATTGAGAATTACATGATGTTCTAAATACAGAAAAGTCTCGTTAATTCGAAAATTTTGGGACCTAACTCGTAATTTTTTTCGAATTACCGATTATTGAGACTATTTGAAAACGACTATATTTGATTGAATTAGATCAAAATGGACTTTCATCATTTTTTAAGCGTTAAAGTCCCGCAGGGTGTATGGTGATCCTCCTTGGTGATCCTCTTTCACCAGAAGTTCTTATTCGCGGCGTCCGGCTCCACGAACCCCGCTGTTCGCATGTCCACTCTGATATTGTTCATCCAACGCATCCACGAGATCTTGTTCCTGGGACTTTCAGGTTAAGCTACAAGAGGGCCACGCGTGTCGGTGTGCCCCGGAGGATGTGTCCATACCAACGGAAACAATGTTTGTCCAACTTATCGGTTATCTTAGTTATTCCGAGTTCTTGTCGAATCAAGATCAAAAGTGACTTTGAAATCGCTTTTTGGAAGACATTTGGTACCACCGTTAGATTCACTGTAGTTGGTTAAGCGATCAACTAATTAATTTAAAGATTGATTTAAAAATATAATTTTGAAAGTGCATCAGAAGCGCATCAAAGTGTACAGTAGAAAGTTAATTTTCGGAGCGGAACGATCGAGCGAGCAAAGCGAACGAGTTAATGAAGTGACGACTCTCCGTTCACTTGTCGGGAAAAAGTTTTGTGCAGAGGATAGCGTCCATACGATTCAATGGATCGGTCTGAAATTTTTACCCAATATTCTGGTTCGGGTGAAGATGTGCCTTTTTTGAAAATAAGTCACTATAGGTCAAAGGACACCGGAGATTAAAATAAATAAATAATGATTTTTTACTACATGTGTATTGGAGAATGAGTGGACGTGTGTGTCTGTCGCACAGTGATGACTCATCGATGATTTAACAGTTAAATTTTAACTGATGAGAACGAGTGCACGCGATACCTCCGCTCCAACTACACGCCAATGGCTTCATTTAAGAATAGTTTAATAGATGGATGATTAACAAAGATTGTGTCAAAACTGTACAAACAGGTTTTAACGTATCACGAGAGAAGCCAAACAATTAGGTAGATTGGCTTGAAAATCAATTAATTTTGTGCATTTTTAAGATTGTACATTGTACAAGTCGGAGACTTGTTTATTTTCTTAAGAACCAGCAAATGAATAAAACTTTAAACAAAATTCAACTTTGAAACTTGCAATATCAGATTTTAGATTTGGAGCAGGAAAACAATATAAAAATATTGCAAATTTATTTTTTTTGAAAAATTTCAATTTTGATTTTTCTCTCTTACAATTTTAAACATGCAATTATGAGCTAAATTATTATTTAGAGCTGTTTTTTTATGTTATAATTTAATTGAGAAATTGAAAAATAGTGTATTTAAATTGGAGCACCTTTGGATCGAATCCAGTTGATGTAGTTGCCAACTCTAGTGTAAACACCAGGATAATCTGGTCGAGCACAGCCAATGCCCCACGAGACCAAACCAACCAACTGACCATTGGCAATCACTGGTCCACCGGAATCACCACCGCAAGCATCTTTGCCGCCTTCACCGAGATGACCAGCGCAAAACATGTTTTCAGTTATTGCAAGTCCAGCCACTTTGTAAGCATTGTCACAGACGGTTCGATCAATTGAAGGTTTCGATAGAATTTGTAGAGCAACCGGAGATGAACCGCCTTCGGCCAATCGACCCCAACCAGACACAGTCGTGGTAGTCTCACCCGCGACATCTGAGCCCTGAGCTGGCAGGGTAGCTGCATTGGCGTTCGTCTGACCAAGTGTCATCTTAGTGGCAGTCTGAAGCAGAGCAATGTCGTTATCCGCATTCCAAGCGTCATAGTTCTCGTGTGTGATAACCTGTGAAACCTTGACCAGTTGACCACCACTGTTGTGAGTCAGAGAATTGTATCGAATGTTGAGAATGCTAGGGAGAGTCACTGAATAAAATAAAACAAATTTACCATTTACAAAAACAAATATTCAACAAGAACATACCCAACAACACAATGAGCAGCAGTCAAGACCCATTCTTCGGAGATGATGACACCACCACAGAAGTGGCTGCTTGTTTGAACGGATACCTGCGAAGGCATGTCACCATCCTTGGCATCGGTGCCACCAACAATGAATCCATCAGCATCGAACAGGTCAAAGGCTCGCACATGGGGCTTCAAAGGACCAGCCAGTGTGCCAACAATGGCGACGCAAAGAAACTGGATCAAGAATTTCATTGTTTTCTTTTGGTATTTCTTGATTATAGATCAAAAGATCCTGAAAATGATGACTTTGAGGTCGCAGAGTTGTGAGCTTATATACGAAACAAAACTGCTAACCTCAGACTTTGATATATATCGATTTTTCAACTGAGCAAGTCTAACATCGTGGTTATTCAACGTATGTTATTACTTTTTTATCCGAGAGTGCTAAACGTGACTTGGTTTACGACATGTTAACGTTGTGCCCAATCTAATCTAATGTTAAGTCAAAATATTATAAAGTATCATAAAGTTTATCTCAAAAACAATTGAAATTGTCTGTGTAAGAGAGTGAAATTAAACACAAACTTGATAATTGGATTAATTATGGTGCTTGAATTGTAAGTCTATATTAGGTTTTAAGAAAATACAGTTGAAATCATAGACAAATTCATACGACAATGTTTAGATTACAATGTTGTAACCTTAACATCGATTTTATCTTTTATTGAAATGGCATTTTTGGCTGAAGCCCCCCAATTTGCAAGAATGCGAGTCCAAGGGGAAGAGTATTTGAGGCATGCCATAAATATATTACAGACGGATATGCTGATCCTATGCCGTAATTGGTATTCTTATGGCGCCCCCATAAACTCAAAAATCTCCGTCAGGTTTCAATTAATTTAACTTTTTTATATTAAATGAACTTATCTATAATGGATTTATTGACTCAAATCAGACAGAAAAAGATAATAAATAAAGTTTATTGAGAGTTGTTATTTATTGATTTAAATGTTGCGGGAGTAATGTCGAATGAATCGTTGGATACAATAACATCATAATGATCCCAATGCCTATATTGTGGGTTCGATTGTTGTTGTATGATTGCTAAGGTTCCACAGTTGTCCCGCTGGGTTTGGAGTTTTATCCTTGCCGTGAATTAAACTGTTTTGAGTTTAACGATTTCTCTGCCAATCCTTTCTGCACCGTGACATAAGACAAGTGTTTGTCCACAATTCATCACTCTGCCAAACTGTAACAAAGTAAACTTTACTTGCTTATCATATGCATCTCAATATTTTATTCTGATAAATACAAAAAGTAATAAAATCATTTATGATAGCTACTACAAGGCATTTAATATCCGCTGGAAACGAAAAATTGGGAGTAATGATCCGTATTACGATAAGAATATCAAGTAGAAATGTGTTACAGTTTTAAAGATTTGAATTAACTTGATGGAAAGAATATTTTTGTTGAACCATTTACTGTAAAATCCCAAGTAAAGACCGCGGAGCTTATTGATTTTAAGTGGGTTATTAAATTGGTCCCGGATCATAACATCAAATGGTTCCAAAGATATTCGGATTCTTAGGATTCTAATGCACTTATGCTATTGTAAGCCCACGACAGTGAATGAAAAGCATGTTTGCAGTTTAAATTCAGCTCATAGAACCTTCTAGAATATGTAACATTAATTTTTAAAATTAAGATTATTTATTTGAGAACATCCCGGGCGTAGCCCATCTGGTGTTTATATAAACATTAATCTTGCCACAGAGATCAATAAAGTTTTCCTCTTTAAAAAATGTTCAACGTATCAAAATTACTTATATTCTAAACCTATATATTAAAACCTTTGCAAGTGCAAAATTAAACGCATCAAATTTATGTTTTTCAAATCATCTTTATCTGCATTTGATTATCATGAAAACAATAGAAAATATAATTGAGTCAACCACCAAGCGGCAGCCATAAAAGAGCAAGCCTAAATGCAAATGAAATTGTACTTACATTAACAATGAAATAATCCTCAAATGATAGTGCATAAACATCTGTCTGTCACATGTCTGTGCAATAAAAGTGTCTTATCTCACTTATGTCGGACAATTTGCACCTGAAATAGATTTTATTTGAGTTAATGCAGTTGAAATGACATTCGAATTCATACGATAATTGAATGGATTGGTTTCTATGAAACAATCATACTTACACAAATGTCCAACTGCATCAAATGTGCACTTTTACAGAAATTGAACTAAGTTGGTGCTAACAAAAGTAACTCAACAAATTAAATCGTCTGATTTCGATTGAATTACGATGCTATTGGTGTATATCGTAAACTGTTTTGTTAAGAATCGCAATTTGGTTTAAAACTATTTGAATGGCTCTATTACATACTTTTATACAGGTAAAGCAGCTACACAAATAGCGTTATACGTTGGTAATAGTTACATTTGAGTCATTAGTAGTAGTTGAATCAAGTTGATCATACTATTGCAAATATGTCTAAGTCAACTCAATTTGTTTTCAATTTACCCCCAATCAATCACGTATATCAACTGATTCAGTATCGACAACATCAAAACAATTACTATCGCCACTTGATCGATTTGCAACTTGCGCAACAGCAAAATTTCCATCAATTTCAACGACAAATGGTCGCTACCGAAGCGATGGCTAAATTCAATGAGTCCTTTGAAAACACCTTTCTTCAATATAGAACCAGTCAAGCAAAGTCTAGATTTTCTGTTAATTGTCAAGCTGTAAATGAAATAAGTGTCACTGAAATTGAAAGCCAAGAAGAAGATGCAACACAACCAGAAGCGTTCAAATGTCAAATTATGAGTTTAAAATGTCCCATTGGACCAGATTGTACACAACATTTTGTAACAAAAATTAAACTTGACCAACATTTACTAGAGCACCATAAAACTTTTCATTATCGATGTCTACTCAAGGGCTGTGAACAATCGTTTAGCAATTCGTAAGTTCAGTTGCTTGGATTCCAAATTTTATTAAATCATTACTATATTTAATAAATTAATGTTCCTATTACAGTCAAATGCTCGGCCATCACTTTCAAATTGTTCATTCACTTCTAACCAGTTGGCAATGTAACAAATGTACTCGATCATACCAAAGTCACACCCACCTGCAGTATCACTTTCGTAACTATCATCAATCAGGCAAATTCACCTGTTCCTACCACAACTGTACCTTCACGGGTCAGTATCGATCCGATGTTTACACTCACTATGAACAGCTCCACCAAACGTACTACTGTACCCAGCCAGATTGTGGCAAATCTTTCAGCAAGACGGTCCATCTCAAAACCCACCAACGTGTCCATCTGGGCATTAAACCGTACAAGTGCAAATGGTCGGGCTGTTTGTACGCTAGTGAGGATCGATCCAACGCTATAAAACACATCCGAATTGTCCATTTTAAGCTTCCGATATCGAAAAAGGAACAGAAAAACAAGCAAATAGTCGATCATCGAAATGCAAAAGATTATCTTGAAGTTGTGCAAACTCTATTGTGAAGAAACCCCATCTATTAATACATTTACACACATTTATTCATTGATTACAAATAAACATTTTAATCATTGTCGAGCGTAAGCGAAGACTATGTTTCAACTTTTGCGATTCTTGTCCAGCTAACTCCTCCTACATTTCTTAACCGATTTGCATCAAATTTGGCCAAAGTGCTTAGAATATCTTGCGGATGTGCCGTTTGACCTTGGTTTTTGGGAAAAAATGTTTTTTGGTGCACTTGTCGAACAAATCTTAGATATCAAAAATCAAAATTTGTATCTCCATTGTTGGGTCTCAATGTCCAACAATGAGTGCAACAACGGAAATGGGAAATTTAGTCACACGCACTGAGAGATTTGTTTTAGGAGGGTTAGGTAATTGTGGTTAGGGGAGTAGGTTTAGGTAGGTTAGGCGTTAGGTGGTTAAGTAGATGTGGTTATGGGATTATGTTTAGGTCGGTTAGGCGTTAGCTGGTTAGGTAGGTATGGTGAGGGATTGGGTTTAGATCGGTTAGACTTTAGGTGGTTAGGTAGGTATGGTGAGGGATTGGGTTTAGATCGGTTAGACTTTAGGGTGGTTAGGTAGGTATGGTGAAGGATTAGGTTTAGGTCAGTTAAACGTTTGGTGGTTCGGTAGGTGTAGTTAGGGAACTAGGTTTTCTCTTACACTCGACTATTCCCCCATAATTTCAATTTTGGGGACATTACTTCAAAAATACAATCGTAGGATTTAAATTTTGCACCTGCAAGGCACACTACTAGCACTGCTAGTAGCAGTAACAATGATGAGATGCACCAATAATTTGATTATCAAAACAGCCAACATGTGGAATATCGGTGGCACTTTTTATTAATCTAATTCTTTGGGCTCCAACCGAAGCGCCACTTTGTCACAGTGACAATTTCAATTTGTGTGTGTGTGTGTGTGTGTGTGTGTGTGTGTGTGTGTGTGTGTGTGTGTGTGTGTGTGTGTGTGTGTGTGTGTGTGTGTGTGTGTGTGTGTGTGTGTGTGTGTGTGTGTGTGTGTGTGTGTGTGTGTGTGTGTGTGTGTGTGTGTGTGTGTGTGTGATTGCCGGGATTAGTTGCTTTTAGACTAAAACGAGGACGGGAAATTCAGAGGTGGTGACCATTTTAGAATCCAGATAAACCCAAACCCCCAGGTGGCGCTGGTAGTACTGGAAATTCCCAAATTATGTTTTGGGTCTTATCAAATTTTACAAATTGGGTTACTGGTTCTTATCCACAAATTGGGTTAATCGCTAATTATGGGTTAGAACCCAAACAGACCATTAGGGAATCTCTTCCCATAGCATACTTGCAACTACACCAGCGCCACCTGGGGCCCTAGGGTCTCTTTGGATTTTAATATGATCACTTCCATTGAGTTCCCGGTCCATGTCTTTGTCTAAAAGGAACGAATCGCTGAAATCTGCAATCGTTTCATACTTCCACCTACACCAGCGCCATCTGGGGCTCTAGGGTCCCTTTGGATTCAAAAAAGAGTCATTATCGTTGAGTTCCCCGCTCTTCTATTAGTCAATAAGGTCCTAATAACTGAAAACAGCCCAGTAAATTTCCACCGCCATCAGTGCCCCCCTAGGGCCCTATGGTCTATTTAAAATTTAAAATGGTTTCCACCCATTCCTGACCCTTCAATTAGTCAACAAGGTTCATTTCATGGATGTACAGTAAAGTCTCGTTAATTCGAAAATTTTGGGACCCCAAAGCCTTAAAATTTTTCGAATTACCATTTATCGAGACTATTTGAAAATGAAAAGGTATTCCAATGAGCAAGCTCACAAAGAGGGCTGTACCATAGAGTCGATTCACGTCAAACAGAACTTTCAAAGTTTGAACGTTGATTTGGAAAATTTTTTTCAAATTTTTCACGCTAAACTTGGTGACTCTAATTGAACTCATGTACATCTTAATTTGACTCAATCGGACGTAACTGATCCATAGAAGTAAAATAGCAAATACTGAAACCATCACAAGCGGATGCAACACCAAAAACATTAAAATTAGATGCATCAGGCCAAATAGTTGGAAAAGGATAAATGCGATTGTTCCGTTGATTGATG
Organism: Rhizoglyphus robini; assembly: GCA_023373905.1. Taxonomy (NCBI): domain Eukaryota; kingdom Metazoa; phylum Arthropoda; class Arachnida; order Sarcoptiformes; family Acaridae; genus Rhizoglyphus; species Rhizoglyphus robini. The sequence continues at coordinate 211,255 of JAKIJQ010000048.1, read as the reverse complement.
AGAAAAAGTGATTTCTGTAAAATGTTGGAACCAACTCAAGTTGACATGCAAAGTATTGTAGAACTGTGAATTGTGACAATGTTAGCTTTGTGATGTCAATTACATTACTTACTTTGTGATATAAACAGAAATTGAAACAAGTTTCGCGTCCAAATAGCTAAATTTTTCAAATTTTTGATTATACTCTTTTTATTCGTTGTGACCAAATGCATTTTACCACCAAAATGGTTAAATAGAAAATAGACATTTTTTGATTTAATTAATATAGTTTTTCATGTGAAAACAGGTTTGAATCTGGTGCAAATTGCTATATTTAACACAACAAAACAATCAATAGCAACCCGAAACTAAACGAATCTATGCTCCAACTTATCTAAAGCACCGAGTTCGACCAAACGACTTGAATAATTTAAGATTATAGATCTGTTTTAAATCTTTGAATATAATTCAAACTAAATTCAAAATTTTTAAATGCAAATACAAAATATATGTCAGTTGTACAAAAGGCTTTAATAATAAAAAATCCTAAAGGAAACTCAAATGACTACGTGACTAGTCACGTAGCCATTTGTTGCTGCGCAAACGTTTCCTTGTAAAAAACACCTTTCAGGTGAGTTCACTAATTAAATTAATTGTATTCATTAAAAAAATAATGTAATTTTGAGCGAACGTCTTTGTCAAACTGATTGGATGCAAGCATATTAGAGCAATTTATTGAGGTTTGGTTTGTGTTGATTCGAATCATAGGTGATTTTCTATTTAGGCAAAATTTAGATGTTCTGTACATGCAAGTCTAAATTTGAAGTAAGTGACAAAGATGAGATTTCGAGTTTTTGGAAGTTGACATTCATTTGCATTTGATCCATATACCAGTGGTAGTTTACATTCATAATATTTTGTTAGTGCATACCTATAAGCAAAACATTTGTTTATCCTTTTTCTTCTGAAACTGAGGTGATACAACAATTTTGTAACAAAATCTATTCATTCAAACAGAAATTTGTCGATGTTGAGGTAGGTGAGATGGTTGATGACAAAAACGTAAATAAATCTTTGCATAATTGTTGAGAATTGTAGTTGCCATTTAGTGAAATATCGAACGAACTTGTTAATTTGTACTGATAACAATGTTGTTGATATTCACGGTAGATGAGTCAAATAATCTTTTCGGAATAGCAACAAATGCGGAGCAGTTCTTGGTTGATTACCTACTTGATATCAGTATCATATGGTGAGACGCATCCGACGGTGATTTCACTACGATAGATTGATTATGACCAATTGGGACTATCATAGGTTGGGTTGAACTTGCTGTCACGCACAATTCTACAGAGAAATGTCCAAAAGCCAAAAGCCACCAACTCATTGTCATTTCATAGTAGTTACCTGAAAGTGTTGAATTAAGACGGTCAACTGAATGCGGAGAATTCAGTCCTCAAATTTACTCAAATCCACCAGTTCAGAATTTCTAAAGGTTGGACTGTTTCTGGTCATATGATGATGTATGCCAAAAATCTGTTAGATTATGCTTACAATTATGCTCCACGGCTCGCTTGGCGGCTAAGAAGTGAGAAAAGATAACCAAAAGTAGAGAAATTGAAATAGCTTTCATATTTTGAAAGATTCCGAATTGGTGTCAACAAACCATTTCGCTTTAATAATAAATAATAAATCACTAGAAAAAAACATAAAGATAAAACAGGTCTATTTCGGATTTAGTAAAAGATGCTCGCCACAACAAAGTAGAAATAATTCATTTTGTATATTGAAGAGGAAAAGATTTCGATACAACGAAACTATTCAGGCTCTTGTACAGGGTGATGCATAACACTTGCAACGGGGGTCCCAGGAATAACCAGATATGATAAAATTTGAAACTATCGTTGTAAATCATCCTTGGTTCAATTGAGATTGACTGTAAATTTTGGAGCTCGGGATACCTTGTCTACCCGGAATTAGGGGCCACGATATTCCGGAATCTGTGTTTTTACGACTTTGGAAAATTATTATGGCTATGGATTACGTGATAAAGACCTGAAAATTTTATAAGACACTACTCTTAGTGCCTAGTTATGAATTTTATGGTCGGTGTTCCAATTGGAACACTTTGGGTCATTTCCAGAAAATCATTTCCGGTGTTATAAAATGTTCTAGAAATACTCTTAAAATTAATTTAAACTAGAATTATTATTTTGAAATAACCGGAAGTACGCGTTTCGCACATAAAATTCGATTTTATTGATAATTTAAAAATAAAATATTTTTAAAATCCATTTATATTTAAATTTTGAAAGGAAAATTTTAGTTCAAAATAATTATTCATGTTTATATAATTTATAATAAATTTTAAGAGTATTTTTAGATCATTTTATGAAACCGGAAATGATTTTCTGGAAATGACCCAAAGTTTTCCAATTGGAACACCGACCATAAAATTCATAACTAGGCACTAAGAGTAGTGTCTTATAAAATTTGCAGGTTTTTACCACGTAATCCATAGCCATAATAATTTTTCAAAGTCGTAAAAACACAGATTCCGGAATATCGTGGCCCCTAATTCCGGGTAGACAAGATATCCCGAGCTCCAAAATTTACAGTCAATCTCAATTGAACCAAGGATGATTTACAACGATAGTTTCAAATTTTATCATATCTGGTTATTGCTGGGACCCCCGTTGCAAGTGTTATGCATCACCGTGTAGTACTCGTTCTTGGTTGTTTAATTGATACTTGGTTTCGGTGTCAAAACAAAAATAAAAGTGCAAAACACATTGAAGGTCATATCAACACATTACAAAAGTAGCAGACAGTGAATCTAGTGGACCACATTGTGATCATGTTTGTTGAGTGGTTCGGTAAGTTGAGTTAATCTTGAGTAACCAATAACCAATACACGGATAATGTTTCATAAACCCACAACCCATAAACGACACAACACACAATCGCATTTCTACTTTCAGTAAACTCTCACAAAACATTCTTGAAATCACGATGTTGCATTTGTGTAAACATAAGGAAATAATCCAGCTTTGTTACAGACGAAAACAACTTGTTGGGATGATGATGGTGATCGCAATAAAGACAGTCAGTAAATGCACTTGCCGCTAATTTAGATGAGAATTTGACTGACTTAACTCGTTCGTGATTGTTTTGGTTGACACCTGACACAAAGCAAACATCGGAAAAGCAAAAATAATCAAGATTACTCGTGAACGATATGCAATAGAGCTAAAGCGGCAACAGCTGACATATGTAAACAAAGCATGCAGTACAGTCGAGTGAATTCACTGGCGTATTCAGAAGAGTTTTGCCTTAAGTGATGTGAGTGAGCGAGTGCCTCTTCCTTTCACAGCACTAAAGTTGAAATGCTACCTCCCACTTTTGCCTTCCACTGCACTAACATCCGATCAATATGTTTCGTCCCACTTATGCCTTCTCACAATGCCCGAAAACAAAATTTTTTATCTCTCCTTCAAGTTTTGTCTTCACTCCTAGATTCAGTATGTTCTGAAGTTTCCAAAACACCCAGCCACACCTCTGTACATGTTGTTTTGACCGAGATACTGTTCCTGGAACATTGGATGGGTCAACTTTATTGATGAACGGTGAAATTGAGTCTGTGGAGGTGACGAGTGGGTTACTGACTATTTGGAGGTCGGGGAATCCGAAAATGATGACCATTTTGTAACTGGGTGTCAGGGCGCCACCAGGTGGCGCACTGAAATAGCGAAATTTGGGTTTTAAGAGGTTTACAAACGAGGTTCAAACTAATTCGAGGCTTAGGAATCTAATAAGATTGACCATTTTATGATTGTTGGCTCGCCAAGATTCCCCAGTTGGGGTGTTGGATCATATCCCCCAGTTTGGGGGTCTGGGAGATTCTCTGAACATTTACCATTTTTCAAAACCGTGGTAAAATGGTAAAGAGTGACCGTCAAAACAGGCCGTTTTTCGCCTGTTTTGTGATGTGTGTTCAATTTACTCGAAATATGTATCAATTTAAAGCCCTTTGAATACTGATTCTGAAAATGTATATTATTTATCTGTCCGGTAACTGGTTGAACCAAAAATTGGATCCAAAAGATGAAGAAGTTCATGAAAACATTCACACTAAACCAACTTGAAAGTTCAAAATAGACGAGTCATTTTGAAAAGAACGTAAACAAATCTAGATTTAACCATGACTTTTGTTGATTAAACCAGTCGAATTAAAGTTTAAACGGTAAGATAAGCAGAAAAAAAGAAATTTGTCAGAAGGAATTGAATCATCTTTTGATTTGATGAGTTTATCATTGTTTTTTTACATACAAGTTTAGATAAAGTTCTTTATATTGACTCATGTTGTTTTAAACTTGTGTATTGGTTTGTCAATTTCTTTGTAAATAGAGATAATTTTGTCAGTGATATCTGTCGTTTTTGAATTGCTTTTGGATCAATTTGACTAAGATCCACTTATCGGACAGATGATTAATGTATATATTTAGAATCAGCATAAAAAGATCTTTAATTTGATATATCATAAATGGAGATTCATTACACATCACAAAACAGGCGAAACTGACGGTCACTCTTTTTGAAAAATCTCTTGTTAAGTTAAAAGCTTTATTGGTGAAGAATAAAAGTACAGAAGGGTTTGGTTGAACTAAGTAGACACTGCGCCATACAAAGAAACCAATGATGATACTTGTGTGGTAGAGCCAGATGGGAAGTTGATCGTCAGAACTGAGTAGACACAATCTGTAAAGAGAGGAGGTGTTTTAGCACAAGTCGTAAAGACAACTGATCAAAACACATACAAGGCACTTTGTGTGTGAGCACATCAGCAACACGTGCTTATAAAGGCAGTCGAGTTCGGCTATGTCCACACTAAGTGACAGTAGACATAGTGGCTTCATCATGGCTAAGCATAAGATGACAAATGGTCATGCAGAGAGGGAGCCACTTCTCAACACCTCCCCTGCTCCCGAACTGCTTGACCATCAGGTCCCAAGAGTATCCGCTTCGTATGCTTGGAATTGCTCAACGATTTGGTAAGACAGTCGGCTAGTTGATTGTGTGTACTGACATGCTTGATGGTGATGTAGCGCTTGGCACTGTAGTCTCGTATACAGTGCATCTTCACATCAATATGTTTGGTGTCCGAGAGACTTCGTTGAGAGTTTGCAATCTGGATTGCAGGCATGTTGTCTTCTAGAATGGTAGTTGGCAATTGGACGGGGAAGCTCAGTTCATGAAGTAGCTGTTGTAGCCAAAGTACTTCTCTGCAGGCCATTGCCATTGCTGTATATTCTGCTTCAGTAGTTGAAAGGCTGACGGTCTTCTGTTTTCGGCTAAACCAGGTTATGGAACTTCCGTTTAGTTGGAACAGTGCACCTGACTGGGATTTTCGGTCACCAATGGTTGCAAAATTGGCGTCTACGTAACAGACTAGATTAGAGTTGTCGAAACTTCCTAGAGTAAGACTGAGGTTTTTCGTGTGCTTTAGGTATGCCAATACTTGTTTGCTGTATGTCCAGACTAGGTCAGTAGGCTCATGAAGGTGTCGAGAAAGTAGATTTACAGCAGCAGCAATGTCCGGTCTGGTTAAGTTTGCGATGTATAACAGACTTCCAATAAGACTCCTGATTGGCACATTGTGGTTGATTTCTCCATCTGTTAGATCAAGCTTGTCTAGTTGAGGCAGAGTCTGGATACGGCTTGAGTCTTCAAGGTTGAATCTGTTCAGTAGATCATTGATGTACATTTCTTGGGAAAGTGAAAATGTTCCATATTCGTCTCTTGTGAAGTTGACTCCAAGGAAACGATTCACTTGTCCAAGATCCCTTAGTTCGAACTTGTGTTCCAGTTGTTGCTTGACTTCAGTCATTTGTTGTTCTGTATGAGTGAAGATCAGAATATCGTCTACCCATACCAGCAAGAACAGATTTACGCTTCCTACTCGTTTCACATAGAGGCACGGGTCTGATTGAATAGCTTTGAAACCGAGTTCATTCAGGGCAACGTTCATTTTCTCATTCCAACACTTTGGAGCCTGCTTGAGTCCATACATAGCTTTATTGACCCTCCATATCGTGCCATTATCCTTGAATCCATCAGGTGGATGGACATACACCACCGTGTCCAGATCGCCGTTGAGAAAAGCTGTTTTGATATCGATCTGATGTACACGTAGCTTCTGTTGGCTTGCAATTACCATCATGGCACGGATTGCGGTGTATGATACTACAGGGCTGAAGGTTTCTTCAAAGTCAATACCTTTCTGTTGGTTAAATCCTCGAGCCACCAATCTTGCCTTAAACCGGACAATAGCTCCAAGGCTGTTCTTTTTGACATCATACACCCATCTGGTGGTGATAAGTTTTCTTTCGCCAGCAAGTTTTTGTTCGACAACTTGATAAACATGATGTGCATTCAGTGATGTAATTTCATCGGTCATTGCTTCGATCCAATAACCCCTTTCTGGGGACTGCATAGCTTCGTTATAGTTGGCTGGTACATATATATGTTCGGCTGAACGAGAGGCTGGTGACACAAGGGCAGCTTGGTAGTCTGGATACTGCATCACAGAACTTGCCTGTTCTCCCGGTGCAATATAGTTTAATCGGTCTGGTGCTCCACAATTTCTTGGAGGCTGAATTCGACGCATTTGTACTTGTGGTTCATCAGTAGTTACAGGGACTTGTTCGGTAATTGCTTCTGTAGTAGGTTCGACTATAGGTTCTACAGGAGGTTCTGCAGTAGGTTTTGTAATAAGTTCCATAATAGTCTTGACAGTAGTTTGATCAGCAGGTTCGGCTTTCAGTTCAACTTTGGGAACAGTATTGGGAACTTGTACTTCTAATTTCCGCTCTTGTGACTCGATAGTAGGTGTTGTTGTTACTGCAGTAGTTGTTACAGTCCCGACAGTTGGCGTTGTAGTCGCAGGCAGTCGAAGCCTTTGATCAAAATTCTCCAATGCTTGGTTAAGTGCAGTTTCCCTTCTTTGGTTTTCTAGAGATTGAAGCTGGTTTTGTAGGTCCAAGACTGGTGTGATGTCAGTTTCAGTAGTTGATTCGGTGGTCGGAACATTAGTGGCTTGTCCTTCACCAAGTTCTTCAGTCTCATTCACTTCTTCAATTTCATCAATGTTAAATAGCGCTCGAGTTTGTGGATTGCTTTCACATGTGCACTCTTGTTCGCCTTCTTTTAGTGATTTCATAGACTTAATGCAGGCTGGGAACACACCGTTCCAGATGTCACAATTTCTCTGATTGATAACTTTTCCAGTACTAGGATCGAGTAGTCGGTAGGCTTTTGCGTCGGACGAATACCCAACAAAGATAAGTTCTTCTGAAGTGGGATCAAACTTCTTCCTCTTTTCATGAGGAATCCAACTATATGCAACCGATCCGAATGTTTTCATCTTCTCGAATTCAGGTTCTCGGTTAAACATCCGTTTGCAGGGTAGTTCGTTATTGATTGAGCTATGGGGCAATCGGTTGGCAATATAGCATGCAGTACGGATTGCTTCAGGCCAGAATTTCAGTGGCAAACAACTTTCGAACAACATCGCACGTGCCATCGTTTGAACCTTCTGAATTGTTCGTTCACTGACGCCATTCTGTTGATGACAAAATGGTACACTTCGCTGTCTGTAAATTCCTTCCACCTTCAGTAGTTCAACGAATTCATTTGAGGTGTATTCCCCTCCATTGTCTGTTCGTAGAGCACCAATTCCGATGGGAAACTGCTTCACCATTTTTCCTTTGTATTCTTGAAATGCCAGGATTGCTTCAGCCTTGCTCTTGAGAGTGAACACTTCCACATAGCGAGTGTAGTCATCCACCAGGATCATGAAATACCGAGATCCATCAAACCCAAGAGGGTTATTCACAATTCCGAGATCAGAATGAATTAGTTCAAGAGGGCGAGATGTCGTTGTTGTTGATGGAGGATATGGTAGCTGTTTCAGCTTGCACCGGGCACACGTTACACAATGTTCATCATGATCACATTTTAGATTGTAGAGTTTCATTAGTTTTTCCAGTTTTTCTCTACCTGGATGAGCTAGTACACTATGCCAATCAACAACTTTGGAAGACAGTAGAGCGCGCTCAATTCCATTGAATAGGTACAGATTTCCACTACGAGTTGCCTTGAGATATACTTTTCCCCCGTTTAGTCACAATAGCTTCTTTCCTGTTGAATTCGACTTTGAAGCCATCTTTAGTCAGTTTGCTCACGGAGAGAAGATTTGCGCTAAAGTCTGGGGCAAATTTGACATCCTTGAGATACATCACCTCGGGTCCTGTATGCAGGATGAGGTCACCTTGTCGATAAATCCTGCACTGGTGATCATTCGCTGTGCTTACTGATTGGCTGATTGAGATAGCGTTCATCAAATGTCGGTCAGATGTCACAAAATGACTGGAAGCGCCCGAATCAATTATCCAGTCTACGACATAATTACGAAGGTTATTTATTTCCTCAGTAGCATTAAAGACAGAATTTTTCTTGGCAATTTCACTACCGCTACTGGTCTTCTGGTTCACTCCAGTAAAAATCCGTTCTTCACCTTTCCTTTTTTCGGCAATCAGCGATGAGGTGACCTTGAATACCACAGTGGTGGCAACGTCTCATCTCCTTCTGGAATGTAGGACGACCATAGTTGGTTCCTTGCTGACAAAGCTCTGTTCGGACGTTTTACCACCATTCAACATCTCACAGTATCGAATCAAATTAAGAAGCAGTTGATCTTTCGTGAGGATACTCAGTTGTTGATAGGTGGAGGCCTTGAAAGGAACCAGTTCACTTGGGAGACCATCAACATAAAGACACAGTTCCCTTTCGTGGGTCAAGTCAGAGCCAGCCATTCGTAACTCGTCAATCTTCTGGCCAACTGAGAGGCTAAATTCACGGACTTTTGCCTCGGTAAACCCATCTAGTTTGATTTCCCGTATGTCTCGTTCCAAGAGGGCTTGTTTCACTACGTCGTTGGTGACGTACTCCTTGCTAATCTTCTCGAAGGCTTCATGAGCTGAGAGAATCTCCCGAACCATGGAGAGATGTCGGTCATCAAGAGAGCAAGTGATTCGGGCTAAAGCAGTCTGGTTGGCTTCAGAATTCACTGGGAGAGGGCGTTGAATAGCCTGTTCAATTCTGAGGCGACGGAGAGCCAACCGTAGCATGTACTGCCAATTCGAGTAGTTCGTGCCATTCAAGCGTACGATTTCGCTTTCCTGATACTTCCGGTTGTCACGTAATGGTCGATCAGTATCTTGGCTCGGTTTTCCATTCAGAACGATCCACATGAGGACGGCACAGAGGGAGATCAGTCCACCAATAAAGAGGCTTGCGAGTTCCATCCTGTAGCGTCGTGCTGATAACGTGTTAAGTTAAAAGCTTTATTGGTGAAGAATAAAAGTACAGAAGGGTTTGGTTGAACTAAGTAGACACTGCGCCATACAAAGAAACCAATGATGATACTTGTGTGGTAGAGCCAGATGGGAAGTTGATCGTCAGAACTGAGTAGACATAATCTGTAAAGAGAGGAGGTGTTTTAGCACAAGTCGTAAAGACAACTGATCAAAACACATACAAGGCACTTTGTGTGTGAGCACATCAGCAACACGTGCTTATAAAGGCAGTCGAGTTCGGCTATGTCCACACTAAGTGACAGTAGACATAGTGGCTTCATCATGACTAAGCATAAGATGACAAATGGTCATGCAGAGAGGGAGCCACTTCTCAACACATTACACATCACAAAACAGGCGAAACTGACGGTCACTCTTTTTGAAAAATTGGGCTGTGTCATTTGGTCTCATAATTGGGTTAAAGAAACTTATCCCTTACTTAACTTATCACACAGTTGGTTTGCTGGTTCTTATCCCACAATAGGGTTGCTGGTTTTTATCCCACAAAAGGGTTGCTGGTTCTTATCAACCGACTGGGTTGCTGGTTCTTATCCACCAATTTGGTTGCTGGTTCTTCTGGTATCCCAAAATAGGGTTGCTGAATTCATTCAATTATTATTTCTTTAGACCGCTTATTCTTTCTCCTCTCATGCCAAATTGATTGATAAAATCCAGCATTTTAACGGGATTAGGACCAAAAGATTATTTGCCGGCATGAATTCGAACCACCATTTGGGTATGGCCAGCAACCCAACTGTGGGATAAGATCCAACGACTCAATTGGTGGATAAGAGTTCACACTTAACTCACTTTTAATTAAAAAAATGTAACTAATAGTGAAATAAATTTTTACCACCCAATGGTAAATTTACCTTTTACCACAAATTGCAGTCTCTAAGCTCAACAAATGGAGTATAAGATTTATAAACTCATCTGAGGAATTTCCCTGACCCACAAACTGGGGATAAGATCTAACAACCCAACTGTGGGATAAGAACCAGCAACCCAATTGGTGGATAAGAACCAGCAACCCAATTGGTGGATAAAAACTAGCAACCCAATTGTGGGATAAGAACCAGCAACTCTATTGTGGGATAAGAACCAGCAACTCAACTGTGGGATAAGAAGCAGCAACCCAACTGTGTGATAAGTTAAGTAAGGGATAAGTTTCTTTAACCCAATTATGAGACCTGATGACACAGCCCAATTTTTCAAAAAATTTACCATTTTACCACAGTTTTGAAAAATAGTAAATGTTCAGGGAATCTCCCCGACCCCCAAACTGGGGGATATGATCCATCAACCCAACCGGGGAATCTTGGAGAGCCAACAATCATAAAATGGTCAATCTTATTAGATTCCCAAGTGCGCCCCCTGGTGGCGCCCTGACACCCAGTTACAAAATGGTCATCATTTTTGGATTCCCCGACCTCCAACTAGTCAGTAACCCACTCGTCAGCTCGTAAATCCCAATTTCACCATTTTCGAACGCCTCCTGGTGGCGCCCTGACGCCCAATCACAAAATGATCATCATATTCGGATTCCCCGACCTCCAAATAGTCAGTCACCCACTCTTCACCTCCACAGACTCAATTTCACCGTTCATCAGTAAAGTTGATCCATCCAATGATCCAGGAACAGTATCTCGGTCAAAAACAACATGTACAGAGTAGTCATTGGGTGATTTGGAAACTTCAGAACATACTGAATCTAGGAGTGAAAAGAAAACTTGAAGGAGAGATAAAAAATTTTTGTTTTCGGGCATATATGCCTATTTAGTTCTGAGAATTTAAAAATATGAGATTATGCATTTAAAATAATTCTGATTAATAAAAACAATCCAAATATATATAATATTAAAATCATTTTAAATAAAACAGAATTTAACTATTTTTAGTTTTACTCAAAATGGTCCAGAGTTAAGTGTCGGTGTAAGGGTTTTGTTTGGTTTATTATTCTCTTAAGAATTTTAAAATCAGTTGCTTAGTTACATCCATACGAACATGCCACCTGATTCAGTCATTGATACTTTTACTGCAGGGATGCTGAAACTTTTGGAATAAAAGTCCACCAGGGTGAACCTTCCCACCACCGGAAGTCCACCCATTATTGTATAAGAAGGTACCCTTATATATTTTCCCCAAACAAGCCATTTTATTACCACATTTTTCGAATATGCATCCGTTTATAAACCGCACTTTTTTTTAAAAAATGCCGAAAATGACCAAATTTCAAATGACATACAACTATGTGTAAGATTTGGAAATAATATAACGAAAATAAATCTTTCAGAATAGGTACATAGGTACTCTCATAAAATTAAATTGCCGTTTATAGTCCGCACTCAAATATAGCCAGCAACACACCATTTAAAAAAGTTTTTCGTATATAACCCTCTGGCTATATTCGAAAAAATACGGAAATACATTTATGATACAGTAAAAAGTTTTTTATTGATTTAATAGAGCCACATTACAGGAACTTCGATGAAAAAAATTCAATAAATAAACTTCTGGTTATGCAAAATTGATCATTGGTGTGATATTTAATGTTACTAAACATACTGTAACATAATTAAACTTTACTTGCTTATCATGAAACAATTTTGCATTTGTGTTTGGCTAAGTTATCAGAGCTATTTTGAACAAACACGATTGCTTCTAAGCATTTATCATCAATCTTAACAACTAACCAAAAGATTATTTTGTCAGCTAAGTCACGATAAACATACCAAGTGTAAATGTGTTACAGTTTGGTGGACTCAAAAAATTAAATTTATTTGGTTTATTTAATATTGTTTATATAACCCTAAATTAGTATACAAGTCGGCTCTCTTTTTCTTTTTGCCGTATACAAGTATACAAGTCTGTTGAAATGGCAAAGAGAAAAAAATTCTAAAGTATATTTTAAGGCAAGATCTCTTAACCTCTAAAAACCAAGTTGCACTTTCTCCCTCCATGACAGCATTTATTTTAAGTTTTTTTAATACTGTGCATAATTATGGCTCGTTCAATTAGAAAAGGTAAAATGTATAGATTAAGGAATATCTTAATTTTATTTAAATTATTTTTAGAAGCTGAGTTGATATAAAATATATAAAATCTTTTCATTCAAGAAGAAAGTCGTCAAAGTTGACGTTCTATAATCATTATTCGTTGTAAACAACACACAAGTTTGATTCAAAATACTCCCTGTTGACTTTAATAATACTGACAATAAACTAATTTTTAAGTGACGCCGTTGGCGTGAAGTCGGAGCAGGAGTATCGCGAGCACGCGTTCTTATCATTTCAGTCATCAATGAGTCCGACACAGTCTGACAGACACACACGTACACTCATTCCTCAATACACTTGCTCCTCCAATTAACGTTTTGATGATACCGATAATTACAGGTAATTACTGATAGTGTTTACTTTATTGCGATTTTAATTTCTACAGTACGTTTACCGGTAAATTGCGACCCCTTGTACGCACAGAGGCACTTTTACCTTCTCTTGTGTTAGCCGCATTAATATATCAAACTGTACTGTGGAAGTACATTTATGTGCTATATGTCTAGCAGTTTCATTGACCTTACACTGAGTACATATGTGACAAAAACGAAAACCACACTTCAGCAGTGAACGTGGTTGGGGACAGCAAAAAGAAAGAAAGCTAAAAGCCGAAATAGAGGTTCAGTCTGGATTGTCTGTTTGTCAGTCTCGGTTGCATCGGGCAGATTCTCCGTCGCCCAGTCAAAGTTCAAAAAATACCCAAAAATCGAAACAAGCTAATTGAATTCTAATGGAAGGTTTTCGATCACTTCGTTCAACGACTTTAAGACAAAGTAAACCAATTGAGGAAATTACTGCTGTAAACAGAAATGTTGAAAAAGAAGAAACTGAAACTGAAACTAAAACTGAAACTAAAACTGAAACTGAAACTGAAACTGAAACTGAAACTGAAACTGAAACTGAAACTGAAACTGAAACTGAAACTAAAACTGAAACTGAAACTGAAACTAAAACTAAAACTGAAACTGAAACTGAAACTGAAACTGAAACTGAAACTGAAACTGAAACTGAAACTGAAACTGAAACTGAAACTGATACTGATACTGATACAAATACGGATACTGATACTGATGATGAGAAAGTATATTCAAAGAAAATGTCCAATATTATCAGTCTTGATTGTCCCGAATGTTCAAAGGTTTTAAACAAAACGAATTTCAATCAACACATGCGTCAAGACCATCAAAAATTGCGATTTCATTGTAATGCTCAAAATTGCATTGAGCAGTTTGATGACCGGTAAGTTTTAAAATGATCCTAAAACTTTAAATAAGCCCCGCCTTCAAATTAATAAAAATGAGTACTACTTTCCAATTATTCGTATTTAAATAATTGTTACATCCAGTGACGGTTGGAATTAATATGCGGTGCGGGATTATTTCATGTTTTTGAATAATCAAGTTTTTGTCATTAATTATGTTAATTATTTTACAGAAAACTCTATCACCTGCATCAAAAAGTTCACAACACCAACACAAAATGGTCCTGTTGTGAAGTGAAGTGCAAGTATGAGGCATCAAATTCTTCCGATCTCAACAGTCACTGGAATCGCTATCACAAGAAAGGTCTGTTTCAATGTACTCTGTGCAAGGCGATCTTTCCCAGCCGTAACCAGGTGTACAATCATTTCTATCTGGAGCATCTACCCAGCAAGGACTACACGTACAGTCCAGTCAAGTGCAATTATAAAGACTGTGACTATATTTCTCGAGACAAGTCTGCCTTGAAACGACACCAATTCACTCACACTGGATTGAAGCCATTTGAATGTACCTGGGATGGGTGTGACTTTTTCTGCAATCAAAAATCTCACACAGTCAGACATATTTATGCCAAACATTTTGGCATTCCTCAGAGTGTTCCCACAAAGGAGAGAAAAAAGATGTGCAGCCGTGATCCGTACCAATTTGTTCGTGCTGTCAATTTGATTTGAATTATTAAATGTTGATTAATCTGTTTTAAATAAATTGATTGTCAGATTATTTCAATAAAGTAATGCTTTCACTAACCAAAAGTGTGCCAATTATGTTATTTAATTCTTTCCATGCCAACTTAAACTCACGTTTAGAGAACGAACGGTAAAGTCTAGGGCAAGGAAGCGGAAACCGTGGACATTGGTCCACTTTTACCCCAGAAAGTCCACTATTTTTGAACTACCAAAGTATAGGAGTGGACTTTCTCTCAAAAAGTTTCCGCAACCATGGTCTAGGGACTTGAAATTTTAAGACAGTACTCACCTGGGATTCTGCCCTCGTGTATTGTATTGCTCAACAGAAGCACGCTGTTTTGCGGTTTGAGCTGTTTTTTGAAAAAATAATGACTAAAGATAGTGAAAATGACTTTGAAGAAAAAGGAAAGTTCTTTTTTAGGTAATATATGATTATTTTCATTTGTATTTTTAAATATAGATTATTATACAGTCAACAGTCCACTCGTTAGGTCTAAATTTGTCTCGTTTTGTATTCAGTTTCTGGAACAAGACTAGACACCAACTGCTGGTACCTCTCACCAGCACATTCTACTGACACTAGTGAATCTCCCGATTAAAATTATCACTCCATACATTCGACAAAGTTTTTCTTTCTCGACGACGAGCTTCCTGGTACGAGCTCGGTCAACCCATTGCCTGTTGAATCCGTGGATGGAAGGGCTTCCTCTTACGCCTCCAAGGTTAAACCGAGACCGAAGCACGTTGTAGTCCTCAAACCTAAGGAACCCAGCAGTGTCGCTGACTCTCAGCAAACCTATGCCATATTCAAGGACAAACTTGATACCAGTAAGATCCTTGAGAATAACATCACCCTGCTTGGGAGTTGCGAGTACCGTAAAATCTCAAACTAGCGCCGCGGCGCTTGTTAATTTCGTCAGAAAATTTTGGCCGAAAAACCGGTTTCTCGTAACGTCCACAGTGCTTTTTTCTGCGGCGCTTAAACGAATGCGGCGCTTGTTTGAATGTGTTGCAGGACACGAGAGACAGGAAATAACACTTGATGTTTATTCAACATAACAAGCATGCATACTGAGCACAATGCAAGCCTTATTGTCTGAGCGGGGGCGAAGCGAAGCTTCGTCTTCGGAGCGAAGACTTTATAGCATGACTTTTTGTGTTTGTTGTTCTATTTATCTAGCCAAAACTACTCAATCAAATGACACCAAAATTTCAGGTTAAGCTCATGATATAGTGTAGATGTGCACTAAATAGGTGGCTTTGCTGATAAACCAAAGATTAAATGATTAAAATGATTAATTTAAATTTGACCTTTTATGCCACCTGGCGGGAAAAATATGTACTAACGGAAATTATTGTTTACGCATTTAATAAATGAAAAAATAATTATTTCGTAGTTATTTTGGTTATTATTAAGTGAGATGAACTTGAAATTGATCAAATGACATCAAAATCATAAAATTTTTAGTTGTCGTACCAAATGAATATCGAAATCTCAATGATCTGTGAAGTCAAATTTTCTCATGATTATTTTCACCAACAACCACAGTTTGATCTATTTCGATTTGGAGAGGTGTGCCGAACCTCATGTGATCATGAATCGTCAAGGCAAAAACGGATGACATTTGCCGTTAAGTGTACTAGGAATCTAGCGAATCGCATCATCGTGATTGAGTCGTCATGTAAGTTTGGTTTAAATGGAATTGAGAATTCTATGGAAAAGATTCAGCAAACTACAATGACAACAACAAGTGATGGCTCAGCCCGGCCAAGCGAAGCGACATGCATAAGAACTGAAGGACTGATGATTGCACTAATACTGAAGGATTGGGGATTGCTATGTTGCTTGCACACTCATAAATTAGCTTACACCATCGTACAATTGCTTGCTAAATTCGGTTAGGTCCGACGCGAAGCGGTTGCGGCAGCAACTATCGCGTCGTGTCCGGGTGGGGTAGGGTAGATAGGGTGAGTGCATGCAAATGAGGATTGTACTGAAACTGAAGGATTGAGGATTGCAATGTTGCTTGATTGAACGAGAATACAAGTTTTGACAAGATAACAAGACAGATTCCATGATTCCTTGAATTGAGAAACTAATATCTTTGAACGAATTCAAAACGAAAACAAATTTTACAATTCCCATCCACCAAAGCACGATGCCCGATCGCAATATGCAAAATTTGTGCGTCTCGGTGGTTTATGTAGGTTTTTGAAAATTTTTTATGGAGTCAATTGACATTTTCATCGCAGAAGAAATCATCTTTGGAACCTTGTTCACAATAACATAGTTAATGTACAATTACTACATGAACGAAACAGATTGGACAGAAGAAAGAAGAACACAACTTGCCCCAACCAATAATACTGTGTTCAATGAAAAGTGTTCTTAAAAACCCCTGAGTTCAATGCGATATGCATTGCATCATCAGTGCATACGCTTCTATTGTATTGTAAACTTTTGTAGTACTTGGGAAGTCGGGGGGTGAGTTCCCGCTCAGACTTATGCCCCATCGGGGCCAATGATGTTATATAGAGAGAGAACGTTCGAGAAACGTCGTGAAGTTTTCGCTTCGAGAACCTTCTACTCGTTTCTAAACATAACACAAAACCGTCCACAGAGGACGTTACAGTACACTACCAAAACACACCACTTAACACACCCCCTGGTTTGGTACTGTCTGGAACGGAACTCCAAGCAGTTTGTCAGCATCTCGGGAGGCACTCTTCGTCTTGGTTAGACCATCGGCAAGTTGAGTCGCGGTCCCCGTCCAGTTGACATCGATGTAGCCCTTGAGAATGTCGTCGATGAAGATGATGAAGTGGTTGCTTCCATCATAGCCGGTTTTTCGCATCTGTCCACACAGGTCGGTGTGAACCAGTTCGAGAGGTTCCGTTCCACGGTCCTCAGTTGAGCGGTACGGCAACTGGTGTAGCTTACTTCTCAGGCATGTTTCACAGTTCTCTGGGTGATTCAACTCCAGTTCGGGATACAGCTTCCTCAGGGCAGCCAGTTTCTCTGCGCCTGGATGACCGAACTTACTGTGCCAATCGGGTTTCTTGGTAATTAACGCGGAGTCATTCACTCGGCTCGCTTTGTCACCGGTATCAATGTACCTGTATAGATTGTTGATCATCTTGGCACGCAGGTACACTTGATTGTCTTTAAATACTATGGCTTCTCGTTTATCGAATAATACTTTAAAACCATTCGAGGTTAGCTGGCTGACGGATATCAGGTTCTCTTCAAATGATGGCGCAACATGAACATTGGTGAGCTTCAGTTGACGAGATCCAGTGTGCAGAAACGTATCGCCGGCTCGGTAGATCTTGCAGATAGCTCCGTCTGCGAGTACCACCGAAGAATCGTTGATTTCTCGGATCTCAACCAGGTTCTGGTCACAGTTAGCATAGTTCTGAGTGGCTCCTGAGTCGAGTATCCAGGAGGCGAAAGCACGGGACACATACTGATCAGTGGCTTTATTAGACTTCTTAAAATCATTAACTACACGCTCACTACAGTTGGAGATGGCATGGCCAGGCTTGTGACAATAAAAGCAGGCCTTGTTGGCAATGTCCTTGGCTCGTTGAGCTTCCTTAGCAGGGTCCATTCGAGGTTTCTTTGATCGGGTGAAGAAAGCCGAGTTCACTTGGTTCATCTTTCGGCATTTGTCCTTGATCTTGTCGATAGCTTCATCCACCGAGTGGGTACCATAAGCGAGAGTGTCCTTGAAGGACGACCATTCAGTGCCATCGGGAAGGGTGTCAGCAAGAAGGCCGAGATGTTTGTCCTTGTCGAAGATGGCGCCACCACCACGAAGATTCTGGATCTTCTTTTCCACCAGGTCGAGGTGCTCACTTACTGACTTGTCATCAAGTTTGTCAAGTTTGGTGGACTTGATGTCTTCCTCGAGTCGAGACAATCGGGTGTAGCACATGGTTCCATACTTGGCTCGAAGATTCTGCATTGCTTCAAATGCCACAAATGATGAACCAAGGCTAGGCTGAAGTTTCTCTGGAACGGCCTTCAGGATCTTGCACATCGCCTGACGATTGACGAGATGATCCTGAGGATAGGCGCGGTTGATGGCATCAAGGAGGCCCTCTCTTTCAAGGGTAGTCGAGAGCATGAAAAACCAGGTGTTAAAGTTGAACTGGTCGAGCAAAGGAGTCGGATTGTCACCGACGACACGGACATGGTTAACGGGCTGGTTACGGGCAGAGTCAGGGACGGGATACTGGTTGGCTGGAGCCAAGTCGGGATAACGGGCGGGAACGAGAACAGGACGGGAACGGAGGTACAGGATGTACAGGACCAAGATAGTGAGAACGATGATGGTGATCACGGTTGACACTTCTGGCAGGAGAGGACGGATGAGGTCCAACAGGGCACAGACGAGGAACACGAGTAGAGACATCGTGGCTGATAACGTGTTGCAGGACACGAGAGACAGGGAAAAAACACTTGATGTTTATTCAACATAACAAGCATGCATACTGAGCACAATGCAAGCCTTATACCATATATTGGTATATAGAGAGAGAACGTTCGAGAAACGTCGTGAAGTTTTTCGCTTCGAGAACCTTCTACTCGTTTCTAAACATAACACAAAACCGTCCACACAGGACGTTACAGTACACTACCAAAACACACCACTTAACAGAATGCGGCGCTTGTTAGAGATTTTACGGTATGTTTCGAACAAAAGGGTGATTGTTCACCGCGGCTTTGAAGAGAGCTGTATCGCAGTCTGCGACACTCTGAAACACGACGAGCAAATCTCTGTTGCCAAGCCAAAGGGGCAAAAAACTCGTGTAATCATCTTCGACC
Source organism: Rhizoglyphus robini (assembly GCA_023373905.1). Taxonomy (NCBI): domain Eukaryota; kingdom Metazoa; phylum Arthropoda; class Arachnida; order Sarcoptiformes; family Acaridae; genus Rhizoglyphus; species Rhizoglyphus robini. The sequence continues at coordinate 192,025 of JAKIJQ010000048.1, read as the reverse complement.
TCGGTTATGTGTACAGCAAAGAAGTCCTCAAAACTTCAATCGTCAGCCTCAACGACCAACTTAAACAACACGAAAACTCTATCGACGTAAAAGTCATTAAGAAAGACCGCAAAAGCAACTTTTATGCCGTCATTGAGACTTCTCAAGATGTCCATCAATTGATATTGGCAGAAGGTCGCATCTTCGTTCCTGGCAAACTCTGTACTGCCGCCAACAACAGACGAAGAGTCATCGTGTGTCAGAAATGCCAGCAAGCAGGACACTTTGCTGATGCATGTAGCAACGAAGAGCGTTGCGGAAAATGTGACGAAACTCACTCCACCAAGAGCTGCAGCTCCCATCAATTAAAGTGCACAAATTGCGCTCGTATCAATGTGAAACGTTCCCATCGCGGACACAATCTACTTCCTACCGAACACCCGGCGAATGACGCCCAACTTTGCTCATCTTTCCAGAAACTTCTGAAGAAAATCAATCCTTGCCATGAGTGATAGAATAACAATTCTATACCAAAACTGCAGCACAAAATAACTGCATTTATAGGATTAGAAAAAAACGCAAAAACAACTCAACGCCACAATACTACGTCTACAAGAACCGTATGTATATCAAAACGTCTTCGGGCATTTGATAGACGACTACAACATCTTCTGTGGGACTGATCCCTTATGTGCCATCGCGACAGTCAAATCACAATCAAATATGTGCCTTATCTCTCAGTTCACAAACTCGAACTGCACCTGTGTGGAGGTAAGAACCAGCAATCCATTCATCTTGTGCAGTGTGTACTTCTCCGGCTCATCAGAAATGCACGTATTAGACAACGAACTCGACAATCTAGAACAAATTCTTGCGACATATCGCACAATGCCCATAATCATGACTGGCGACTTCAACGGCTGGCACCCATCATGGGGTAGCGTTAGAGTGAACGAACGTGGACAAAAAAATCTACGACTTCATCATGAGAAATCGTTTGTGTATTCAAAACGAAGGCTCCACACCAACCTTTGTAAACTCTCGCTCCAGTCAAAGCCACATCGACATCACTCTCACCAACAACAAAGCCAACCCATACTTTCGAAACTGGAAAGTTGTGACTGACATCGATTCGATCTCCGATCACCGCATTTTGACATTCGAGTGGCTATCAACCAAAGAAGCACTGCCCAAATCACTGACCAGAAAATTTCGCACCAACAAGGTCAAATGGGACAGATTCGACAATCACACAAAACGACGTATCCAACACCACAACAACACAGTAGCAAACATAAGCTCTAAGCAAGAAACACTCCAATTTGGAACATCACTCACCAACACTATTGTCAAGGTGGCTGAAAAATCACTTCCTCCCAGCAAGCCTCCAAAACGAGAAATTAATTTCTTCAACGACGAACTTAAAGAAATGAAGAAAGAAGTGGACGAATTGCAGAACAAGTTTGAGCGACATCGGAACAACGCCATACGTGGACCAATTCTGAGGAAGCAACTCAACAAAGTGAAATATCCCTACGAGAAGCTACTAGAAAGAGCAAAACGAGATGCTATTCGACAATTCTACACAGTTCAGAATCGTGATACCGTGTGGAAACAAGTGTACAAGTTGTGCAACAAAATATTAATAAGAATCCTCTAAACAGCTGTGTGGTGCATTACAAGAATTCAGATTTTTAATTAATAAAATCACTCATTGGTCATCATCGTGGATTTCCCTCATCTGAATGGCAATGTTGTCATCCTTCCGTTGAGAATGCCTTTGAGAAAACTTTCGATATCCAAAGAGCAACCCAACTGCAGCAAGCACTACAAATAGTGAAATTAAAATACCGGCTGCCAGATTGCCTCCTAGTGTTGAATGATTTTTTGAATTTCAATTAACGAACAACAACTTTACATGGCATACCTGAACTTTTGTCTTTTTGTCGAGTTATCTTGGGTCTACTGGTTGTGGTGACAGTATTGCCATCAGGGGTTGTTGCTGTTGTGGTGGTGGTAGTGGTGAGTAGTTGCGCAGATGAGGCCACACAGTTCTGATCAAAGCTAATGTCGTCAACTGCAATACGTGACAAGTGGCTTCCAATGTGACCTCTAAACACAAATTGAAACGGTTGTGTCGACTGAAAGTGAACAACCGCCTTGTTCCAACGTTGCTGCAAAGCATCTTCACCGCTTACTTGAGCAATTGATTCTGGTTCTGGTTGAAGTTTGCTGCCATATTGAATGAAAATATCCAGATGACTTTGGGAGATGTTCGCTGGTTCGCCGTTGATGGAGTAGAAGAAACGCATTCTACAGTTTTGTTCGCTTTTGGATGTCATCATGGGTGTGTAGAAGTTGGCAGTGTTGGTTAGCTTAACACTCTCATTCACAAATGCTCTTGGCATTGTTTCTAGCACTATATACTGACCATAGCCATCGTGTCTATTGTGTGAAATGTGTGAAAATGATTTGAACATTTGCAAATGTGTAATAAACATACCTTGTGTTGTCAATGGTTGGCTCAAAAATGTCTTGATTAGAGCCACCTCTTCTAAGAGTCCATACAACATTGGAACCATCATTCAGCCTCACATCAGTCTTGATTCCACAGGTAAACAATGAAAACTCAAAGTTGCATCTCACATAATTGGAACACACAATTTCGTCACTTCCGTCGCCACAGTCGTTGATATAGTCACAGATGGCATCTTTGCTCACACAGAATCGATTCTTCACACACATTGCTTGATTTTCTGAACATGTCTGATTGGGTGTGAGAGGTTTTGGCAGAGAACAGTTGACGAATTGAATATTGTCAAGCGCAATTATGCCAGTTTGACCCGAATCTTGATGGCCCACAATGTCAACCATAAACTGACTAAATCGTTCACCAATGTGCGCATATGTCTTACGCCATCCACTCGCATATTGCATATAGTTATTGTTTTTGTTGTGGTTGATTGTGTAGATTGTGGCCCAGTCAGCATTATCTCTACCTAAGCGCACCTGAACACTATAGTTGGCCGTGGTTCGAATGAAATAGTCAAATTTCATAACACACGACTTGAAGGCATTCTTCATATACAAGCTTGGACTTTGGTAGTTGAGTGCCATTTCGGCATTGCTCACAATTCCCCACACGGGCGAACTCATCAACAGATAGTGACCATTTGGATTGGCGTTGCCATCGACTGTCGGTGCATTCACCGCTCGAGACTCATTGGCATTGGTGAGTAGCCATTTCTGCTCAAATGTGGACATGTTCATCCAGCCACAAGTGTCCGACTCAAAGTCACAATTGCCACAGTTGGCTTCATCCATTCCACTTGGACAGTCGATCACAAAGTTGCAAATTTTATCCCAAGCAATTTGAACACCATTTTCACATTTCAAATCATTCGACTGGCATTGACCTGACATTAGGACAATGTCGTCAATGGCGATCAGTCCGGTCGAATTGGCATTGATTTTACCCTCAATGAGAAGCTGCACTTCGTAGGTGTTGGCAAGAAATTTTTGATCCAATGTCACATCCACTCGTGTCCATTCGGATTGACACAAATTAGCTAGCGTTGCGATTGGCATTGTTCGATTTGTATCAATCCAATTTGGTCCAAATCGAACCAAATACAAGCGTAGGCCAAGGTCATTTGTGGTGATTTGAGTCCACAAAGTGAGACAATATGTCTGGCTTGGATCAACACTTCGAGGGCCTGAAATGACTTTTGCTATCAAGGGCCTTGTAAAAGTGCCAGCTGAGCGATATGCAGTTAAGTAGAGATATCCACTGCCATAATTGTTAGTTGTGTGGTCATATTTTGGCCCTGGCCACTTTGAGTCACTAGGAGGCACTGAAAATGGAGATTTAGTCTACGCCATTGAATCTATCACACAGTGAACACACCTTGAACAAGACCAAAGTTGTACTGGCTAGTTGTGAGATCGTTGAACGGGGTATAAGAGCAAATTCTGCCATCTTCGAAATCACAATTGACCAACTCCTGACATCGATGACTGAGAACAGTGAGATCGTCAAGTGCTACAAAAGAATTTTTATCTTGCCACTTCTCCATATAGAACACAACAGTGTGCTCGTACCCAATGAGTTTGTTGATTTCCATTATTGTCCAAGAATTTTTGTTACTGTAGATAGACGAGTTTAAAAAAAATTGTCCATTACAATGCATAACTTACTAGCCTGGCTTCCACAAAACGTCTCCATTACTGTTGGAATTGACGGCCACAGTAAGCACTTTAAGTGTGATATTGCCCGACATTTGATATGCAAAACGAACGCAACTTTGTATTTCTACATCTGGAGGCATGGGTCCCATTGTAAGTGTGTCGATATAGGTGGTTGGTGCGAAATTGACCATATTCATAAAAAGAAAATACTTTCCACTCTCCGTGTTTGTGGTGTGATCCACTGCAGGAGCGTGTGATGGATTGTCGGGTGTAATGCGAGCATACAGTTGACCAATGCCTTGTTGTACTGGTTGAATCCTCTCCAGCACCAAATCCTCATATCCATCGGCGAATGTGTACACATAATTGTGCATGTGTTGACACTTGCCTGGCCGTACCATGATGTCATCTATTGTGAAAATAAGGAATTGCTTCAAACTGGCCGAAAAGCTGAATTGCAATTGCATAGCTATAGGATAATAGATTAATTGCTAATAGAAAATATAAATTAAATCATTTTTTTACTTTTTTCATTATAATTTGAACTAAATGGCATGTCAGCTTTCAACAAATTCCACCGTCTTTTGTTATCAATCGCCGATGTAAAACGACTTAGTGGGACTATATAGTCGAGTTGTCCCATGTAGATATTGAAGCTGAAGGACACTTCACCATCCTCGTAGTACCAGAGGGAGATACAGTGGTCCTTGTCATAGGTCAAATTTTGGGTTGAAACTATTTCGAAAATGTGTTGAGTTCGGCTACTATTTGCTTGAAACATCAAATACTTTCCATTGGCTGACATAACAGTATGATCCATTTTTGGAGCGTAATTGTTATGTTCTAAAATTGTGTGTCAAATATATTACTAGTGCGGGTGCTAAATTTGAAAATTGAAGTGTTATAAGTAAGACCAAGGATTATATCCGTGGTCTTTAGTCTGAACGTGAGAATACTTTGCCCACGCTGCCCACACAAACCTAACACCTAATCAAAACTAAATTCTACACTGCACCTAACCTTCCAAGCGCCTAACCTAAACCCAATCCTACATGGCACTTGGCCTAAATAAAACCAACTCTCATTGTTGCACTCATTGTTGAGTACACTCGAAAATGGCTTGACCCTCAAACAGAAGAATGACTTTGGTGAAATTTGAATGGCAGATATACCTAAAAAACAACTTTTAAAAAAATTATCCATTACAATGCATTAAGCATCTTTGCTTAACTCCATCCAAATCGGTCAAGAAACCTCGGAGGAGTTGCGTCCACAAAAACGGCCAAAAGTCAAGGGATAGTCTTCACTCACGTTCAGACAATTACTATTATAACACACTCAAATATCCGTGTTAAGTTTACGTTCAACAAATTGTCCAACTTTCCAATGACTTTGATCATAATTCCAGTTGCAGTGACCATCGTCAAAGGTACAGTCTAACACTTTCTCAGCAGGTGGCAGCTGCGTAGTGGGAATTGAGACTGATTTGTCAACACCACAATCACGGTGCACAATGTTGATGTCATCAATGCCAATGTCATTTTCAATATTCTGAATGAAGACTGTTTCGAGTTGAAGTACGAATGCAGCTGGAATGTTGGTGAACTCGGCAAAGAATTGCTTCCAAACAAGTGTGCCAGTACTTGCATTCACACTCACAGCAGTGTTCTTTCCGCGTGTAATGTCCATTAGACGGATTGTGAGTGCCACAACTGAGTGATTCGATGCTTGTGCAAAGTACCACATACTGAAGCAGATGGCATTAGAGTCTTGCTTGCGAATTAGGGGACTTTTAAGTACTGAGTATGCGTTGGTGCTCATTGCTTGGGGCATTATGAGATAGTTGCCTGTTGACTTCTGGGTAGTGTGGTCGTACTTGAGCAGGGCACCTTTGATGAAGCGCGAATTGGGCTGTATTCGCAACCACAAAACGCGTTTCCCGTTAAATAAGGTCAGCCCGTTGTACCAACCACACATGTCTGACAAAAAAACAATCAAATGGTTTCATTGTTTAACTTGCCAAAAATTAATTTAAAAAAAAACAGACTCACCAGCTTCAAAATCACAATTTCCCTTTGTTTGGCAATGTCTTTGAGTGATGCGAATGTCATCAATATATAGCCTAGTTAAGGTGGGGGTGAATAACATCAATTTGTGTATTTTGGACAGGCTGGGTGCTAAACAGTTGCCTTTTGACCTACTGAAGACAAAACAAAAAGTTTCATCAAAATCGGTCAACATCTTCCCGGTGTCCAGGGCCCGAGAAATTTTCCCATGGTTTATACGGGGGAAAAGTTACATTTTCGAGTGATTTTCTAGATCTCGAAAAGTACAAGAGGAAAAGGGCTGATTCAGTCAAATTTTACTAATTCGGGTACGAGAAATTTAATGGTAAACTTAGTTTGGGCATAAAGGGGCCCTGGGACCCAGGATATGGATCCAAAAGATCAAAATTTAATAAAATTTCAAATTAATTTAAAAATACCGGCATTTATTAATCGTAAATGTTAAAATATTAATTTAAAATTAATTAGAAAAATATATCAGGGTCCTAGGATCCTAAGGTCAAAGGTCAAAATTAAAATTTTGAATTACAGGCATGTGGGGTGTCAAAATGACTGGAATTCAATTCTTTAGACATTTAAATTATTCTTTTCTTATCGCAGAATTGGGTGGCTATGTTTTATCCCACAATAGGGTCGTTGGGTCCTATCCCACAATAATGTCGTTGGGTCCTATCCCACAATAGGGTCGTTGGGCTTTATCCCACAATAAGGTATTTGGGTCCTATCCCACAATAATGTCGTTGGGTCCTATCCCACAATAAGACCACTGATTCTTATCCCAGAATTGGGTAGCTAGGTTTTATCCCACAATAGGGTCGTTGTGTCCTATCCCACAATAAGGTCGTTGGGTCCTATCCCAAAATAAGTTCGTTGGGTTCTATCCCACAATAAGACCACTGGTTCTTATCCCAGAATTGAGTGGCTAGGTCTTATTGCACAATAGAGTCGCTTGTTCTTAACCCAAAATCGGAGCTTGAATTTGAGGGCCAGAATGATCGAATGCATTAATTAAGCTGTGTTATCGACTTATCAATTGAGAGATTGAATTTATATCAACAATTTTTGAATCATCCCTGCTTGCGATTTATGTGGTAAAACAAAACAACTCATTTGTGGTATTTGATTCCACCAACCTATTGTGGGATAGAACCCAACGACCCTATTGTGGGATAAGACCCGACGACCCTATTGTGGGATAGGACCCAACGACCTTATTGTGGGATAAGACCCAACAACCGTATTGTGAGATAGGACCCGACGACCCTATTGTGGGAAAGGACCCAAAGACCTTATGGTGGGATAAGACCCGACGACCCTATTGTGGGATAGGACCCAACGACCTTATTGTGGGATAAGACCCAACAACCGTATTGTGAGATAGGACCCGACGACCCTATTGTGGGATAAGACTATGCAATCAAAATTGTCTGAATTTATAAAGTTTTTAATATATTTCTATCATATGCTTAATTTAACCGACAAAAGAACGCAATTCCGATCAGTTTGATACCCCACATGGCTATAATTCAAAATTTTAATTTTTGACCTTTGACCCTAGGATCCTAGGACCCTGAAATATTTTCCAAATGATTTTAAATACATCATTTTTCAATTATTATTAATAAATACTGATATTTTTGAATTAATTTGAAATTATGTTAAATTTTGACCTTTTGGAACCTTATCCTGGGTCCCAGGGCCCCGTTACGTCCCAACCGAGTTTACCATTAAATTTCTCGTACCCGAATTAATAAATTTCGACTAAATCAGCTTTCTATCTCATGTACTTTTCGAGATCTAGAAAATCGCTCAAAAATGCAACTTTTTTCCCATATAAACCATGGCAAAACTTCCGGGGCCCTGGACACCGGGAAGATGTTGACCGATTTGGATGAAACATTTTGTTTTGTCTTCAGGAGGCCAAAAGGCAACTATCTAGCACCCAGCCGAGTCAAAATTCGAAACTCGTTGTTATTCACCCCACCTTAAGCCTAGTAGAAGGCTGCGTGTTGAGGCCTTCAATTTCGATTGCTCCCGTTCGATAGGACACAAAACTCAACTGATACATAGCCCAGCTGCTCAAAAGGCCCTCGTTGAAAGTGTCCAGAATAGTAATGTTTTGATTGAACAATTTTCCAGTATTGTTCAATTTTACCGTGAGCATCGAAGCACTGTCCTCCATCTGTCCATCCACAAAATCTGTGGCCATGTAATAGTAGAGCTGTAAACAGAATGACTCAAGGAAGTCCGTTTTGATCACACTGAAGATTGGCAGTGTGTTCATTGCCTTGGATATGGTCACTATTTGGCCTTGCACGCTGTCTTGTAAGAAGCGGCCATTGTGGGTGCCACTGGTGTGGTCAATGTATTTGTTTGTGTTCGAATTGCGCTGCCAGCCATTGCTTGGCACTTGCCAGTCACAAGTGTTCACTTCGAAATCACAGAATTCGCTGCTCACCACTGGACATGCGCCATCCGACAGTTCAACATCATCAATGCCAACAATTGTGCTTGTGTCCACATTTGCCACAAAGACCAAGTAGAAATCGTTAGTTTGTGGATTGATTTCCACAAATCGCTGATTCCAATTTCGAGTCTGAGGCATGTTTGTAGTCCAAAGTTGCTGATAGTCTGGATCAATTTTCGGCAAAGCAGATGCATTGCCCGATTTTGAGACAAACAAAGATATGTCTGAGTTAAGATATATTCCCAGAAAATAGTACCAAAAGGAGAAGCAGTGTTTTTTGCCCGATTTAAGTGGCATCACTGTTGCAATATAGTCTGTTTCAAAGCCCAATTTGGCTTGTGTTGTCAGCCAAGTTCCGTAGGCTTGAGGAAGTGGCCTCATAAGACTAGTGTGATCGTTGCCCGGTTCCATCGAAGGATTGTTGGTTCGCAACCAATTGCTTCGCTGTGTAATTCCTATAATTCGCCAACCACACAAATCTTGCTCAAAGTCACAATTCACAGCACTATTCGGACGTGTGCTTTCATGCACTGTAGACGGATTAGCCGTATGATCATACGGGTGGAGACTGGGCAGTGTAGAATTGAGCGGAGTTGTTTCTTTGAATGTGCCACTTGGTGATTTCCAATTGCACATATTGTTCTGTTCAAAGGTGCAGCTGAGAATTTCAGGCGCACATTTGGTTAAATCAGTCGAATATTCCAATTGAGACACGCCTAAATATGTGCTAGGGTTGGAAGATTTGGCAAAGAGTGACAAACGATACGGCAATGCTTCTCGATTTGCGACGATTATGTTCACTGTATTCCAATTGTCGCCCAACAGTTTTGCATCGTGGAACGACCAAATAACTGTTTGCTTTGCTATAGCAAAATAAAGTATTGAGAAATTGATCTGTGATTTGATTTTTTTCATCATTTTCACTTACCATTGATATCGATCTGTACCAATTGAAAGGCATCCGTCACGATTGATAGCGATTTGACACAATAAGTGAGACTGACACAGGCGCGACCCTGCACTGGTGCATCAACAAACTCGCTCAACAATTCCATTCTTGATTCGGCATGAATTGTGGTGAAATCCGTGTAGAGCACATCGACAGAGGAAGAAAGAATCGACTGGTCTGGCAATTTGGTGGGATCACGAACACGGCCTCGTCCAATTGTCCACAACAAGTTGTTACGGGAGGTCTCTTCCTTCCAGCCACAGAGAATCTCCTCAAACTTACAACTGATTGGCGGATCACAGACGTACGGACTCAAGCCAATGTCGTCCAGCTCAACGGTGCTTGTAGCATCTGTAAAATTGTTATCAAATTGTTCAACCTTTTTGTTGTTGTAATAATTGTCGAGCGTAAGCGAAGACTAAGTCAAAACAATTTTGATTCTTGTACGCGTAACTACTCCTACATTTCTTAACCGATTTGCATCAAATTTGGCCAAAGTGCTTAAAATACCTTGCAGATGTGCAGTTTGACCTTGGTTTTCGCAAAAAATGTTTTTTATGTGTACCTGCCGAACAAATCTCAGATTGAAAAAGTCTAATTTTGAGTCCCCATTGTTGAATCTCAATTGTCCAACAATGAATACAACAATGGCAATCTGAAATTTTGTTACACGCAATATGAGACATTTGCTGTAGGTCGTTTAAGGTGTATAGAAGGCATAATAGGTTGGTTAGGCGTTAGATGGGAGGGTTAGGGGTTAGGTGTAGGTCGGATAGGTTGGTTAGGCGTTAGGTGGTAGGGTTAGGGATTAAGTTTTGGACGGTTAGGTTTATTAGGCGTTAGGTGGGAGAGTTAGGGATTATGTATTACATTTAAAGTGGGGTTATGGGTTAAGTTTTCGCTTACACTCGACTATTCCCCATAATTTAAATTTTGGAGACATTACTTTCAAAATAAATTCAAAAGCATTAAATTTAGCACCCGCATGGTTCACTAGTTACACTAGTTAAATCAATTTACCCATCCTTTTAGCCACAAAGACTAGGTTGATTTGATCTCCAATTTCAAGATTATATTGCACTCGAATCCACTCATCAGTGAGATGTGTTCTGTTGTTTTGCCATATGAGATCATAATGTTGCGTGTCGATGTGATATTGAAACAATTTTAATTTGAGTCCAGTGCCACTTCGATAGAACCAAAAAGTGAAACACTGCGCTGAGAGTGGCCAGCTTTCAAGCATTGTGACACTTCTAAAGTTTGCCACCGAATTTTCCGGTGTATTTCGATTACTGAGATACACAACATGGCCGTACGGTGAGCGATATGTATGATCATTCCTATGGCCTACTGAAGTGTTGGCAGCCCTGGTCACGGTGAAGGCATAATTGCTCGATGATCCGCTGCCTGACCAGCCACAGTTTCCCGATTCAAAGTCACAAACACGTGTAGAACATTTCCCATTGCTCAATAGAAAATTGCTCACAGCTATAAAGCCCTGCTGTCCTGTAGCTAATAATTTCAACTAAAATTAGCAAAAATAAAATAAAATAAATCAATAGCATTAAAAAAAAGTTTGCTTACTTTGAATGTCCCTGTTTGATCAATCTGGACTTGTGCCTGGGCCCACTTATCGGCAATAATTCCTGAAGCTGACCAAAGTTCACTGTGACTTTTACTGGCTACATCTATCAAAACAAGATGCAACAAGTTTTTGTTTTTGTTTGAGTCAATCATGAAATAATAATCCAACTTGAAGCAAGCAGGACTGTTCTGAATTTTGAACTGGGGCGATGTCATGAAGGTTTCAGCTTGAAAATCGGCAAAGTTCACTTGTAAATAATTAGAAGTGGCTGTTTATAAAAATTTATAAAAAAAATAATATTATTAAAATATACAATAAAAACTAAAATTACATGACGGAAATGGCACAGGATGATCGAGCTTGAGTTTACTGAAAGAGGGCTTCACCCAAGTCCATTTATTCACATTTTCCCAGTTGCAACTTTGGGCCCAAAAGAAGCATCCCAAGTGATCTGTGAAGTCAAAAAACTTGTTGTTTATTATTATTATTTCAAAACAAAAATGACAATATTTTATACTAATTAAATTTGATGGACCAACAATAGTAACTTGAGCACAGGAATTCCAAGGCAGAGAAGATGAGATGATAATTATCAAAAACCCACAAAGGGTCTGTTTCCAGAAACGTTTCATAATTTTTTAACCAAAAAATGTTGATTTTAAGTGTAATATTACTGTTTTTTGTTGTTGAAAAAGATAGAAAATATAATATCACTTGTTACTTTAAGCACATTTTTATATATGACATATCAAGCAGCAGATATATAAAGATGTTATAGAGGTATTGTTGTTTTTGGCTGATTTATTTGCCACAAAACGCCTTCTATTGTCTAGTAAAACATATATTGTTTAATCCAAATTAAATCGACCAGTAAACAAATAGGTTTATCATGTGGGCGTTTTTTTCACTTTATAACTATTATTGTCGTCAATTTAGTGCATATTATGTTTATAGTGTGATAGTGTACGAGAAAAAGCCCAAAAATTTGAATTACATGTCCAGGTGCTAAAATTTTGGCACACACCCTAGACTTATCGGTCAAGCGCGTTAACACCGCATTGGACATTCCACATTCCACAGTGAGACTCGGTGTGAGCAGATAAGGCGCGTATAATGATTGCAACGTTAATCGCGTTAAACGAAATTTACAAAAAAATTAACGTCAAACGTTAAGCGTTAATTAACGTTTGACGTTTGGTTTCAATACGTTAATGACTTTCAACATTTAACGTTAATTAAAATGGTGTTCATGAATAATCAATGTATCCAATGAATGACAACATCGTGATTGAGTTACCGTGCAAAGTTGTTAGTAAATGGAATTAAGAATCCCGTAAAAATGTCAAACTACAGTGAATCTGAATTCTCACATGAATCAAAATGTTCAAAAATCAAAAGAAGCTTTAAATTCAAATTAATCAAACACAAAATATTTATTTATTTATTTATTTATTTATTGCACGATTCATTGAATCATTGAATCATTGAATCATGCGGGGCCGTTTATTTTAAAGTATTAGTGTTTGAATTAAGTGTTTAAAATGAGTGAGTAAGCACTAGACGACCAACTAAACAGCCTCGAGTGTGAGCCCGGGCTGGATAGGTACAAGTCAATGCACCGAAGTGTTTGAAGTGTGTGTTTAAAGTGAGTGTTTAAGAGTAGTGTATTAAAGTGTTTAAACAATGTGTTTGAAATGAGTGATTAAGAGATAGTGTGAAAAGTTTTCACTGAAAACAAAAATATATAAGACCACCATCCATGATGTGAGAACATTATCTTGATGTAGAACACAAGGGACATTACATGGTTGAGATCCTATACAAAGTTTGTTCGTTCAATTGATGTCTATTGACGTGTTACATTTTTGTATAATATTTCATTGACCACTTAAGCAAAGTTAATTCCAAAAGTGGTATATCAATTGATGTCTACCTCGCTGAAGGAAGTGTGATCCGACAATCCCACACCTAACAACAAACGTCCTATATGAACGGTCCCTATGGTAGTTAGTTGAGTGGCAGTCTGCTGTTATTATTCTCAGAGATTATTATGTGGTATGAATTGGTCTTAACTGAGTGTAATTATCTGCGTATTTACGTATGAGATCGTTTGAATGTGTGATGATTATAATATGAATTAGATTGATACGTGAACTTTTAACTGTCAATCAAAAGTTCAAGAGTCTCATTTATTAACCGAGAATGGACATTCTATCTCATTTGCATTAAATGTTACTAAATGATTTGCCACGTTTCACACACTCTCGCTCCGACTTTCATGCCAATGGCATTACCTATTTTTATTGATGATAGATATAATGTTTCAAAATTCCAGCTGCTGGTTCAAATACTAGTTCTTAATATGGTGCTTGTCCCTGCTGTGTATTATTTTACTACAATTCAATTTATTCAATACAATGCAAAATAATGTGGAAATGAAGTGGTGAAGACTAATCGTATCTAACTACACTAATGTAATTTTGTAGATCGTAGTTGTCATCGTCTTCATGTTGTCCAGAGTTTTATTCGAAAATACTACGTTCTATTGATCAACTGAAAGGTTTACCGTACAGAAATAATTATGCATAATCATACCAGAAGGTCGTGTTTTTTGCTCATGTTATTTCTATCCAATATAATCAACGCCCATAATTTTCTTTTTGAAGATTTTCATAAACAGGACCGTAATCGATAAAAACAACTGTAAACACATTGATTAACGAATATAAAAATAAAAATAGTATTTAAAATGTAATTACAATTTCAAACATGCGAGAGTCGATAATGCCGTTATTAATGTAACTTAAGCCAATCCGATTTCCTTTGTAGTTTGAAATAATTTTGCTTAGCTGATGATATTGGGGTAAGGGGTGGTATTTTGTAAAAAATACATTAAAACATTTAAAAAGTTTCACATACTCTTAGCAATTGAGTGTTGGATGGTTGGAGTGTTTGTGTGAAAAGGTACACAAATCGTCGGTTTCTCTTGTAAACAGCCACGTTTTTGCGCACTATAATCGTACACTGGCCCGTGATCAACATAATTGAAATAAAGAATCGCGACAATATTTTTTGTCAGTATTTTTAATGAAATGGTCAGTAACATTTGGTCAGTATTTTATATAAATGGTCAGTATATTAAATGAATGGCAAGTTTTTATACTAAATGGTCAGTATCTTAATGTTCGGTAACATTTGGTCAGTACTAAAAATAAACGGTCAGTATTATTAATAAAATGTATGTATATAATATAACTGGTCAGTAAACAATTAATGTACAAACAGTATATTCATAGTTTGTTGTCAGTTTATCAACTTGTCTGCTTGTTGATAAGTGTGACATTGACTAAGCACTTCAATGTAGTCTAGATAGCTGCTTTGTTTCCTACACCTAGTCAGTCATCAGTCAGTCAGTCACCTACATCAGTCATCTTACTGTTTGTTTGTTTTTACTACATTTTAACATCATATTTTTTGTCTCCTCAACTTTTCCTTTTTTGCCTCTATGGGAAAACGCAAACGAATTAAACGTGTTTTGTACACGGATGTTGAATCGTATGTGTCATCTGAAGATTCGTGCGAAGAAGGAATCTCATCCGCAGTGCTCACCACCAAACGAGTGAAACGACAACGAACATGGATTCGTGAACGCGAATTTTGCGACAGAAGCGAAGCGTCCGAATACATCGACTCTGTTCCACACTGGAGCTACTGGTATACCAACAATACGTATGATGGTGACAAGGTGTATTATAGGTGCAATCGCGTAAAGAAGAGAGGGCCACAATGTGATGCTAGCGTTCACTTGTGGTATGACAACAGCTCATTAGCGGTGTACCTGTACAAGACTGGTAGTGACCACAATTGCGACAAGATCATCGAGCAAGCTGGATCAAATCAACCACTAACCGATGAAATGAAGCGAATAATTGACGAAGAGTTTGAACGAAAAACCAAACCTAAACGAATTCATGAAATATTACACGAGAAAGGGTTCAACCCGAATAAACCTCAAATTGTCAGCTACCTGAGTACGTTGCGCAAGAAGAAGTACGGCCCTACTGCAATCAGCCTCGGTCAACTAGAAAGTTGGTGTGAAGAGCACAGTGCAAAACCAGCTGACGAAGACACTGCATATGTGATTGCTTATCGTGTTTCTTATGGAGAAGAATCTGATGATGATGTATCAGCTGAAGAAGAAGGAAGAAGCGAAGCATCGTTCCAATTCGTCATTTCTACAGTTCGCTTGTTGACACAATCTGCTTCCGCTGAACGTATTCACGCTGATGCCACGTACAAATTGACATGGGAAGGCATGCCAGTTCTGGTTGTTGGAACCACAGACGCTAACCGTACTTTCCATCCCGTTTGTATAGCAGTTTGTTCCAACGAACAAAAAACAAGTTTTCAATTTTTATTTGAATCTCTTAAGAACAACAACTTTTCTCATTCAATTCTTGTTTCAGATGCTTCAAATGCGATTCGTCAAGCGTTTGTTAATGTTTATGGAACAGAGTCAACTTTGTGCATGTGCTGGGCACATACAAGAAGGAACATCGTTAAGCATCTTCACTTGTCCACAAAAGACTCACGTGAAGAACTCATGGACGACATCGATCTACTCCAACTGTCAGCTGATCCAAAAATATTCTCCAAATCCAAGAAGTTATTCATTGAAAAATGGTCAACAATCGAACCAGAATTCATTGCCTATTTGAACGATAATTGGCTATCTTCTCATGACAAATGGTTTGAAGGTGCATCTATCAATGGGCCATCTACAAACAACGCATTGGAGGCTTTCAATTTGGTTATAAAGAAAGAAGAAACTTTACGAGAAAGATTACCCCTATCTAGATTTACCTTTCTCTGTTTGTCCATGGTCTCACGCTGGTCAACCGGTTATTCCAACGGAAAGTCAATTGTCACAACTCCAACACTGGAACTTGCAGATTGGACAAAATCGTATCAGTGGGTAAAGCAAAACAAGAACATCAATTCTAAATTGACAGACGAATGTGCTTTCTACTACATTCCATCAAACGATAATCAACAATCACTCACTGATAAAGATATTGTCAAAGTTATCAACAGAAGGTGGATGACATTCGCAGAATTCAAAGATATTGCTTTCTCAATTTGGATCGTTCGCATGGTTAATTCTGATTGGCTGCATGCAACTTGCACATGTCCAAATTTCCTTAAGAAGTACAAATGCAAGCACATCACTGGTTTGGCGGTAAGACTAAAGTTGACTAAAGTGCCACCAGCTGCCAAACAGATCCCGATTGGTCAAAAACGTAAAAGAGGTAGACCTAAGCACGCAACTCCAGCATTACTTTTACAATAACTTATTTTGATGTATTCAATTTTGCTCATTTTAATTATAGCAATAAATTAATTACTAAATTAAACTGACCGTTTTTATTTATTAACTGATAATGTTCGACTTATTTACCGATCATATTTGATTTAAATACTGACCATTTTCGACTAATTTACTGATCATATTCAATAATTTACTGCCCAAAATGTATAAAATACTGACCAAATATGATAATATTACTGACCAATAAATACTAACATATCACTGTTACAAATACTGACCATTGCATTAAAAATACTGACCAATTAAATGGCAGCCATAAAGAATTGTACAGAGAAGAAGTAGTACATTGACTTCATCAAGATAGAGCCTGCATCGCCAAAGAACACCGCATATGCCAGATAACAGATCATGATCACATACCCAAAAACGTAAACAGTTAAAATCAGGCTCCAGAAATGACTGTATGCGCCCGTTTCTCTGAATAGATCCAAAACTTTTTGATTGCAAACACAGAATTTTCTCCAAATTTGTCCACGCAATTTGGCAATATTCCGGTTTGGATGTATGCCCTGTGAAATGAGGCACATCTCCTCCATCAAGGAGTCCATCTTTGCCAGTTTGCAGTCTTGCTTGAAATGGATGTAGCTGGTCACCAGATGAAAGTAGAACCCAATTGACATTACACCTTGAACAAAACAGAAAACAATTGATTCTACTTGTGAGGTATTAATATGAAACGATCACTTACTATAGGAAGTGTAGGCAACCCAGAAGTTGATATAAACTGAAAGCCATATGTTACGGATGGTAAAGTTGTCGCCGTTGAGATAATGGAAGCCAGCAAGGTACAGATATAACTGCAGAAACAATACCACCATTAGCACCGAATAGATTTTCCGCATTATTGCTCGCTTCTTCAAAATTTTGTCCGACTTTGCTTGCTTCCAAACTTGATTAAAAAATTCTTTTAAAAAGTGAAAACACTCAAAACATTAAATCACACTTACACTTTCCTTTATAATAGATGGTCCTCTTCTGCAGTGACTCGTTCCAAACGGCATACATAAAGTACTCGCTGCTGATGTTCGGCACTTGGGTCAGATAGAAAAAGATCAACACCTCCTGCACTTGGCCAGCATTGATCAAGATGTCGGTTATGTCCCAAAATATTTTGGGGCAAACTCGATGAGTTAGTAAGTCGGGCATTCCAGTTGCATTGTACTGGCCATCGTAACGAATGAAAACAACATAAATGTTATCGAGAAGAAAGTACAGTGAAACAATTGCAGGTGACAGAAAGTGAAGATTCACTTTGAGCGATGGGAACTGAGCAAATCTTAGAAACGGCCGCTTTGCTTTCCAACCAGCAATATCGTCTAAAGAGTTACAGTCCTTAATTGTATCTAAATCAAAGAAAAATTCCATAAAGTGCACACAAAGTGCATGGAAGCAATGTTTGATGTTTTTGCGACAAGTCAAAATTATCAAGATAACAAAAGTAAGCATTTTGGTTGAGGAGTTGGTTGTTACTCTTGCTTTTCACCAAAGCATAATGACAAAGTCATATATTCAATATTCACCATAAAGTGCCAGTTTGGCGTCAACTCGAAATTCAAAATAAGAAATAAAATAAGAAATAAAACTTTTGTCCGTATTATGAACCCCACGGAAAAGCAATAACTTACATATACACGAACATTAAAATTTTCAAATGGCGTGTATTTAATTATGTTTGTAGATTATATTGGAAAGCTTTGAAGTTACCTTAGATATCATTTTTATTGTATTATTATGATCTATCTATTTGTACAAAAATAAAGTTCTAAGGAGTTTTTCATCACGCAACGTCAGCTATGCGGTTCAAGGCAAAATCGCTCGTTAATGTTCCGATAAAGATAGTTAGCCGGGCTAAATCACTTGTTTGTCGCAAGATAACATTTGTATTGAAAAAATGGCAATGAGTCACGAGTGGATTTTCCTAACGAGAAATTGATGACACTAACATTGACAAATAGAGTAATAAAAAGAATTCATTTTAATTTATATTTTAAATTACTTTATTAGTTCAACTTGGTACTCAAGTAGTGAATCATAAAATCGGGCTAGTTGTACTCACAACAGACTCAAGTCAATTCAATTCGTAGTTATAAAATAAAGTAATTTAAAATATAAATTAAAATGAGTTCTTTTTATTACTCTATTTGTCAATGTTAGTGTCATCAATTTCTCGTTAGAAAAATCCACTCGTGACTCATTGCCATTTTTTCAATACGAAATGTTATCTTTCGACAAACAAGTGATTTAGCCCGGCTAACTATCCTTTTCAGAACATTAACGAGCGATCTTGCATTGAACCGCATAGCTGACGTTGCGTAATGCAACACTTTGTTGGGCCATAGACGCACTGTTTGCACCGCTCAGATAAGACGCCAGATCAGGATTTGATTCAGAGTCTGATTTAGAATTGCGTCTGTCGAGTTGTCATCGTCGTGTTCGCTACCAACTGAATCAGTTGATGGAGGTGATTCGGAGGAGATGCCTTCATTAGTTACCACAATCAGGCAGGCACCATTCTCGGGAGCAATGCCACCAGATGAACAAACAACTTGAACTATCGACACACTGCCATTGGATGGACCAACACACAAACTTAGGTCTTTTTGTGCGATAGCCAGATAATTTCTGATGGAAACCTTATCAACGAATAACAAATGTCGAGGTTCAATATAATCCACACAGATCTTTTTTGGGGTCATCAGAGGCACCTTATAACTTGTTTCCAACCACATTTGGAACACTAAGATTCTCTATAGGTACAGCAGTGATTGGTGTGAGCTCACACGGACTAAGGTGGGGTGAATAACACCTACTTGGGTAATTTGAGTGAATTTGTTTTTATTTTATTAGCACGTGTTTTGAAAAACGCTCAATATGTTGTGGTTTAATGAACAATATTTAATTAGTGTATTTAATACAACTGTAACACATTTACACTTGGTAAGCTTATCATAACATACCCCACATACCAATAATCTTTTAATTGGCTGCCTAAAGTTTGATAATAAATACAATCGTGTATTATTAATTTTGCGTTGATAACCTTACAAAACCAAAAAAGGTCACACGATAAGCAAGCCATGTTTATCTATGTTACAGTTTGTATATGTCATGGCCCTAAGCTCGATTTCGGCCAAAGTGCACTTTGGCCGTCCAATGTTCGCTGTGATGTCCTTCCCTACATAACATTGGACTTTGGCCGATGTGGTTCGGCAAATGTCCAAGATATACATTATTTGTGTTAATTTAATCTAGATAATTTAATCAGATTAAATATAAATTTGAATATATTGATTAATTATGAGTTTATAAAGTTATAAAATCTACTAATTAGATTAAATTTAAAATTTAATGGAATTTTTACGATTTTATCATCTGTGTTTTAATTATAAATTTTTCTTATAATTGATAAACAATTAATTAATTTTTAATTAATATAATTATTAGATATAAGATGATGCGGAAAGATTCAATAAATAATATATAAGATGCTTATTGATGCAAAAACCGGCCAATGTCAGATGTTGTGCAGGGAATGATGGCGCAGCGGACATTGGCCGGCCAAAGTGCATTTTGGCCAAAATCGGGTTTGGGCGGTAATATATATAACAGGCAAGCAGTGCCGTCGGCGCTCGTCTAAATGTCCGAATTGTCCAAGTGAGCATTGCGCATGTGCCAATTAATATGTACAGTGTTATTAGCGGACGAAATTGGGTTTCTTCGGATGTTAGTAGACGAAATAGGGTATATTGGATATTAGTGGACGAAATTGGGTTTCTTCGGATGTTAGTGGACGATATTGGGTTGCATCGGATGTTGCAAATCAGAACAAACATGCATGTAAATTAGCATTGCAAATGACAGTATCGAGAATAACATTCAAAATAGCGATAACAACATGTTATTGAATATTCATGAGGAATCGAACGAAAATAATTCGATTGGCCTCCAATTTCGTCGATGGTCATGTGTTTTGTTGTGAAATATGTGCAACACCTAAGCGTGTTCAACTCGAGCTTCACTTTGATGGTGATTGCACTTGAGCGTAACTATATATAGTGTGCCAGTGCAATAGTGGCAAGTGGCGGTTCACTATTACTAGTTGCGGACCACGAGTTCGCGCTTCACGAGTTCGCACTCACGAGTTCGCCATCATTTATTCGCGGAACGCTAGTTCGCGGTTACTCAGTTTGCAAGGTTACGAATTCGTACCCACCAGTTCGCAAAATCACGAGTTCGTACCCATCAGTTCGCAGGCCACTATCGTCGATGTGACCATTGTCAACACTAATCTAGTTCCAGATATTACTTATTATTTAATCATTACCTTGATCTACTTGACCAATATCTAGATAGATAAATGAAAATCATTTTCTCAATCTAAAAATTTATTTCATAATTAATTTAACAAAATAAAACAATTACAACTCTGCAAAAATAAGAGCTGTGCCAGCTTTAGCTGGCGCAGCTTTATAAGTTTGCCCCAAGCAAACTTGTAAAATAAAATTGTCTTAAGATCTTTAGCGATTGCACAGTACTTATCTATGACTAGTATTAACATTCTGCTAACCAGCCGCCTGATTTTTTTATTTAAAGAACATCTCAAACATATTACCTAACTTGTAAGTGATAATTTTCTTGTTTCGAACATTTACAAACGCAAATAAAAAATCTATCATTTTAATCTTGGATTTTATAAATATATTTCAACCATTTTCAGTCTAAAGCTGGAATCCAAAAACAATGCTCGGTTATTAATGTTTACTACAATCAGCTTTGATGCTTGGTACACTTGTCAAATCCAGTCCCATATCTAATTTAAATTGACGACGTTGTACAATTGTAAAAATAATCTTGGAAATCGGCCTTCAGTAGCACAGGAATCTCCAGTCTCGTTGTTACTCAAAATAGTTTATTCTAGGCTAAGATATATGAAAGGACTATGTACAGAAATATAAAGAGAGATAGAAGGTAAAAACAATATAAACAAGTACAACTAACAATGTCACAGGACAAAGTAGTGGACACGAGTAGAAACAAGAAGGTAACAGCCAGCAGAGAGGCAACCTAAGAAGATACAAGGGAAAGGGTTAGCACGAGCAGAGGCATAACACTAGAATGGCTTACTAGAGTAAGACCATCACCCTCGGACTAACTAAGCAAAGACAGTAAAGACAGAAAGAATAAAGTCAGTACTGAACAGTTGCAGTGAAGTAAGTGACAAGGCACCTTGTCAGCACTTTTGCCAATTCTTAAGGGTACTTGACCCTTAAGAAGGTCTTAAGGTTGTTTCTTAAGGGACAAATCTTCTTAATGGTTGCTTAAGAAAGATTGTTAAGAAATTTTTTTTGTAATGTATTAATACATAGAAAATATATATTTATAAAATCCCAAACGGATCATCAAATTGTGATTCAAAGATGGCGGATAGGATTATCTCAATTGGAGTATTGAGAAAAGATCTCAAACAGTGAATGCATACATGTATAATTGTATTTATTTAAACAAATATGATTTTTACATATGACGATTAAAAATGTCAAAAACATAATTGAGTCCGTGCACATCCTCACAATACGTGGCAAACTCACAGAAATCACGTGGCTGCAAAAGTGTAAGATCTGTTTAACCAAAACTTCGGGAGCAATATCTACTGTACGTACGTCCATGATAATTTGCCAGTAGACTAATTTGGCTATCCCTAAATCGGATGTAAATAGTCTTTAGTCGATCAAGCAAATAGATTTGTATTAAATATATTTGTATTGGTATAAAGTTTATATACTATAAACTATTTGACATTTTATGGTTTTATACTTTGAATTTAGATGAATTTTTTTAGATAAGAAAATAAATTTTTTGTCTTTGTATCGATTGACATTGATGTGAGCGTGCAGTAACACCGTCAACGATTCTAATAACCAATTTTAATGTTCAAAAAAATTCCTTTAATAAAATGAAGAATTATGAATCTGTTTCTCTTGCAATTTGGTGTTTGCCTCTAGACCTCCATTTAAGCAATAGTCAAATTACAATTTGGCGAAGATCATTCTAAAAAAATGTAATAATATGTTAAACTGTATTTTTATTTAAACTTTATTATTTAAAAATTAATAATATTTACTCGAAATGTTTTGCTTGTGAACGAGTAGACAAATGGATTCAGGAAACTGTTGGCCATTGCCAGCCAATGGCAGACAAGAAAAGCAACAATAAATAGACGAAATTGTGTTTCGGTGCAGTAGGTGAAGTGCTCGTACTCAAGCAAAAATTGGTACAGCTTGATGGGAAACCAGCACAGGTCGAATATGACGATTATAAAGAACATTGTCTTGATTGACTGATCAATTGGTATAAGTTAACGAAAAATATAACACAATTAAGAACACACTACCTTTGAAATGCTTCTGGTTTGTATAATCTTTCTCTGTCGCTCAATGATTTCACAAATCAGCCGTTTAGAGTCGCATTGGTTTAGATTTTTGAAATCATTATCTTGTGTGTTAGTTAAAGTTGCATAAAATTTCAATTTATTCATAATGGCCAAATAAGAGAAAGTCAAAATGAACAATGGAACAACAAATGTGCAAATTAGATTTAGTATTAGGTAGATTTGAAGTTGGCGATCAGTTTGGCCATTGCCGGGTGAACACTGGTAATAGGTCTGGTTGGCGAAAACAAATGGTTCCAGCAATGTATGGCGCACAGGTAGGTAGGCATACAAGGAACCAATTGTCCATGTCGTGAAGATTATTAGGTTTGTGTGGGAATTAAACCGCTTGCAGGTGTGTGGGTGGAAAATTGTCAAATATCTGATTTTTAAAAAATGTTAAAACATTTTTTTGGCCGTTAATTTAAACTTACCTTTCAATTCCAATTATGCTCAAACTGACCGAGGTAATAAAAACACTCAGTATCTGAGCAAACTGTGCCAGTGGACAAAGCCAACTGGCAAAAATCCATTGCCGATACACAAAATCCGTATAGGTAAAGGGCACACAGAGCACGCCGAGTATGATGTCAGAAATGGCCAAGTTGATCAAATACTTGGGGACAGTCTGTGTGATATCTGTCTGACCGCTCAGTTGCACAACGATCACAATCACATTTCCAGCCAGTGCAAGCACTGCAGTAAATGTGTAGAGGAAAAGTAGAAAATTCTGTGCCAAGCGGGATGTTACCGTCTCCAGAGTTTGCATGGTGAAGCATTTAATCACATTTTCCTCGTTAATTAAACCTGTTTCATTAAAATAATCAGACTGTGAGTGTGCCATTATTAAATATGGTAATGAATATAAAAAAACAATTCACACGAACATTAGCGAAACAAATGCAAAAAGCAAATAAAATACTATTGCATGAGCATTGGCTTTTTATGCACATCTGATTTGCAAAATGAGAGAAAAACTCCTGCGCACAAGCCCAGGTAGGGCTTCTCTCACAATTTCATTCTGTCATATATTACCCAAGCAACAGAAACGGTAAAATGAGAAATATTTATGTTTTGGCAACTTCTTTTCTTCTATTCTTTTAATACAGTAGTGAGCAAACTTTTTTCACCCTTAGCCAAACTGTTGGCTAACTAAAGCCCATTTTAGCCAAGTTTTTAAAACAATATTTTTAAACGTTCTTTGTGAAAATATGGATATTTTTGTTTATTAGCGGTCAATATGCAGACTAAAGATTAAAGAGAAATTACAATGAATTTAATTTTAATTGTTAGAAAATGAGTTTTTCCTCGTCCATCCCTTCGTTCGAATCTTCTTCACTATTCTTTTCGTAGTTAGTCTTGTGTGAGGTGTGGCATTGATTTGGTAAAGTAAATTTCTCACAATCAGGCTGGAAGGAAGTCAAAGAACATTTCAATTCGTTTTCCAAATTGATTTCATTTAGAATGTTTCTAAATTTATTTTTCCTATAGTGGAGAATTGAAAAAGTGGACTCACAGAGATAGATTGATACGAAGAGTGATACAGTTTCGATAACAATTTTGGAGCAGATTTCAAACTCACCATGCTTAAATATTTCTTCCCAAGTCATCCAAATGTTTTCCTTTGGAAGTTTGCTCCAATAGGAAAAAGGATTCATTTGCTTTTAAAGATACGATTTCTTTAGATAACATTACTTTCTCTTTGTCTGAAAGATGGAAAGTTGCTTGTAAATTTGAAACATCTGTAAACTTGAATTCGAACGGCGACTGATAGAACAAGAAAGCGAGCTCAAACGCTTTGATTTACTGAAACATTTCGTCGAATCTCGTGGACAACTTGGTCAAATATTTCCGATAAATCGTCATCTCGTTAGCATCAATTTCTGTGCGCTTTTTTAGCCACTCAAAGTGGGTAATTACTTTAAAGTCGCAAGTCTCAAGTATTGTTCAGGGAAAGTCACAAACTTTAAAGTGCAAAGGGCACTCGCAAACACACAGTGAATGATAGAGAATTCTTTAAAGAGTGCGTGACGTCACTACTACAAATGCTCAGTGCAGAATTTTCCGCAATATGTGATTAACTTTTTATCGCACAAAGAAAAACAAAAGGTAACATTTTGTCATTTAATTTTTACAATTTCTAAAAAAATATTTAGCCATTTTTGGCTAAAGTCATATTGAAGTTAGCCAAATTGGCTAATTAGCCAGAGATTGCTCACCACTGGGTTAATATAAAAGGAAGACAAAAGATGCATTTGCTGGTTTTATTGAAATTTTGAATTCACATAATTCACAACCAAACACATGACCATTGACGAAATTGGTGGCCAATCGAATTATTTGCGTTCGTTTCGTCATGAATATTCAATAAAATGTTGTTGTTATGTTGCTATTTTGAGTGTCATTTTCAATAAAATTCCCAACAATGAAAATACTGTCATTTGCAATTCAATAATTTACATGTTTGTTCATATATGACATTTTACAATTTAATAACATAATGACAATTGATTTTGACAACTGATTTGACGCAAATGCACAGTAACGGTAACAGTACGGAGAACTGAATAATAACCAATCAATAGAAATTTCCACGCCAACTTGAGAAAGGCGAGTCAATACAATTTCAACAATTTGAATCCCCCTCAAGACACTGACTCACTTTAATAACCATTTGAGCATTGTCGAGCAGATTGTTTTGTTTAAAAATAGTCCTTTACTTCACCAAATTGGCCTAATCAACCTACTGCTTGTCATCAAGTCTGTTCATTTTACGTATCTCAGTTTGAGACCACTGACTGAACTCGAGCACGCGATCCACTTCGATGCTTACCATATTCTACTGCCTAAACAGTTGTTCAATCTGGTGGCACTGCAAGAATATTATTATAATAAATAAGCAGAGTTGGATGCTCATTTATTATAATAATATTCTTCTGATCAAAACAGACTACAAATTGACAAATTGTGAATTGCCTTCTTGCTGATGTTATGATCAAGAATGCTTCTGTCTTATTAAACTCAAAATACGACAATCAAAATGTTTGTCAGTCGATCAAAAAATATTTCTTGTTTGTGTTGAATTTGTTTATGGCTTGACTCAGTGCATTGGTAAGGGCTTTTAAATTGATGCTCAAATGCACAACATTTCACTTGGCCAATTATGCCAATTGCAAATGTTGTCTAAGTGTAATTATCTTCATTCTCAAAGAAATGAAATTATCTGACATCAAACACATTAATTTTAAAAACCCCAATTGAAATAGTTCTCGGTTTTCAGAATTTATATACAAATGTTAATTAAGAAATGAACAAAAATTTTAAAATCAATCATTTTTTGAGAATTTCAGCGGAGAATATCATTTCACTATTTTTACATTAATGTCCAAAAAGGTTCCAATTGGATCTTTGTTGATTTTTTTTATTTTAAAAAATGATATTAATCTTTTTTAAAGCAGCATTTATAATGTCTATTCAATAAAATTCAAAAACACCAAAATAATTAATAAATTGATTTCCGGTATAAATCCTGTTGTGGTTGTGGGAATTTTTTAAACTATAGTGTGTTTGTTCATCTCATGGTTCAAACATCTCAAAAAATAAAATAAATTAATTTTAAAACATTTTGTTTTTGGTCATTTTTTGGCCAAGAAGTAGGTTTATTTTTTGGAATATATTAAGCACTGTCTTACTTGTTTGCTCAACAAATAAAATCATTCATTCTAACGGAAAATTACTTCCGCCAATCTGTCTCAGTAAATCAATATTAATGGACTTCATGCTAAACACGTCAATAATCGAGTTGACATTTAGGTTATATGACGATTGCTTTGTCAACTTGCCATCAACGTATTGATCCGAGTTTGGCCAGTCAATGCATATACATCGTTCGATGTCATTAAACGGCGCCAATTTAAAAGTGCTTTTAAGATTGGCTTCCCTACAACGCATTCTTTTACTGAGCTAAAGGAGAGACTAGTCAGTTTAACAGTGATAACAACGTTTTGGTTTAAGGGAATGGAATTTTGTGGTCTTCTTGGCCTTCCTTATTTAGCTTCATTTGTTGACCTTTTTGGGTAATAAAACCCCACCCAAAAATATTCATTGTATCGAATCTTATTTTACCTCGAGAACACTTTGAATATTTGAGACACATGTGACTCCCAGAGTCAAAAGTCAATGTGCGTCAGTGAAGCTCTCCCTCAGTGTGAGTTGACTTCTCGTGTGTCTCCTAAACAGGTAGCAGGTGGAACCTGAGTACCGGTAAATGGCCGTAAAAGGACATTGCGGCGATCGGAGAGTATTGGCAGCCGGCATCGTTGATACTCTTTTGATCGTCGGACTGTTTGTTGGTCAAATAATTGTGCTCATTCAATTTGTCCGAATTCACTTCGCAGAGGAGACCCATTGGTGACCTTAATGACCTCTTCCTTTTCGATTGAATTCGTATGAATTTGGTTTATATAATTGCACCACTGTGGTAAGGATGTGTGTCTGTTCACTGTTCATGTCCACATGAACGGCCAAATGTGCAGTCTCGCCCGAGTGAAGCGCATCAAGTTACATCGAGAGGAGTGGGAGCGCGGAGCGCTGACCGTCCCGGTACCGACTGCATCGCGAGGCCATATGTTTGCCTCGAGGGCTTTTCGCCCTAGTCGTTAATGGCAACTTGGTGCCTCCACACAACGGTAAATCTTTACTTCTGACACATTTTATTGTTTCAGGATAAAGAACAGGCCCGGTCACACGGACAAAGTGTTTCCTCTGAGGTTCTCATCGATGACGACGAAGGGGGACAAGTTAACCCCCCTTTTTCTCTCTTCTTCGTCTTGACTCAAGATGGTCGGCCTCTTCTGTCGGTTTTGTCTGCTTTACCGAACACAATCGTCGGTGTGCCCTCAGAATGAGGAACCAATCACTTGCTTGGTAAGGCCTGGTAACAACCCTAAGCTTGCCCCTTTCTTGTCGCCCCAGGTCCATATTTAAGGATGCTCCCGCCCGAATGCCCAGTCACTCTCTCACTCTTGACCATCGACTCTGAGTGTCCACTGGTAGACCGAGTTTGCTCTCGGTGCCCGATCTATGGCCTGTTTGTGCTGACTTGTGTCGTTGGATTCGAGTTCCGTTGTTTCCGGTTCAATCCGTAGTGCCCCCAATTAGGCATCACGCCCGACACCAACGCCCTTGGTCCGCATCTTGGTTTCCTGTTTGAACGTTCGTCTCAAGTACGCCGTGTTTGGTCTTCCTGTGAATCGCAACCTGAGCTGTTTTGGATCGATTGATGTCGATGGGTCATTGATTGACTTGTGCGTCGCCCGTCCCGTGGGCTCGATTGATGTTCTAGGCTCAGGCCTAGTGTTGTATGTTTGCAAAGGTTCCACAGTTTTCCCGCTGGGTTTGTGGTTTTATCCTTGCTGTGAAATAAACTATTTTGAGTTTGTCGACTTCTCTGCATTTCCTTTCCGAACCGTGACAACACACATTCGAGACTGTTCATTGTTTGAAACAGAGGAAATATGTCTTTGTTGCTCACAACCGTGCTCGAATACGGGAATTGTGCCGATAAAGTAGATGCCAAAAAGCCATACAACAATGATCGTAATCATTGTTGACAGAATCAATCGA
Organism: Rhizoglyphus robini; assembly: GCA_023373905.1. Taxonomy (NCBI): domain Eukaryota; kingdom Metazoa; phylum Arthropoda; class Arachnida; order Sarcoptiformes; family Acaridae; genus Rhizoglyphus; species Rhizoglyphus robini. The sequence continues at coordinate 163,350 of JAKIJQ010000048.1, read as the reverse complement.
AAATTATTTACTCGACATAATAGATGCTTCCCTTTGCTCTTGCCACTATTGCACTGGCACACTATATATAGTTACGCTCAAGTGCAATCACCATCAAAGTGAAGCTCGAGTTGAACACGCTTAGGTGTTGCACATATTTCACAACAAAACACATGACCATCGACGAAATTGGAGGCCAATCGAATTATTTTCGTTCGATTCCTCATGAATATTCAATAACATGTTGTTGTTATCGCTATTTTGAATGTTATTCTCGATACTGTCATTTGCAATGCTAATTTACATGCATGTTTGTTCTGATTTGACTTTTTACAAATTTAATATTAATAACATCATGACAACTGATTTCAACGCAAATGCACAGTAACAGCACTGAGCAATAACCAATTAATCTATTTTCAATCAATCAATTGTCCATATCCTGTAAATTCAAACAAAACAAATATCATTTATATTAAAACAATTTTATTTGTGTACATGGAGTACTGGGCTGGCGGGAAGTAAGTTTCCTGTCATCCGGCAAAACCAAAATTGTTGGTTTATGTTGTTTTTATGGTTGTTGTTGCAGGCTAGCTTTGCCAATTTGTTGAATGTTTTCATAAAAAAAGTTGAACAAATTATAGAGTTGCCTGTACTACAATCCGACTACAGCTGGTGCCTTAATAGCTGCTCTCAGTATGCTTCTAAAAAAAATTTGGCTTGCCAGGGCACTCGGAACTTTCTTCAAAGAAATAAATTCTACATTTTGCTTTGATCTATTTGCTCTATTTGTTTTGAATGTGGAAATGTGGAAATCAATATTGATATTTGCAAATATATGCAGAATGCAATTTATGCATTAGCATAGACATTTGTTCATGCGAATTTATTCTAATACTGTTTTTCTCACTTATAAACAAAATAACAAAATAAATCCATTTATCATTGCAACAGTTTGAGAAAAATGTATGCTGTAGAGAGCGAGTGAACAAGTGATAGCTTTGCTGTTTAATAATAAACATACGCCTCGTCGTGTAATTAAAAAAATCGGTTGTTGGTTTCTGTTGGCAAATTAATTAAACTTGTGGCAAATTGATAATATTAAAACAATTAATCTAGTTCATTTTGTATTTTTAAATCAATTTTTTTCAATTTTTAATTATTTTCAATTAAGTTTTAGTTTTCCATAGTTTCTAGTTTCATAATAATAAAAATTATGATATAGTAATGAGGTTTAAAAAAATTTATTTTTATGGAAAAAATAACCGTCAATCACAAAATTTAATTAATATTAATTTTCGTTTCGTTTAGCGTTTCTCTAGCTGCATTTCATTCTCTGGAGTATTCATTGCTCGAGTTTGCAATTAACATGCGAATTTATTAAATTATATAAATTTATTAAATTAAAAGTTCACAGTTATACCGACTAGTGAATGTGATCTAAAGGCTAGCCAATATATTACCATGCCTGTGGCTAATTGTCATTTAATAGAGTGTTGCACATTGAAATGATCTATCATGAATGAATCAATTACAGTCAAACCTCATCCCGGTACTCCCTCGACTTAGTACATTACCCCAACTTCCCCAATAGATTTTTTTTCAAAATTTTTTTTTCTGAAACCAATTATGGCTCATCGTAACCAACAACAAAAGTTGAGATCATGAATATGCCCCATTTCGTACTACCTCGAGTTAATACGTACTAAGTCGAGGTAAAGCCAAAGTATAACTCAACTCTAACCGCCTCATACCTTCCACAGTACCTCGAGTTAGTACGCAAAACCAAAAGTACCGGGATGAGGTTTGACTGTAGTTATCTATGAATATTAGGAGTAATCTAAGAGTAATCATATTTCGACACACAAAATATATAAATATGTTGAACTCTTCAATAATTCTATTTTTGGTTAACATGTCTTGATTTTACGAGTATCAAGCTTGTTAAATAATTTATTTGTGTTAACGCACCCAATAGACAAATAATGCCATTTTTAACTGGTCTTGTTGGTCTTGTTTCCAGATTCTATTTGAGAATCTTCTTCTCTCTATATCCAACGTTACCTGGACAATTCACTTTGCATCTCTACCTTAGTCGTCCGAATCATTCGACTTGTGATCTTTTGTTGAAGCAAACGCCCGGAAGCTGTCAGCTCTGGAAGTCTAATTTTAGCCCAAACTCACAAAAATAGACATAATAACTGGTGTACTAGAGGGTGATTCACAAATAAGCAAAATGCTGAATTCACCTCGCTACAGTGCTCACCGTATGTGGATAGTCCATTAGCGCATCACTTATTAAGCCTACACTAAACACTATTTTATTATTTTATTATTATTATTATGTTTTTGATTTTTTTTCAAAATTTCAATAAAACCAGCAAATGCATCTTTTGTCTTCCTTTTATATTAAAAGAAGTTGCCAAAAACATAAATATTTCTCATTTTACCGTTTCTGTTGCTTGGGTAATATATGACAGAATGAAATTGTGAGAGAAGCCCTACCTGGGCTTATGCGCAGGAGTTTTTCTCTCATTTTGCATCAGATGTGCATAAAAAGCCAATGCTCATGCAATAGTATTTTATTTGCTTTTCGCATTTGTTTCGCTAATGTTCGTGTGAATTGTTTTTTATATTCATTACCATATTTAATAATGGCACACTTACAGTCTGATTATTTTAATGAAACAGGTTTAATTAACGAGGAAAATGTGATTAAATGCTTCACCATGCAAACTCTGGAGACGGTAACATCCCGCTTGGCACAGAATTTTCTACTTTTCCTCTACACATTTACTGCAGTGCTAGCACTGGCTGGAAATGTGATTGTGATCGTTGTGCAACTGAGCGGTCAGACAGATATCACACAGACTGTCCGCAAGTATTTGATCAACTTGGCCATTTCTGACATCATACTCGGCGTGCTCTGTGTGCCCTTTACCTATACGGATTTTGTGTATCGGCAATGGATTTTTGCCAGTTGGCTTTGTCCACTGGCACAGTTTGCTCAGATACTGAGTGTTTTTATTACCTCGGTCAGTTTGAGCATAATTGGAATTGAAAGGTAAGTTTAAATTAACGGCCAAAAAATGTTTTAACATTTTTAAAAATCAGATATTTGACAATTTTCCACCCACACACCTGCAAGCGGTTTAATGCCCACACAAACCTAATAATCTTCACGACATGGACAATTGGTTCCTGGTATGCCTACCTGCCTGTGCGCCATACATTGCTGGAACCATTTGTTTTCGCCAACCAGACCTATTACCAGTGTTCACCCGGCAATGGCCAAACTGATCGCCAACTTCAAATCTACCTAATACTAAATCTAATTTGCACATTTGTTGTTCCATTGTTCATTTTGACTTTCTCTTATTTGGCCATTATGAATAAATTGAAATTTTATGCAACTTTAACTAACACACAAGATAATGATTTCAAAAAATCTAAACCAATGCGACTCTAAACGGCTGATTTGTGAAATCATTGAGCGACAGAGAAAGATTATACAAACCAGAAGCATTTCAAAGGTAGTGTGTTCTTAATTGTGTTATATTTTTCGTTAACTTATACCAATTGATCAGTCAATCAAGACAATGTTCTTTATAATCGTCATATTCGACCTGTGCTGGTTTCCCATCAAGCTGTACCAATTTTTGCTTGAGTACGAGCACTTCACCTACTGCACCGAAACACAATTTCGTCTATTTATTGTTGCTTTTCTTGTCTGCCATTGGCTGGCAATGGCCAACAGTTTCCTGAATCCATTTGTCTACTCGTTCACAAGCAAAACATTTCGAGTAAATATTATTAATTTTAAAATAGAAAAAATACTGTTTAACACATTATTACATTTTTTAGAATGATCTTCGCAAAATTGTAATCGGACTAGACTGAGTCGTTCAGTGGTAAAATCGGTCAACTCCATTTTTTACATTTTGATATTATGATAAAAACGTGTTCATTTAATGCTAATATCTTTGAAAAATAACTCTGTGCCAATTATTTGTCAAGATTTTCCATAATATAACACTAATTCATATAACAGGTTAATAAGTTCAAATTATTTTCAGAGGCAAATTTGGTTAACTCCATGTGTTGTTGGCACTAATAATTATTATAAATAATCATTATAATGATAGGGGATAAGTCTTATTAGAATGGCACAATATATGACTTTCTAATGTTATATTATCTAATTAGAATGCTTACCTACACATTCAGCCCAGAATTGAATTTATCAACATCGAATTTAATAATTGTATGAATATTCAAAATGAAATAAAACAGAAAGACATAAACTGTGACATTTACAATATTGCAGATGTTCATGTGCACAAAAAGATATCCTTGTCTACATTTAAACACAAACCTATTATATTGACTTTAAATTACTGAGAAATATAAAATTAAAATAGATTTTAGTCTATTAAAACTTGTCCAGATCAAAAAGATTTCTGCTGAAATTATCGAATTAAACTTTAAATTTTCAATGGTAAGCGGTTCAATTTTTATTCCAATTAGTAAAAATTTTCGAAGAATTGAATCATTTTTGAAGAAACAACAAATATTATCAAAGATCAATAAGATTTATTCTGCTTGACAGAAGCAATAAAAAGATAAAATTAAATTTAATACAGATGGAAATTAATGATTTGTTTCTGCCAATAACCTCAAAAGATTAATTACAAACAGAAAAAATATATAAACAATATATTAATCTTAGCCATTCTATTTAATTTCCTTATACATAATTATAAATTGGTTTGTACGTTCTAACTTAGTTTATCAAAACTGTACCCAGTTTACACTAGACGACGATGATATATTTTTAATAATTAAATTGTTTATATATTTTTTATTATATTATTATTTGTTTCAAAATATTTTCCAATTCCATCTTTGCAGCTTCGATTTGTTAGTGAATGTTCTCATTTTACTTTTGCTCAGTAAATTTCAGAAGCAAAATCGGTCAACTCCATTAAATTTTTTTAATAATTGACCTAACAATGGAAAACAATTATGTTTCTACCCTTATATACTTAATTCTGGTAAAATGAAGCACGATTAACATTTCTAGTTGCTAAAATATTTTTAAAAGTTTAAAATTTTGAAACATTACTTTAAAAAGATTATTTTATATTTTGTCGTTTAACTCGAAAAGTCAATTTGTGGAGTTGACCGATTTTGCCTTTGAACGACTCATATACAACTATGAACATGCTGGATGACACATGTTCACAGACAGCAGTAGGGAGATGCTCAAATAGTACATACAACCCCTCACACCTCCCTTCCCCTCTATCGATCCGAGTTGTAAAACGAGATGGAATAGATCCTCTTTCACGTAGTCCACCTGCCAATGGTTGCTCGCATCGGCATTCATTTAGTTGATTCGCGTGCACCACCTTCGAGTTACAGTCCTTGTCAGTAATCCTGTAGTTCCACCTGATTCGGATTCGAGGCGAAGTTCTTCCAATAGACTTTCTGTTGATGCAGGTTCCTTTACTTTATTTTCTTGTCTCTGTCGTACTGAAGCTTCGACTTCTCCGCTTCCTTCTCGATTGCTTCGCTAACTTCTTGTCTGATCATCTCGCTGTCCCGTTGTGATTTTGGTAATTCCAGTTCACTGGTATGCGCGGTAATCTTTCGTAAACTACCTCAAATGGTGTTTGCCTCGTCACATTATGGATAGTGCTTCGATTTGCCAACAGACGCTTGTCCACTATCTCGTCCCATCTGTTGGTTTGTTCTGCAGTTGTCCGAATCATTTCCTCCAGAGTTTTTGTTGAATTTTTCCACTAGCCCATTCGACTGGTGATGATACGGTGCCGACGTCAGTTTGGTAAACAGATTCTATTCAACAAATTCTTTGAATTCTTTGGACTTGAACTGCGATCCTTGATCCGTAAACAGCTCCTGTGGCACTCCAAATCTGTCCGCAATCTATGATTTTAGCCACTCTGTCGCTTCTAGGACTGCTTTAGCTTCTGGCTACTTCGAGAACGCTTCCCTAGCACAGCTGTGCCACCAAGATGTACTTGTTACCTTTTAGTGATGGCTGAGTGATTGGACCACATGCCATCGCTTAAACGGTTCTTTAATTTCAGTGATCGTATGTTTAATTTCTAACTTCGGTAATGGAGCGTCTTTCTCTATTGAACATCTGTGACAAGAACTAATATATTTTTTATTTCCTTCGACATCTCTGGCCAAAAGAAGGATTTCGGGCCAAATCTAGGACTCGGTCCAGTGCCAAATGTCTGTGATTATCATTTTTGCTGATTTTGAATCCGAGATATTCTACTTCTTGAACGGCAAACTCGCACTTGTCCATGTTGATACGAAGGTTAGCATTTTCGATGGCATTAAATACTTCTTCCAGATGTTTGACATGCTCCTCAAGATTGGTTGAGAAAACGACAATGTCATCGAGATAGCATTCAGCAAAGGGCAGGTGCTCTATAATTCGGTTCATTGATCGTTGAAACGTTTGTGGAGCGGAGGCCAGACCAAAATGCATACGGATGAAGTGATACAGCTTCTTTCCAAACCGAAATGTTGTCTTTTACAGGTCGTCTGGGTGGATCATCACTTGATAGTAATCTTTCACAAGATCAAGCTTCGAAAACACTGAAGCGCCGTTTAACTTTTCGAGTATTTCATCAATGCGTGGCATTGGAAAAGCATCTTTTTTGCACTGTTCGTTCAGTGGTCGGAAATCAATGGCCACCCTAATCGATCCGTTCTTCTTGTTCACTGGCACAATGGACGAGCACCATTCACTTTGGCTCTCTTCAACAACTCCGAGTTTCAAAATTTCTTCGATGGCAGCTTTACTAAAGCTTTACTACAGCTTTACTGTTTTCAAAACAGTCTCGCATGTAAGGCTATCGTTATCTGCCATCAACCCACATGTAGAGCTGGTGATCCAACCTGGTGATACACACTGAGGCAACAACACGCTGATTGAAACTTTTGCAGAAGGCCAACCGCTGATTGTGCTACCAATGTTTGCGGATCAATTTGTCAATGCTCAACCACTACAAGAATAAGGTTTGGGTCGCCGAATTGATACGTATACATTTAACGATCTCGAACTTATCAACACAATTAATAAGTTTATTAACGATCAAAAGTTGCAAAAATGCCAAATTCCGCCAAAAGGGTTCTAGCACTAAATCGTGGAACTGTTTAAATAGCTGTTTTTATTTAAAAACAAAATCTTAAAAAGCGTTTACTTTTCTGATATTGGGTTGAGTGGTTTGGGGATTTGATGATTAACAGCATCGATCAGAACCTTCAATGTCTTCGCATGTCGAGCCAACTGTTGTTCGTCCTTCGCTAACTCAGCCGCCGCAGGCTTCGCCTCAATGGACTTGAGGAAAATCTGAATAGCCTCTATTTCGTTTTCGATCCAAAGAGCCTCTGGCGCAAATAGGTGCTTGATCAGTGCCTCCTCTCCCAGCTTCACTAGATCAAGTGCCTCTTGAACCAACTGACTGTGAGTAACATTTGGTGTTGCCTTGTGGCCGGTGATGATTTCGTTAATGTTCTTTATCTCAGTTGAGACTTGATTCTCCAAATTAAGCAAATCCAATTCGATGACGTGCACTTCAGCGGATTCAAATTTGATGGTTTTGTTTGCGATTTGTTCCTTCAGCCAGATTACAAAACTATCAGCCATGTTAAGTTGGGTCTCAAGGCTAGAAATCAGATTGGCGTGATCCTTTTTGAACCCATCAACGCTACTTTGCACCTTCAGGACCAGAGCTTCGGCACGCTTTTCCAAACTTTCAAGTAAAGTTCGTTCGTCAGCTAAAATCCGAGTCAATATTTACACATGAATCAAACATACAAACAAATTCACTCACCAACAACTGCCCCAACTAAAAAGAGAAGACCAATTGTAATGACAAATTGCATATTTAGTTTTTTGTGTAATTTTCAATAAATAAACATTACCCAAAATGCATACATTTACTGATGAATTTATATACCTGGATTCAAATAGGATGCAATTTCTAAATCCCGGATCCAGTAATGCCAAATGTACGAAGATACAAATGATTATATCGTGTTGTTGATATGAAACTATCAAACTTTGTGCCAAACACATTGTATATCAATTAACGATGATAATTATACAAATAAAGTTTGATAATTTTGAACATTTAAAGTTTCCATTGTTTTCTATATATAAAAAATTACCTCGGTGCCACTTTATATAATTTTTTCCAAATAAATATCAAATATTGTTCTTGGTTATAACTTTTAAAGGATTTGTTCAGTAAAAGACGCTAAATTATACTAATTTTGAATTAAACCCCTTCCAAATTATAAATAATGGAACAGCAACACGCTGTCATCGGTCATATGAAAAAAATCCTCAACAATTCGTATCTGCATGCCAATCGCCTATTAGCACAAGCCTTATGGCTCCATTAGCAATATCAAATACACCAATTAATTTAAATTGTTAATAAACTATAATACATTTGCACTTTGTAGGCTAATCATACTAACAAACTTTTTAGTAGGAGGAAAAATTTGATAAAAAAATGCAATCGTGTGTGCCTAAAATAGCTTAGATAACTTAGCAAAAAACCTCAAGATAAGCAAGTAAAGTTGAATTATGTTACAGTTTGTGTCCATTGGACACTGTCCAACAAACTGGTTAATGATTCGTCGATTACAATGACTACTATACAGGGGGCCCAGAAAGATCGCTACACTTTTCAACAATGGAATTTTAAACCAAGATGTATTTATTAAATTTTGCTTTTGTAAGATGTAAGATGATGTAATTTCTTGTAATGCAAAATTTTACAAAATATTTTGGTTGGGGTGAAGATATGCAAGTGCCCAAATAATTCACTATAGGTCAAAGGACACCGGAAATTAAAAAAATAATTAGTGATATTTTGCATACACGTGTATTGAAAAATGAGTTGACGTGTGTGTCTGTCGCACTGTGATGACTCATCGATGACTGAACTGATAGGGACGAGCGTTAGAGATATTTCCGCTCCAACATCACGCCAACGGCGTCACTTAGGACTAGTATAGTTGGTTGATCTTTTCTTTCCATTGATGGATCAAGATGATTCCTAATTTACAGAACTTTTGTATTTTAATTAAAACAATTAACACTTTAAAAATCACTATAATAATCACTGTATTCACGACCGAAAGGCATTTTTACAAAGAAACGTTTGCTTAGCTACAAAGTGAGTTTTTTTGTAAAATTTGATCTTAAAATGTACAATAATTTAATGTTCACACAATAACATTTTGCATGGATTTTTATAGTACAAATAGTTACAATAATTCACATGCTATTTGCCTGTTAATATCCTTTCGGTGAACATTTGTTAATTCTGTTTAAATTAAGTTTTGTTTCGTTCATTGGTCAGGATTGTAATTGCAAACAGGATGTAACCTGTGTATGCCAAGATGAACTGTAAACAAAATGGTTTTTTATTTATTTGGTAAGCTAATTACACAAACCTGATAGAACGCATATGGCGTAACCAGTCCAAATGGACCAACCCTGAAACCACATTTACTGTTGAGTGATTGTTCGTAGAAAATTGCGAGTTTTATCTGCTGTCTTATCATTGGAACAGATCTGTAGATGTGTTGGCCATACTGCAGACGAACCAGTACTTTACTAAACGAGTACATGCTCGAGTTGAGTCGAATCATCGAGTTAACAAAGAACAACGCCCCATTGAATTGAAATAGAACCATCATGTAGACCATGAGTTGATTCACAAAGTCCAATGGATAAATCCAGGTGTAGGTGAACAGTAGTGTAGGCGCTTCGAATATTTTTTGTTAAAAGTTCAACACCTATGGAGCTAAAATAACTTATTTCCACCCCAACAATGCTGAAAAGTGATTTGAAGTCAATTGGTGAATGTTTAGATACCGCCCCGGCCACTTGATTTTAAGCGTAAAAATGACGGGGAAATCGGGTCAAATTCGAAAAATCGATTTTTGAGTATTTTGGCAACCTAAATCTCATGAAATTGTTTGCTAATCGTGTTCAGCGCATCGTTTTGAGTAAATAAGGATTTTTCCAAAACTTTCCAGCTTGATTCAGATCGGTTCTGGATCCATGGAAAAGTGGAAATTGAGTGAATCGCTTATTTGCTCAAACATCAATTGAATAATAAAACTTAAGCGTAGAAGTTATAACCTCAACCAATACACATGTTATATTAAAATTTTCAGAAAACTGAGGAGAATCCGATGATGAAATCTAAATTTGAATCCAGTGCACCAGAACCAATCCAGAATTGGGCGTTATACTGAATTTGGCATGTTGGGTATCAAAATGCTCGTAATGGCTAGTATATAAAGGAGTGACTAAAAATTCGATTAATTATTTTAATTCTGGGCACCAGAATCGTTGCAGAATTGGGCGCCAAGTTGAATTTGGCCATTTGCAAATAAAATTTGTGCGAGATTCTTACCAATTGGTCTGTTGAGCCCTATCCCACAATTGGTGGGTCGGGATTCTTTCCCAATTAGTCCGTTGAGCCCTATCCCACAATTGGTGAGTCAAGATTGTTCCCCAATTGGTCCGTTGAGCCCTATCCCACAATTTGTGGCTCGAGAAGATTTCCAATTCCATGAATCATGTCCCACATTCTGCCAAATGGAATATTTATGTCATATAGGAAACAGGAATCTGATGAAATGCGTGCTCTGGTGCTATGTATAAATTGGCCAAAATTCTGACGAAGATGCTTTTAAGTTAAAATGGAGTCTTTCCACATTTGGCCAAGTCTTCGTAATTTGGTCCAATCGGGATTTGGGCAATTTTCCAGAGCCAATAATTGTGGGGTAGGACTCAACGGGTCAATTGGGGGAAAATCCCGACCAACCAATTGTGGATTGGTTTCAACGAACCAATTGGCTGACCATCCTGACCCACTAATTGTGGATAGGACTAAACGGATCAACGGATACAACGAACCATTTTGGGAAGAATCCCGACATACCAATTGTGGGACGAGATACAACGGACCATTTTGGGAAGAATCCCGACATACCAATTATGGGACGAGATACAACGGACTATTTTGGGAAGAATCCCGACATACCAATTATGGGACGAGATACAACGGACCATTTTGGGAAGAATCCCGACATACCAATTGTGGGACGAGATACAACGAACCATTTTGGGAAGAATCCCGACAAACCAATTGTGGATTCAAATAACAAAATAAGAAATCATCCTGACCCACCAACTGTGGAGTATGATTCAATAGACCCGTTTGAAAATAATCTCGCCTACATTTTATTTCCAAACAGCCAAATCCAACATTACTCATTATTCTTTTACGATTCTTGTACCCAGAATTCAAAGAATCGATCACATTTTCGGCAACTCCTTGATATACTAGTCATTACGATCATTTTGATACCCTACATGCCAAAATCAGTATGGCGCCCAATTCAGGATTGATTCTGGTGCACTGGATTCAAATTTAGATTTCATCATCTGATTCTCCTCAATTTTCTGAGAATTTTGATGTAACATATGCATTGGTTGAGGTGATAACTACATTACTAAAGTCACATTATACAATTAGTGTTTGAGAAAATAAGCGATTCACTCAAATACCACTTTTCTATGGATCCTGGACCGATTTGAATCACTCTGGAACGTTTTCGAAATATCATAATTTACTCAAAATGATGCGCTGAACACGATAAGAAAACAATATTCCAAGATTTACGCTGCCAAAACACTCAAAAATCTATTTTTCAATTTTGACACGATTTCCCCGTCATTTTTACGCATAAAATCAAGTGGCCGGGGCAGTATCTAAACATTCACCAATTGACTTCAAATCACTTTTCAGCATTGTTGGGGTGGAAATAAGTTATTTTAGCTCCATAGGTGTTGAACTTTCAACAAAAAATATTCGAAGCGCCTACACTAGTGATCATGTAGATGTTGGGAGGCAAATTAGTGCACATAAAGATGAACAAAATCTTTGAAATGAATCGTTTATTGAAATACTCTGTGAACTGAACCAGCTCATTGTGGTACACTCGAATGTGATGCAAATCGTTGAAGATCGCAACCGAATCAGCGAATTTGGCACGAATTCTCCGCAACTTTAGTTCATAAATGTGTTCGTAACATTTGCCAAAAAGTAGTTTGTCGACAAAAGCAATTACTTTGAAAATGAAAACTATGAAAAATCCACATTTTACATCGTCTAGAATGAGGTTTCCTTGAATGAACAAATGCGTGGCCAGAATTAAGAGACCAATTGGACTGTGACGTGAATAGGCTCGAATACAGTAGACGGTAATTCCGATTAGAAAAAATATTACTTAAGGTAAACATTAGTGCGATTAAGTCAATCAACTAAAAAAAAATACCTGAGAGATTGGCCATTACTGCTTGAGCAAGTTCATTCACGAAGAGAAGCTTTAGAATCTGTAATCGATCCTTGCCACTGAGAAATCTGATCACTGACAAATTTGTCGAATCACATTTAGTAAATTTTATTTTTATTCTTTCCCAATACTTTATAAATAGCCTTTATTTGTCTGACAATCATCGAAGGTTTCCAACTGAAATGTGAAAATGATGATTTGAGTATTGGATTTTGCTTCCAAAATATTCGCCAAGTGCCAAGTACAATTTCACTCAAACGGTCCACAATTCTTTTGTCCAGCATGTCACTGTACTGTAGTGCATACAGCAGATAGAGGTAGAACATTGCAAGTGAGCCGAAACAGACAAAAATTAATGAATCGAGTTTAGTTGCGTGGGTTAATTCTGAAGCGACAAGATCAAACTTGAAGAAACGATCATCGCCAGTTTTAAGTGCATAACTGATCATGTTCTCGCGAAACACTTCGTACAAGCAATAGATTAACCAGAGAATTTGTTTTGTCGAAATGGATAATTTAGGAGGATTGGTTGAAGTAGATCTTCGAAGGATCTCTTCGTAGTAAGTTCGAGTGTAAGAATATTTGATAATCATTGTAGACGAATAACAATTGAGTAAGCAAATTTTTTCGATATTTTGTAGTTCTCTAAACTTAGTTTGGAAGCAAAACTAAAAGTAAATCAAAAATTTAATTTTCTTCAGTTTAAAAAAAGTCCTCTGTTTGCACTTTTTCAAAGGAAGTAAACAAGCTAATTTAATTTCAAATTTTAACCAAAAAAATATTTTAGAAAAGTCACGCAAGTCAGTAAACCAATTTCATAAATTTTTGAATACACAAACTCAAAGAATGATTTACTCTTGAAAGACTTTTCAATTAACGATCGTGCAATGCAGCGAATTTTGTAGAACGAACAAAATATTAAAAAAAGAAAATAAGTAGGAAGGTAATCAATTATTCATTTAAATTTCAAATGATAGGGAAATTAGGATCTCCCAGTTGACATGTGATTTGAGAGTAGTCTTAGGGTTACATTTGATATAGATCGATTCATGTATAAATGTTTAATTATTTAAGGAGATTTTGCAGAAAAAACCTCAAAGTAAGAAATTGTGTTTTTCATAAATTAAATTTAAAATTTACATTTTTGTGGCCGCTTTCTTATATTGCAGACAGAAAAAGTTACTCAAAAGTGAAACTTTAATCTAGATTTTAATTTAAATTGTTCTAACTGGTGATTGCAAAAAATGTTTTTACCGATATTTGAGGCTTGCCAGTATATCGGTAAATTGTAATCCCATCCCATCCCACTTCTATTAAAATTATGGTGTTCGTCTGTCCGTCACGCTGTTTGTTGTGCCCAACAATGCAACTTTTGAAAAATTTGAGCAACAATTGAAATTTCGAATTGAAGGCTATTTTGTGAGAAAGGTGAGGTTAGTTGGGTGTGTATAGGTGTTTGGTGCGTGCTGGGCGTGGTTAGGGTTAGGTTTAGGTTAGGCGCCGTGTAAGGATGGGTTTTGAGGTTAGGAAAGGTGCCGTGTAAGATGGGTTTTGAGGTTAGGTTAGGTGCCGTGTTAGGATGGGTTTTGTGTTAGGACTTAGGTAGTTAGGTAGGTGTGGTTAAGGATTAGGTTTGGATTTTTAGTTTTTTTGTGTAAGGCGGGGTTCGGGCTCCGCTGGCAGCTTGCTGTCAGCGGTTTCTGTACAAGTCCCAAAGGCAAAACGTTAGTTTTGCGGGACTTGTACGAATCTCTACTTAATATACAAGATGCACCAAATAAACAGCCAAACTCAAGTAGAGAACAATCGATGCAATACAAATTATACTTAAAAATAGCCTAAAGATAGATTTCATTTCACCCACAATTGTAAGCCTCATTCATCCATTCTCCCTTGTCAGAAATGTAATGAATGACATTTCTGAAATCAACTAAAAAAAATGATATAACCAGAATCGTTGATTATAAACAGTTGCACTTTGGATTATAGAAAGTATTGTAGAAAGTAACAAATATGCCACAATTCTTACAGTTACACCTGAGGCACGATTTTTTATTATTTTTACGTCAAACCACTATAGAAGTAGCACGTAGGCCCAACCTTGAATCTGCTATTAATGGCGGCCACTGTAGAAGGCAGAAGCGCTCTGTGAATTCGTTCAATAAGTAAGCGAACACCAATTTGTGTATTGTGTTGTGTTACGTCTGTGAGCAGGCTAACTTACAGAACACACGACACAGCCAGCACACTCACTTTCTGTGCTGTCCTGTCCGTGTCGTCGCTTGGGGGAGCCACCGCTCACGCGAACACACAACAAATCTGCTGTGCGTTTGTGTGTACTTTACTAACATCTCATTGTCAGCTGTTGCTGTTCACGTTGATTTGTTTTGATGCAAATGCTTTGATTGGTTTACTTTACTTAGATTTACTGAATTGATTTGTCTTCATTAAGCGTGTTTTACTTATTGTGATTGAGCGTGCCAACAGAAGCATATTGCACTTTGTGTCTAAAGTATAACCAATTTGTATCAAATGTGCAAAGTCAAATATACTTACAATTGGTCAATTCTTACTCTCACATTGTCAGTCTCAACTTGCCTGAGAATCTCGAGGAACGTCAGTTTTGTCTATTACGAATCGAGGAAGAAAACCCCAAACTCAACATCTCCACAGAATTAGTGCACACTGTATGACATGTCATCTTGGTATAGCTCTCAACCCAAAAGTATCCGATTTAGTGTACTTTGAACAACAAGACATTTGAATGGTAACAGTTTCTGCAGAGATCAAATAAAAACTTTAATTGCCTTTTTGCCAAATTATGTCAATTTGTAGAATAATCTAATTGAAAACAAGTTGATCATTACAAATGAAATTGAGTTCTTTCTCAGGTCACTCAAGTATGAAAGATGAGAAGTGAAGTTGACAATTATTTAATTTCATTCATTTATTTATTATCGATGTAACCAGCAAACATTTCTTCGATGTTTTAAATTGATTTTGTTTTAAAAGTTTACTCAATGCTTTATTTATGTAGTTTGGTTCCAAATCCAAATTAAAAAATCGTCAGCCAAATTACAAAGTATTGGTTGAAAATGTTCCAATCAATTCGACATTTTCGTACACTTACACTTACACTAATCAATATTTTAAAATCATTTCTAACGCTTACTGTAATTGGTTGTCTATTGAATCTATTAAAAATGATATTCTTTTACTTCAACAGGGTTGAATCAACCCACCCGAAGGGTGTTTTTTTACAAGAAAAACAAACCGCAGCGCTAGCGGAGGTTTCGCAAGAGCGTGAAGCCAGGCTTTAGCCGCTTCACGCCTTGCGGTTTTTCTTGTAAAAAATTATATTTAAATTTTTGTATTTTTATTTTGATATTCATTTATTTTCAGCTTAAAAATTACTTATCCGATTCAACAACTAAGCAAAACATCCCATCAAGAACAAAACTAAATTTCAGACTATGCTGACTCAGTTCCAAACATCACCTATCCACCTGCATTGATTACCAAGGAGGGTTTGTTCGTTTGTGAGACTTGTTAGGCAAATCTCTGCATATGCATGCATTCATATAAATGCTGCAATTTGTGCAATTCAAGAATCACTTTTATCACGTACGACGTTAAAAATTTTAAATATATAAGTGAATTCTCGTACCAGTTATGTAGGCGAGCTGATATCGAACCCTCCGAAGCAGAGTCCGTGGCCGAGGATCGCGAGGAATGGATCAAGATGGTGACTTGCCTCCCACCGCGACCCGAAAGGAATGATGCGGTTTTTTTAGAATGAATGAAATGAATGAATAAGTGAATTCTTGAATTATGTGAAACCTTCAAAGTCACAGAATCAGAGTTAGATCTGTTTGGATGCCAGACATTCAGAAACGACAACCAATGCGAAGAAAAGTTTAAAACGAAATTTAAATGTTAAATTTTCTGTTGCTTAGTTCGAGATGTAATTTAAACCTGACATCCCGTATTTAAAAATATAATCACCAAATAAAAATGGACGCCAATTTAGACAACAATGGTACTGCCAAGTTTGTGAGTAGTATTTACAAACTCAAACACAACTACCCAAGGTCACCTAATCAAATCTAAGAGATCGATTGTCTCAATTAGTCTCAGCACACTGTATTTCAATGCAAAAAGTAAAGCAAACCAGGATTGCCACCGCTGAGAGGCACAGTGGCACACACATGTCTTATCACACGTTGATATTTATCAGGGATTTTGCAATCAAACATTTAGTACATACTCAATTGAGTAGACATGTTGACAAAATCATTTAGTGTGTGTTTGCTTCACTTTACTTTTCAATAACAATTGTTTTGCTTAAGAAAATATCGTTTATTTGATTTTTAAACAAAATATGGAGCCAGCTTTTAAAATATGTCAAGTTTGTGGAGACAAAGCAATGTGTAAGTTTTCTTAAAAAATTGAAATTCTTAAAATGTTTAACTTTTTAATGTTTAGACCACAATTTCGGTGGATTGTCTTGTGAAAGCTGCAAAATATTTTTTCGTAGACATGCTCCTAATTATGACGTGAGTATAATTGTAAATGTATATTTTTAAATTAATCAAAAGAATATTTCTTCAAAGCAAATAAAATGCATCAACAACACGGAAGATTGTCCCATCGATTCAAAACTCAATCGAAGCAATTGCAAACTTTGTCGACTGAACAAGTGTATGTCGATTGGAATGCGCAAGGAGCTGATCAGTCTCAAGAAAGATAACAATTCGTGCAAAGCTATGAAAATAGACAAACAAAATCAATCCGAACTCGGAAAAGTCATCACAGCCAACACCTGTAAAATGCCATGCACACTTTCAAATATTCGGCAAATTTTCACAGAATTTGATGATCTCGAACTTGCCCGGTACAGTGAAGTTCAACAAGCAATGGTGACAAGCAACTTTCCGGATGAGTTTGGAGTGCCAACCTTTGGTGAGGCACGTGATCTGTTGCATACTTTCAATTTGCCAGCTCTTTACATCAGGAAAATTATTAAATTTTGTAAAAACATTGAAGCATTCAGGTGTTTGCAACAGGATGATCAAATTGCTATTCTCAGAGAGTTTTACTCGGAAATTTGTTGTCTGCGATTTGCTTTCTTGTTTGATGTCGAAAAGGATGCTTTCCGTGTGATTGGAGTGAGTAAGTCAAAGTTAGTCCAAATAAAATTAACTTTAATTTGCACAATAGAACGAAACAGAAAATCAAGCAATTTGGATTCAAATGAAAGTCTATGCACAATTTCATCAGAGAAACAATCTTGCATCAATCTATCGACATTTCTTTACTAGTCTCAATTTGGAAATGCAAAATGATAGCAAGTTGAGAAATTTGGTAAATATTGAATTTTCTTATTTCTTAAAAATAAATGATTAATTAAAAATTAGCTCATCGGATATTTTCTGTTCAACGATCGCCAAAATGTGAGTTGTCTTGATTTTTTACGGTATGCCAAATGATTTAAATTTAAAAAATATTAAAAATCAAATTTTAAACCAGATCGAATCGTTCAATCTACAGTCAACTGTTACGCAAATATCTTGGTCACAAATATTCCTCAAATCAGCAAAAGTACTCCACCTTGATGAATTCCCTCAGTGGAGTATCGACAATTTGTAATGTTACCCGTGAAGTTTATGCTTCCCTTCCAGCGGCTCAATTAGCAAAAGTACTTGCTGAAATCTACAACCCCGGTTATCAAATTCTGGTCAATCATAAGTATTCTGGCTTCTGTTCTGAGAATGTAAATCAAATTGGAGAGCTACAAAATTCAATCAAAATTGATAATGATGATCAAACCATCTTTGAGATTTCAAATTCTCAACCTCAAGATTTAATGGAACTTTTAAATTTAGGCGAATTCTATGTGAGGAAAGTTGTGAAATTTTGTTGTAGTTTTGGAAGTTTTAAAGCTTTAAACGGAGATGAACAAAAGAGTTTGCTCAAAAATTCAATTCTTGAAATGATTATTGTCTATGCAGCTTACTTTTACGACCATCAACAAGATGGAATTTCCTTGATTGTGGTAATATGGTTTCATGTTCGAAATTTTAAAATTAATAATTAAAATATTTTTAGAACGAAACTGGAAACAAGGGAATTTTCTTCAAATTTCAAAAATGTCATTTGGTAAATCTTGAAACGATAAACATTTTCAAAGAATTTGCATCAGAAATAAGTGCAGAAATGGGCAATGATCTTTTCCTTAGGAATTTGGTAAAATCATTTATATTTTGTTTTTAATCTAATTTTGACAATTTTTTTTTCAATAGATCATGATCCAATTGTTGTTCAAAGTTCTTCATTCCGCCTCACATCAACAGGTCAACACCATTGAATATATCAATTACAATTCTACATTCTATCGCCACTTGATGCTGCGATATTTTGAGCACAATTTTAGTGATAAAAATACTGCAGAAATGAAATTTGCCAATCTGATGAATCTGCTCAATAGTATGGACATTGTTTGTGATGCCATTCGCAAGTTGTACACTCAACAGATTGATACGGGCAGATTGAGCCAACTGCTCAAAGAAGTGTTCGATATTGTTTAATGTGCAATCAATTGTGCTTGTTTGTTTGTTTGTTTGTTTGTTTTTGATTTTGGAATGATAATTTTACTCGTCTGGATTTATCACAAGATTGACTTTATTTTTAAAATGTAAACAAAAATTGCTAAGTCAGCGTGCGTCATTTCATCTGGGCAAAAAATACATCTAATTAAAAGTTAATTCTTTCAATTTAGGAAAATAACGCATTTAAGAATTTTATTCGATTTATATTAATGTTTTTATTAATTGTTTTTAACTTACAAAAATGAATAACCAGATAGAGCAATTTTTCAAATCAAACAGTGGCTAATTTATCGGTTGAAGATCTTTTACTAAATGTCCAGGTTAGTTCCAAGGCCCGGATTCCAGAGCAGATTTTTAGGTTGGTGGAAGTGGCAGTGTGGTGTACGAGGTAGTGGACGTGTGTGGTGGTGTTGAGAGAAAAGCGTGTTCGACGTCTTATCTGTTCGCTTACTCACCAGTCACTGGCGGTGGTCGACACGACTTGCACCGTGCAATTTGCTCTCACAGCCTCTCACACTCTTTTGGGCACAAATTAAACATAAATCAATTTTAAATTAATTTTAATAAATTAAAAATAAATAATTTGCGCTCACATTGATTTGAGCAAAATACATTTTTCCCTTGACAATTATGAACTCAAACACAGCGTCCAAACTAAAAAATAAAACATTCTAATTTAAATAAATTTTTAATAATTAATTAGAATTGTTAATTTTAGTTATTATAGTTTAGATATAGTACTAATATTTGCGCAGGTAACAATTAAAATAGCAACAACAGCAACACACAAGTACTAGTATTAAACAGACAATACATAATAAAAAATATAATATAATGGTTAGGAAATAAATAGCCAATAATATTGCCTATTTCTGAATCAATCCAATCAATAAAATTTGTTTCTTCAGAATCAGTTTTTGAGATAGAATTAGAAGCCGAACCAAGAAGAACATCAATAAGATTTAAGTTTTCCGCATGGTTTTCGAAAATGTTTGCATTTATGTCAGAGTTTAGTTGGTGGTTAAGATAAATGGTAGTATTTTCAGTTTTTAGTTCGATTCCATTTGCGGATATTAAAACGAATCGGTTAATCTTGTAAATTTTGTTAGCACAATTAATAGTTTTGTTGCCAATTTTTACCTCAAAGGTATAGCAATATAAATAATTGTATTCGTCATCGTTTTTTACCTGAAGAATGTTATAATCTTGAACATCGCTGACGTTTTTAGATGCAAACTTCATCCAATTCTCCTTTGGGTTGCTCGTCGATTCGGGACAGATAGTTGTCGAAAAGTTTGCAATCGTTGCTATTGTTGAAGGACGGTTGGGAAATTCAGTGCTCAATTCAAATTGGCACTTCGTTTTTATATTGTGGACAATGTATCTAAATCCAGTATATTTGTAGAAATTCATTTCTGATTTGTCGTCATTCAAATTAGCCAGAATAAACGGATCAGTCATAAAGATTTCCAAATCATCTTCAATTAGCGGGAATTCGATTTCAATCAAAAGGCTTTGCTTTACTAATTTAATTGTCGTTAGGCGCCACAATTCTGGAGATGTTGCCAAATACGCGGAAAATTCAGAGGAAGAGTTTAAAGATGAACGCAAAAAAGCTTACCAACACATAAGACACAGAGTTGTCGCGTTTAAATTCATCAAAGATGTGTTCGAATTGCTCACGTAACGTTCGGATCTGGTCCATAGCTGTTTTTTCTTCCATTTCTTGTTTAAACATTTCTACCGTCTCATTTAAAGCTTTGATATAGTCACGTTGACTTTGTTTCTCCCGTTCGATTTCTTTCTCATTCTGGTAATTTTGATAAGTATTGTATGCATTCCATAAAAATAGTATGCCCGAAGAAATTCCTAATATTACTGTACCGGCTCCGCGTTTAGTTCTAATTAACTGTGATTCATGCTCGGTTTTAGAGTTTCTATTGATGAATTCCACAATTTGAGTTTGATAAATTCTTTGACAACGTTCGTAAAAATCCGGAGTAGAGATGTTGCATGGGGATTCAAATGGAAAAGTGAACGAAATCACCTTTGAGTCTTTTCTCACTTTATGGTGAGTGGACCGCCACACTAAAGGATAGGCTCGTGGATCTGCGCAAACCACAAACTTGAAAATAACCATCATTATGTTTAGAAAAATTAGTTTGGCCATTTTAACCTAAAAATAATTGTAATTAATTAATATAATTTTTGATTTTTAAAAGTCTTACCAAAAAGAATAAAAATGACGACAAAAAGTATTTCGTCAACTTAGAAAATATTAAAGCCAATTACAATTCGAATTTTGTAGATTTTGTTTGGTCATTAACTGAAGAGAAATGAATGCTCGATGCAAGGCTGTTTGACATAAACTAAACTATTAAGTCAAAACAAAATATCTTTACCATTACTAATGATGATCACTGAGCATTGCTCAACCTAAATTCCATTCGAGTTAACCACAACAAATGAGCTAATTGAAGTTGATTAAATTACATACTAATGATCGAATCATTACTTTGCGAATTTACATTTTACAATTTTGTTTCAACATGGCGCTCTCGGAGCGAATTTTCAATGAATCAGAGTCTTATTCATTTGAAGATTATTTTGAGGAATTTCCTGAAATTGTACAAAAAATTGGCCAATCTAAAGCCTTTTTGCATTCCGTGTGACTCAACTTTTGTATCTACACAAGCATCACATCTCAAACAACATTTTGTCGGAAAAAAGCACAAGAACAATGTTGATGGTACTTCCAACAAAATTTTGGAATCTATTCTTAA
Organism: Rhizoglyphus robini; assembly: GCA_023373905.1. Lineage (NCBI taxonomy): Eukaryota > Metazoa > Arthropoda > Arachnida > Sarcoptiformes > Acaridae > Rhizoglyphus > Rhizoglyphus robini. Next base: position 141,548 of record JAKIJQ010000048.1, on the reverse strand, counting down.
GAAAGTACAAAAATTTGATCCAAGTGAAGATTCTTTGGAAATTAAGAATGGTTTATTCTATTGCAAATATTGTCAGAGAGACTATACGACAACTTCGATTTCAAATTTTAAAAGACATTTTACTGATTTCGAATTCCATCGAAAAAGTGTCGAAATTGCAACAAACTTTCAGCCACTGACCTGCAGTGAATTTCACAATGAACTTTGTCGCTGGATGTGCACAAATAATATTCCATTCTTTCGTCTTAATTATATGAAGGATTTTTTACAAGCAAGAATGAGGCGCGTAATTTATGACGAATCAACTCTACGAAAAGATTATCTTCCTAAATGTTACGATGAAACTTTGATGAAAATTATTGGCTACCTTAAAGATAAGAAAATTTATGTTTCAATTGACGAAACGACAGACGCACAAAATCGTTCAATTGCTAATGTGATCATCGGAACTCTCGAGGTTGAAAAGACTTTTAATGACGATCTAGAAGAAGTGATTGTAGGAATTCCAGGTATGTTTTTTATTGAATATAAATAATAAACTTAATGATAATTTTCTTTAAGGAAAATCGTTTTTATTTAACTTGGTTGAACTAGATTCAACGAACAACGAGACAATTATAAAACTATTTGTGGATTCATTATCTCTAATTTGGCCAAAAGGCAATCCTGACTCTGTGCTTCTCTTCGTTACGGATGCAGCTGCATACATGAAAAAAGCTGGGCGTATTTTACAAGAGAAATACACCAAAATGGTTCATATCACTTGTCTTGCTCACGGATTGCATCGAGTTGCCGATAAAATTCGAACCAAGTTTAAGGCTGCTGACAAAATTGTGATGCACACAAAAGCGGTATTCAAAAAATCTACTAGCAGAAAACGTGTTTTTTAAAGAAATGAACAAGAATGTTCCTCTTCCTCCTAAACCTGTTGTTACGAGATGGGGAACTTGGATAGAATCTTGTACTTATTATGACAATCACTATGAAAAGGTTATGATGGTAGTAAACTCATTCGATGATAAAGATGCTCAGTGCATTAAAAAAGCAAAGAAAGCTTATAAGAATAAAAACGCGCTCCCACAGATAAAAGCAATTAAAGAAAATTTAAGTCATTTGCCAAATGACATAAAAAAAATTGGAACGTCAAAATCAAACATTAAATGACTCATTGGGAATTGTTCAAGCAACATACGCGAAACTTGAAGTTTATAAAGCTAAAACAAGAACTGGAAAATCTATTTTTTAAAAAAAATAAACCAAGCTCTCGACGACAACGAAGGATATGCTATTCTTGATGCAATTAATAATATTCGATTGAATATTGATGTTAATTTTGACAAAATCCCGGAAAAATTTAATTTAACTTTAGAAGACATTCCTTATTATGATTATTCTCCGATTGTTTCGGCTGACGTTGAAAGAAGCTTTTCTCGATATGGAAACATTTTTACTGACGATAGACAATCTATGACTGTTGAACATTTAAGATGGTATATGATCGTTAATTACAACGACAAAGGTAAGGGAACAACTAGAAATAACTGATAATTAAGTAATTTTATTTTATAATTATAGTTCTTAAAGAAATTATTTAATTGCCCGACATTAATTCTCGCATTAAAATAACCTGGACCTTCTTTCTCAAATACTAATAAAAATTAATTAATTAAATTATTTAAATATAATTTTGGCTGTATGCATTGTTATTTATTTTTAATTTATTAAAATTAATTTAAAATTGATTTATGTTTAATTTGTGCCCAAAAGAGTGTGAGAGCAAATTGCACGGTGCAAGTCTTGTCGACCAACGCAAGTGACTGGTGAGTAAGCCAACTGATAAGACGTCGAACACGCTTTTCGCTCGACACCACCACACACGTCCACTACCTCGTACACCACACTACCACTTCCACCAACCTAAAAAGCTGCTCGGGAATCCGGGCCTTGGTTAGTTCAATCTTTAGAATTAAAATTAATTAAGCATTATAGCTGAGGTTATTAACAACTTTTTGAATACATATTGAAACAATTTTACGAAAATCTTTCTGGAAACAAAAATTTTAATTTTAAAGTATACACATGGAAACTTACCCGAAATCTTCTGCTCGTGAATGAGTAGACAATTGGATTGGCGAAACTGCTGGCCATGGCCAACCAGTGACACACCATGTAGATGTACACCTGAGCGTGGTATTGGGTCTCGGTACAGAACCAGACCAGCTCGTACTCTACCAAAAATTGGTACACTTTCATTGGTCCCCAACAGACGCAGTACACCACAATTATAACAAAAATGATTTTGATGATCTAATCAATGAATTTGTTTAATTCATTTAATTGTTTGTAGTATACAACACATCAAGTAAATACAGTGGATCGATCATGGACATCACCGAACGTGTTTTGAATAAACGTTTTAAGAAGTGAAGTTGACTATTATTTAATTTCATTCATTTATTTATTATCGATGTAACCAGCAAACATTTCTTCGATGTTTTAAATTGATTTTGTTTTAAAAAGTTTACTCAATGCTTTATTTATGTAGTTTGGTTCCAAATCCAAATTAAAAAATTCCGGCAAGCCGGGAAAGTAGCGAGACGAAGTTTTGATTATGATAAAATATAGTTTAGTATTATTTCTATACAACGAACTAACTTTATACAATCTCACAAATTTAAGATGCGTTTCAACTTCTCGTTTGAACATTGCTGGTACATCAATTGTTAGAGTGTGAAAATATGTGCTGGGTTGTACAATGTTCAAAATGTTTGTTTCAAAATCAAAGGCAAATATCTCCGTGTAACAACCTTTATTTATACAAACAATAAAACTGTCACACAAATAAAAAACAATGTAAATTCTGCTGCAAAGCAAAGCATACCAACCGTGTTGTGTTTTAAGAATTATTGACTAAAGAATTAACGCGAATGTCTCCTCACTGGAAAATCATACTTTTGGAGGTAAATCTTGCAGTTTGGCCACCAAGACACAACAAATTGAAAACCTTACAAAGTATTAAATTTAATTTGACCAACTGTTCCTCCAAAGCAGCACTATTCACTGTCAAGCAACCACTACAATGTCTTCTTACAGTACTTAGTACTGTTGATATAATTAAGAGAGATCTTCAAAATACAGATGATGGACTGTCGGTTGTGCATCGACAACTTCACTCGAAACACACTGTTGTATCGATCTGGAAGGCTCTACTTGGATCAGGTGCAAGGATATCTATATTGATTCATTTTGGAATGCCATCATACAGTACGCGCCATAATGATAGCTCGTCTAGTAGTTAGTGCTTTTGATTTTCAATTTCTCGGGATCCATGCATTCAAAAAATCTACAAAAATTACCCAATATACTAAAAGGTGTCCTTATCATTATCCGCTATCTAAACCTTAATCAGATATCTTATCTAGAAAAATAAAAAAATATTTGCAAAAAAGTCGAAATTTTTGGTGACAAAATGATAGCTCGTCTCAATCAAATGATAGTTTTAATTAAATAAATCTTCGCAATTCTTGATTTAAACTTATAAAAAAGTGTTTTAATTACTTAGTGAATTCTCCATGTTAAGATTTAATCATTTGGAAGCTAGTTATAATCGAATCAAATAATCTGATACCCTTCGATTATGAAATTTTTTTTCCAATTCTTCGTTGATCACTATTATCTCTTTAATCTTTATGATTACATTGTAAATTAAGTCGATAAATATTATAAGATTATTTGGTTAGCATAATTTCCAGGATATTCAAGTCCAGACGGAAATTTGGCCAGATTACAGTCTCGATTTTGGTCACTTGAAGTCAACTTAGAGATTGCTTGACAGTTTGCCAAGGTGTATTATCTTGTTTAAACACCGATTTTGGCCCTGAAACATTGTGGATTTGACGAAGAAAAGGCTGTTTCATAAGGTGGATATGACCACAGTGTTCCAAAGTAGAAAAAACATTGAGATGTGGTAGCTTTCCATAGAACCCAATAGTACCCCAAAAGATAACCGAGCAACCACCAAATTGTATTTTCGGTTTGAACTTCTTTTTGAGCTCAAACATATTTTCTGCTATTAGATTTCCTATTTTGACATTCGAAAATAAGTTTTTTATTGTCAGAGAACATAACTGAAGACAAATCTCGATCAAAATTGTCGTTTGAAAACTTTAATCCCATCTCATCTGACTCGTAGTCAAAAGCGGATTCAGATTGAGTATATTGAACTTGATGTCATCGGCTTCAATGTTGATTCTTTGAACAGTTGAGTGATGTTTGATGTCAGTTGAATTGTCCAGACATACAGTCAACCCCCCATAATAAGTTTCAGCTGCGTTTCGAAAGGGGGTCTGTTTCCTGGGGTGCTGTCAAAGTTAATCAGATTAGCCGAACACTATTTCTACTCAAACAGTTCTCGTTATGTTAAAATAGCCCGTTATCTCTACCTTCGCAGGCACCCCAAGAAACAGACCGGGTATGTTTTCTGAGGTGAAAAATTGAAAAGTGTTCGTTTTTTGAAGTAAATTTTTCAGTTGGGCACACCACCCGCTCTTATGTTTTTATTTAGTCTTTTAACTATTTTAAACCATTCAAAATACAAAATAATTTATATACAAAACAATTCTAATGCTACATTTCATCAGATTCGCTATTTTCAAAGACATTATGCAATTCACGTAACTTTAATCATGTCCAGTAGACATTTCCGATCCAAGTTGGTCATGGTGAGAGGTAGCAGATAGTCTTGTCCATTCATGTCGGTCTACCCTTTTCTTAACGTCGTCTTGAATCCTTTCCATGCCGCGAACCATTGACAACCGATCGTATTCTGTCTAGTTGTTCTCTAATTCTGGATTTCCTGTTGAAAATGTAGAATGCAGTCGGTTATCGGGAAAGAACCAAAACTTCTTATTTGTTCAAACATTCCGTCCAAAATGAGAGGTGGAGTAACACTCTTCACTAGATAATCATCGTGGAACGAACTTGTTGCAAACGGAATTACAGGCTAAATAAATAAAAAGAATTTAATATACATTCATATAAATAAATCAGAATACTCGATAAAATAATTGATTCTTTTGTTGGTGGAGGCATCTTCAGTGGATGATCATTTCGAAGGTGATCGGAAAGAAATTAAGTTTTGTCACAGTTTGGTTATATTTCAGTAGCTTGTGTTGAAGATAACAATCCGAACACTAAGAAATAATCGTTCTTCAAAAGAAAATTTCGATAATACTTCGAAAAAGATCGATCAAAAAGCAAAAACAATTCTTAGTTGGTGCAGATCTGTCGACAGCCGAATGTGTTTGTTTTGATTTATCGTGCACTGCGGCGTTCGGCAACACAAACTGACCGTTCATATAAGACGTATCTAGGGGGGTATGTTTCTTGAGATGTGCGTGTTATGGGGGTTGACTGTACTTCTCGATCAGATCAATCGTTTTCCATGTTTATAAGTCACAGAATTCGCCTTCAGACACGTTGATTACTAAGCGGTTCCCGAAAAAATGACTTTTTGGTGTCATCGTTCTTTGAGTTTTTGAGATAATTCTCCACATAATATCTCTAACGATCGGTTCTTTTAGTGAATTATGATTAATTTAATCTTCTTGATAAAGAATTTACACTTCTCTGACCTCTTTCGATGATAAACTGTGGTTTAGATTCACTATGAACGATTTAAAATGAAAACAAGCATAAAGTTTCAAGTACAAAACAAAATCACGATACATTTCTTTATAACTGCAATATTACTACACTAATCAAAACAATAACAACATAATTATATGATTTATTCACATAGGACGTGTTGGAATTGCAAAATTCCGCGAAAAAATAAAGAATTTAAAAAACGAGCTATCATTTTGTCACTAATATTTTCAACTTTGTAGAAATATATTTTTTTATTTTTATAGATAAGATATCTGATTAGGGTTTTGATAGTGGATAATGTTGAGGACACCCTGAGGTATATCGGATATTTTTTGTAGATTTTTCGAATGCATGGTTTTCGAGAAATCGATAGTCAAATGCAAAAACTACAAGACGAGCTATCATTATGGCGCGTACTGTATATGAGGTATAAGTTTCATAACCTTTGTGTTGGAGCATTGATGATAACTCTCTCCTGATGTCTTGAGTTTCTTCTATCCTCTACAAACTGACATATTCAAAGACACGAGGTAAGTTTTCATTCTCATTTTAAAATGGAGACGATAGAGACTTGTTGCAGGTGATACATCGGGTTGAACACAAGGTAATTGTGGCAACTTTGGGATAAACACACTCGATTAAACCAGAAAATGTAATAAAAACTGTCTTTGTATTGGTTAGATGTCGTTCGTCTCCAAAAATGTGTTCACGAATTGCATTTGTGGTCAAATAATTGAAGTGAAGGCAGCCTAGAGTCTTGCAATTGTGATTGTAAGTATCTCAACTTCAAAACTAATCAAAACAAAACAAATGCCCACTATTCAATAATTCACATATGACGTTACTCTTATGTAATGTGTGTAAAAATATATAATTTGGTCACTGCTACCCACATGTCCCACATATTTTGCTTACGTCATACCAACGTGTTCAGAAAAAAAGATCTTTTTGGATAATATCTCCACAACCAGATAACCTAGGATGCTGATTTTTGGAATGTAACCGTTTCACATGGTGTGGAGTGTGTGTGCCAAGTTTGGTTGCTGGGGGTGGTGTAGTTTCTTCTGGCAAGAAAGCAACGGACAGACAGACAGACAGACAGAGTGAAACTATTAGTCTTCGACTTCGTTCTTTCGAACTTCGTCTCGCTAAAAATCGTCAGCCAAATTACAAAGTATTGGTTAAAATGTTCCAATCAATTCGACATTTTCGTACACTTACACTAATCAATATTTTAAAAGCATTTCTAACGCTTACTGTAATTGGTTGTCTATTGAATCTATTAAAAATGATATTCTTTTACTTCAACGTGAACAGCAACAGCTGACAATGAGATGTTAGTAAAGTACACAGTGCAAGTCTCCATCCAATCTCAACAACGAATTAACGACGATTCAAACTGAAACTGGAAAGACCAAAAATGTGGAGGAAACTGCACAGGCACTGCTCTTCTTTTCCCCGATGACACAGAAAACAACCAACGTCAACAGATGATCACTCAGTTTGCCAATCAACCATACGACCAACCGGACGACTGCCTCTTCACCAGAGAAGAAGTCCATGCCGCAATCGAAGCTGAGGATGACTCCAAAAGTCCCGGCAAAGATGGAATCTCTGCCAACATGATCAAACACGTGAACAAAGTGTTCCCAAATCTATTTTGGATCTTCTACAACAAGTGTTTTCACTTCGCAGAGACCTCCATGTGGAAAACTGTCACACCGACCAGGTCCGGCGGAATGGTCCGAGGGAAAAGCGGAAGTCGAAAGTGAAAACTGGAAGGTGGACACTTGAAGAAAGGAAATAAAGACACAAGTAAATTAAGTTGCATAAATCATTTATTGAAGACACAGAACAAAGTACACAAGATAAGGTTGAGACGAAGAGCGGTCGATGAAGACGGGAAGCTATGTTGAGTTGGTGAGGAGCACTGCTGGAGGAGGTGGTCTCCCTGCTTCCGTCTTCATCTAAAGATAAGATGATCTTACCGCTCAATTTCGCTCTCCTTATATACTGCTCGAGGAAGATTCCAGAAGTAACGAGAACAATGTAGTTGTAGTCGGAATTACATAATTAGAAGCATGTAGATGCTTCGAGAATATTACAGATACATTACGAGGGGGTAGTGCAGAGAAGCACCATTTAGTAAATTAAGGGTTAACGGGAAACTACTACTACAATTAAAGGATAATTATATTACGTAAGAGAAGTATATGTAGTAACGCGTAGATGAAGCTGTAGACTAACGTCTACAGCGGCTCTGCGTTACAAAACGCCTGTGATCAAACTTGTCCCAAAACCATCGGGTAACAACGATTCTACTGCAAAGTCATACAGGCCTATTAGTCTTCTGCCTGTAATGAGAAAAATCTTCGAACGCCTCTTGACTGACAGGTTGACCTACTGGTTGCACAGCTCGCGAGCGAACTTTGGGGATCGACAGTATGGCTTCACTCCACAACGATCAGCAGAAGAAGCAGTCTGTGAGATAGCACGAATTCAGAAACAAATCCTGGAAAGGAAAAAGTTTGGAATCTTCATCTCACTGGATATCTCCGGAGCGTTTGATACAGCCTGGTGGGACCAGATTCTGGCAACTCTCAAACGATATCGTATCCCAGGAAACCTCTTCCGTGTGCTTTGCGACTATCTTTCTGACCGGCAAGCCGAATTGACCCTATGTGGTAACGTCACTGCCAGGAAGTCTCTCAACCGTGGGTGTCCTCAAGGTGCCAAGTGTTCTCCTCTACTGTGGAATGCACTCTAGCAAATCTTTTTCTCAGGGCTGAGAAAATCGCTAGTTTTTTTTCTCAAAACGGCAATTGACAAAATTTTCTCAGTGCTGGTAAAAAATTTCGAAAATCTTCTCAGCCTTGATATAATTTACTGGACAATTTTTTCCAGTTTTTTTTCTCAATGCTGAGAATATATTTAAAATCTCAATCCTGATAAACCTAATAAATCATTTGTATTGATCTTTGTACTTTTATTACTAAATATGAAAATAGGATACATTGAACAAAATAATAGCAAAATAATAGCAAAATAATTCAATAAATAGCATAATTGAGTCATTCAATAGATGCATCCACAACTTCAGGACTTTCATTGACTAGACCATTCGCAATCTCGACACTTTTTCGTTTTCGTCCTCTCTTCTTCGGACCATTTTCAATCTTATCTTCTAATTTGTCCTTCTTGATTTTGTCGAGACTGTCCATTTTCTTCATTAGTTCACTCTTGTAAAGCGAGTAGTCAAAATCTCGAATCATCTGCTCAAGATACTTTGATTCGCTCTCGTTCATTTCGCAATCGTCATTTTGTTGGTAATATATCACCTTCTTCTTCTTCTTCTCTTTTGAATTCGTTCTATAAAATGAAAAAACAAATTAAAACATTTCCATTATTTTCAAAAACACATACTTTTCTTCAAACTTGCGATCACGGGGACGATAAGGCCAAAAGCTTTTCCCTTTCAACAATTGACTTCGGTATTTGAATTTGTGTTTAATCTTGTGGGCCAACATTTCCTAGATAATTAAGATTTTAAAAATAATCAAAATTGACAAAAAACACTTACTGAACAGTCAATCATAGAACTAAAATCACTATCAGGCGTCGCCTTCTTGTACGAGTGAAAGTAAACATTCAGATTGTAGCGCTCACAAAAACGAGATGAAATACTTTTGACTACTTCCCAAGATACTTCATAGGGAAAAATATTACCAATTCGCTTAAAAATATCAAATGAAAAACGAGAAAAATATTCAGGAAACTTCTTCACTACTTTATTTGCTTTATCAGTGATTTGACATTCGTTTAAAGCTGCACTTGGGTGGATTTGCCAAATTTCAGTTTGATTTGTAGTATTTTCGCCAAACTCAAAACTATCACACGAGAAACGCTTTTCAAATATACATTCTTTGTGTTGAGTTTTAATATAGAGAAAATACAAGTCTTCGCCAGAAAATAAATCATCAATTTTCAATATATTCTTCTCTTTTTCATTCAGAGATTGGACTAGATTAATTTTCGGTATTTGATCATTCAAATCGGAAGAGAGTGGCACCGTTGTGGAAGAACCTTGCACTTTGTCGATTGAAGTAGTCAAAGCAGGAACTTGTTTGAATGAACTATTGGGAGAAATAGACGAGGGCGTACCGTCACCAAGCATTAGCATAATTTTTTCACGCGAATAGGCATTCTTCATATAAGACTTCAATTGCTTAACGAAACAAATCTTAGCATTTGATGATAAATATGTTCCGGTGAGAGTGTTCTTGATATTAGCGTCAAAGAAAGAATTATCTTTAACAGCAAAAAAGAAAGCTTTAAATGTCTTGAATGGTGATTCTAAAAAATAACAATTAATTTGGCTATTCCATAAAACTGTTAATTACCTTTAAAGTATGAAATAAAAGAAGCAGAGTGGTTAATTTCATCAGATTGGTTAGAGCAAAAATCGACAAGTTCGTCACACACCTCGTCCTCATCCCAAAAGCCTTCAAGTAAATCAACCTGATAAGCCATTCACTAGACTCTAGTTACTATTTTTTTTTTCCTTCTTCTGAAAAAAAAAAAAAATTTTTTTTTTTTTTTTTTTTTTCTCTAATTCAAAAAAATTTTTCCCTTTAAAGGGGGGGGAAGAGGAAAAAGATAATTTTTTTTTTTTTTTTTTTTTTTTTTTTTTTTTTTTTTTTTTTTTTGGAAATCATAAAAAATTAAAAAAAGGAAGCATAATATAATAAAAAATAAAATATGTAAAATTACAAAACTGATACAGGGCTATCAAATACACACCTATGAGTATGACAATAACCGTATTCAATAAGTAAAAATGTCTTGAGTGACGTGAATGCGTATTTGAGATAAAGGCAAAAGGTTCAAAGACGAATTGGGCAAAGGTAAAGACAAAAAGATAGAGCGCGAAAATGCGAGCAAAGCATGCTTCCACCGGCGGCTTGTGTGAAATCACATGTGTGAAGTTATACACAGAAGACGTAACTTTTGCTGTGCTGACATCATACAGCGCCACTGTACATGCCGGACAGTTGCACGTGTGTCATTACAGCAGAAGCGTTTTTTCTTATGTGTCAATCTCGCGTGCTTGCTAAGCTTTTGGTTCAAATATTATTCGATTCTACAAGTCAGCAATAACTTGTCACAATGTCAATTCCACTCGAAACAATTATCGCGTCAAATCCTGAATTCGTCACCGTGTTTAACGAATTCAAAGAAGAAAAGGCCGCTGCTAAGCGGATGAATCAAAAGTTTGCTGGAAAAAAGTGTATTACTGGATGTGCTTCTTTTATTAAGGATCGTTCAAATTTCCGTCGTCATCTCATGGAAGACCATCCCGATGAGTATGACGAAATGTTAAGGTATTTTGTTAATCTCATAACATTAAAATTAATTTGAATGTAACTCTAGACATTTGGCTAATTTGGCTCAGTATCGCCAGCCTTTAGTGTTTGCTCAGCCAATGGAAGATGTTGTTGAACATTCGGGTGGAGATGAGGAACAAGGTAACAACGAAGAAATACTTATTGAGGATGACTCGGATCAGGAAGAAGAAGATCAAATTATGAATATCCTCACTGATCAGTTTAACGACATTCTCAAAGCCTCAAGTTTCTTCGACTCATTGAAAGCATTTAGTGAACCGAAGCAAAAGTTTGCGGACTATTATTTTAGCAAAATTGTACATACTCGATTTGGAAAGAATGTTCCTCTTAGTACTCTTGGTGGATTATATGAAGACTGTCTAAATGGATTTAAGATGATTCCTGGCCTTGAGTACAATGATATTGTTGCAAAAGTCAAAACATTTGCCCGTAGTGATCATCTTCAGAAGCAATACGTGGAAAGATTGGGAACTTTTATCAAGCCTACCGATGTCATAATAAACGGGAATTATGTTGGACAAAAAGTGAGCCTGATTGACCTTTCTCGCCTAATTCTTCAGAATCGGTCAATTGTGAAAAGTATCGTGGATGAACAAGAAGCCAAGAAGAAGATCAACTACAATTCACCAATGAAACACGAAGTTTATGACAGTGAATTAACGTGCAACAAGCAAAGACATCAACGAATATTTGGCTATTTGCGGTATCATTTAGGTGCCGATGACTTCACTGTTGCACTGAGGAACTTGGACCACAAATATTTTGGTGTCTATTTGACATTCAGCAATATTCCAGCAAAAGAAGGTCTGAAGCGTAAAGCAGTCTATTTGATCTCAATTACGAGCCGAAACAAGATGAAAAAAGCGGGAGTCACTGTGGATGATGTTCTCGATCTTACTTTAAAGGAAATGAAGTTTATGTATGAGACCGGAGTTGACATTCAAGTTGAGCGAAGCAATGGACAATCGGAAACGATCAACATCAAAGGAGTGCTTTCGGCGATAGTCGGTGATAACTTGGGCGAATTTGAAATTCTTGGCTTCAAGTTATCCTGGGGAGTTGGTTTCAAATGCCGATTCTGTGGACACCATCACAAAGACACTCAAAAGTGTACAATTTGGCGATTGCTTGGGACAAAAGACGATATCGAAAAGTACAACAAATGTTTGGCTGAGTCAACCGCCGAAAATGTGTTCAACATTTTGAGACGATGTATCTTCACAGAATTGCCGGGTGTGTCAATTTGGTCCATCGGTCCACCAGATGTACTCCACGACCTAGCTGAGGGCGTTGTGGTCCTAGTGATGGGATTTGTTCTCAAGTCTGGTGCAATTAACGATCTCACTTATGGTCAAATTGCCGCCATGATATCAAAATTTCCATTTTATAACGGCAAATTCGAGGTGAAATATGACGAGGCTGAATTTAAACTATCAAAGGCCAAAGCGGTCCAGGTTTGTGTTATGTTTTTGTTTTATAACTGATTAAAAATGATTATTATTAGAAACTGGAACTGCTCGCAAGATTTGAAGAAATATTCGTTGGCCATTTGAACTATGACGACATTGGTTATCAACTTTACAAAGTTTTGCACGATTTAACTTTGTTTGCATTCAGCTTCACCATCGATGCTAGTGATTTGCCCAAAATTGAAGGCCTGGCAAAGCAAGTAATTCATTTGTCAAAGTTGTTGGCCAAAACAATCAAACCATCTTTCAATGTTACACCAAAAATGCACCAACTTCTTCACTATCCTCAATTAATCGAGCTATTTGGGCCACTCGTCATCTATTCTACACTGAAATATGAAAGGAAGCATCTCTATTTCAAAAATTGGTCTGATGTAATGTGCAATTTCCAAAACCCACCCAAAAGTTTCGCTATTCGTCATCAAATGACACTCGCCATTGACATGTCTAGTGGCACATTTCAAGCTACAGATTTCTGGTATTCTCAATTATCAATGCCGAAAACTTTGATGGCAGCTACTCAAGACCAATTCGAAGATGCACTCCAATTCTATTCAGCAGACAATCCTCGTACGTTGAACTCAACTACTCTGTTCAATATTAAAATCACTTCTAGATTTAGAGACGACTACTGGATATTGCCTGACTCCTTTCACATCAAAGACGACATAATAATGGCAAGAGGAATCATTTTTGAACTTAAAAATCCGTCTCGATTAGATGAATCAACTAACAAAATAAAGTTTGGTCATTTGTTACGAAAATTCGAAAGTGAAGCTAGTCATCGTTCACGAACAAACCTTCAAGCACTCGCTGGAGTTAAAGAGAAACAAGAAGACTACAATAAAGAAGTCAAATATGTAAATATTGAATATCTTGAGCATCGTGTTGACTTTCTTTTTGAGCACCAATCTAAGTACTATCTTGTTAAAGGTTTAATTTAAGCATTTATTGATTAATAAAATGTAATTAACGTAATTCGCTTGTATTATTAATAAGTAAAACCAACAAAACATTCAAAATAGTAGGCATGTATTTTTTCTCTACATTGAGAAGTTTATCAATTTTCTCAAAATGGTGAAAGACTGTTTTACTATTTTGAGAAAATTTATTTTATACCAGCGCTGAGATTATTTTTTCAATATTTTCTCTGCACTGAGAAAATATTTTATTTTCTCAGCACTGAGTTTCATATTTTTTTAGAGTGTGTGCTGTACAACTTCTTGCGACTAGAACTTCCTCATGTGTGTTACCATCAAGCGTTTGCCGATGATGGTTTCGTGGCTATTGAGGGGAGAGACAAAAACGAGTGTGAACAAAAAGCAAACTGTGCTCTCGAGATAATCGCCAAATGGGGAAGTGACAACAAGTTGAAATTCAACCCTTCCAAGACACAAGCTATGCTTGTGACAAGACAGCACGACTACAGCTACCGTGAACCTGTTTTGAAAATGAACAGATTGGAGATTGAGCTTGTTTCCAAGATGAAGTACCTTGGTGTTGTCTTTTACCCAAAGCAATCATGGAACCAGCACATCGAGTATGTCTGCGCCAAAACCGAAAAAATAGTCCAACGGATTTTGAGGACGACCGGTAATGGTTGGGGACTTTCGGGCAGCTTACTCAGAGTACTGTACAACGGTGCAATCGAACCATTGCTGTGCTACGCGTGTCCTGCGTGGATTGGAGGTCTCAACGAAACCAACAAATCCAAATTGCTATCCACTCAACGATCATTTGCACTGATGATCACAAGAGGATATCGAACCATTTCACTAGAAGCCTCACTCGTCCTGGCAAACATTCCACCCATTGACCTGGGTCTCAAACTGTGGTCGAATCGTTATCTCATCAGACACAACATAGTACCTGAAACCTTACCTCAATTGACCTACCAACAACCGGCTCACTTTCTCGAGGATGGACACCCTGCTCTGAGGGCGAATTATGTTCATCAAAACTGTTTAAAGTTAAAAACCATTCAAAACGAGAGATGGATACTGGTAAAAACGACTCTAAAAATGTTCTTTTGACATCGCAAACAAAAATGCGTCACCACTCGAAAAAACAATACAACACAAACCATCATCCTAAGTGGCCTCAAAATGCAACTCCACTCTCGTTTTGAGAGGCACCAATGCATGCATACAAATACCAGACACGTGTGTCGAGGGGCCCTAATGTTTTTTTGTGCATTGGCAATCTAAATTGTCAATGACTCGTAGTGTAAAGACATAAAGATAGTAGTCATTAGACACTAAAGTCATTAGTAGTCAAAGATTTTTCATTTTGTCTGGTGGACGCAATTATGTTGGTACAAACTGCTTTAGTTGTTTTAGCTTTTTTGCAATGATGTGCAAATAAATACAATTTTAAATTCTCATTTTGTACAAGTCCTAAACTATTTTGGATAGAAAGATTTTTGAATCGAAACTTCAAATAATAGATTCTCCCAAAAATGACCGATTCGATTGGAATCCCTAACTGTAAACAATCATATTTATTTTTATTCGATTGACCTTTTTAGATGTTTTAATTAATGATACAATAAGCATTAACATTAGTACTCAATTGTACACTGTTCGATCACTCCTCTTTGAAGGTGAAGCTTTGCCTGAACACCGCTGGTCACCATAATTACATCTTCATTCTTTCTTGGTCGATCATTGATGGTGATCAGTTGTTTGTGCGAACCAAAGGTGACCCTAACTTTGGTTCCAAAGGGCAGTGTTGGATGTGCACCTGTGAGGGCCCATGCGTCATACAAGTCTCCGTTGGCGGTTCTGCCCCCATACATTGTGTACCACTGGCATTGGATGTTTCGGCTTTGGCTGCAGGCTGAGGGAAAAAAGAAAGTTCAATTTCAATTTAATTCTCTATACACCAAATGCATAACTTACAGATTGAAACAGCCAGTGCCATCAAGGCAATCACGAGAAGTGTTGTTCGAGCAGACATTTTGTGTCAATTGTAGTTACTTTGCTCATTTGGAGGTCAATTTATACAATTGTTGGATTAGATTCAATTAAGCCATTTATTATTCAATCGTTGTTGTGCCAATATCTGAGCACATTGATTGATTTAAATTAATTTTGAAGTATCAATTAAGATGTATATTAATATGTATTTAGTAAGTATCTTATAAGATATTGACTCACTTAAGAATTGATTAATTTTTAATTAATTACAATTAATACTATAAATTAAATGATCAAAGTTTATCTACTGCACAATGTATGTATAATCAAGCTTTATCTTCTGTAAGTTTCAAATTAGGACTTTTGTCACATTTTAATTTTGAGCAGTCTTGGCAGATCTAGATCGAGATTCCTGTGCTAGTGCTATACCCAGGATCTGACGGCGCTAAATTTGAAATTTGAAATTATAAAGTATAATACAAATGAAATAATTAGAGGAGCGAATTGAAGAACGAACAACCTATAGGCAAAGCGAGGGTGTGAGAGAGATATTGAGTGACGATCTGTGCTCAGAGAAAATTTGGGAGAATCGCATTTCTTGTGCGCACAACTCTTCCGAAACCACTACATGTATTGGTCTGAAAATTTAACACAATTTATATTGCGAATTTATATTTCATAATATTTAGTATGATTTTCCAGTTAAGTATTTCTGTAATTAATTATTAGCGAGCGAATTATCAAAACAAGGATAGAAGAGTTTGCCCATCCGCAAAAACTACTTGGCGAAAACCAGTTCGGTTTCACCAGAAATCGATCAGCAATCGACGCACTGTACATGATCAAAGAGACCATCGACAAGAGCCGAATAGATGGAAACAAGGCAATTGTCATCAGCCTGGACATTCGTGGTGCATTTGACAATGCATTCTCCGCACAATGGATGAACTCAACTTTCCCAAATACCTCATTCTTCTGGTGAAAAGCTATTTTGCCAAAAGAACTGTTACAACATCATACGGCCGATACCGAGCAAGCAAAAGAATCACAAAGGGGTGCCCCCAAGGCTCAGCTCTCTCACCAACTCTATGGAATTTGCTTCTATCTGCTCTCCTCGGGAAAATGAAAACTCTACGAGTGATCGTACTGTCTTTCGCCGATGACCTCTCATTACTCTGCATACACAAAGATCCTGAGAGATTGAAGGACATGGCACAAGAAGCAATCAACTTTGTTCAGAATTGGTGCCAAGATAACAAACTATCTCTGAGCTCGGAAAAGACCCAAGTGCTACCACTTTGCACGTTATCATCTATGCTCACCATCACGAACCATCTCAACCAAACGGAACACTTACAAACAGTCAAAAAAGTCAAAATTCTGGGAGTGACGTTTCAGGGAAGAATGCGATCCTTCTCAGAACACATCAACGAAGTGATCAACAAAGTCATTCCTCTCATGAACAGACTTTTCCTTTACTGCCGTAATCTGACCGGAATCAACATCAGCAAACGACTCCAAATCGTGGTAACTGTCATCATCGCAATGTTGTCATACGGATGCGAGGTTTGGTTTCATGAAAAGATGCTCAAACAGAAAACAACTCTCAAGCGTTTGGAATCTACACAACACCAATGTCTCCGAAATGCAATCTGCGGCTACCGAACAATCAGTAGAATTGCTTGCGAAGTACTGAGCAAAACTCCGTATATTGGGTTCTACCTTCTCGAAAGGAAAACAACATACGAACTCATGAGGAAAGCACCCGCCTTGGGCTCGAGTACAGAACTGAACATCTTAAGCAATGCCCGACCGGAAGAAAGAGCACTATTTTTCACGATACCCTACGAACAGATCTACACTCCTCCACCAATGGAAAGAGTCCATCCCTTAGAAACAAGCGAACCAACCAAATCAAACCGACCAATGCGACCTCAACCATCTCCACAAGATCCAGGAGGATTTTTGATTACCAAAATCCTGGATGATGGCACCATCATTGAGGAACACGAAAATATTGACGCGCCGAATTCAAATGTTGAAGAATCAATCATCTGTTTGCCAGAAGAAAGTTCCGATCTAAATGAAGAAAGTGCTCGAAGAAAGGCTTGGAGATACAGACAAGCACGCGAACGAGAACGAGAAAAAGAACGAACAGAACCAGAACCATCGACTGACGACATCATCACATCTACATCAGTGATTCACATGCCGATCAAACCAGACGAAGTCCAAATCTATTCTTTTGGTTTTTACAACACCACCTCGGCAGGAGGAGCGGCCACAATCAAAAGAGGATCGGACAAATGGACCGCCACCTTCTACTTTGATCCTTACGTACCTAAGAACCAAAGCGAACAATTTTCGATCATGAGGGCACTGAAGTACATTCATGCGCACCGATTTGACGAATACTCCTGCATCAATTCCATCACAATCGTTACCACAAACAGAACAATCCTCACCAACTTGTCCAAGTTCTCGGTCACACTCAGCCCAATCGAAGTGACCATCGCCAAATATCTGAACTTACTCGAGCTTCCAGTGGTGATTACTATGGCAAGTTCCTCAGACGCCTGTATGAAAATTGTTAAGCAAAAAGCAAGAGAGATTTCGATGGAAAACGACAGAGAATCTTGTTACAAGCAATACCCGAAGCACAGCGCCAAAAAGGTGGCCCAATCAATCACCAACCAGAAAATGACAACTCGCTTTCAAGTACTCGCAAATGCAACCTTGAAGGAATTCTTCCTTAACTGGACCGAAATTCCGAAGTACATTGTTCCAGATTTCTTTCTTGCTCAGATCTTCAGTGGTCACGGGTCCTTTGGAGAATATCTGAATCGCCTCAAGGTACGCGACGAAAATAATCGAATACACAGTCCTTTCTGCTGGTGTGATGGACGAACAATTCAAACTGTGCAGCACATCATGATCCACTGCCCAGTATTTGAGGACATACGATCTGATGGCTACTTGGGCCACTCTGGCGAACTGATCGGCGACATTGACAACCTGAGGCACTGGATCTTCTCGGAGCCTCAATTCGAACGGCTGTGTCAAGTCAAGAAGTTTATTGTGGACAGACTCCACGAATACCGTGACAACCCACACCGAGTCCCAGTCAACCTTCGAATGTCCCAATGATTCCAACTTGGTACATTCGACCTATGATCTCTTATTCACAATCATCCATAACCTCAGCATTGCAAATATCATCACCTATTTAAATCTCATATGTACATTTGTAATATTACTTTCATTTCCACCTTTTTATTTGTTCCCTTTTGTATTATACTGTAAATAGCATCATCAAAACCATTAATCTTTCTTAAAACCAAACTACCTCTGTAAACCTCTAACTCCAACTGTAATTCATAACACATTTTTGTAGCCCGTTCGCTGGCAGTCTAATCAATAAAGATACCCGGATGGGTTTTTCAAACCAAAAAAAGTATTTCTGTAAAGTGTTCTCAACACAAATCTAAAAATATTTACTAACCAATTTCACAATTTCATAAACTCCAATATAAAAATATTTAGGGTTTCCCTTATACAAGAAAATTGCATTCCCAAATTCTTCCAGGCAGGCCCCACCAGGGCTTCCTCCGACCCTGACTGGTACCGTATATATTTTTTCGAATGTAGCCATTATGCACAAAAAAGTTTTTCAGAGCCAAACAAGGAATGCTCGGGTCGCAAGCAGGGCTCAGACATTCTCTAAAAGAAATGCACTGTGAAAGGCTACGCCCAGTATAAACTTTAAGCAAATTTTACTGACTTGTAAGTTTTTAATTAAAACGACTCGACTTAGACCTTTTTCTGTGCCTTTAGTAGTGTTCCGTAGCGGTGGTAGTGGCGCCTCTGAAAAATTTTTGCGACGTTTTGTGTTGCAGAGACAACAGTAGCAAAACACTTTAAATTACAGGGAAAATTAAAAAGTGCTGCTCTATGTCACGGATCGAAAAGGAAAGGCAGAGAAGTCCACAAACTCAAAACAATTTATTTTACGACAAGGATAAAACCACAAACCCAACGGGAAAACTGTGGAACCTTTGCAATCAAACAACACTAGGCCTGTGCCTAGAACAACAATCGAACCCACGGGGGGAGGCACACAAGTCAATCAATGACTAATCGACATCAAGTCAATCTAAACAGCTCGGGTTACGATTTACGGGATGACCAAACACAGGGGACTCGAGAGGACCGTTCAAACGGGAAGCCAAGATGAAGACCAAGGGCGCTGGAGTCGGGCGCGATGACCAATTCGGGGGCACTACGGACTGGACCGGAAACAACAGAAATCGATTCAACAGACACAAGTCAGCACAGACAGGACATAGAACGGGAACAGAGAGCGGACTGGATCAACCAGTGGACACTTAAAGTTGGTGGTTCAGAATGATACAGCATTCGGGCGGGCGCATCCTTAAATATGGATCTGGGACAAAGGGAAGAAGGCAAGCTTAGGGGCGGTACCGGGCCTTACCCAGCCAGTGATTGGTTGATCATACAGAGTGGACACGGCGACGGTGTTGGGTAGAATAGTTCGAGACCGACTACAAGGAGGCGGACTATCACGAGGTCAAAAAGACGAAGAAGAGATAAGGGGGTGAACCTTTCCCCCTAGTCACCATCGATGAGAACTTCGAATACAAAACCCAAGACCGTGGGACCGGGATCGATAAAGCAATAAAACTGTCCGGACCAAAGATTTACCGTTTGCGTTGAGGCACCAAGTTGCCTTTAATTGACCATAGAGAACGCCGCTCCGGGCTAAACACATGTGTCTTCTCTCGACCATCGGTGCGTATACGTTATAGCTTATACGCGATCGAAGCAGTTCTCGCTCCTCACCCGTCGGTGTAACCCGATACGAACCAATCGACCGACCGACGGAGCTGGCCCCTGCCAGCCCAATGTCTACTCGCACCACCACCGCGGTGCCATTAAGCGTTCGCTCGGCAATCATCATCACCGAGAGTGGGAGAAAGGGAATGAGAGGTAGAGAGGAAGAGAGAGAGAGAGAGAGAGAGAGAGAGAGTGAGTGGGAGAGGTAATTATAATTATACCGACCAACTAATTCCTATGAATTCAATCAAAAGGTCATTAAGGTCATCAATGTGTCTCGTCTGCATCGTGAATTCGGACAAATAGAATGTGCACAATTGTTTGACCAGCAAACAGTCCAATAGACCCGCGCTCACGATCAAAAGAGTATCAACGGTGCCGGCTGCTAATACTCTCCGATCGCCGCAATGTCCAAGTGCCCTTTTACACCCATCAGGTCCATTTACCGGTACTCAGGTTCCACCTGCTACCTGTTTATGAGACATTAGAGAGATCAACTCACACTGAGGGAGAGCTTCACTGTCACACGTTGACTTTTGACGCTGGTCGTCACACTCTACACCTAACTTGTTGGATAAAATCATAGATTTTTACTGAAACTGAGTTTTTAATTAGCGCTCAGAAATGATATAAACTTGAATGCGCTCAGAAATGAAATAAACTTGAATGCGCTCAGAAAGGAATAAAACTTGAATTAATGATTTGTTTGGTTGATTTTCTATTAAAAACTCAGAGAGCCAGCAATTCGACCACAGCGGTATGTTTGTTCTCTTTTGTTTGGACTCTATCCAGTTCTATGACGCTGTTGATCATGGTGATGGCGTTCTTGTGCAAAGATAACATTTTTGGCTATCAGGTTTATGCGATTTCTTTAATTGCTTCTTGGGTTTTATCCTAATGAAAAATGAAGTCTGGGTTCAAAATTAATAACGATAAAATATGAAAACTCAACATGAGCCCATGATTCACTATGAACACGATTGTTCACAAAATGTTCCGACAATTTTTCTCGGAATTATTCTGTAGCTATCAAAATCTCTAAAAATTATATTCACTATTCAATATTTATGTACGTGATATTCCAAAATAACTCATTTCTTCCTCACTTAATATTTGAATCATAAATTACTAATAACCACAATCAATTCTCAATAATTACCCCAATAAAGCATCTCCTGGTTTCATTAAAGTTCAAAAAAGTTGTGAGACGGTAGTAGGCAATTTATACATTGACAACCTAACACTGTCATAAAATAATTCTGTTTACTTATCAGTGGCAATTTGAAAATCTTTAATAGATTCCCTGTTGAACTATGTTTTTGGCACTAAAGGTTTCAAAATCAATCCTATATTAACTCTCATTGAATCGAATTGCTGGCTCTCTGAGTTTTTAATAGAAAACAATTTTGGGACTTGTACGAAGCAGTTAATTCCGTGATTTGCCAGACAATTCAAGAGAATGTTGATTAAATTTCTTTTCCGTCTTTTATCAAGGCAAACTAAGAAATGGCGTAATTTATGGATTTTCTTCACTATCAAAATGCACGATATCTGAACTTTTAATTTCGACAACATGTTTTCAAACATATGGCTGACAATGAACAAGTTTAGGAAACATGTCTCCCTTTATTCGCATTTAACTGCATTCTTCAAAACAGCCAAATTCATTATCACCAGAACGGTTAGTTGTGCTAACCCCTAGAACGTTCATTAGGACACAGTTCTCGCATCTGGAATAGTAAGGCATACTAACAAATATCGAGACAACATTTTCAATGGTTAATATTGTGTGGAAATTAATTCTTTAATTAACAATCGATAAACGCCTGATTAGTTACAATGATGATGATGATGATTCACAACCAGATCACTTTTATGTGGACTCTCAGATCACTATAAAAAAAATTCAGAATGTTTCTGACTACGTGAATAGCACTCAGTTCAATTTTTTATGAAAGAATGGCCATAGGTTCTCGAGATATTCATCTACTTCAATACTTAAAATTCTATTTCTATTTCTAAATTCTACTTTTGTTACGGATCTAGGCCGATAGACCAATAGCAAAGGAAGGAGACACAGGAATGGGAGTCAAAGGACCGGGTTTATTGGGCTAAGGTACACGAGATCATGGTACAAAGCAGGCAGAGTGCCTTGGGTCGGCAAGGGTGCCTTAGGGAGGTGGTGTAGATGAGAGGACCAGGCAGGGAGGGAGGACTTGGTGAGTCATTGGTGAGAGCTGGTAGATGACTGACCGATGTTGGACAGAGCTGTCCCTTTATAGCCAGGCAAACCGATCGGTGTTCGTGTGGTGACAGTAGAGCGGCGTGATGAGTGTGCTGGTGACGGTGCTGAGGTGGCTAGAGATGAGATGTTTTCTCATAGGTCCTTCAGTGGCACGTTAGTCACCAGTTCGAGCGTAAATGGCCGGCCGCACGGGCGCCGTCGTGTCCAGTCGTCAAAAATATCTTGTTTGAAACTTGATTACACTTACTGATTTGTAATCAAGTTTTCTTGGCACTACAATCGGTACACCCAAATCATAGATATCGACCATTGTTGACCAGTGTCACTAATTAAAACACATTTTAAAATAAATTATAGTTAAACACTGATGAGGGTTATACACGGAACTTATATCAAATTGTATTTTTCTGATACTATGAAAATTTAAATACAACCTGATTATTTAGTATTATTTTCTTAGTATTCTCTATATTCTCAATATTCTTTATTTATATATATATATTTCTTTTTATACTCAGTTAGTACTACTCACTAACGTAATACTCTTACCTTTGATTTATACTTTTATAACTTTTGTTATAACTTTTGTTTGTTAACACGATGTATTTCGGATAACCAATAAACTTGGGTTTTAATTTAATACTAAAAAAGTTCATAAAATTAAAATTATTATATTGTATTTATTTTATTCCGGAATAAATCAACAAATAACATATAAATTAAATTAAAGGCAAATTGGACTGGCTACATTACTGAGATTTCACATAATCCGCAGCATCTGCTTGCAATTTGGAAATTCCATTGTTGAGATTGTAGTAGTAAGTCAATTCTTGTGCTTCGCTGTGTGCCGAACCATATGCATCAAATTCTGCTTTGAGTTGATCAATCTTTTCCTTTACCTGGCGTGCTTGTTCAACATCATTTTCCCGACTTTGCAGAATTCAGTTCACCCAAAAGTTGACTACCAGCATTTTGAAATTGTTGAAGTTGTTGCCAGACGGATGCATCAGCCTCTTTTCCTTGAACAGAAGTCGCCAAGATAGAGGCTATAATATAATATTTTTAATTGTTAAATTATTTTACAAAAAGTATACAAAAACTTACTAGCAAGTGCCAAAATGGCGATAGCCAACAAAGTTTTCATTTTATTCTTGGAATTTTATAAACTTGAAACGATTATGATGATGTTCAATCAAAGTTTTTTCGCATTTTATATACAAAATTTTGAGCTCTTATCTAACACCGAATGCAGGTGTTAGATAATAGGAAAGTATTGTGTTTGCAATCTGTGATGTTTTCGAATTGACGGAAATACTAGTGATAAAGCAACAACAGGAAAAGCCTAAAAATTTTATGAATATACTGTTGCCTTTTCACTAATACAGTAAAATTTTGTTAATTATAAATTTGATAATATTTTATTAAATTTGATCAAAATGAACTCTGCAAATTGTTAATTGTTAAACAAATTAACTAATATAAATGTTTCAAACTGTTCAAATGTAATTTAAGCAAAAATCTAGCGTTAAATATCGTTAACTTGTGGGCCCTGCGGGTACTAAATTTGAAATTTGAACTTATAAAGTGTAATACGTACAGATATTCTAATTATTTTACGAGCCATCAACAAACTTTCCAGCATTGAGTGAAAAGTAGGAAAGTTCACGAATAAACAGATCCAAGTCGCAAGTTGTACAGAATTGGATTGTCTGATTTTTAGGATACACTAGAGATGCCACTAGACAAGGTATAGATTTGTACAGAAAATTTTTGAAGATTATAGAAATAAGTCAAAATTATTAAATTTAAATTGATTTCATAAAGAGAAATCACATGCTCAATTTTATTTTTTTAACAGTCCTGATGGACTAATTTTTTTGTTTTTTGGGATTTGTACAAAACAATAAATTCCGTGATTTGCCTCCAATTCAATAGAAAGTTGGTTAAATTTTTTTCTATTTCCGTCTTTTGTCAAGGAAAACTAAGTAATGACGTATTTATGGAATAACTTAAATATCAAAATGCACGACATCCAAACTTTAATTTCGACAACATATTTTCTAGCATATGGTTGATAATGAACTAATTTGTGAAACGTGTATCACGTTATTCGTATTTATTCGAATTCATTGTCACAAGAACGGTTAGTTGTGTTAACCCTAGAACGTTCATTGTTACACAGTTCTCGCATCTGGCACAGTTAGACAATGTTAACAAATGGCGTGTAAGGAGCGAAGAACGGCGGGCAAAATGAAAACCTGGGGGCTGCGGTGGAAGCGTGTGCTTTACCGGGGGAGCACTGCCGGAGCAGGTCGGTGGTGATAAGGCGCCTCCACTCACGGCTGATAAGAGCTGTGGCAAGGGAGAGCAGGAGAGAGGAGAGAGGAGAGAGGAGAATGAGCATGCAGCATATTTCACCGCACTTAACATTACATTCAACAAATCTCATTTTAAAATAAATCAATAATTAGAAAATTATTTACATAAAAAATAAAACAAATAATTATAAAAAAATAAAATTGTAATAGACATTTGCAAAATAGAAAAAAATGTTTTACATATTAAAATTCGATTGTGGTGAACATTTTAGAATCCAGAAGAACCCTACGACTCGAGAGGATTCAGGTGATAGTGCAAAACCACCACTTATGACCAGAAAAATTCTCAAATGGTTTGTTGGGTCAAACCCCACAATTGATGGTCCGGGGAGTTTCCCAAATAGTTTGGGTTGATGTTTCATATCCACCAATTGGACTGCTGGATCATATTCCACAATGGGGTTGTTCGATCTTTTCTCATACATGTAATTTGTGGTCTGATTCCTCTGTTGGGCTATTTGGAGATAGGTACCATCAATACAGAACCAATAAGAACCAGCAATCCAATTATAAATGCCGACATACGAATGCTCTCAATCAGGGATGAATTAGATTAGAAGATGAGAATCAGTGTTTTTTGAGTAATATGTTTTTTACATATATAATTTTAAGTTTTAGTTTAAAACCGAGATAAGTTCTATTTTTTAAATGTCGATAACTATCCCACAATTGGGCCGCTGGTTCTTATCCCACAATAAGTTGGTTGGAACTATCCCACAATTGGGTTGCTGGTTCTTATCCACCAATTGTTGAGTTTGTTCTTATCCCACAATTATTTATTTTATCACCGCCGCCAGCCCAATTGTGGGATGAGAATCAATTAAACAATTAGGGGATAAAAACCAGAAGCCCAATTGTGGGATAAAAACCAGAAGCCCAATTGTGGGATAAAAACCAGATGCCCAATTGTGGGATAAAAACCAGAAGCCCAATTGTGGGATAAAAACCAGATGCCCAATTGTGGGATAAAAACCAGCTGACAAATTGGGGGATTAGAACCAGCAGCCCAATTGTATGAGTACTCTATGTTTTATGAGTCTATGAAAATAGTTTTCGAACGCCCCCCTGGTGGCGCCTTGACGCCCGATCTCAAAATGGTCATCAAATTCCGGATTCCCAGACCACCAATTATTCAGTAACCCACTTGTCGGCTCGTAATTCTCAATTTAACCATTTCCGAAAAAAAAACAAAAAATAAAAAATAATACGATGTCGCTACCTAGTGAGAGAGTGTGCAACTGCACAAAACTGTACTGAAATGTGAGAGAATTTTCCTTTCGGACCCTGTATCTCTGGAACTACTGGACTCATGATGTATTGGCAAAAAATGTTCATCTTGGTCCATTCTATCAGAATCAGGTCCATAATTGCTTGCCTATTGCGTTTGAGTATTTGTTGTCATAGTGACTGTGGCAAAGTGGCACTTGTGTTGGAGGCCCCCTATCTTAGTGTCTACGGTTTTCTCAGTGCATATTTGTCACCAGAATGGGCGTCATAATCCATGGCGTCTAGTTTTTGGTCAGACTACTCGATTACATATACTCCCTAGAGTATGTGTGATTCGCGAAAGTCAAGGTCAGGGTGTTGAGGTACGATTTTTATTGTTTTTAGCGAGACGAAGTTCGAAAGAACGAAGTCGAAGACTAATAGTTTCACTCTGTCTGTCTGTCTGTCTGTTGTTTTCTGGCACACACACTCCACACCATGTGAAACGGTTACATTCCAAAAATCAGCATCCTAGGTTATCTGGTTGTGGCGATATTATCCAAAAAGATCTTTTTCTGAACACGTTGGTTTGCCGTAAGCAAAATATGTGGGACATGTGGGTAGCATTGACCAAATTATATATTTTTACACACATTACATAAGAGTAACGTCATATGTGAATTATTGAAAAGTGGGCATTTGTTCTGTTTTGATTAGTTTTGAAGTTGAGATACTTACAATCACAATTGCAAGACTCTAGGCTGCCTTCACATCAATTATTTGACCACAAATGCAATTCGTAAACACATTTTTGGAGACGAACGACATCTAACCAATACAATGGCAGTTTTTATTACATTTTCTGGTTTAATCGAGTGTTTTTGTCCCAAAGTTGCCACAATTGCCTTGTGTTCAACCCGATGTATCACCTGCAACAAGTCTCTCTCGTCTCCATTTTAAAATGAGAAAGAAAACTTACCTTATGTCTTTGAATATGTCATTTTGTAGAGGATAGAAAAAATCCAAGACAACAAGGAGAGAGTTATCATCAATGCTCCAACACAAAGGTTATGAAACTTATACCTTATGATGGCATTCCAAAAAGAATCAATATAGATATCTTTGCACCTGATCAAAGTAGAGCCTTCCAGATCGATACAACGGTGTGTTACAAGTGAAGATATCGATGCAAAAACCGACAGTCCATCATCTGTGTTTTGAAGTATTTGTTATCTGATAAGATCTAATCATTTTCTTTTTTCAAAACACGTAATAAGCTAAAAAAGTCAGCTACCAAAAAATCCAGAGTGATTCCGATAAGGGATACGGAGTAAACGATGAAAAACATGCTTTGGGTCAAATGTGACCGGACTTTGGTAATGCGACTGTTAATTATATCAACAGTTCTGTAAGAAGACATTGTAGTGATTGCTTGACAGTGAATAGTGGTGCTTTGGAGGAACAGTTGGTCAAATTAAATTTAATTCTTTGTAAAGTTTTCAATTGGTTGTGTCTTGGTGGCCAAACTGCAATATTTACCTCCAAAGGTATGATTCTCCAGTGAGGAGGTGCATGTTTTCAACCAACCATGGTTTCATGTTCTTTCTCTTTGCACTGCTTATCACGTAATGTTGATAAGAAGTTATCACATTCTGCTTTCTCACGTTCAAGTCACATGCCTCAACATCAAAGCAAAAAAGGTCATATTTTTTAGCTTTTTTACTATACTAACAGCATATCGCTTCCTGAAAGCAAAGTTGACAAAGCGAGTCAGGTGATGTGTTTGATAATAGAAGAATGTAAAGGAACTGTTACCAATGTTTAATTTGAGATTAAAAATGTTCATGATTATATTACACTAAAAAGTACATATATTCGACGATATTAAACATTGTCGACATTTTTTAAAGTTAGATTTTTTATTAGCTATATTTACAAAAAAAATCAATGACGATGCTACTTTTACTGACAATGGTTGTGGCTTCAAGCGCATTACCCTGTGAATCAAAGTCGTTTGCTGATCCAAATCAACCGAATCCAATTCAAAAAATTCCTGTTCAATCGCTCATCCGCTACTGTGACAAA
The DNA here is from genome assembly GCA_023373905.1 of Rhizoglyphus robini. NCBI lineage: Eukaryota > Metazoa > Arthropoda > Arachnida > Sarcoptiformes > Acaridae > Rhizoglyphus > Rhizoglyphus robini. The sequence continues at coordinate 113,339 of JAKIJQ010000048.1, read as the reverse complement.
TTCGCTACAAATGAACTCGCCCTTAAGCTCATCTCAAACCAAACCGAGTACAACTGTTGTCACCAGACGCAGTCATTGAACTGTTTTTTAGAGGATGCCACAAGCAATGGCACAAAAATCGATCGACACCTTTGGAATAGTGAACTGTACCTGAAATACATTGTTAGAAAAAGTTTTTTGCAGCCAACTTCGCTTTGAATCTATATTTCAAGAGGATTATTGCGGAAACTTGCCAAATATTTTCCCAATTTAACATTAAAACTTTGAATCCAGCAAACTCCAGTGAACTCGGTCCCATAAATTGAACAATGGTATTGGCTTTTCATTTTCTTCACTATTGTAGCATTCAGTCTGGTACTTTTGTCCCTTTTTTTTAATAATTCGATTCATAATTAGTTTAGCTACAGCTGAAAAAGTAGAAATCAAGAAAATTAAAAATCTTTTACTAGTTTGATTTTGACTTGTAGCTTTCTCGATTTAAAACAACGGATAATCTCGCGACCCCAGCTAAAGCTGCTAGTTTTTTTACTGTGTTTACGGAAACAAATTTAAAAAAATAAATTAAAATATTTCTTTCTATTAACGATTAAAATATTGTCAATAGTTTTACTCCAACGTTTCCAAATTCCAACGATATCCTGTGATATTCATTCATTCATTTTATTTTATAAATAGCTTATTTTTTGGGGGTCTATCTGCGATTCAATTAAATATCAATTGTCTTTTCTCACAATTTGCTTCTACCAATTCTTCAAAAAAAATTTTACTGAATAACAGACTACAACTAGAAAAATTCGACCAGTGGCGTATCCTGAAAATTTTGCAAGGGAAGCACTTTTGGTATTTCCCCAAAAGGAATGCGGAAACCGTGGAGCGCGTTTCACTAGTTGACTACGAAGAGTTGCTCGAATGATGCTCTACGCGATTAAGGTGTCAGAATAGTTGCTCCTTCACCACTCAACCAATTACGGTCACGCATGACTCACAGTTAGTCCCCAGTTGCTGTTGAGATAGTCGATCATTACCACGCGGGAGTGAGTCAGGAATGCTGCACTTCTCTCTCTCTCTCTCTCTCTCTCTCTCTCTCTCTCTCTCTCTCTCTCTCTCTCTCTCTCTCTCTCTCTCTCTCTCTCTCTCTCTCTCTCTCTCTCTCTCTCTCTCTCTCTCTCTCTCTCTCTCTCTCTCTCTCTCTCTCTCTCTCTCTCTCTCTCTCTCTCTCTCTCTCTCTCTATTTAAGTCTGCGGACTGAAGCAGCCAATCATCGTGTGCATGTATACATATGTGAAGTTTACCATTCCTTTTTTTGACTCTTCTCTTCCTATTTGTAGGTGCACCTTCTTATCTTATGTGGTCCTGACTTTTGTTGGTTCACTTGGACATCTGTGTTCTACCCTGAAGAAGCGTCAACATTGTCTCTAACTATCTTTACGTTGGCCCGACGTTAGTCCGTCAACTCCAAAGGGAAAAACTACCTCTGTGAGTGGAGGCGCCTTACCACCACCGACCTGCTCCCCCGGCAAAGCACACGCTTCCACCGCAGCCCCCCGGTTTTCATTTTGCCCACCGTACTTCGCTCCTTACACGCCATTTGTTAACATTGTCTAACTGTGCCAGATGCGAGAACTGTGTAACAATGAACGTTCTAGGGTTAACACAACTAACCGTTCTTGTGACAATGAATTCGAATAAATACGAATAACGTGATACACGTTTCACAAATTAGTTCATTATCAACCATATGCTAGAAAATATGTTGTCGAAATTAAAGTTTGGATGTCGTGCATTTTGATATTTAAGTTATTCCATAAATACGTCATTACTTAGTTTTCCTTGACAAAAGACGGAAATAGAAAAAAATTTAACCAACTTTCTATTGAATTGGAGGCAAATCACGGAATTTATTGTTTTGTACAAATCCCAAAAAACAAAAAATTAGTCCATCAGGACTGTTAAAAAAATAAAATTGAGCATGTGATTTCTCTTTATGAAATCAATTTAAATTTAATAATTTTGACTTATTTCTATAATCTTCAAAAAATTTTCTGTACAAATCTATACCTTGTCTAGTGGCATCTCTAGTGTATCCTAAAAATCAGACAATCCAATTCTGTACAACTTGCGACTTGGATCTGTTTATTCGTGAACTTTCCTACTTTTCACTCAATGCTGGAAAGTTTGTTGATGGCTCGTAAAATAATTAGAATATCTGTACGTATTACACTTTATAAGTTCAAATTTCAAATTTAGTACCCGCAGGGCCCACAAGTTAACGATATTTAACGCTAGATTTTTTGCTTAAATTACATTTGAACAGTTTGAAACATTTATATTAGTTAATTTGTTTAACAATTAACAATTTGCAGAGTTCATTTTGATCAAATTTAATAAAATATTATCAAATTTATAATTAACAAAATTTTACTGTATTAGTGAAAAGGCAACAGTATATTCATAAAATTTTTAGGCTTTTCCTGTTGTTGCTTTATCACTAGTATTTCCGTCAATTCGAAAACATCACAGATTGCAAACACAATACTTTCCTATTATCTAACACCTGCATTCGGTGTTAGATAAGAGCTCAAAATTTTGTATATAAAATGCGAAAAAACTTTGATTGAACATCATCATAATCGTTTCAAGTTTATAAAATTCCAAGAATAAAATGAAAACTTTGTTGGCTATCGCCATTTTGGCACTTGCTAGTAAGTTTTTGTATACATTTGTAAAATAATTTAACAATTAAAAATATTATATTATAGCCTCTATCTTGGCGACTTCTGTTCAAGGAAAAGAGGCTGATGCATCCGTCTGGCAACAACTTCAACAATTTCAAAATGCTGGTAGTCAACTTTTGGGTGAACTGAATTCTGCAAAGTCGGAAAATGATGTTGAACAAGCACGCCAGGTAAAGGACAAGATTGATCAACTCAAAGCAGAATTTGATGCATATGGTTCGGCACACAGCGAAGCACAAGAATTGACTTACTACTACAATCTCAACAATGGAATTTCCAAATTGCAAGCAGATGCTGCGGATTATGTGAAATCTCAGTAATGTAGCCAGTCCAATTTGCCTTTAATTTAATTTATATGTTATTTGTTGATTTATTCCGGAATAAAATAAATACAATATAATAATTTTAATTTTATGAACTTTTTTAGTACTAAATTAAAACCCAAGTTTATTGGTTATCCGAAATACATCGTGTTAACAAACAAAAGTTATAACAAAGGTTATAAAAGTATAAATCAAAGGTAAGAGTATTACGTTAGTGAGTAGTACTAACTGAGTATAAAAAGAAATATATATATATAAATAAAGAATATTGAGAATATAGAGAATACTAAGAAAATAATACTAAATAATCAGGTTGTATTTAAATTTTCATAGTATCAGAAAAATACAATTTGATATAAGTTCCGTGTATAACCCTCATCCGTGTTTAACTATAATTTATTTTAAAATGTGTTTTAATTAGTGACACTGGTCAACAATGGTCGATATCTATGATTTGGGTGTACCGATTGCAGTGACAAGAAAAATTGATTACAAATCAGTAAGTAGATATTCATGGGAAAATCACACTTATTATCCGTGTCATAACTAACGTAAAAACTTTAAACCCGTCAAATATCGTAAATTTTGATCAAGATAAAAATCCTCAAAGATTGCTTTTTTTCAACTTCTGGTGACGATATCTCGGGAACTCTTCGAAGTTTTGGGATGCCGATTTGACCATTCGTCTAGTCTTGAAAAGCTCTATCCAAAGCAATTAACAGACATTGCAGGACACATATTTTGAAAACAAAATCAGTTACGTGTGAAATGAGCAATTTGTTATCAGTGAAATCTATCCATAAACAATTCAAAATCTGTTGGAAATGTAATTTAAAAGCGAAACAATGCTTACCGGAATGTGTCATACGACGTTCTTTCACAATTATAGCACTTAATGCAATAATCACTGTGGATTGTCTTAAGTCTGGAGAGTTGTGAAATGTCAGGTCCCGTACAAGTCAAGACCCTCATATGATCATGGATCGTATAGCCTAAACTTTAGGTAAAACAGATGACTTGTACTGTTAAGTGTATTGTTTCCAGTAAATCGGATAATAATTATTGATTTGGCATTTAAGTTGCTACAATACACAAAGTAAATTAAACTTTGAATCCGACAAAGTGTAACACATTTTCACTTGGTATGCTTATCATGACATACCAGACATCAATAATCTTTTGGTTATTAACTAAATTTAATAATAAATGCTTTGAAGCAACCATTGATTGCGCAAAATAACTTTGATAATCTTACGCAAGGCATAATGCCTCTTGATAAACAAGTAAAGTTTAATTATGTTACAGTTTGTTGCTGTGTTCAATATACAGGGAGGTGATTTATTGCAGTAGCGTTCAAACTCTGGGTAATTAGCTAAATTGGCTAAATTAAATTTATTCTTAACTGACTTTACCTCGTACAACTCAATCGGTCTAATTTCAAACTTTGTTTTTAGCGATACTCTTGTAGAGTCTAAGCTTATGCTTTAGTCATCGTGTCTGTCTGTCTGACCATTCGTCCGTCCGTCTGTAAACCTTTTATCATATTCAGAGAGAACTGGAGACCCTAAAATTATCAAATTTGCACACATCAACTTGGTAGCATATGTACTACTACTTGGTAGCATATGTACTAGCATATCTACTACTCAAACCAAAACTGGGCGCCATGAACCATGACGCCCATTCTGGGAACAAATGTACTCCAAAAAAAACCGTAGAATAGAATTACCAATTTTGGCATACATACATTTAGGGATATGTGTAATAGACTAGTCAAACCAAAACTGGGCGCCATGAATCATGACGCCCAATTCTGGTTACTATTATATTCAGAGAAAATGTGACGCCCAGCGTCAAAATTCAACGTGTGACAGTGAAGCTCTCCCTCAGTGTGAGTTGATCTCTCTAATGTCTCATAAACAGGTAGCAGGTGGAACCTGAGTACCGGTAAATGGACCTGATGGGTCGAAAAGAGCACTTGGACATTGCGGCGATTGGAGAGTATTGGCAGCCGGCATCGTTGATACTCTTTTGATCGTGATCGCGGGTCTGTCGGACTCTTCGCTGGTCAAACAATTGGGCACATTCGATTTGTCCGAATTCACTATGCAGATGAGACACATTGATGACCTTAATGACCTTTTGATTGAATTCATAGGAATTAGTTGGTCGGTATAATTATAATTACCTCTCCCACTCACTCTCTCTCTCTCTCTCTCTCTCTCTCTCTCTCCCTCTCTACCTCTCATTCCCTTTCTCCCACTCTCGGTGATGATGATTGCCGAGCGAACGCTTAATGGCACCGCGGTGGTGGTGCGAGTAGACATTGGGCTGGCAGGGGCCAGCTCCGTCGGTCGGTCGATTGGTTCGTATCGGGTTACACCGACGGGTGAGGAGCGAGAACTGCTTCGATCGCGTATAAGCTATAACGTATACGTACCGATGGTCGAGAGAAGACACATGTGTTTAGCCCGGAGCGGCGTTCTCTATGGTCAATTAAAGGCAACTTGGTGCCTCAACGCAAACGGTAAATCTTTGGTTCTGACAGTTTTATTGCTTTATCGATCCCGGTCCAACGGTCTTGGGTTTTGTATTCGAGGTTCTCATCGATGGTGACTAGGGGTGACAGGTTAACCCCCCTTTTTCTCTTCTTCTTCTTTTTGACCTCGTGATAGTCCGCCTCCTTGTAGTCGGTCTCGAACTATTCTACCCAACACCGTCGCCGTGTCCACTCTGTATGATCAACCAATCACTGGCTGGGTAAGGCCCGGTACCGCCCCTAAGCTTGCCTTCTTCCCTTTGTCCCAGATCCATATTTAAGGATGCGCCCGCCCGAATGCTGTATCATTCTGAACCACCAACTTTAAGTGTCCACTGGTTGATCCAGTCCGCTCTCTGTTCCCGTTCTATGTCCTGTCTGTGCTGACTTGTGTCTGTTGAATCGATTTCTGTTGTTTCCGGTCCAGTCCGTAGTGCCCCGAATTGGTCATCGCGCCCGACTCCAGCGCCCTTGGTCTTCATCTTGGCTTCCCGTTTGAAGGGTCCTCTCGAGTCCCCTGTGTTTTGTCTTCACGTAAATCGCAACCCGAGCTGTTTAGATCGACTTGATGTTGATTAGTCATTGATTGACTTGTATGCCGCCTGTCCCGTGGGTTCGATTGTTGTTCTAGGCACAGGCCTAGTGTTGTTTGATTGCAAAGGTTCCACAGTTTTCCCGTTGGGTTTGTGGTTTTATCCTTGCCGTGAAATAAACTGTTTTGAGTTTGTTGGTGTCACACAAATTGAGTCATAACTTGACTTACATTAGTGACATGATGATTAAGGCAGTGACACTGTGTTTGCTTTTAGTGCAGTCTCACCTGGTCCATTCGTAAGTGTTGTTTTGAGTAAGGGACCCTTGACATAATGTATGATAGTGTGCGTTAGTGTGCGTGAGTGTTCGCTGCGTCAAAAACTTTCAATCGTCGAACACTCTTCGTTTGATGATAGATAGGTGGATAGATATATGTGATATGAGTGAGCGAGCTTTTCGCCTTATATATGCGCTCGCGGCGCTTTAGTAGCAGAGAATCCCACGCTATGGAGCCACCAAGCGGTGCAACTGGGTTGAGTACACAACAACTGTCGATCACAGATGAACCTATGTAATACGTACATAAAGTGGAGTCACAGACATATTACTAGGCAGTGACTAGATGTCATCTGCTACATTATTGATATCCTCATTGTTTTTGTTTTTGTTTCCTGGGCATAACATTCTTATGATAACACCAACATTATCTCGTATACATTTGCATAACTCATGTCATTAATACAATTATCTTGTTTATTATGAATTGTGTACTGTATTTGTCAGTCAGAAACAAATCAAAATGTCATTATTGTACATTAGTTTTTGTTAATACCAATAAATATAAAATGTGAGTGCTTTTTTATTAATACCAAAGAATAATAATCATTTTCGCATTTGGTTCAATTTGTCTATATAGCATCAATAAAAATGTATTTCAACGCTTTAAGCACAATTTTATTTCTTAAATTAATCTCAACTTCAAGGGAATACCAATTTTATGGAGACGTTAATTTGTTTGATTATTTAACTCAATATTGTAGCAATTTGCAGCAAAACAACAATTTAATGCTCATAATTGTGGACAACATGCGACAAACATCGACTGAACGAGTGCACAATCAAATTGAATTGCGCAATTTAACATCATTATTGCCACTTCACCAACACTTGAATCGAATCAAATGTTTCCACTTGCATTACATCTCCATTTCGATTACCAAATTAGCCAATACTCTAGTGTATGTTCGATTTAAAAAAATTCAAATTATTTTTGATTTTACTTCACACAACAAGAACGCTCTTCAGAAAGGTCAGTTCTATTCAATGCTGAAACAATTGTCAAAAATGTATATCGATTGCACAAATTGTGTACCATTTGTAATGCAATTTAGGGATGAAAATGAAAATTTTAAAACAATATTTTACAAATGGTCATCACAACTAATTGCCCAAAAGGAAATCTCCCCAAATTTTCAGTTTATTTTAGTAATTGTTAATTCAGAAACTGTGCTACAAATTCAACCAGTACTCGATGGCTGTTTTGTGTATCTGGGCATTTTTGTTCCCAAAACTCGAACCGATTTCAATCGACTGAAAGTTCAAGCCAAACAATGTAATCTTCAATCGACAATCTTGAATGTGTCTGTTAATAATGTAATATTTAAAAAAATTTAAAAAACTAGTCTTTATATTTTTTATTTTTTAAACAGAACTTTCCATACTGTGTAATCAATTTTGACCCGAAAAATGGTGAAATCATTCGCAAATATTCTGTAGAGTTACAGTTGTTGAAGATTCTGGAAAATCAATTTAATTTTAGTGCAAATTTATTGGACGCACATGACATCTCGGGAATGAAGGTCAATGGTGAATGGAAGGGTGTTATCGGACATGTTTTCTATGGGGTAAACATTTTTTTGCGCATTTAGTTTTATTTAATCTTTTGGTTTTTCTTTAAACTTTGAAATTCAAAGATTTCCCAATTTGGAATGTGCGAAATAAGCCTTTACAAAGATCGACTCGAGGTGGTCGATTTCAGTGAGTTCATCCTTATCACTGACGGCGGATTTATATCCCAAAGTCCCTCGATAAAATATCAGGATATTATATTTTCAAACAAAATTTCAAGCCTAGTTTGGTCATTGACTGGGCTATCGTTTGTCACAATATCGATTTTGATTTATTATTACATTCAAATGAATAATAATAATAACAATCGTAAAATGGGAACAATTTTGAATAGATGCAAGTTTGATTCGATAGTGATGAAGATGTTTGCCATCAATACAAAACAGTGTATGTGTAAATGTCGTGAATGTGATTTAATAAATTTTAATTTTTTGTATTTATTAGCAATCTATCCAATAATAAATTGCAAAAAACGACTCAATTCGATTCGATTCCTATTTGCTGTATGGATGTTGGCATCGGTCATTCTGTCCAATATTTACAGTTCCGCCTTTTATTCGAGCCTAACTGTGCCCGAGTACAACACACCAATAGACACACTTGAAGACATTGCTCGTATTGCACAAACAGATTCACATTTTATCCTGATGAAACAAAATTCTGGCATTTTATCTCAAGTTTACAGTGCAACTCCCGATATAAATCTTGACTATTTGATTGCACAGCATATTAATAGGTACTGGGAGTAAATGCTAAGCTTGTTAATTGTGGTTTTAATTTCATTTTTCCAGAACTAAACACAAAATGGTTGCCAAACATTCACTTTTAGTTTCAACAGCAGAGAGCGATCCGAGAATTGTGGTTTCAGCTACAAAAAATTTTGCTCACTTGCCATCGATATCTATACGCGCGAAGACCAATGCATATTGCCAGTGAGGGCCGAGGGCTCACCTATTTGGGCATTCCACTACAGCGGAAGTCTCCTCTAACCAAACCTTTCAATATAATGTTCGTTTGTGTTGCGTAATTCAGATTTGATTTATTTAATATTTAATTAAAATTTTTAATCAATGATTTGTTGACAGAATTGTACGATTACGCGAAATGGGAATCATTGACTGGTGGCTAACCGAAACCATAAATCGAGAATCGAAAAAATTCCCTTCAAAGGAATTCACACTTTGCACGGCAATCCAATATTTTCTAGTGGCTCAGTACAGTTCAATAATGATTCGCAAAGCGTCTTTACTCTGAAACATTTCTATTCGATTAGCAGAATCCTGCTTTTTGGTTTCTATATTTCGTCATTTTATTTTGTATTTATTGAATGTTTTATTCCTTTGATTTGTTGAGTGGCAGGGCCGGAGAAACGCTGCGTGAACTGCGTAAAATGAGAGTAAAATAAAATTTAAAAAAAATGAAAAAATATAAAATCTTGTTAAAAAAAATGTAACAGACACGCAATTGATTATTTTCGTGGTATGTTTAGACCATGAGTGCGGAAACTTTTTGAGAGAAAGTCCACTCCTCTACTTTGGTAGTTAAAAAATAGTGGACTTTCTGGGGCAAAAGTGGACCGATGTCCACGGTTTCCGCATCCTTGGTTTAGACAAAGTCAAGAAAAGTTTTACTTTCGGAATTAGTGCTTACCGTAAAATCTCAAACTAGCGCCGCGGCGCTTGTTAATTTCGTCAGCAAATTTTGGCCAAAAACCCGGTTTCTCGTAACTTCCACAATGCTTTTTTCTGCGGCGCTTAAACGAATGCGGCGCTTGTTAGAGATTTTACGGTAATTTGTAATTGAATATCTTATTGGGTTGTTAAATCTTATTTCGGTATCTCATTGGATTGGAAGTCTATACATATACATATTAGGTAGCTAGTTCCTACGTTTATCAAGATTTAGACTGGAAACTTCAATTATATGATAATGGGATTTCCAAATAAGTTGATAGTAGAGATGCGAATACTTTTCGAAACGAAATCCACCAGTGTGGATCTCCTGAAGCTTTGTACTCCAACTTTGTAAATTTTGCTCCACTACAGTAAAGTTCCGTTAATTCGAACATCCTCTAATTGATATGACTCCTTTTATTCGAAATTAGAAGCTAAAATTGGCTTAGTGCGTCTAATTTGCTACCTTCTACTGTACAAATGGTTCCGTTAATTTGAAAAAGTTCCAATAAATAGAAATTCGTAGGGAAATTTTGGCCAAATTCGAAGTAAAATTTAAACAAATATATTGATTTTGGTCATTCAAATTATCGAATTTGTAAACATTATCATTTCCATATGAAAACAAGTGAATCGAGTTGTATTATGACACCTGCATCTCCAAATTCACTTTTTAGTAATGGTCAAAAATGGGCATTGAGAATTTGAGAATATGTTAAGTTGCTTAAAACGATTCTTTGTCTCAACTGCTCAACTCAAGTCTTCGTTTAGAAAACGAAGCTTCGCTTTGCCCCTGCTCAGACAACTAGGTGTTATGGCCGAACTTCTGAACTATATCATAGTTAAACCTCATAGTTAACAAACTTCATTTGGAACTGTTTTCAAATTTTTCTTGATCGATATATGTTATAATTCTTTGTTTGATACATTTTTATATATTTTTTGTAAGCGAAGACTAAGTCACAAAAATTTCGATTCTTGTACAATGTACATATAACTTTTCCTACATTTCTTAGCCGATTTGCATCAAATTTGGCCAAGCTGCGTAGAATACCTTGCATATGGGCTGGATATTATCTACTGGATAATAACCATCACGATAATTGTAGGATAAGAACCAACTCACCATTTGTGGGAAATGTTATAATTTGTCATAAAACTCATTTTAGAAATCGGCATGCAAATCTATTTCTGGTTCGCCAATTTTGCGATGAAAACTATCAAATCATTTAAAGATTTTGGTGTCCGCCAATTGGAAAATAGGATCAATGACCCAGGAACAATGCGCTTATGAAATTGAAAAATCTTAACTTGAACGCATCCAGCCAACTCTAAGTGAAGCTCCAGAGGCTCTTTCTTTAAAGCAGAAAATTAAGAATTCGAATAAACTGTAAATCTATATATGCGCATTGTAATTATTTTACAAACTTATACAAACAAACTTGTACAGATTATTAAAGGTAAAAACTTGGGCTTGAAAAATTACAGAACACATTTTCTTATTTGGGTTTTATTTTGTTGTGAGTTGATCTCAAAGTGAAAAATTTCGTTTTTTCCTCACATTTTGTTAATTTTTTTAAAAACAACATCCAAATTAAAATTGTGTTCTGCGATTTTTCAAGCCCAAGTTTTTACCTTTAATAATCTGTGCCCAACGTCAAAATTGGTCCAAGGAATTCGGTTTTATGGCTACTTTTTTTAAAACCATTTTTTCCCCCATTGAAATGACTGACTGTGGTTGTTTTCACTGCATTACACAATGTCTGGCCTTAATAAGTTCAAACTTGTATGGTAAAATCTTAGATTTTACAAAAAATTGAGTTTTTAATTAGCGCTCTAAAATGATGTAAACTTGAATGCGCTCGAAAAGGAATAAAACTTGAATTAAATTCTTGTTTTGTTGTTATAATTAAAAACTCAGAGAGCCAGCAATTCGACCACAGCAGTATGCTTCTTTTCTTTTGATTAGACACAATTCAGTTCAAATGCGATGTTGATTTTGGTGACGGCGTTCTTGGTTTTGGTAATGGCGTTCTTGCATTTGATGGTGGAGATATTGGTTTTGATGATGACGTTCTTGGTTTTGGTGATGGCGTTCTTGAATTTAGGCTTCATGTTCATGATTGTTCATGGTTGGAAAATGAAGCCTGGATAAAATATTAATAACGAGAATTACTCAAATCTCAACCTGATCACCACAGTCACTATATACAAGATTGATCACGTAATGTTTTGATATAATATTGAATATCTTAATTAAATTCAGTAACAACCACGATAACCTTTGTATCACCACCACTAAAGTATATCACTCTTTTGTTTTTTCAATGCAAGATATTAAAACGTAACATTCCATCTGCGCATTGATAACTTAGCTCTTCGATGAAATAATTTTCTTTGCTTGCCATGGTCATCAATTTGCAAATGTTTAACTGATTTCAAGTTTTTTGCTGTTTTGTCATTTATGGTGATTTAATCAAAACTACATTTATTTAGTCCCACTTACTGAATCTAATTATTGGCTCTCTGAGTTTTTAATTATAACAACAAAACAAGAATTTAATTCAAGTTTTATTCCTTTTCGAGCGCATTCAAGTTTACATCATTTTAGAGCGCTAATTAAAAACTCAATTTTTTGTAAAATCTAAGATTTTACCATACAAGTTTTCATTATTTTTGCTATAAGGGTTGTGATGACTACAGTGAACGTTTTATCAACCCCAATTGTTTTGACTCATTAATAAAAACAAGACTGAATCCACCCCCAATGCCTCGCTGCTCTCAATGTTAGCCCTTTTTGGAATGTAATTTTATTGACCTCTTAGGCAAATTTAATGCTAAATGTAAGCTTGGGAACATGCTGACAATTACCGTAGAATTGCCACTTTCAATTACACTTACAATTATTATAATTCCCCTTTCTAATGCACAAATCTCCGAATCAAGTCTGGTTTCTTTCCTAATGACTCGTTGAGTATTGGGTAAAGCAGATACATGATTCAATGAGAATTGCACAGAAAGTTAAAAAACGAAAACAATGTTGTGTTCTAAATATTAACGCCAATACCAAATGTAGGTACCAATTTTCATTTTAATATCACAATTATAATGATTTGTTTCCTATTTTGCTCATTGTTACGTTAATTGGTTCGGTCGATTCTGTTGTCGCTGAAAACACTTTTTCGTTTGTCTACAAAACACAATGACAACAAGAAAGTAATTCATTGAGAAATACAAACATTTCCAAAACCAAATACACGGCATACCTTGAGTATTGAGAACAGCATAAAGTGAATCTAGAAGCAACACATTCACATCACGATCAATATTCTTGAACATTTTCTTATAATCGCCTTGCATACCACAAAGAGCATTACTGTCGATACGAGACCATAATGTTGAGATGAAATCACACGAAACTTAATCATCATCACAGCACGAACCACCTTTATATTTTGACTAGACTTGAGCACATTCTGCTGTTGGTCCAAAGATTGTTTTCAGTGAAGTATTATGTATAGTAAAGTTATTTAATGTTAGGAAATAAAAAACCCATATAACAAACACGAGAAATCACATCAAAACGCGTAACCTTATCGTTGTCAGCTGAATGGCAACTTGGTCACAACAGAGCACCCACACACCCACAACACAATAGAGGTAGTCGTGGAGATTGTGATCACGAGACAATCCATCTCGAATCAAATTCTGGTGGTTTTCGTGGACCAAAAAGCAATTCGGTACACATTTGCAAACATCCAAGCAATTGTAAACAAAAGCAATGTATGAACTAGGTTTTTGTGAGTGATGAAATTGCATGAAAAACAAATAGTTTATACAGTGTAAGTTGCTGCAGTGACGCTTTTTTCGACTCTTCTGCGGAGATTTGGTATCAATGTATTCAGAATACGTAACGTAATTTTGAATAGAGCATGATGGGCTATTTTGGGTGTAGGGCAGCACTTTTTTACTTTCACTGTGCTTTCGATTTTGGCTACTGTTGGCCATACTAAATAGAAAATTTTTTAAATTTTGGGTGGTCTACTACACACCACTATTAAAGGTAACAAAATTGTGGTTTACAAAGCCATTCTCATTAAAAACTCATAATTTCAAATTTAGCTCCCGCAGAGTCCACTAGTGTCTGACATTCTGCAAAATTGGAACCAATTTCGAGTAAGTTTTTTACCCGCCAAAATTGTGGAATCTCTGGCACCAATTGTAGTATCTTGGATTCCATTCAACTTGATATGATAACACAATATTTATCTAATTTGCAAATAAAATCGCCAAACTTAACTAAGGTTGGGGACGTTTTTTCCCTCCTCACTTGTTTTTGTGTAGAAAAATTTTTGAAGTGCCGGTGACCAAAAATTTTTGAGGTTACGTCCCTGGTTGAATCCAACTTGTGTTGCTGAATCAGAAATTCCTTCGGATCCCAACACTACAGTCTCCGATGTCGCTGACAAAATTGAAACTCATCTCGATGAATGAACCAACCTTCCTGATTCAACTTGCAACAATCATCATGCTGTTCATGACTCAACCATCGTCGATGAATCAAAGAATGCCGATGAATCTACCAACATTGAAGTCGTCCAATCAGACATTCCAATCGTTGATGAATCAGTTATGATTAATGCAATTTTTGGGATTTTTTGGGATTTGCGTACTATACCGCGAATTCCCAAGTCGCGGCTTGCGTACATGTAAATAGTCACAATGCAACTTTGGACAATCGTCAAGTTGAAATCTCTATTCCCGAGATTCCAGATGAATCAACTTGTTCAACTCAAATCGTCATTCCTGATCTTCCATTCACCATTGATGAATCAACATCTTTCGATGAATCATTGAATTCTAATGCATCCAATATTCTACTGATAAATGTCTATTTTGTTGATTATATATTTTTATCATCGGTGGGATCGTCAACTGTGGGCCTGCACGGTAGGCCTGTCACTAACTCGTTCTCGAGCAGAAATAAATAAAATCTATAATATAATAAATTGACAATTTATAAAATTTCTGCAGCAATCGATCCAAAATACTTAAAAAGAGTTTTAGACATATTCTTAAAGATTGCGGTAGGCGCTGTTTGAGACGGAGGAGTCATCATTGCGACGACAGTTAGTCTTGGCCACAAGCGAATTTGGGCACTGCACACGGACGGCGTTGTTGAAGTTGGGATTGTCTGCATTCTGGAACCATCCAAAGCGGAAATTGCAGCCTGCTTGGAGCTGTGAAGGCAGTGAGGAACACTGAGAGGCAGACGAAACGCCACCATAACGTGCGCCCCAGCCATCGCTTCCCGCTCCCCACTGGTCGGAACATCCGTTGTAGATGCCAACGCCTCCACCGGGAATTTGAATGTCAAAATGATTCGAGCCAAGATCACCGCCAGTGTTGGTAATCTGGACAACCATCTTCTTTCCGGAAATAGCAGTCGAACTGAAGGTGATCGCATAACAGGCACAACAACTACAAAGCATTCGAATAAATTGAAAATCTTTAAATTGACTTGACAAGTTGACATATCACTTACGAATTGGATTCGCTTTGGCCGTTGATTGCACCGGCAACAAAGCCAAGTGCAAGTGAATTGTTGACGGCCACTGGTTGGTTGTTGTTGCAGGTGTACGACTTTCCGGGCTGGCCACCACCTCCGCAGACGTTTGTCACATCGGAACCTACAGCACTGACACCGTCCTTGGCGCAATTTTTCACAGGCGCACTCACCGGGGGCCTTGCCCGACCAACTGCACGATGGCTTACAGCAGTCCCAGTAGCGAGTGGTCACACCAGAAGCTTGGCCCGAAACCAAAGTGGCCGAAACAGCTACCAATACCACAACGATCAGCTTGTTCATGTTTGAGCGTGTTTTACTTGAGAGATTTGAGCAGCCAATTGATACAATTTTACTTGAAATTCGATTCTCTATTTATACAAATTTTAGTCCAACATAATTAGCACTTTTTGTGTCTTCAAACACTATACATGTTTAATATCTAGATTAGAAAACAGACGTCATACGTGGACGTCTTTCACTGAATCAAAGTCGTGATTGTCACTAAACAGGTGTTTATCGCTTTGCAATTAAATTCAAATAAATTGCATTATATAATTAATTGATGAAAGTATTGTCGCGTCATTTGCCTAACTTTGCCAGATGTGAGATTTATCAAAGTGAATTAGCACAACTAACTATTTGTGATAAGGGATTTGACTATGTTGTAGCGTTTAAAAGTGAATTGACAAATGTTATAACTTTGCATAATACAAAATGCAAATATGCCCTAGACTTGTTTCACAGATTAGTTCTCAGACATATGTTTGAAAACATGTTGTCAAAATTAAAGTTCAGCTATCGAACATTTTGATAAGAGAAAGTCCATAAATCACGTAATTCCGTAGTTTGCATTGGAAAAAGTCGGAAAAGGAAACTTAACCAATTTTCCTTGATTTGTCTTGATAAATTATGTAATAACTAATTACGGGTTTAGGCGGTAACATCTCTTTATTCATAAAAATATAATACTTTTAAAGTTTGTTGCTGCTAATTGCTCATTATACATTGATAAGATGCCCATTTGACAATTTATTAGTTTTATTGTGAATATTTCTTGCTACAAGAAATGTAGACTAATGTTATCGCCTACTAATACAATGCGTACAAACGCCGTGCAATGACAGTCAGTTTAATCGATTTGTTTGGCGACTATTAGTCAGTCGTGTTGTATTGATATGATATGATTGAAAGTCGAAACGAGTCGTATCGAATCAATTCGACTCGACTCGGAGTTGAATGAAAATTAATCGATTCATATTTTTTTACATCACTATTCTAGAGTGAGTACTACTCATAAAATAGTCATTCAATCATTTCAAGGATAACTGCTAATTCAATTGACGTCAATTGAAGCTAATATTGCTTGCATGCTAGTATCTCTTTCAATGCCTATCTTACTAAAATGTACGAAATTTGTCATAAAAAAAAATTCGACGAAATCAAATGGAAAGAAACAAAAAGTAAAAAATTTAATAAATTTAGAAATGATGGTGCCATCTTTTACTACGGATATACACTTAACACACAAAACAAGAGCGAGTATGTTAATGTTTTGTTAAGTTCATCACGATTCGTTACGATATGAGTCGTTCAGAAGCAAAATCGATTAAGTCCATTTTTGAAAATTTTGATATTATTACGAAAAATTATTTTATTAATGATAATCTTTTTAAAAAATTCCGGCAAGCCGGGAAAATAGCGAGACGAAGATTTTATATGATAAAATAAAGCATGGATATTCAATAAGCCAGCAAAGTGACTGTGCTGGCTTATTGAAGAGCGCCTCTGCCTTCCACAGTGCTATCCGCCATTAATCGTATATACGCGAGAAGGAGGAGTTTGTGTGTAAAGTAAACAGTTACAGCAGAGGTGGAGCCAAAAACGACTATGATATTTAAGTATAAGATAACAATGTCGCGGTACGCTTTGCATCGGTATTCACCGCGAGGATGAACGTCTTGAATTCGTTGTAGCACGATTTATTCATTCAGGACACAAGTGACACTTTTCGCATAAAATAACAATAACGTGCTTTTGTCGAGAGTTGGTCATTCACTAACTCAAACAATAGTTAACTACATGATCGAGTTATATACATCGAGTTATGTACACATCTATCGCTAGTCATGTTACATTCATTGTCAGGTTAAGTGTCATATTTAGGCTATTTACACTGCCACGCTTGTCTTCTGGCGCTAGGTGATGACCAGTCTTTTGTGTAAGGTCCAAGATAACGATCTACTTAAATTCAGGCTTGAAATACCTTCTCGGCCGTGCAACGATGCGTCAGATCGCATTGACATGCTACGATCAATATATGTACAAACTAGAGCTTGGCAAAACTGCCATTTGTCTTCCTTGTCTAGCCTGGCTTAAGCCAATGCCATCTTTTGTGCCTATTCAATAGATGGATACACTAATCATTTAAATTAATCAGTGAAACGATCAGTGAAACAGTAGGCTAAATTCAGGAGGATTTCGTTCTCTTAGCATGGCTCCCACTGCCCATTAAAGCATGATCATTGTTAGTCCTCTACCCATTGTCCCTTGCTTTCCGCTCGTGCTTATGCCCTCATGGTGACAGAGTTGGGATAAATTTGAACTGCCAATCTCTAAATCATTTGTGTTTCTCGAGTCAGACGAGTCATGTTCTTCATTCTTCGATTACACAATCAGTCAAACACATTAATTACAATGACAATGCACTTGTCAAAACGCACTATTTGTTCAATTCAAATCAACGAACGAGCCTGACCTAATGAACTGAATCGTTTGACAGAACTACAGGAATACTTGAAAATCAATGACGGATGCGTACCCGTGTGGTCATCGTTCAGTGAAGACCCTCACTAGAGTGCTGTAAATAGAACATCGTGTACATACCATAACAATGTCTTATCTAAATTGAATTTTCAAGAAATTTGATAAATGTCATCAATTGTCAGCTTGCAAGTATGAATGCTTCAAACAAAAGCAAGTATTGAACCAGTATGACAAGTTTTGTGTAAGATTATTGTTTAGTTTCTTTATTAAACACAAATAAAGCAACTAAGCAATAATTTTACAGAAATCTTATGATACGGGTGCCATAGTGGTTCAATAAGTTTACAAATTATGTTATTAACTAACATTAAACTAAGCAGATTTATTATTTGCTTGTGCTTGTTGATGATTTGCTATAGTTGGCGTTGGCAAAGGCCATTTGGTCAGTCTTCCTCGAGGGCAACATCGATCTTACTCGGTCAATGTAAAGTGCCAGTTTGCCGCTTTGTTGCTTTCGAAACAGAAAAAATCCTACAACTCCCATCAAGACGAGTGCAAGAAGTATCAAGATGATGGTCACAGCTGGCGAGTCTATTGGTAAACACGGTGAAATTGGTTAGTTGGTATCAAACAAGGATTTCATGTCGTAACAGCGATTGATCAAACACTTACGTCCTTTTCCTGGCGTTCGTTTGGCATGGGAGCTCATGCATGTGCCAGAGAAGCTAACGTCGTCCAAGGAAATGCTACCTCTGATGCCTGCTAGTTGGCCTTGGAACACGAAACGGAATGGAGACGAAGACCCATAATGCACTTTAGCCTTTGACCAGTAGGAACCACCGAATCTTCATATGACCTCGAATATTTTGATGCTTCATCGACTAATAGTTACATTTTCATATAGAAATAACTATTCTCCATTTTCAGGGCACTAGGATAACGGCTTGATCACCCAAAAAAATGTACTGGTGAGAGTTACAGCTATTGAATTGCTATCATTGGCCATGCATTTTTTTTGGGTGTTCAAGTCGTTATCCTTGAGCCCTGAAAATGGAGAATAGTTATTTCTATATGAAACTGTAACTATTAGTCGATGAGGCATCAAAATATTCGAGGTCATATGAAGATTCGGTAGTTCCTATTGACCAGGTAGGCAGATACGAATTGCTTGTAAAAAGACTTTCAGTGTCCTCTTCGCCCATATCCGCGAACTGCACCCACACCTTGAGAGCGTTTATGCCCTCCGAATATTCTCCATTATTCCAGTAGAAGAATCTCATATAGCAATCACCGCCACTAGAATAGACCATTGGTGAATATAGCTGCACCTTCTTGCCAATGTTTATTGTGTCTTCACTTTCCAGAATTAGGAATTGTCCATTGTGGTCTTTTCTGTGAATCAAAGTCAATCAGTGTGTTAGAACATTTTTGGTTAGTTGGTGAGAACGTACGTGGTGTGGTCTGAAGTGGGCCCAAAGTTTGATATCAAGTTGAAGTCATCTCCTTTGGACATCTTCCAATTGAAGACAGACCTGTCAGTGGTGTTAACTGACTCGACAAAGCCACACAATTCGAGTGACTTTTCAAAAGCACAACTTGGCGCCTTTTTCGGATCAGCATTGGCCACGCACAAATCATAATTCTCATCCCAGTTGTCGCCACAGTTATCTTCAAAGTCACACAGATCGGATGGATCAATGCAAATTCGAGTAGTGTTGCACATTATGTTTGGACCAGAGGCAGGGCATGTGGCATCGGGTGAGCTTGGGTAAGGCACAAAACAATTGTGGAACTGAATGTTGTCCAGTGCAACTGTTTCATTATCCGCGTGTCGGTTACCGGTAAACTTAACGATGAACGAGCCGGGGAAACCACCCACAAACACAGTGCCCTTTTGCCAACTATCTGAACGAGTTTGATAATAGCCCTTTAGGACGGCTGAGTCTTCGTCGAATCCAGAGTGCACTTGAAGGCCAGCCAAGCTATCGGACCTTTTACTACTGACGTAGTAATCGAAAGTCATCGAACATGTGAAATAAGCGTCTTTGAATTGAGTCAAATAGTCTCGGTAATTGCGAGTCAAAGAAGTAGCAGAGACAAACATTGTCTTTGAAAATTTGCTTGCTTTGTTGAGCAAAAGATAGTGGCCATTTGCGTCCCCGTTACCATCCACTTTAGGTCCATCCCCTGATCCAGCACTGACTGGAAACCATCGACCAATATATTCAGTCGAAATGCCACTAGACGCAGACCCATTTAACCAGCCACAATTGTCTAATGTTAAATTAGATCATTAGTCTACAGTCTCGAATTAGTCCCTTCATAACGGGACACACTGACCTGATTCAAAGTTGCACTCGCCGCAGTTCTTCTCGTCAGAACCATCACTGCAATCATTGTGAAAGTTGCACATCTTGTCTGCAGTGATTTTATTCTTTTTGTCCGTACAGGTGAATACAAACTTGTAGTCACACGGTTGGTTGGTAAGTTCAATGTCGTCAATGGCGACAACAGTCGTAGCCTTAGTAGTCTTGGCACCGATTTGCAGTGTGAACTCGTGATAACCTACAAACAGTGCTTTGTCAATGTCGGTGTAGTGCTGAGTCCATCTGTTCTCTTGAAGATTTTTTAATTTTATCAATTCCACAAATTTCGTTCCAGTGTTGCCATTAGTCTGATCTTTTCCGCCAAACAAACCCAAAGTGATGGTGAGCTCCGCATCAGGTTGTGAGACCTGAGACCACAAACTGACGCAATAGTTGGAGTAAACGATATACCGATAGCCTATGACTGGGGTCTGCATTGAAGTATACCGATTTGCGTCACGTTTGGATGGATATCCTGTCATGTAGAGGTAGCCACCACCGTAGCCTCTCTTGGTGTGATCGTATGCAGGTCCAGGCCAGGAGAGACTTTGTGGAGGCCCTGTCATCAATTTACCATTAATGGGGTTTTCAAATTCGAGAATTCTCAATTCACTTACCGACATAACGGGCAAAGTCATAATCAGCCTTGGCAAATCGAGAGCTATACGCACAGACATCGTCATCAAAGTCGCATTCAATCGGTTGTTTGCAACCGTGAGTGCTCACTGAGAGGTCATCGATGGCAATGTAGGAGTTTGCATCAGTTTGTTTCATCATAGAGAAGACCAACTTGTGTTCGTAGTCGGCATAATAGGTCACTTGGGCAATGACCCAATTGGTGTGAGGTCTACAACAGGGACAGACAATTGTCATTGCACGAATCAGTGCAATCTAACTTACGCAAAGGCAGTGAAACTTGGGTTGTAGAAGAAGTTGGCATTGATCGAAGCAATGTAAACGTTGAGAAAAGCATTGCCAAACAGTTGATATGCAAACCGAAAGCATCGTTCCTGCTTTATTCCCGGATAATATTTCGTGGCGGGTAAATTAGTCAGGGTCAGTTGATCATTCCAGATAGTGTTTGGATCGTTGGGTCGGTTCATGAACAAGAAGTACTTGCCAGCTCCAGTAGTATGATCTTTGGTTGGGGCATTTGGGAATGTTTGCTGGCCATAGTAGTGCAACAGGCCCATGTAGCTGTTAAGAGGAGCGATTCGACTTACTTCCAGGTTATCCATTGAATCGAACGTATAAACGTAGTCGTCCATGTGGCCACACTCATTCGGAGTTATCTTAAT
Source organism: Rhizoglyphus robini (assembly GCA_023373905.1). Classification (NCBI taxonomy): domain Eukaryota; kingdom Metazoa; phylum Arthropoda; class Arachnida; order Sarcoptiformes; family Acaridae; genus Rhizoglyphus; species Rhizoglyphus robini. The sequence continues at coordinate 91,631 of JAKIJQ010000048.1, read as the reverse complement.
GTCATCGATGGCGAACGAACCATTAAGGTTAGCTCCAGCCTTGAACACGAGTGATATGAACGTGTCTAAGAAAAGGTGAATTGAAAGCCAAATCAAAAGTACCCACAATGGCACTCACCTGGATAATATGTTCTAATGTCGACCTTGACCATCTTCCAGGATCGAGTTGCAATGTTAGGTTTTACAATTCTCAGGGGCATGTTGTATGATTTCGAACGAGCGTAGACATCGAGTTCAAAGATAATCTCAGTGGCATCGTAGTACCAGAAAGAGAGACAGTGAATCAGCTTTTCAGATAATACTGTGGAATTGAGTGTTGCACTGACTTGGGTTTGGTTCGGTGCTGGCCCGCTGGTTGGCATCCACAACAAAAAATTACCTTCTGGTGACTTTAGAGTGTGATCACTTCGAGGTACAATTAGTGTGCTTGGAGCTGTAAATATAGACAAATTAAAAATGTTATAATGTTTACATAAAGTTACCAAGGCGGTATGATGTTTTGGCCCATTGTGAATCATATGTCCACTGAGAACAAGTGCCTTCAAAATTGCAGTCCCATTTGTGTTCTATAAAGGGAATGGGCGTTGTAGAAGAGATGATCCAGGGCCTATTACAGTTTGCTGAGTTCAGTTTGATGTCATCGATGGCAATGTCACTGAGCAGATTGCGTGCCTGATAGTTGGTTCGAATGGTGATGGTGTAGCGAAGTGGCATTTTAGGAAAATTGAGTATAAATGGTTTCCACATGGGATATAGGGTCGCCTTCAAATATGTGGTTGAGAATATTTGATTACCCTTGGTGAGATCGTTCAATTGGACGCTCAACACCGGAGTTGGGCTATTTCCAACAGCGTAGTACATCAAACTTAGACAACTGTAGCTATTTTGGGCGTAGAGTGGTGGACTTGTAAGCGAGGCCATGTAAAATGAAGTCAAGTACTCGGTCGGTATGGTAGCAAACCATCCAGTGGCCAAGTGTGTGGTCGTGTCCGTTGCTGGCGACCTCTTTAAGCCTTTCTTTCCTCCACCTTGACTACGAAGCCATATTCCTCCGGATTGTAAAGTTGTCCAACCGCAAAAATCTACAAAAGTGATACTGAATCAATCTTTCCAAACTCCAAAGGTGAGGCCCTACCTGACTCAAAGTCACAGTTGCCCGATGTCTCACAAGGTCGATTTTGCAGCACAATATCATCAATGGCAATTTGAGTGTTAGAGTTAGCTGTGAACATTGAGATGATCACGTTTGTATCTTTGACCGAATTTCGTGGATTTGGCACGCTGGCAAAGAAAGGATGCCAAGCGTTGAGTAAGTCATCCGAGACAGCGTCCGATATGGTCAATTTCTTGTGCTGGTAAGTGTTCTGTGTATTGTTCACCTCAATGAAACTGTCTCTGTCAGTGTTGTCATTGTAGCTGATGTAGTACCAGAATTTGAGACAGAACGAGTAATAGTTGTTCACTAAGTTTGTTGTCAGATTCTTTACAGAGCCAGTCACGAGACTCGTCTTCCCTTGGCCCTGACTCAACAGATAATGGCCAAGATTGTTACCAGTGGTGTGATCTGAATAGATATTATTCGTACCATTTGTTCGGACAGCTCCAGTGGCGGTCCAACTGCACAGGTCTGATTCGAGATCACAGTCTGGCGTTGGTGGACAAGCACCAGGCACCAATGTTATGTCATCCAGACCCACGTCATCGTGGTACCTGGGAGAAAGTTTTGCGTGGAATAAAATGTAAAAATCCTTATCCTGTTTGGGAATGTTGACATATCCCTGAATCCAGTTGTTGCTTTGTGGGGTTTGTTTGGCCCAAATACTTTGTGAATTGAAATCTTTAGGTACATTGCTGAGCTTTACTTCAAACAAGCCTCTGTAGAGGCCGAAGTAGTGATACCAAAACTTGAAACATGACGGGTTGTTTGTTGGATGAACAACAGGGCTCACCAAGGTGAACTCTGAAGTTTGAGTGATATTCGTAATGGTAGTCAGCCAGTGACCACAGTTGTTAAAGGGCACAAAGCTACCACCCGAGCTACTACAGGTGTGATCATGGCCAGGGTCTACCGTTGTGGAGTTTGTTCGATAAAAGGTGTTACCATTTGGGTCATTCCAGTTGCACAGATCGGTCTCGAAGTTACAGTCGATCGCTACAGGAAAGATGGCAATGTAAGAATGAAATTACGGTAAGGAAAATTAATTACTTGAGAGTGCAAAAATGGACAATAAACGAAGAAGAATTAACAGACACGACAGAAGAAACTTCATTGTTCGTGCATTCACTAAAGACAAGACTTTGCCTAGTCCGCTCGGATCGATGTGGAAATGCCAAATGACACAGCTCTGGCGGAGTCAGTTCCATTTAAACTGGTCACCGAACCAATACAATGGTATAACAGAAACACCCAACTCATTGTGCCAAAACGGTCACACCAAGATCACTTTGTCTTACGGTCTCACTTGGGGCGTTAATGGACGCTCACTGGTGGTCGTACTCGCCGAGTTGCTTTTGTTTTTGTTTGACGCTTAGTTTGACAAAATTTGAGAGAGATTAGGTTTGCGAAAATGATCATCATTCATTTTATCTATACAATCATTGGCATATAAAAAAAATAGATACAATGGCCAATGCCACTTGCAGCGATGTAGTCATGACGTTAAACCAAAATTGATTTTTGCTTACCATCACACATTTCTGTATCATAGAATCTAGATTTATAAGGATATCTCATGTGGCTTGATATTAATATCCGCTTAGGTGCACGTGCACTCAAAATACCTCTTGGCTATGTCACTGGCCAAGTATGTATGTTCAATAAAACATTATTCATCCAAAAATCCTATGTTCACTATTCAAAGGATCCAATTGGATCAATTTCCGGGAAACCACTTCAAGTGTAAAGTTTTGGGCTAATAATGTTGTTGGGATCCTCTTTTTTTAATTTCCTCCTCCTCCTCCTAATTACCTAAGACTTTTAAAACAAAAATTCAAATTTTTTGTCAACCGGAAGTGCTAGTTCTAAAAATGTAGCTTCCGGTTAATGGTCCAAAATGACATTTTTACACTCGGTATCGCACGCAGACACCATTTGACGCCAATTATCGCTAACCAAATCAAACTTTTACCCGAAAAATTTGCCGCTCTTAAGACAAGACGGAGCCAAAACAGCTGATATACAAAAATAACGGGATTTGTCGAATATTTTCATACCAACACACTATCTTTATTTCTGGACCGATTTTGCTTTATGATAACCTAAATTAAAGATAAATGTATGTACTTTATCGGCAATTAGCTGGATTTTTTATTTAGATGTTGTTTTATCCTGGGTTGAAGTCAAAGTAAAAAATTTTGATTTTTTTCGCACATTTTGTCACATTAAGAAAAAATAATTCAAAAATCCAGCCAATTGCCGACAAAGTACATACATTTATCTCTAATATAAGTTATCATAAAGCTAAATCGGTTCAGAAATAAAGATAGTGTGTTTGTGTGTGAAGATGACTAGGTCTAAGTTGTCAGTAGAAGGGAAAATGAAATTCATAAACAGTGTGACACGTGTAAAAATCTTAATAAAACAAGTTAAAATTTTAAATTTAGCACCAGTTTCATGTCCCGAATTCATTCGCAACAACTATATTTTCTATTCTCGATTGTTGTGCCGCTACCTCGAACACAAGTACAAGTGTCCACGACGGGCAAAAAATAAATTTGAATTGTTAATGAATTTTTTTAGCAATATCGAACTGGCCAAGCAGATTGAAGGCAAGGTTTTTCGTGAAATTGCTAAAGAAAAACTTTCTCATGCTTATGTGGAAATGTATGATCTTGTTTGATGAACAAAGTGAAGCCTGCGTATCCTGCCAACCTTCATTATGACCACAAACTGTAACACATACAACCCACAAATGTTTATCAAGAACTATTTTGTTTTGACGTACTGATAAATAAATATCACTGATAGGTCTGTATTTTTAAATTATTGCCTAACATGACAACAATGCAAGATTGTCGCTTGTTATGAAGATTAATTTGTATTATTTGACACGATAAGGACGGCAAGTTTTACTGTGTTACAGGTGAGTCAAAAATGTCATTAAATATATATATGTCACCGGATATTCCCGAAATCAGTCATTTCGAGAATTGCCGGACAAATCTTCCGTCAAAGTCCGAAAAGAATTGTTTTGGCAAAGTTTTTTAATTTGCCTAGCGAATTCGCGATTTGACTAGTCATTTCGAGATCTGACAAAATATGCTCCGGCAAAGTAAAATTAATAAAATCTTTTTAATTTAATGTCTAAATATTACAAGTTAATTACAATTAATCGTGTTTGTTCGAGCAAGTATTACTATTGTGACACTTTGAATTACATCGAACATTTGCTTGCCGACAACTACATCGCTTTGTTTTACACTTTGAAGTACAATTGCACCTAACGAAACCTTGGCCACCACTTGCTGATTGTTTTGTCGAGGCAGATCTAAGTGATAGTTTTTCGTCTGGAACTTCAGAAATATCAAGAAATGAATATTCGCTTCCTAGTGGAACCTTGATAACTTCTCCAACAGTAAAACATTTGTCAAGTATTCCATGTTTGGTGCCAAGACGATACAAGCCAGTACCCGACACTACTTCAATTACGACTGCCAGTACGTTGTTTGAATCAGTTTTACCTTTGTCTACGTCTGGGACAGGCACAAGTACAGATTCTCCGACTTGTAACGGGGGAAATTGTTGGTTCGAACGTTTGACCATTTTTTGGGCTTTGTCGCTAAGTCCTTCAAAAGCAGATTTTCTTTTCTTCACTCGAGTTTGACTTAAATCTTCAAGAATCTCCAAAGCAGATTCGCCAGTTGGTACACTATCATCAGTGGCCATCGATTCTTCTTCATTGGGCAACGTTTTACTAGCAGTGATTTCTGATTCAACTGTGTCCGAATCAGAAGAGATCAAATCGGAAGTGGTCAACTTTGAAGACGTCAATTCTGAACATTCGGTTACTTGTGAACTAATCAACTCATAGCTTGCTAACTCGGAAGTAACCACCTCTGAAGTAGTCGGACCAACAGTCTCGTCTGAACTTAACCATGGAAATTGTTTTAGGAGTTCTTCTTCGGTATCAACGTGCGACTGACTCGGCTGTCTTGTCTCTGAGTGGTCTCAAGATGCTAAATTTTGATAAATGATCTTGAAAATTCAAAATAAATTTGAATTCTTTATCGGGGTTTGTTTGAAGATCGATCAGGTCCATCTGACATCGGGCCCAAACTTTATAAGTGGCTTTACCACAATTCAATTCTTCTTCTTTTTAGCGAGACGAAGTTCGAAAGAACGAAGTCGAAGACTAATAGTTTCACTCTGTCTGTCTGTCTGTCTGTCTGTCTGTCTGTCTGTCTGTCTGTCTGTCTGTCTGTCTGTCTGTCTGTCTGTCTGTCTGTCTGTCTGTCTGTCTGTCTGTCTGTCTGTCTGTCTGTCTGTCTGTCTGTCTGTCTGTCTGTCTGTCTGTCTGTCTGTCTGTCTGTCTGTCTGTCTGTCTGTCTGTCTGTCTGTCTGTCTGTCTGTCTGTCTGTCTGTCTGTCTGTCTGTCTGTCTGTCTGTCTGTCTGTCTGTCTGTCTGTCTGTAATCAATCACGCAATCAGCAAAAACTTGCCCTGTAATCAGACTATGACTATGACTTTGCTCAATTGTAGAAACTCTAATAAATACTTGAACATATCCACATAACCTCGTTCACAAATATCTCAATCTACTTACCAAAGAGAACTTTCAATCATTCTTTTATTCATTCTAATACCGCGTAGAACCGCATCATTCCTTTCGGGTCGCGGTAGGAGGCAAGTCACCAGTTTGAGCCATTCCTCGAGATCCTCGGCCACGAACTCTGCTACAGAGGGTTCGATGTCAGCTCACTTGCACAACCGGTTGGTCTGATCGAGCCACAAGGTCTGCAAGCAGGTCGCTTTCGGTTTGGTATAGTGTGCAGTATCTTTCGAACAGTTCTTTCTTGTGGCATCCTCAGTACATGGCCAACCCACCGTATATGGCTTTTCTCGACAGAGAGAAGCAGCGACTCCGAGGGATACTTGGATCGTGATATTCCGAATTCGATCGACTCGAGTGACGCACACAAACTTTCGGAGAAAACTTATGACGGTAGTTAGTTAATTAAGTAGTTAGTAGTTTGTTTAATCTAATTGTTAGATAGTTAGATTAGTAGAAGCCATCACTAGCCATCTAATCTCTAATATCTCAGCCTGATTGTTTTTTTTGCTAAAAAAGATATTGCTCTGAAAATTCAACTCTACAAGTTTAATAAAATTCATGTTTGTTTGTTGGTTGTTTTCGAAATTGTTGTTGTGATAATTTTGATCATTCGAATCTCCTCTTCTTTACATTCTGAATTGAAAAATGATGAAAAAATGCAAATACAATTAATTTTATTGTAATTTCATATTTATATCAATATACAATTTCAAATATTATAACTATTAGACAAATGTAATTTTAAGCTGAACGCATACAGTATGTAAGCCACATAGATGAGAATAATCTCGGTGATGCCTTTATATGTCAAGGTACTCATTGGTCCAATGCTTACGCCATACTTGGGCCCACTGGTTAAGCGATGGAAAAGATCGTCAATCTTGAATTTGTACCATAACATATTGGAGCCAATTTGGCATTGAACCGAAGGCAAATGCTGTTTGCCCAATTTATGAATTATTCCACAAACCGAAGCCAGCGTACTGAGCACCAGCACTGCGGCCACTGATTGACAAATGAGCACATTCCAGATGAAATACTTTTCGAAGCCTTCCAATTGGTCCATACTGAATCGAGTGATCAGATAAATGTTGGCTGGAATGTTTGTAAGCAAAAAGGCGAGCAACACATCACTCCACAGTTCGCGGTTTCCCTTGACCATGTCGACACAGACTTTTTTATGTTCCATCAAGAAATAGTCCAACTTTTTAGTACCGACCCGTCGAGTATGCTTTCCTAAATGTTTGAGCAGCTCACGATAGCCATAGGATAACTTGTAGACATGAGTTTTGGTTGCTAAGAGTGAAATGAACGAAAACGTAAATCCACTTTGTACCAGTGCGATGAACTGGTAGCTAATGCAGGCATCGTCAAATACAATCCAGGGAATGTACCAAAAGGAGAAGCTCTTCATAAAATAGCATACATAGAGCATACCGAGGCAAATCATCAAGAAAGCTAGATAAAACAAAGCAAAATTAAATTTTTTGCAACTTTTATACAGCGAGCGCATAAAGATCGATTTTTCAAAGTTTAAATTTTTTTAAATCTCCCAACATCAGTTCCTCGAATTATTATTTTTGCTTAAACTTTGTCAATAAGTCTATTATTTAATTTTAAAAAAAAGTGTACCGATCTTTATGCGCCATCTTGTATTTTATATTAATTTAATAATTACCAACAAAGAGCTGTACTACACAACAGAAGTAGTCGATGACAGTTACCCATTTGTAGAGCGAGATGCGCAACGGAGTGGGTAGATGAAAGTATGTGGGCAATGTCCATGTTCTTAGGGTCAGTTGACGAATGTTGATGTTGTCTAAACGGCTAAATACAACATAGTCTACTTTCAACTTTAACCACAAATTGACCAACGGAGAGCACAACAAACTACCAGCCCAACGATATTTGCTGTTGTGCAGCCGATTGAGGTACTCGAGTTTGTATTGCTGCTTGATTGTCAATATTTCCTTCTGTGGCTTGACACAGTCCTCAAGCACATCCGTGTTTCGAACAATTAAAAGATAAAACTTTTTCATTGCAATCGTTTTTGGAATGTGTGATGCATTGTGGTACAGTCCCCGTTGACAGACAAACACAAAGATGGCCAGCATTGAGAATTGAATGGTGAACTGTTCATTGTAGAGTTGGCCGTGCTGCTGTATAAAGTACAGCAAGTAATCGTACTGTGACAGGTGATTGGCATAATTGTTTGCAATTGCATAGCTCAATGCCATGGTGCGACACACAAAGTAGATGAAAAGGAACAGTTCCATTTTGTGTCGAACTCGCATGTACAGCATCGAATGATTCTCAATCAGCTGCTTCACATTCGCGTACAGGAGGTGTCGTACTTTGGAGACCATCATTAAAGCTGGCAACAATTTTATTCAAGCACTCTTTCAAAATAACAAACAGCAACGTTTAATACGTTGTGTTCTCAATGTCAATTTTATTCATTTGAACCATTTCAAGTTAAACAGAAAATTGACAAATGATTAATTATTAATTGGCTATTGAGATTCTACTCAGAAAAGACTAAGAAAGGTATCCTGCGTTTATTAGAGTACACAAAGAATATTTTTTCATTAGTAAAGTACGAAGTACGCCTAACTCAAACGCAAATACAAAACAAAATCTATATAAATAATCAATAAATAAAAGTTGGTCAATATTTAATGATTCACATTTCAAACTTTTTGACAAATTAAAATTTCAACACCCATCATTACTACTCGTGACTCTTATTATATCAATTAATCATTTGTCAATTCTGTTATTATTATTATTTTAATTTTTAAAATTTATTTTATTTTATTTTATTGTTATTTTATTATTTTAGTACTGTGTCACTGTGTTCGATGTTTGACATCAAGTGACTGAGTAATGTTTGACTTCATAATGACTAAGCATAAACTTGACAAATGGCCAAGCATATATAGAGATATTCGAATTGAAAAAGGTTATTCAGAAATCACTCAGTCTAAGAAAAAAGTGGAAGAAATTTGCGAACAATTATCTGTAGATTTAAAAGCAAACTGGGACAATTTCTTTAAACCTAAGAAAATTACAATTAACGCAAACCAAATTAAAAGAAAAATTTTGGATTTGTATTATTGTTTTGGACCTAACAAAACTACCAACAATTATCGAACAAATGAAGGACGTGGAATTGATATTAATGAAAATCTTGTAAAATTTGAAAAATATTGAAAAAGTTGTTTGGGGTTATTTGATATTTATTTGTGTCAAAAAAGCGATTAATCCAGCTGATTGTATTTTGAATGATATTTGCAAAGAATTGTCATCCGAAGACAAGCAACTTTTGTATCAGGCTCGAATTGGAAGAACTGCATCAATTATTCGAAGAGAAACTAAAAATTCTGAAAATCCGATCGAAACAATTCGAAATAACGCGAATGAAGAAGTAATGCTTTGCGATCTAAAAGACATGCGAACTAAAAGACTTGCGAACAAAAGGCCATTGCGAACTCAAAGCCTGCGAACAAAAGACGCCCATTTGTCCACCATTTTGGGACTTTGATCATTTCAATCGTAATCCATATGATTCATAACTAGAAATTTTGTGGGTTCGAATATTCAAATATCGGATCCAAATATTCCGATGTTAACGAAATAGGTTTACTAAAAATATCCTAAAATTTCGATTTTATTTTGTAAAATGACGCTTTTCTAGACTCAATTGAGAAATTAAATCTAACTACCAAATTGGAGTATTTTCCAGACTCAATTTTGGGTGTACAACCTACTAACTTGCCAATTAAATAAGATATGTTTGGGTTATCAGGAATATATGACACGAAATTATAAAATATTGACAACATTAAAATCCGATTTGAATATTCAAATATTCAAATTTTTGATTGATAATTCGAATATTTGGAAACCAGAATAATTGGTACCCATGTTCATAAGAAGTGAATTAATATATCATTATTTTCTTCATTTATTTCCAACAATCAATTGGTAAATAAATTACATCCACTCAACTTTAGAATCTCCCGGCTCGCCAAATAAAAAGTAAAATTCACTAATTCAATTGGAGAATCCTTCCGGCTCATCAATTGGAGGATTAAAAGGCCATAAGTCAATAAATAAATAAAAAAGAAATAAAAAAGTTTGTCAATTCGAGGGCTCGAACCACCGACTTGGTTTATATGAGACAGAAAGCTAAACCGCTAAGTCGCTCTCGCTCATATTTTCATGTAGAAAAAGTAACTGTTGTACGTACTGTACGATTAGCCCACCGTGCGGATTTTGAGAGTTGGCAGGGCTACACTTTACCCTAACACACTACACAGTGGCCATTTTTTATGCAGGTCCCATGTAGACAAATTAGATACAAAAATTAAAGGTCATAATCTGTAGAATCATTTGGCAAAAAGTTCTAGACTGATCCAAGGTATTTATCTCATTCCATAGAAATACATAAAAATACATTAAAAGTTTATTATAGAGCCTATCCGCATAAGACGTTATTTTACTTACAATGTTAAATGTATTAAATTTCAATTGCTGATATTTGCGGTAAATTAGCTCCGATTAGCCTGGAAATTTTACCAAATGATTCTACATTTCATAATATTTAATTTGGTACCTCATTTGTCTACATGGGACTTTCATAACATATCAGCTCAGTGTTAGAGCCGAGTTGGGCATGACTCTTTTCAATAAAATATTTCAGGGAACTTTTTATCATGGGTCGACTGGTCTAGGGTCAAGGGCCATAAACTTGGATATAATCAAAAGTTTGATTCAAAACTTGGCATACCATTCATATTCTGCATAACTTCCACTGCAGTCTAAGTCTTCTTTTAGTACATTCAAAGTAGCGCGACTAATCTACCAATTAGAACGCTCCAATACCATCAAGACCGAACTTTTCAACTGTACTTTAATATTATAAAGATTGTCAATTTATTAAAATTTCTGCTGCAGTCAATACAAAGCGCTTAAAAAATTTTTAGAAATATTTTTAAAGATTGCGGTAGGCGCTGTTTGAGACGGAGGAGTCATCATTGCGACGACAGCCAGTCTTGGCCACAATCGAATTTGGGCACTGTACTCTAATGGCGTTGTTAAAGTTTGGGTTGTCTGCATTCTGGAACCATCCAAAGCGGAAATTGCAGCCTGCTTGCAGTTGGGAAGGTAGTGTGGAACACTGAGAGGCAGATGAAACGCCACCATAACGTGCACCCCAGCCATCACTGCCCGCACCCCACTGGTCGGAACATCCGTTGTAGATGCCAACGCCTCCACCGGGAATTTGAATGTCGAAATGATTCGAGCCAAGATCACCGCCAGTGTTGGTAATCTGAACAACCATCTGCTTTCCGGAAATAGCAGTCGAACTGAAGGTGATCGCATAACAGGCACAACAACTTCATAGAATAAGAAATCATTAAATTGCCCTTGACAAGTTGACATCACATCACTTACGAATTGGATTCACTCTGGCCGTTGATTGCACCGGCAACAAAGCCAAGCGCGAGTGAACTGTTAACGGCCACTGGTTGGTTGTTGTTGCAAGTGTACGACTTTCCGGCCTGGCCACCACCTCCGCAGACGTTGGTCACATCGGAACCAACTGCAGTGACACCGTCCTTGGCGCAATTCTTCACAGGCGCACTCACCGGAGCCTTGCCCGACCAACTGCACGATGGCTTGCAGCAGTCCCAGTAGCGAGTGGTCTTGCCAGAAGCTTGGCCTGAAACCAAAGTTGCAGAAACGGCCACCAATACCACAACGATCAGTTTGTTCATGTTTGAGCGTGTTTTTACTTGAGTGACTTAAGAAGCCAGTTGATGATGATTTTGCACGGGATCCGAATCACTATTTATACGTATGTTGTTGTGTATGTTTCCATGTCTAGCTCATAACATTGATTGTTTCGAAACATGCTATATTATCATTGTCTGGAATCAGAAACAGATGTCAAACCATCTTTAAACCTATTCGCGTCATCATGGTGGCAATACTCATATTTATTGGTAATGCAAAATTGGGAATATCATTGATTGATGGATTGTTGTTTTCCTGTTTGTAACAAGCATTTGTTTTCAAGCATATGGCTGAAAATGAACTAAACTGTGAAACATGTATCATGTTACGTTCTTATTTATCTAATATCTTCAAAATAGCTAAATTATTATCAAAAAACGGTTCGTTGTGTTAAACCTAGTTGTGTTAAACCTAGTTGTGTTAAACCTAGTTGTGTTAAACCTAGTTGTGTTAAACCTAGAACGTTAATTATGACACAGTTCTCTCACACAGTTAGGCATAATAACATATGGGAATTTGGGAAATACGTCAGAGTTTGACGTCTGTTTTAGAATCTTGATAATGATCATGTATTCATCCGTTATGTTTGAGGCCACAATAAGTGCTAATTATGTTGGACTACAATTCGTATAAATAGAGAATCGAATTTCAAGCAAAAGCATCACCAACTTGTATTAAGTAAGTTTAATATTGTTGATCTTGGATGTTGACTTTGTTTCTTCAACAACAAAATCATCATGTTTAAGATATTTTTCGTTTTCACTTTGTTTTTTTGTTGGCTTAGCTCATTGGTAAGTGTTACGGGTATGATGATTCGTATAGATTTATTGTTTTGTTTTCTAGTGCCATATTTTATGTGGCAAATTATGGTGCCAAGGCCGACGGTATCTTCAAAAACACCGCTGCAATTGCGCAGGCCATCAATGCTGCCAACTCTGCAGGTGGTGGAACAGTTCACTTTGCCAAGGGAACCTATCTGACTGGGCCAATCAATTTCAAGAGTAATGTCAACCTGGAACTGGATGCTGGTGCTGTGATTAAGTTTTCGGACGATCCAAACGACTACACCCCCATGACCCAAGTGTCAAGTGATGGTATTAAGAAGATGGGCTTTGTTTCACTGATTTCCGCTCAACAAGTTAGTAATATCGCAATTACTGGCACGGGTACTCTGGATGGAAGTGGAGCAAAGTGGTGGAATTGGCGTAAACAGTGGATGCAGACACACCCGGGCAATGAAAAGCCGGTCAATTTGGATAATGTGAAAACGGTAGAGGATCTTTTTGATTCTTCTGGTAATCTAATCAACAACATTAGTCCGCCCAAATTCTTCACACCTCTCAACTCGGACCATGTCACTTTGGACAGTGTGAGCTTTATCAATTCGCCCTTTATCACAATCATTCCCCAGTTCACGGATTACATCACCATTAACAATATTATTGTGAACAATCCTGCTGATGTGCCCAACACTGATGGTATCGATCCCGACTCATGTCGCCATGTCACCATTTCGTATTGCACAGTCAGTGCGGGTGATGATTGTCTGGCTATCAAGTCTACAATGGATTCTGGGGTGGCAAGGCCCTCGGAGAACATTACCGTGCATGATTGTATAATGTACAGTGGTCATGGTGGCTTTGCCATTGGCAGTACCACGGCTGGGGGGCATCAATGACATTACTGTTTACAATATGCACTTTCAGGGCACTGAATACGGCATTCGAATCAAAACCGAAATAGGACAAGGTGGTGTGATTGACAACATTCACATTCGAAACGTTACCATGAAGGGCATTATTGACCAGGGCATTTCCATTAGTTCACAGTACGATGGCAATCACGAGTCAATTCCTACTACAGGTGCAGTGCCCGTCATCAGCGATATCTACATTCAGGATGTGACTGGTGATGCTAAATTGGGCATCGATATCGAGGGCTTGCAGCAGAAGCCTCTCAGCAACATTCAACTCAAGAATATTGCCATTGTCACCAATCAGCCTATTACCATCTCCAATGCCGATGTGATACAGACAAATGTGACTGTTAGCAGTCATTGAAACTTGAAATAGTTTTAATTTGGTTTGTCTTGATAATGAATGAATTAATTAACTTGAAATAGTTTACAAGTTTTGCTTAACAATAAAGAGTTTAATAATTAAAGACAAAATAATGTATATTTTGCCCGCATTAAACGGTATAAAAATACTAATTACAAAGAAATACTTGTGGAATGGAAAAAAGTGTAAAGATTATAACATTATACAATGTTTCAAGTGAATATCTGTTTGACTCACAAGAAAGATACTATTTGTGCATGTTTCTGAAGTAGTAAGTGAAAATATCCCCCAACCCTCTAAAAGACGCTGTCACTTTTCGTGACACAATTAATTTTGAGTTTTTTAATGCTGTGCATATTTTTTTATTGATTTTGTGATAGTTTTTTTTCGTACGATAAGTTATCACAAATTCAGAAAAATCAGTTTTTGTTTAATGAAATTGGTAAAATTGTTTGACCATAATTGCTCGCCGAATTTGACCTAAACACTCATCTGATCTTTGAATGTACAATTTCAAATATGAATTTATTAAAAATAATTTTTGATTTTTATGACAAAAATCTATACTAGATATATTTCTGCAAGCAGAAGTGTCTGAGCTGTGAAAATTAAATTTTTGATAAACTTTACATTTTAGTGGACACAACAATGATGTGAGTGATTTACAAAATGAGCGAATGAGTAAGCAATTAGTAGACAAATGCGCACATTGAAGTTGAACTAAAAATTATACATTGTAAACAAATGCAAACATATCAACACACACCAACAGAAACAGACAAATGTAAACGAGAGTTTGTGTTAGCTATAGCGGGGTTATAGTGGAAAGAGCGGCAGATGTTCTAATGGCTCTATACTGACTCAGAAGAAAGAATCTAAAAAATGGTGTCACATTTATGGATTTAACTGCTTCTTATGTTGATCTAGAGAAAAGGCAGATCGTAACCAGATTTTTAAAATTGAAAAAAGCTGACGACAAATCACAAGTCGAAGAAGCTTTTCATGATCTTTTCAATACATTTAAGTTGCATCAAACCATCATATTTTTTACTACCGACAACGGTTTAAATTACATTGAAAATGTGTTATCTGAAATTCAAAAGTGGCTTTCTTGTATGGCTCATAATATTGGTTTATTTTGTAAAATGGCTTTTTAGAACGACGATCCTTACAAACTAAGAAAACTCAGAGAAAATCGGAAAAAGAAGGCATTGATTTCGATTTTGATGTTTCAATGTATGATTCACAAGTTATTGATATATTTATGATCAAGGTCAGAACTGCCGCTAGAGAAGAGTGTTCGTCCACACGTCCCTTTCAGTACCTGTACTACAACAAAAAGTTCATCCGTAGAAAAGCCAAAGAGTGGGCAAAGGGAGAGTTCGGCAAAGTGTACGATGATTCTGCTAACGAAATAATGAAATCGTTTTTTCCTCGTGCCAAATTCATTCCCGAACACATCAAGACCGACTTCGTGCAGTCCATGTTCTTCTCTCGACATGGCTGCTTTCGAGCATACCTGGACTTTGTAAACGTGAGAGACAGTGATGTCTGTATTTGCAACGAACAAACACCCCAGACGGTGGATCACGTGTTGCTTAGATGCCCCCGCTACTCGATCATCACTGAAGCAGAATACCAACCAGCAGGAACAGTCTCATGGAACTGGTCGAAACTGCACCAATGTACAAGATCTTCTAGAAAGTGATTGCACAAATCTACCTTCTACTACACAACGACAACCGTTAAACAACATACTCAAATTGGATTCGCATGCACAAAAAAAGTAAAAAAAAACATTTAAAAAAAGTGTGCGATTTCATATCATGTACATAATGAACATAGTCGCTTTCACCATACTCACCATTATATAATCATTTGCAGCCGATTACAACTCATCTCCAATTTCCCTATCCTTTGTATATTTTTTTATTGAATTCGTTCACACTCACTTAGTCAATCTCACTTAGTAAAACACTATGAATCAACAATCTCTCCCACACATTTTGTTAAAAACAATTTCACAAATCACATTTTTTTTCAATATAAACTTAGCTGTATATCCAGGACACATGCCTTCAAGTGCTTTGCACGATCAATCTGTCACAAATTCATTAAACAATTTTTGTAAAACATTTATTAACCTTGTATTAATATTTAAAACTCAATAAAACCTTTTCAACCTGCCTAACCTTAGATCGTATGGTCTATGTATGCAAATTTCCCATTGATATTGTTGCACGCATTGTAAGACTTCAGACCTAACAATGGAAACTCAAACAGGGATTTGACCTAGATGAGATTTTATTGGCAGGTATACCTAAAAAAATATTTTGCAAAAACCAAGATTAAACTGCACAATCGCATAGTATAAGCATTTTATAGATTATAAGCATTATAAGATATTCTAAGCACTTTGGCCAAGTTTGATTCAAATCGGTCAAGAAATGGAGGAGAAACCAAATCGAATTTCTTGTCACTAAAAGTTTTCGCTCACGCTCGACAATAAGGGTCCCCTCTTATTAAAAAAAAAAAAAAACAAGCGACCCCACGATATTTTTCACTTGGGTTCCCTCCGGCCCTGGTACGCACTGAAAGATGTTGAAGCCTTCATCGAACACTTTGGTCACGATGTCATCTCCTTTCTTTGCAGTATGGGACCATCCTTTGTGACTTACTGTCCGAAAGCAATTGTTGGCCTGTCTCACATCGATGAGTGTGATTGGTTGCATTGGGGCTATTTCCTGTGAGAGTCATGATGTCAATGTTTGTATTCATCATTCGTGAGGTCATTAGTACACTTACTACTGAAGCCGCATCTACCTCGACTGTTAAGGCTTCGTAATCATTTCATTAGCAATTTGCATGTGAAATTTTATTTAAAATTTCAATCTGTCTGAGACTGACTCGACGAATAGAAATTGCTAAATAATTTTCAATTTGTTTATTAACGAATTAATGTTGATTGAAGACACAATAGTAATTTTGGATTAAAGTAGAAAAATAAACAACACTTTCAACTAGGAGCACATTTATTATTAGCATTGAGTGTCATTTTGGGGACAAATTTTGAGTCAGCTAAACTTGATAAGTTACATTTGGTTTATTAATAGGTCACAAATTTTAAAACTGTTGTTCTTGTTCTTGTGACAATCTAAGTACAAATTTAAGGTACTTGGTACTCGTTTGGTTACAGCGGATGGTTATCCGTAATTGAGCAAAAACAAGAGATTGAGAAACACAATTGTGATACAAGTACAATTACTGGTAAATACATATTTGAAATTGTTCTCTAGTATATTTAAATTATTAATTAAATTATTTGATTTTTTTTCTTGATAATATAAAAGAAGAACACGCTGATGTAAGATATAATCTGGTTTGAACAAAACAATTGATTAGTCAAAGTCGATGTGTCTATTTCGTACAATGTCAAACGATTTAGACGTGATTCGAAAATTACCAATCAAGATAAATGCATAACAGTGTAGCAGTCTGCTTATTTGTAAGTTTTCCGCCTAATTTAAAAACACAAAAAAATTAATTAAATAATTTTTATATTTTGTTTCAAACCTTCGCCAAATTGCATATTAAAATTTGTCCAACTCCTGGTCTACTTTTTATAGCATTGATAGAAAGTTCTATTTTTTTACAGTAAATGATTGGAAATTCTTGACCACTGTTGCACAATGAAAGATGAGAACAAACTCGTCAAACAATAAACCGAGAACTCCAATGAAACATATTAATCGAAACACTCTGTGAATTTCAGTAGCAAATAGAAATGCATAAAAGAGATAGCATTGAGTTGTAACTAATGCAATAAAGAGTTGTGTCAAGTATGGTGACCAGAATCGAGAATATTCGCGCACATGTTTGCTTAGAGTGCACATTTCAATGTTGGTTTCAATGTATTCGCGCCAGAGATGCTGATGAATAGTTCGATTCAGAAAATAATTTGGATTTTGGATTTTGCTTAGTTTTGCGTTGATTTTTATCATTTTGTCAATCAAAGTCTTTTGTTGAATGGAAATGTATTTGCTTGTCAATATGACATAGAATGGCAACACATAGAGAACTGTGAAATAAATTATTAGATTCATTTTGATTAGAAATTTACAGTAAACTTACAGAAAACAACAAAATACATGCCAAATGGATGAAGCAAACCCCAAAACAGAAACGATGTAACGCTTACATTGTAAACCGAATTTATGAACAAAACATGTCCGTAAAGGAAAGTGCCAAATACTAAGAATGATGTTTTTTCTATTATAGATACCATAAATAGAAATTTCTTTCGTAATGCACACATTTTGTCCAAATCATCTACAGATGTTAATATGAATTATAAATTTAACAAAACTTACTAATCAAATATTAATACCTGATTTTGATTTTCCGATTAACAAGTTAGGAAAAATCAAAAAATCTTTCTGAATATGCGGATTAAGTAGAAATCCAATCCAACAACTGACACAAAACATTGTGATATTGAGGCCCATCATGTTAATCTGATGCCAAACAGGCTTTGGAAACATTTGGTGATAAAAATTGTATGGACTTGAAGGCAATGCTTTCCAATCGATACGGCATGAAATACGAGATTCGCATTCTAAGCCGAAGACGCCATACAAAACGTACAAGATGTACAAAATAAGTGAGAAAAGGTGACATTTCTGAATCACTTTGAATTTCGGTACATTGCCAAACCGAATCACATCAAAGTGATTGTGATGAGAATAGACAAAGAGCTGAAACAAAGACACAATCTTCTTGAGACTTGATTTCATCTGGTTTGTTATGAATACAAAAAAGAAATTTCATTTAAAATCGAGTTAAAATCGCCAATAAAGGCTTCAGGATAAGATTGATTTATTAGATGAATTTCAACTTTATTTGGAAAAAATTTTTATTACTTTGTAACTTGAATAAGAGGAAAACTTAAATGTTATTAAATGTCACAACCAATTTTATTGTCTCTGGAAAATTCTAAATTAATAGTGATCACGAGTATGTCAATCCAAATGTCAATGGGGGATGGAATTTCCAAATAATTGCTCAATAGGTTTGAGAATTGATCATTAACTTAATTCAATTTCGAAAGAAAAATAATAACAAACTGAGTCAACAACATAACAACATAATTAATCAATTACATTAATTGTAATTAATCATTATGTCGTAATACTCGACACGGGGATTCAAGTTGGTATACAATCGGGTACTGATAATGCAAAGGTTTTAGATTTGAGAGCAGGAGTTCGAGGTCTGCTCTAATTGAAAGGGTTGACTTGTGAGAACTTTTTTTAGCTTTGACGCGTCGGATCAGGATCTGACGTTTCTGTCTCCGACAAATCAGAAATAAAGCGATTATTATTGCTATCATAAAATTATATTATTTTATTTAATTATGCTTTGATAATATCATTATGCAACCATCAAAACTGCAAATCGTAATCGTAAACAAATGATGAAGAAACCAATTAATTTTATTCAAACGAAAATCCAATTCATAATACAAATAGTCCCTATTTGTTACAACAATTACTGCTATTGTGGCATTTTGAGTTACAAAGCACACTTTGCTTTTTACAAGCACATTTACCTGAATTGCAACTCTTTTTGCAATTACATTTTACAAACCCTTGCCCACCTGTAAATGATTGCTTAGTAGCAATTGAACGGAGAGACATCTTTTGATTGGGCACTTGGGATTCCTTTAAAAAAGAGCTTTTTCCTTTTATTTTTGGTAAATTCATTGATTGTGTAACCTTCTTTAACTATTCCTTCAGCAGTTCCAAGTTGATAAACGACTGTATCAGGATTAGCACCAACGACAACAGCAACAATATTGCTAGTGTCAAGTTTACCTTTGTCGAATTCTGGAACTGGAATCAAAACTGATTCACCAACCTGAGCAGGTAGAAATTTGTTTTGAGAATTCTTTAACATTTTCTTTGCTTGATCTCCAAGTCCGTCATAGGCTTCTTTTCTTTTTTCAGTTTTTGAAAATTTAAGATGTTCAAGCAATTGCATTGCTGGTGTTTCGGGTGGTTTATCATGATGCAAAGGTTGATTGGTGTCATTGGATACTGAAACGTTTGAAATTTCTAGATCTGATTCTTGTATTAATGATTGATTTGATAATTCCGTTTCATCAAGATTTTCAAAGTCTTTAGATGATTCATGTTCAAAAAGTTGATTAAAATCACGCATTAGATCTTCTTCACTGCATTTCTCCATCTCGGCCTTGCAATCGTACACCTTTTTGGAAAAGAGCATCATCAACGGTGGACAAACGTTTTGAGATGGAGTAGTGTTGCAGGTCCCATTCAGTCTTCACAAGACCAAGGCCGCGGAATTTTCTTGGGGCGTAGAACATGGGCGTTGTTGCGTTCCTGTTCAAGCCAATGATTCCGACGAAAATTCCCCTGATGGTTGAGTCAAGATCTTTCAAGAACTTTTTGGGAACTTTGGTCAACGGTGCAGTTTGGAGAGGATAGCACATCATTAGGAGGATGTACTGATTGATGATGTTGAGCTTCTGGTCCTTGTTGCGTAGCGGTAAGTTCTTCAGTTTGGTGAGCTTCTTTGTCATTTCGAAGAGAATCTGCTCACTGTAGAAGATAAGTTCACTGTCGAAGTTGCAACCGAGATGCTTGATGGTTGTTCCTTCGTCGATGCGCTTGATTTGTGTTCCATCGGAAAGTGTCAGCTGGCCCGGGACGAGTTTGCCTTTCTTTATGTGAATAGCGGCACTCTTGAGAGGATTAACTCGAAGACCGATCATATCGAAGTGGCTTCTAGCTGCTTCTACAATCCTCGATGCGCCATTCACTGAACTGGAGAAGATTGCATTGTCGTCTGCAAAACCAGCCATGACAAGTGAGTCGTGTTCACTGTCCAATTTGAAGCCATGTGCATTCGCAAAGTCGGATTCGCAGACATCCTGGTAGACAAAGGTGGAGGCGATGTTGTAGAGCAATGGCGAGAGAGGATTGCAGAACTGATTTTGCAAGTTTGATTAGGTTCGACCGGTACTTCATAGTTTGGATACGGACCGTGTTGCTGCCCAGTAAAGACATGACAAGCCGCTGAAGGTTTGGTGAGACCCCGATAGACGAAAGTGTTTTCTTGGGGTGATCGTGACCAATTTGATCAAATGCCTTTGATAGATCAAGGAATACAACAACGGCATTAGATTGTTCTAGCTTGGCCTTGCAGAAAGCCTTTTCGATGAGGTAGGTGTTCATGTGACAACCAGGTTTGTCAGTGAATCTGCGCTGATTACAATTGATGTCCACCTGTTCACGCAATTTCTTCTCGAGAACCTTTTCGATGATTCTCCGGATGACCGAGTAGATGGTGAGAGGCCGCCAATTGCCAATTTGATTCAAATCCCCCTCCTTGGGCAATAGGCTAATTCCCCCATCACTGAGTCCAGATGGAACGGTGCCAGTAGCAAGCATGATCTCAATGATCTTTAAGATAATGTCACCTGCTCTCAGTTTTCGAAGAGTGTGGACCAAAACTTTGTCTGGACCTGGTGATGTGTCGAGACTGATGGCGTGAAGGGCTCGATTCACTTCCTCAATTGTGACGGTGATGTTTTCGCGTACGTTGTTGGGTTGAGGATAGCTTCCGTCTGTTAAGTTAAAAGCTTTCATTGGTGAGGAATAAAATACAAAAGGGAGTCTTCTTAATAGAGATGATTTGATGAAGGAGACCAAAGATTAGGAGTCCACCTCAGCTTGCTTGGTTCACTGGACCGAGATCAAGAACTGCACAGGAAATAGAACATTGGTATGAGGTAGACACAATCTGTAAAGCAAAGAGGTGCGTTAGCACGAATGATAAAGATAACCGATCAGAACACATACAAAGCACTCAGTGATTGACTGCTTCAGCCAGCAGGCTTAAATAGAGGAAAGGGCAATGTTGCTGAGTCACTCTTCGTGGTGATGGTCGACTATGTTAACAGCAGCATGTGACTAAATGTGAGTAGTGTTTGACAGTGAGTGGTTGAGTAGTGAGGGAGCACCTATTCTGACACCGTCTTCGTCTTCAATATCTTGGCGAGTACAGTGGTTGGGTGTCTCGAACACGTTCTTGAAGTGCTGCTCAAGTTTCTCAATTGGAATAAAACACGATTTGTCCGTGTTGGGTTCTCAAATGACCAAAAACAGTGTCATTTTTTTACATTTTATTGTAGACTTTCTTAACTAAACTCAAATAAAAAATTTCAGATCGTCATTTCTCAAGATAATATATTTACCATTAATTTAAGCTACCGTATGCAAAAATCGGTCAATTGGTTTAGGAGAAAAGGTCCAAACCTAAAACCACTTTTTCCTGTTACATATATAGGGCCCATTCCCATATGTCGGCAACGTCCTGTCCTACCTTAAAAAAATGTGTTGCCTCATTAAAGAATTAATGATGATAATAAACGAATAAAAGAATATGAATAAGTAAATTGTTACGAAACAAAGGCAAATAAAAATATACTAATGACAATTTGTGTACATTTTAATTAGTTTTTTTATGTATTGCAGACTTTGAACTCTACTACTAGAATAAATAAATTGGCGTATAAGTTTGAATTTTTAATTATCATGTTGACATTGTTCGCACAATATTCTGCCATTTGGCAAATGTCAAAGCAAGATTTTTAGTCGGCAGAATCATTCTTTTTATGATTGTCATATGTTGAACATGCCAAAAAACTTAAATTTTGTATTCGAATTGTCCAAGTTAATTGGGTCCAAATAAGACCGCTGACCAAAAATATCAAATCTTTAGTCAAATCACACTACATTATTGACAATAATTTATTGTAATACAGTGCAGGAGGCAATTCGAAATTCAATAAAATTAGATTTGGACAAAGTTGGGCTTTTTGAGTGTTTTTTTGTTTTAGTAAATGATTTTTGCTTTTAATTAGTCTGGTAATTTTATTTCATAATTTACTGATTTCAATTAACAAACAACGAATTTATTTTTGATGGTCCATATAAATAAGACAACAACAGGGGATCAAGTAGAGGTAACGACGGTCCTAAAAGCTTAAACTTTAAAGCTTAAAACTTTAAAAACTAAAGCTAAACACATGGAGATTTGAAAAACATACAAACTTATTAAATTTAATGATTAATAGAGTGAGAATAAGCGAGCTAGGCCAAACAAAAACTGCTGATTTACAATGTTATTGTCAGTCTGTCTGTCTTTGGCACACTCTGCATAGCTTTCCACTGGACAGTGTCCAGTGCTAGTCTAACTCCACTGTGCAAAAATGACACAGTCATTTACGCGACCACACAGACTCATCCTGTGCTTGCCTGTTGATTTTTTTAATTAGTTTATTTCATAACCTTTTTCCAATTAAGATATAAAAAGGTATAGTTTACAAATAATTTAAAGAAGTATAATAAACAAAGTTTACAAAAATAGATACCAGTGAGTTCACACACTCAATGTTAACAACTTATTAAAATATCAACCACAGTCAAACTGAGTCTCAACCAATCGGCAAAATATGTGAACGTATGCGCCTAAATGCAACTCCCGTCAAGTCGAATCGGGAACTTCTCGAATTCAGCAAATCGTCCCCGTCATGGTCCTTTCCTGCGACTGTCCTAACCCCAGGAAAACTGAGGTATGGTGTACCCGAGGAGGACTATCTCGGTCTGATGAACAAGGCGTGCATCAACTGTGGTGTTTGGTATTTTATGGATGAAAGCGAATAGGTAAGAAGGTTGGTGATTCTATCACCTATTCGATGTGTTGTGATGGTGGCAAGATGGATCCTGCCCTCTTCAACCATCCACCGTATCCCGAACGTGTTCCGTATTGCTGAAAATAAAGAGTGGTTCTCGAATCTTTGTCACAACAACAGTGCGGTGGCTCTTGGATCTATCTCCTACAAAGTAGCTCAGGTTGAGGGAAATGGCTTTTTGGTGTTCGGATCAGAGTGAGATTGGTCACACCATACACAACATGAATGGTGGTTGCTCAAACCCACAAAGCGCTATCGGTAAGTGACATTTGGATTTTTTTCATTAATTTTTAATTGTGTTTTGTTTGACTACAGGGGTGAATAATCAGCTGTGGATCTTGGATACCATGGAAGCCACTCTTCAAGGCCAAGTACGGTGCAATCGCCGTAACCTGAGTCCAATGGTCTTTTACGTGCTGAAACAGCAACTGGAACTGGCCAATTCCGAACTCTTCACTCGATACAACATTACGCACAATGCGGTGCTTGATCCTACCAACCAACTAATTCGCTACAACACACATGTTTTGAGTATGTATGATTCTTTATTTGATGTTTATAATGTAATTAGAATGTCGGATTGAACATTTGTTCTTCCTAATTCATAATGCAAGCGAGATGGCAATGCTGACGGTTGAAGCAAATCCAAATTATATTTTCAACTCCGAATTCCAATAAATTTTTAAATCCTGAATTTGTCTGTTATTTGAATTAATTGACACTTCTAATGTTCAAATCTATGTAAAGAGTTTTTTACAAGAAAACGTTCGCGCAGCGACAATTCCCTTCGTGACCTGTCACGAGGGAATTGAGTTTTCTTGTAAATAGGATACTATGTTTTCTAATTGAAAATCATAATCCATTTTTTTGCTGGATTGACTCGAGACTATTTACATGGGATAGTATATGTTCATGGTATATTTTGATAGTTTTTTATTTATTGTTAAACATTCCGATTTTCCAGTGTAATCATATTTTCAAATTGTAAATATCACGCAAAATTTCAGGCAACTCGCTTGGGTCAACTTCTTTTTCATAAAAGTTTATACACCATTTGCTTCCCTCGGTAACTTGTCCCTGCAAAGCCATAAATGATTTAAATTTTCGATCCCCTGTATGTTTGAATTTGAATAGCAGATATTTGCGCAACAGATGACTGTAAAGCCAGTAGTTGTATCTAAATATTCAAGAAATTAAAACTTTCTATTCAATTTAAGTTTGAAACTCACTTGACAAATTCGGCTCAGTCAGTATTGTCTCTTGGTTTGAACAACAGCTGGGAAAACATCTTAAAGGGAAAATAAATAAATTGTAATTAGCTGTGATATTGGTTTTGTTTTAATTCAAACCAAATTTCGAATTGTCGTATCGTTCTTTACTACAAGTTGAAGGGGAGATGCAAGTCTTCGAATTTTGCCTTCAAAATTCTCTTTTGATAAATATTTTGACAATGTCCATTTACCAAAAATTGTTTCGCGTCCAGTTTTATTCTGGATTTTAAAATTAAATTAGTAAATATCTAACTTTATTTTTCTTACAAGAATTCGAATGCCATCTTTTTCCTCAATATAAATGAATGAAGTTAGTATGACGCACATTTCTGGGTAAAATGATTTGAGCAGTTGAATTTGATCTTTCAATTTGAGACATCGAAATGGTTCGATGCTTTTGCAAAATTTTTATTGTTCGCCGTGCGTAATTTTCGGTCAACTTAACTATATGCATCATATCGTCCGTATAACCTACCATGGGGAGAGTGTGCTCGTTAGGAAAATTACGCATTGCAATCTCGATTTCGTGAATTCGCTTCAGGTCGTATGGTTGCAGTTCTTGATTATATTCTAAAAATGTGTGATTTTTAAATTAAAGCAATTTTATATAGCATAAAAATTTACCGGTAATATTTGTAGGCATTTGTTTAAATGCCGATTTCTCCTTTAATGTGGTTATCAATTCCTTGAAAACTAAATTAATTTTATTTAGAACAAACAAATATAGATTACTTTTTTCATTCCAATTGCAACACATTTGTCCATACGACATCGTTGACAAAATTTTCTAGTTGACTTCATCACTAAACACTTGTTTTTATTTCCGCATTCCAAATCCTGTATACATTATTATAAAAAATAATTTGTTAATTTAAATATCATTTTAAAAAATTGAATAATTAGAATAGTCTTAAACAATATGTTTAGCAGCACCTTTTCGTTGAAGGCATTTCTGCGGAAAAATGCTTTGCACGATTCACATGAAAGACCGTTGAAATTGAATGAAAAAGCTACATCTCCACAAACTCGACAAATTTTTTATGGGTTTGTTCAAATTTTTTTTAATGTTAATTTTATTCATATTTGAATTTAGCAATTATTGTTGAACATTTCAATACAGCAGATGTGATACAATTGACGAGCTCGAGAAAACTAAGTGAACATAGCCCCCTGTCTAAAAGCAGACTAGCTAAAAAAATTAACAAGCTGTTGTAGAGCTGACTACAGTTTGATATGCTGTTAGCTTGTTTTCGTTGGTAGCATATTCTTGAAAACATTGAAAATTTTTGGCCTGACTGGAGTACCGCTTTACAGTAGAAAAATAATGCACTGTAATTGCACTGCAATGCAATGTAATTACTTTTATTTTTAATTGGGTTCCCATAGAATTTCCATCTTCAACATTTCCAAGTAAAAAACTCGAAAACAAAGATGTACTTATTTTAATTAAATTATTTGAACTGTTTGAATTATTATTTTTTGTTTGAAAAACCTGTTTGGGTATCTTCATTGATTAGACTGCCAGCGAACAGGCTACAAAAATGTGTTATGAATTAAAGTTGTAGTTAGAGGTTTACAGAACAGGGCCGGAGGAACGCTGCTTGAATTGCGTGAAATCACGCAGGCCGCAAGTTGAAAGTGGCTCCCAAATAGATAAAAGTGAAATTTTTTTGTAAGGGGGAGTAAGGTAAAATTTAAAATAATCAAAAATCAGGAAATTTCCCAACAAATTATCAATTAACAATTGGTTCTTGAGTTAGTTCTTATCCCACAATTTGTGTGTTGGTTTTTATCACGCAACCAGACGAGCTACCCGGGCTTCGTTCCGGCTTTATTCCATTTAACACAAACTTGAAATTAATTTTTTTAAAATAATTAATTTCAACAAACGGCATTTCAACATGTAAGAGAGACTACGGTTATAGCAAACCTACTGGGATTAAAAAAATCAAGACAGTCCTGGAAAAATTTGTTTTTAGATTATTTCAAAACTTTGATTCTCGATTATTCTCAAATGTTCTACGGACTTTCTTGAAGGTTCCATAGATTTTCTCGAATGTTCTATTGATTTCCTAACATGCTTTATGGATTTTCTAGACCTATTATCTGACCGGGTGTGAAATGTGTAAAATTGCAAAATTTCATCAAAATCGGTCGGGTAGTATCCGAATCCATACGGAACAGACAAACAAACTTTCATTTTTATGTATATAGATTCGTTTGTCAGTTCTTATCCACAATTTGGAGTCTTTATTCAAAAAGTTTACTTCTTTAATTGGTAGTTTTCTCATCTATCATATGTATCAAAATATCAAATTGGAGAATTTTTGAAATTGAGATTTAATTCCCAATTGGACAATAGCACACTAATTTTTGCAATAAGATGCGACAAATTAATTATGGATAAAGAACTAACTCACCAATTGTGGGATAAGATTTCAATCCACAATTGTGGGATAGGAACCGCCTTATCAATTGTGGGAATGTTGTAAAAGAAAATTTATATAAGGGTCTCCCTTATACAAAAAATAGCGGCCCCACCCGGGCTTCCTTTGGCCCTGCCGTATATTTTTCCCAATAAACAACGCCTTCCTATAACCGCCGCTCATAGAAGCAGTCAAGATTTATAAGCCCCGCATGTATGTCAATTACAATTATCTTTATAATATCTTTATAATATTAAAGTAAAGTCGAAAAGTTGGTTGGTCGTGATGGCAGAGCTCAAAGGCACAGGCTCAATTGTACAGTAGAAGTTAGACTAAGATGAGTAATCGATGACGTGGCAAATTAAGACTTACGCGTAGAAGTTAGACAGAATATGAACAGTGGAAGTAAAAGTACTGTAGAAGTAGAGATACCGTAAAATCTCAAACTAGCGTTAATTTCGCCAGCAAATTTTTGCCGAAAAACTGTTTTCCGTAACTTCCACAAGGCTTTTTTCTGCGGCGCTTAAACGAATTCGGCGCTTGTTTGAGATTTTACGGTATACACAATGTGTTATGTTACACACCAAAGCACTGCTCAAAGGCGGGAAATGCATACGCCGACAACATATAATTGTGAATATTAATTTAAATTAAGTATTTGTTTTTGAATAATGCTAAAAATCGATTTATTTAGTAATTTTCCTTTGGATTCCTATGATCAGAATTTTTACACGAAAGAGGATTACCCAATTCTGCCTATTTTTGAAACAACTCGATTTCTTTTAAATTACCTATTATTGGAGAGAGTATGGTCCACTAATACTATATATATGGGAAACTAAGTAGCATTGTATACTGTTCCAGAATTATTCCAAAATGAAAACTTGAAATTGACGTGTAGCTATACGCGAGTTATTTTTACAAATATTTTAGTGAAATTATTTGACAATTAAATTGTTTGGTAAAACTTTATAAAAACACTCAATTTTGGCTAAAAATAACTCTTCAATAAAAATAGTTTGAATTTTAAATAAATCCGGAAGTAGGTTCCAAAAAATTTGGAACAAAAATTTCAACACTTCCGGTTTACCTTGAAACGTTCAAAACTTACATTTTGGACAACGTTAAACAATATTGGAAATTATTTATCCACTATATCATAAAACAAAGCCTTAATTTACCTCAAAAAGCAAAAATAACTCGCGTATAGCTACACGTCAATTTCAAGTTTTCATTTTGGAATAATTCTGGAACAGTATACAATGCTACTTAGTTTCCCATATATATAGTATTAGTGGACCATACTCTCTCCAATAATAGGTAATTTAAAAGAAATCGAGTTGTTTCAAAATAGGCAGAAAAAATAACCTTTTGGGTAATGCTCTTTGGGAGATATTAAATTTTCTCAGTATTTACCAAAGTGAAGATCGAAATGTTACATGACAAGGAGGAAGAAGAAATTTGAGACTTGCCCAAATGGGTTAGTTTGAAGTGACTGTGCGAAGCATTTCGAAAGCAAGATTTCACGATCTGCGTATACAACCTACACAAAACTTTTTTCGGTAAGTGCGTTATCCGAACAATGCTATGCCCTCCATTGTAGGGCCTACAAGAAGAAGCACCATCTGACCACAAACATTCCAATCCTATTTCTATTCAACAAATGTTTTTCCAACGGTAAAGTCAACTTTGCACTACAGAAATGCCTGTTATTATTTTAAAACAATAATTACCAACACAAACTGTCTTCCAACTTATTTGTATGCATAATGTCAATCAACAGTGCACTAAAAATTGAGTTGCCAAACTAAAACCTGCGTTGGTTATAAAAAGACGAATGTACCGAAGGGTCAATACTGTTTCAAATATGGCAAATTGTATGTGGCTCTGAGTCGTGTAAAGAATATAGCCAATTTTAGGATATTTCCGGGAGGTTCCGTACCGAATATTGTCTTCAGATTAATCTTATTTCGAAGTTGATTCCTCCATTGCAATGCACTACACACTCAATTCATTATCGAACCTTTTCAAACTGCACAAAAATTTTCATATTTGAGAACAGAACTACTATCATCACCGAACAAGTTCTTTGTGATTAATAATCACTAATTATCTAACACTGGCATCAATCGGGCTCATCATCATGAAGAAAATTTCCTACCAAAAAAGTTTTAATTCTCAAATTGAACCCTAATTGATGTCGATCCCAACCTGAATAAGACGCAACTCAAAATCACATTTGGAAGATAGCATCTGCTAGACTGACATGTAAATACCCTCATTACACATACACACATCATCATCATCATCATAAAATCTTTTCGTTGTTATGAGACCCGTTTTCAATTGTTCATACTGCACTCAGTACACATTTATCTATTTCAAAATTTATTTCTCAAAACCTTTTTTAACACACCACACATCATGAAATTTTTTTCATTCTAAAAGAATTGAACCAATGCATTACTTTTTATTTATATGCGATTGAATTATATGAATGATGAATATAAAAGACTAACCCACCGATGCAATTGTGAGGGGTTTTTAGAAGTAAACACAAACGCATAGCGAGTGCGTCGCGTAACGCGACGCGTTTTTGGTTTACTTGTGTTAAATTATTGAATATATTTTTGTTTTTTGGTACATTTTAGGGTAACGAACAAAACTTCGAAATTTACGGAAAAAGTAGTAAAATGATTTGAAAAAAATTAATAAACGTTGCCTTCTAATAAGCGCCGCGTTTTAATAACCCACTTAAAATCAATAAGCTCCGCGGCCTTTACTTGGGATTTTACAGTAAATGGTTCAACAAAAATATTCTTTCCATCAAGTTAATTCAAATCTTTAAAACTGTAACACATTTCTACTTGATATTCTTATCGTAATACGGATCATTACTCCCAATTTTTCGTTTCCAGCGGATATTAAATGCCTTGTAGTAGCTATCATAAATGATTTTATTACTTTTGTATTTATCAGAATAAAATATTGAGATGCATATGATAAGCAAGTAAAGTTTACTTTGTTACAGTTTGGCAGAGTGATGAATTGTGGACAAACACTTGTCTTATGTCACGGTGCAGAAAGGATTGGCAGAGAAATCGTTAAACTCAAAACAGTTTAATTCACGGCAAGGATAAAACTCCAAACCCAGCGGGACAACTGTGGAACCTTAGCAATCATACAACAACAATCGAACCCACAATATAGGCATTGGGATCATTATGATGTTATTGTATCCAACGATTCATTCGACATTACTCCAGCAACATTTAAATCAATAAATAACAACTCTCAATAAACTTTATTTATTATCTTTTTCTGTCTGATTTGAGTCAATTAATCCATTATAGATAAGTTCATTTAATATAAAAAAGTTAAATTAATTGAAACCTGAAGGAGATTTTGAGTTTATGGGGGCGCCATAAGAATACCAATTACGGCATAGGATCAGCATATCCGTCTGTAATATATTTATGGCATGCCTCAAATACTCTTCCCTTGGACTCGCATTCTTGCAAATTGGGGGCTTCAGCCAAAAATGCCATTTCAATAAAAGATAAAATCGATGTTAAGGTTACAACATTGTAATCTAAACATTGTCGTATGAATTTGTCTATGATTTCAAATGTATTTTCTTAAAAACCTAATATAGACTTACAATTAAAGCACCATAATTAATCCAATTATCAAGTTTGTGTTTAATTTCACTCTCTTACACAGACAATTTCAATTGTTTTTTGAGATAAACTTTATGATACTTTATAATATTTTGACTTAACATTAGATTAGATTGGGCACAACGTTAACATGTCGTAAACCAAGTCACGTTTAGCACTCTCGGATAAAAAATAATAACATACGTTGAATAACCACGATGTTAGACTTGCTCAGTTGAAAAATCGATATATATCAAAGTCTGAGGTTAGCAGTTTTGTTTCGTATATAAGCTCACAACTCTGCGACCTCAAAGTCATCATTTTCAGGATCTTTTGATCTATAATCAAGAAATACCAAAAGAAAACAATGAAATTCTTGATCCAGTTTCTTTGCGTCGCCATTGTTGGCACACTGGCTGGTCCTTTGAAGCCCCATGTGCGAGCCTTTGACCTGTTCGATGCTGATGGATTCATTGTTGGTGGCACCGATGCCAAGGATGGTGACATGCCTTCGCAGGTATCCGTTCAAACAAGCAGCCACTTCTGTGGTGGTGTCATCATCTCCGAAGAATGGGTCTTGACTGCTGCTCATTGTGTTGTTGGGTATGTTCTTGTTGAATATTTGTTTTTGTAAATGGTAAATTTGTTTTATTTTATTCAGTGACTCTCCTAGCATTCTCAACATTCGATACAATTCTCTGACTCACAACAGTGGTGGTCAACTGGTCAAGGTTTCACAGGTTATCACACACGAGAACTATGACGCTTGGAATGCGGATAACGACATTGCTCTGCTTCAGACTGCCACTAAGATGACACTTGGTCAGACGAACGCCAATGCAGCTACCCCTGCCAGCTCAGGGCTCAGATGTCGCGGGTGAGACTACCACGACTGTGTCTGGTTGGGGTCGATTGGCCGAAGGCGGTTCATCTCCGGTTGCTCTACAAATTCTATCGAAACCTTCAATTGATCGAACCGTCTGTGACAATGCTTACAAAGTGGCTGGACTTGCAATAACTGAAAACATGTTTTGCGCTGGTCATCTCGGTGAAGGCGGCAAAGATGCTTGCGGTGGTGATTCCGGTGGACCAGTGATTGCCAATGGTCAGTTGGTTGGTTTGGTCTCGTGGGGCATTGGCTGTGCTCGACCAGATTATCCTGGTGTTTACACTAGAGTTGGCAACTACATCAACTGGATTCGATCCAAAGGTGCTCCAATTTAAATACACTATTTTTCAATTTCTCAATTAAATTATAACATAAAAAAACAGCTCTAAATAATAATTTAGCTCATAATTGCATGTTTAAAATTGTAAGAGAGAAAAATCAAAATTGAAATTTTTCAAAAAAATAAATTTGCAATATTTTTATATTGTTTTCCTGCTCCAAATCTAAAATCTGATATTGCAAGTTTCAAAGTTGAATTTTGTTTAAAGTTTTTATTCATTTGCTGGTTCTTAAGAAAATAAACAAGTCTCCGACTTGTACAATGTACAATCTTAAAAATGCACAAAATTAATTGATTTTCAAGCCAATCTACCTAATTGTTTGGCTTCTCTCGTGATACGTTAAAACCTGTTTGTACAGTTTTGACACAATCTTTGTTAATCATCCATCTATTAAACTATTCTTAAATGAAGCCATTGGCGTGTAGTTGGAGCGGAGGTATCGCGTGCACTCGTTCTCATCAGTTAAAATTTAACTGTTAAATCATCGATGAGTCATCACTGTGCGACAGACACACACGTCCACTCATTCTCCAATACACATGTAGTAAAAAATCATTATTTATTTTTTTTAATCTCCGGTGTCCTTTGACCTATAGTGACTTATTTTCAAAAAGGCACATCTTCACCCGAACCAGAATATTGGGTAAAAATTTCAGACCGATCCATTGAATCGTATGGACGCTATCCTCTGCACAAAACTTTTTCCCGACAAGTGAACGGAGAGTCGTCACTTCATTAACTCGTTCGCTTTGCTCGCTCGATCGTTCCGCTCCGAAAATTAACTTTCTACTGTACACTTTGATGCGCTTCTGATGCACTTTCAAAATTATATTTTTAAATCAATCTTTAAATTAATTAGTTGATCGCTTAACCAACTACAGTGAATCTAACGGTGGTACCAAATGTCTTCCAAAAGCGATTTCAAAGTCACTTTTGATCTTGATTCGACAAGAACTCGGAATTACTAAGATAACCGATAAGTTGGACAAACATTGTTTCCGTTGGTATGGACACATCCTCCGGGGCACACCGACACGCGTGGCCCTCTTGTAGCTTAACCTGAAAGTCCCAGGAACAAGATCTCGTGGATGCGTTGGATGAACAATATCAGAGTGGACATGCGAACAGAGGGGGTTCGTGGAGCCGGACGCCGCGAATAAGAACTTCTGGTGAAAGAGGATCACCAAGAAGGATCACCATACACCATGCGGGACTTTAACGCTTAAAAAATGATGAAAGTCCATTTTGATCTAATTCAATCAAATATAGTCGTTTTCAAATAGTCTCAATAATCGGTAATTCGAAAAAAATTACGAGTTAGGTCCCAAAATTTTCGAATTAACGAGACTTTTCTGTATTTAGAACATCATGTAATTCTCAATTGAAATTGTTTGTCATTTCAGTTGAACGAAGATGTAGAAGACACCGATAAAGCAACACTTTATTGCATTTGCACTTGATTTTGGTGCCATTTCACTACTAACACTTCCAATCTTAAACGTAATTAAAGCGATTTGCAGTTTTTATGGTATTTGAAGTTGTTTGGTCTGTACTGATTGCAATTTTCACTTCTGCACATATGCACATGAATAGACGTGTACATTTTATTTTGGTTATAGGGTAGAAAAGATCTCTTTTTGGGTATATATTATGCGACTTTACACTCAAAATCATCACTCTTCTTTGGATAGTTTGAAAAAAGCCAGAAAATGAAATTCCTGATCCCGTTTCTGTGCTTGGCCACGGTTGGTGTACTGGCTGGACCCTTGAAACCTGAAGCTTTGAACCAATTCGAAAGTGAAGGATTCATCGTTGGTGGCGTTGCGGCCAAGGATGGCGAAATGCCCTCGCAGATCTCCCTTCAACGAACCAGTCACTTCTGTGGTGGAGTCATCATTACGGACGAATGGATCTTAACTGCTGCTCATTGTATTGTTGGGTAGGTTTTTTAATAATTTTTTTAATTACTCAATTTTAATTTATTATTTTCCAGTGCCTCAGCCAGTACCCTCAATGTGCGATACAATTCTTTGAATGTCAACAGTGGCGGTTCGTTGGTGAAAATCTCGCAGATCATCACACACGAGAACTATGATTCTTCCACCATTGACAACGACATTGGTCTGCTAAAGACTGCCACCAAGTTGACGCTTGGCCAGACTAACGCAAATGCTGCTACCTTGCCAGCTCAGGGTTCTGATGTCGCTGCTGAAGTCACCACAACTGTGTCTGGTTGGGGTCGATTGGCGGAAGGTGGCTCTCTTCCGACTGCACTTCAAATTCTCTCGAAACCATCAATTGCCCGATCTGTCTGTGCCTCTGCTTACGCTGCGGTTTCTTTGAAAATCACCAACAACATGTTCTGTGCTGGTCATCTTGGCGAAGGTGGCAGAGATGCTTGCGATGGGGATTCTGGTGGGCCAGTGATTGTCAATGGTCAACTTGTTGGTTTGGTCTCGTGGGGTGTTGGCTGTGCCAGGCCACAGTATCCTGGTGTGTACACTCGAGTCGGCAATTATCTCACCTGGATTCGATCCAAGGGAGTCCCTGTCTAAATATTTTGTTTTGACTTCAATTTTATCATGTTTTCTATTTACGGTTTTCAATTATTCCTTTGTACCAATTGCATTTAAAACAATAAACAGTTATAAATCCCTTAACCTCTATAAACAAATTTTATTTATTATCTATTTTTTGTTTGTTTTTTAATCAATAAGCATATTCAGACAATTCGCTCTTCATAATTTATGAATCATAAACGCCGTAAAATAGATAGTTTTGTATGTTGTTTAATTACAATTGATTTTTAATAAATATACTTTAAACATTTGGTTTAATATTGATATTTACACGCTATCACTCAAGTAGCTGAGGTAGAAATTGCTGTTCTATTTCGACAAAAGAAGGCTGTTTTGGTCCAAACAAGTTAAATATACAATCACAATTCAAATCGATATCTTTTATTTACAAATACATTTTATTATTAACTTTAAATTGACAAAAAATAATTTGTATTTTTCAGTTGAATGACTTTTGTATCTAAAAACCATCCAACTGAAAAATACAAATCAAATAAAAATTAACATTGTTTTCATTTTTGGATGTAGTTTGGTTAGAGCTAACATTGAAAAGAAATTTATTTTTCTGCTTTTTATACCAAAAAAACGATCAGTTTCACCTTGACAAGTTGAGGCTGACATGATTAGTTTGTATTATTAAAGATGTTACATTAAACATAGACATCGCTGTTAAAGTAGATTTGGTTTGAGACGCACTAGAGAGGACACATACCCAAATTTTTATTTAAACAGTTTCGTATGATTTTGTGTCTATATTTGTGCTCATAAATAAAACTTTATGGCAAATTATTCTGAAATCAACCATCACATGATAACCAGACTTTGGGTACAATTTGTGTTCAATTGTGAATACAGTTCATTTGATTTTTATAAAGCAAAGACATACCTCTCATAGTAAAATCTCTAATAAGCGCCGCATTCGTTTAAGCGCCGCAGAAAAAATCACTGTGGACGTTACGAGAAACCGGTTTTTCGGCCAAAATTTTCTGACGAAATTAATAAGCGCCGCGGCGCTAGTTTGAGATTTTACGGTAAGTTAATCCTGCAGACGGACAGACATCCTACAGTTGCCTTTATAAAAATGAGATGGCGCTGCGTAAGTAACCGAATTACAAATTTCCATTGTTGCACTCATTGTTGGTCATGTGACCCAACAATGAGTACTCAAGCTTTAATTTTTCCAATGTGAGAATTACGTTTTTCTATTATTCCTTCGTTCCAATTGCATTTAAAACAATAAACAGTTATAAATCCCTTAACCTGGCAACACAGCAATCCATGTAAATACCACCAGCGCCAACATACAAGGCACAGTGTCATTATTTTTGGACACTCTAGTGCTGCCAAATACCTTTTCCCACCAAAGATCGACTATGGCCACTTACCATGGATAAGTACAAGTCAATGCACCGAAGTGTTTGAAGTGAGTGTTTAAATTGAGTGTTTGAGATTAGTGTATTAAAGTGTTTAAAATTAGTGTTTGAAATAAGAGTTTGAATTGAGTGTAAAAAGAAGAAACAAACATATGTTTGCACGCTCAAGGTATTGTAGGTGATTCAGTTTTATGCCTCTGTTAATGTAAATAGTTGATACGTGGGGCTTGCCTTCAAATAACATTTGTGGTCGAATTGAGTTAAATTGGTAAAGAAGAGTGGGTAGGGAGAGGAAAATACTTCCGGAACATGTCAGTAATGACTATGTAGAGTGTAAAAGTGAGATAAAAGTTGTTAACAAAAAGTGACTTGATTCTTGATTAACAGAAATATGATGACTTCATGAAGTGGACTTGAGATAAATGACGAAGATTGATTGAAGTTATGGGTAGGATATGATAATTACCGAGCTGAGCACTGTCCGAGCGAAGCGAGGGCAGTGCGAAGCGAGGGTTCTGGTTCGGAGACCAAAACAGAGGACCGAAAGGCCCAAAATGAAGAAGACGAAAAGACAAAAAACAGCAGCAACCGAACAGACCGAGGAGAGATGCACAAATGGCAGAACATCACTAAATGCACTCGTTCAGTTGCACACACAGCAACAGATGAAATTTCTTCCTAGAAAAGAGGCAAATTGACTCGAAGGCCAAACACAATTCCACGAAAAGACGTAGCGTGGGAATGCAACAAACAAAACGATCGACTGGACACACACAAACATACAAACTCACATACGAACACTCAGGTTCTGGTTCGCCTAATTCGACTTAAACCTACCAAACACAATCAAATCATTTGTATTTCAAATTATCAATAAAAGATATTTCAACCTAAAAAACCGAGCTAAACCTAATCCCCTAACCACACTTACCTAACCACCTAACGCCTAAACCGACTAAAACCTATTCTCTCATAGTGTAAGTAACCAAATTACAAATTTCCATTGTTGCACTCATTGTTTGTCATGTGACCCAACAATGGGTACTCAAGCTTTAATTTTTCCAATGTGAGAATTGTTCAGCGGGTATGCCTAAATAACATTTTTCACAAAAAAAACAAGGTCAAACTGCACATCTGTATGCTATTCTAAGCACTTTGGCCAAATTTGATGTAAATCGGTTAAGAAATGTAGAAGGAGTTACGTGTACAAGAATCGAAATTGTTTTGACTTAGTCTTCGCTTACGCGACAGACAGACAATATTAATCATAGAAAATGTCACGCCATTTGTTAATATTACCTAACTGTGCCAGATGCGAAAACTATGTCACAATGAACGTTCTAGAGTTAACACCACTAACTGTTTGTGTGATAATGAATTTGAATGAATACGGATAACATGAGACATGTTTGACAGGCTTGAAAACATGTTGTTGTCCAAATTAAAGTTCGGATATCGTGCATTTTGATATTTGGGATAGTCCATAAATTACCTTATTCCATAGTTTTTCTTGACAAAAAACAGAAATGGAAATTTAACCAACTTTTTTTTAAAAAAAGAGGCAAATCACGGAATTTACTGCTTTTTACAAATCTCAAAAGGCAAAACGTTAGTCTTTCGGGACTTGTAAAAAAATGTATTGCTCACATCTATATCTTTTCTAATGGCTTCTCTAGTGTATCCTAAAAATCATACAATCCAATTCTGTACAACTTGCGATCTGTTTATTCGTGAACTTTCCACACACACACACACACACACACACACACACACACACACACACACACACACACACACACACACACACACACACACACACACACACACACACACACACACACACACACACACACACACACACACACACACACACACACACACACACACACACACACACACACACACACACACACACACACACACACACACACACACACACACACACACACACACACCTGTATATAAACTACCTCTTGTACAATACAATGTAAACCATCACATCACATCACTCGTAGTCTTCAGCTAACACATGTGTACAAATCCATTTAATTCGTAAAGCTACTTGAAATTCGACTTTTTAAACTACGCTACATTGTGCACAGACAGACAAGTGTAAATTTTGTTTGCTGTGTCGGCTTTTTATCTGAATCGATATTGAAACCCGATTGGTAAATAAATTGATTGACAATTATTTCTCAGTGTTTTAATATCAACAGTGTGCTGTGTTTAGACGTATGTATACATTCGGTGCACATCGGAATGCAATGTTCAATTCAACATACGTTTGTTGCCTCATTCTTGTCGTCTCCAATTGAATTTTGTCTAAAATATTTACACTTTTGGAAAAATATCTGAAATTTTCAGGCTGAAAACATAATGGTACATTTTTATTTGTCATTAAAGTTTTTAATTTAATTTTTAATTTTAATTTTGATTTTATTTATTGTTTAAAAAATACTCGATGCAATTACATTGTGCCACGATTGTGTCAAAAATGCTTTCAGTTTTATGTTTGACATATTGCACAACTGTAGCAATTCAAGTGAATCAAAATTGGCAACGACTAGCTCTCGTTACGATCACAAACAACTATACAACTTTCTACAAAAATAAACGAATGATAGCATAATTTTCTTATATATTCAACCATAATAATAAAAAGTGTACGAAATTTGCCCCAAAAGAGAGACGCATGAAATGAGAGAAGGCGTGTTAAAAAAAACTAATTTGCCCAGAAGAATGAATTTGCGATTTTGTGCTGTCTAAGAAGTGTTTTTTTTTATTTGTCTGAGAGCCTTCTAAAAGATCGCAAATCTAGAATACATAAATTCTGTTTAGTTACTTATATATTTTGATAGAAGCAATTTTGGCGTATTTTGTGTGAATATGCAAAATAAACATTGTCGAGTTTGTGGCGATAAATCTATTGGTATTTTTTTAAATTCTGAATATCTAATTTATGCGAATATCAAAATTTCTGTATCTTACAGGTTTCAACTATAATGTGGTCACCTGTGAATCATGTAAAACATTTTTTCGACGACATGCGTTGAGTTTTGATGTAAAAACTTGTGCGCGTATTGGCATGTGCGAGATAACTAAATTTACCAGACGAAATTGCATTTCATGTCGGATGGAGAAGTGCTTGGCCAGTGGAATGGATAAAGTATTGATGTTGAAAAGAATAAAGAATTTTATTACATTTTTTCTTAATAGAAATTAATTTTCACTCGAAATGAACGTAAATATGAAAAAAATCAACAAAATATCATTCAACTATACAAAAACTCAACCGATCTCAAAGCCCATGAACTGAAAAGCATAATTGAGGTTCGTGAGGCAGTATCAGTTTTCAAAGAAAAGGACAATTTTACATTAATTGAAGAATCTCAAAATGTGCTCGAAATGGCCAATCTACAAGAAACTTTTGTTGCAAATGTTATCAAATTTTGTAAAAACTTATCCGCTTTTAAGAATCTCAGTCAAACCGACCAGATGATTTTGTTTAAAAAATTTTTTATCCAGAACGTTGTTTATTACAAAGCTCCTTCAAATATGATCATGAAAATGACGGTTTCCCGGTGCTACAAAGTGAGGGAAAAGCTATTTTTGTCAGGCTGAGTATAGCCAAAAATATTCCCCAACATCCAAACGCATACTCGGTCTTGAGAAAATTGTGTAGTTCGTTGAATTTGGCAATGGAAAACGATTTTACTGTTCGCGATTTGGTAAGTAACTACTACTATGCATTTTTTAACTAATTATAAAACATTTAGATTACTGCACTGCTCTTGTTTAAAGATCGCCAAAATTTAAACAATCGTGAAAGCATTCGCTATCACTACATTCTGTACAACTATTTGTTGAAGCGATATTTAGAGTTCAAATATGCGAATGTTGAGAAAGCCAATCGTCAATATCACACTCTTATTTCCATATTAAAAATACTCGAAATGTCAGCAGAACATATGAAGAGTTTTTATGCAAACTTCCAGAAGACTCAAAATCCAGATCAAATTGCTCAAATTTTAAAAAGAAATATATGATTATCGAGTCTAATTGTGTTAAGTTTAATTTAAATTTAGAGTAATTTACGTTTAACCTGTTAACAAGCCCCCCTTTTCTGTTACAGTGTTTCCGTTTTCCCCCATTGAAAGTGAAATTAGCAATCTCGGTAATCTGGGTTTTTGCAGTGTGCATCGTTATTTTAACTCACTTACTGACTCGTTATCGCTCGTGTGTTTGCTCGTTCGTTAACTACGATCAGCTAAAAATAAATTAAAGTCATTGACCGATTTCTGAAATAGTTTTAGCTACATAATTGAGAAACTGACTTATGTAGTCACTTGCATTCATGCGAGAATGACATTCATTCATCCAAGTGTAAGTTTTTTTCTTTCACTTGTAAACATTGAACATGACAATGTGTACAATTACACGAATATAATTTCTACTTGGTTTTCATTTTTGGTTCAATATTACAATTTTCGTTGTCACCAAATCAAGTCTAATTAAATTAAAAGCTGTGGGCTGAAAAAATTTCTTTTAATTATTGATTTTTTATGATTACACCCAGAAAACACATTTTCAGTTGCAACTGAAATTTTTTACAACTTTTCAGTTGCATCTGAAAATATCAAAAATTTCAGTTGCAACTGAAATTTTTCTCATTTTTGGAGATTATTAGTTAATTTTTATTGACTAATTTAAGTGCGAGGAATGCAATTATGGACAATTATGGATACTAGGAACTCTTTTAGACAAAATGGTGTCCAGAATAAAATTCCTGGCCTTTGAATTAGTCAATAAAAATTAACTAATAATCTCCAAAAATGAGAAAAATTTCAGTTGCAACTGAAATTTTTGATATTTTCAGTTGCAACTGAAAATGTGTTTTCTGGGTGTTTTGGCTTTTGTCGTGGTAGGGGTAGGTTTTGGTAGCGTCCATAAAAAATAGCCAATCGGCGTTCGTCACTCACGCGCCTCATCAATCTGCCTACAATATTGTCGAACGTAGAATGGCACCACTTTGGGGGCGTACTTTAATCACGTGATCAAGGGTTGGAGGGAAGGGGGGTTTGACAAATGATCACACTTTGATCACGAAAAAGTGAGGGGGTAAGATCAAATCTAAATCATATTTTAAAAAGAAAATTTCTTTAAAAATCGAAGTAATTTTTGTCTTACTTTCAAAAAATGATTTGCGTGGAAATGTCAATGAGTCTATTTGTATAATCATTAAAATGGCTTATTTATTGGAATGGGTAGAAATACGGCTTGATCACAAAATGTATGTCTAGGGGGGTCTGGCCTTTGATCACGACCTGATCACATGGGGGATGGGAGAGTTCAAAAAGTCGATTTTCTTGATCACGTGATTAAAGTACGTCCCCTTTCCCATGATTTGGCTTTCCCATTGATGGAAATGTAAGTGATCCAAATGGATCAAATAAGGTCGATTTAAAAGTTTCTCAACATTTATCTCAAATCGCTCAGCAATACTGCTAGCAGTAAATTCTAGTAATATGTAAGTGATGAATAATTTATTAAATAAAAATTTGTTTGTACGGGAATTATTTGTGAATTATTGAATTGATTAGTTTTTGCCAAAGTTATGGAATTTTTGGTAGTCTACTTGGTGGAACTCAAGAAACCTTTGAAGTCTACTATAGTGGAACGCGTTTTATAGTTTCCTTGTTTTAGTGTGATTTGACCAAGGATTTGACATTTTTGGTTATCGGTCTCATTTTGAACCTAATTAACTTGGACAATTCGAATACAAAATTTGAGTTTCTTAACATGTTCAACATAAGACAATCATAAAAGAATGCCTAGAATGGATGAATGGCAAGAAATCCTACTTTGACATTTGCCAAATGGCAGAATAGTGTGTCAACTATGTCAACAAGATCATTAAAAAATTCAGTAGTAGTAGAGTTCAGAGCCATACATTAAAAATACCTAATCAAAATGTACTCAAATTGTCATAAGTATATTCTTATTTGCCTTTGCTTCATAATAATTTGTTTATTCATATTTTTTTATTATTTTATTATTATCATTCTTTAATGAGGCAGCGCATTTTTTAATATCAACTCAATGCAAAAAAGTAAAATTCTATTTAATAATAAATTACAAAACTTTTTCTAATTGCAAAAACATCACATTAGACTCTGAAAATAGTTAGTATTAATTAATCATTTGTCTAATATGTCTAACTAATTTTGTGGGTTTCAACTTTTAATGATTCTATTTTTTTCTATTGTAGTGTATGTACTTTTAAAAAATTAAAATAAAAGTGGCAGTTGTTACTGAAATTGTGTCAAAAATGTTCTTTAAAATTGCAACAACAAAAATTATCATAAAAAATTATCAAACAAACTTCTAAGAAAATAGCTTTGCATGTTAACACAACAATGCTTCCGCCAATTTTTGGGATTAAAAGCAACGAACAAAGATCAGATGAATGTAAATTACATTTCTACCTTCCTCTAGGTGTGATGGCATATGTATTTCTGTACGGAGTTGTTTTTCTGCACTACGAATCAACTGGAAATTTTGATTGGACAGAATGGGCCAACAGTCCTTACGTTTATTTGCACCAATTTGCTCCGCGCTCAATATGGGCTCAGTACGATTTTGTGATGGCTTTAAACATCTTTTGCTGCAATCACAACATTTGTATGTTTGATCAAATTCGCAACTATCTCTCCGATCTATTTGGTGTACTACGATAAAAATAACATGTTTATTGGAAACAAAGCTCAACCAGTGGAGGTTCAAGTTGAGATAGACAAATTGAAATCACAGTTTTTGTTGTTTTGTAAAATTTTTGGGGTTTTTACATCGCAGCTGTTGGAGCAATTATCTACCACAATGTCTACATGAATTCAGTTTATTCTCTCAATGTTGGATCATTTATTTTCTGGATCATTGCAATTCCATGGTATGGATTCTACACAGCTTATGGTGAGTGTGGTATACTTACACTTTTGGTATGCTTTTTTATACTTTTTTAAGTAGCTTTTACAACTCAATGCGTGCTTGTGTTTCATGTGCTGTGTCAAATCAATAAAATTTGTCAACAAAATTTATTGAGAAAATTTGTTGAAATAAATCAAAATGATGTTCCGAAGCACATCTACATCAGTTACTGGCGTTTCAAGTGTCTCAATCGCCAGTTGCTTTGGGTTTGTGGTCAAACGCGCGAATATGCTCGAGTCTGCCAGTGGAGACTTTGTATCATATTTCCTCTCTTTATTGCTCCACAATGCTACTTTCTGTACATTGTTTGCTTTGTTGAAACTGACATTATTTACTTGAAACCATCTATGTACGCTGCAATTGTGCTGCAAAATGCTCTATGCCATATGCTCATTGGGAAATGCGCTTCCCTGACACGGAATTATTGCAGAATTGAGAAAGAACATCAAAAATTTTATTTGTATTTTTTAAAAATGTACAAACGTTACCAATGCAAATGTATTGGAAATTTGATTAAGTTGGAAACACTTCAAACACACCGCAGATTACATCCCTACGCATTCCATTCATTCGGAAACTATAGAATTACATCCAAAACTTATCAAGTGGTAATTGATTTTTCCAAATTAATTTAAAACTAATTTTCCATTTAGATTATCTCCTACATGAACGCATTATTTATGTATCTAATTTGTAATCAATTTGGTTAACACTGTAGCTCTACGACCCGAAATGTTGTGGGTAAGGCCCAAAGTATATTTATCCAAAAGGAATTTCTAGTTCGATTCCAATGGTGCACTCAAAACGGAAATTTTCATAATAAAAACCCTTTCCACATGGAAAGCTCATTTTTCAACACATTTTTGAGTAAACTTGTGTTTTGTTTAATCTTTTAAATTCATTCAGTCCGTTGCCACTGGATATATTACGGCTAGCAATGCATGGTGATGCATAACACTTGCCTAGGAGGTACCAGGAATAACCATATTTCGGTATTTCGGCTTGAAAGACATTCATCACCAAAACAAGTTGGCTCACGATCACAAATAGTCTCTTCTTGAAACACCACGAAACCGCACCCTGTCCGTTTTCTTTTTGTCAAAAGAGTCTCTTTCTTTTTTTTTATAATCACTTTAATTTGTATATTTTCAAGGGTTTTATTAAAAAGGATTTATTCGAAATTTAACTTTTAATTCAGAAATTTATTTTTCAAAATTCACTTTTTAATCAAACAAATCAAAGCTGAACATTCAATCGATAGGCAACATAGACATGATGAAGGAATGTTCCAATCTGTATTAGTTAACTTAAGTTCAAATAGCAGCAAAATCGATGAAAATATTCTGCACTGCACATG
Organism: Rhizoglyphus robini; assembly: GCA_023373905.1. NCBI lineage: Eukaryota > Metazoa > Arthropoda > Arachnida > Sarcoptiformes > Acaridae > Rhizoglyphus > Rhizoglyphus robini. The sequence goes on along the minus strand of JAKIJQ010000048.1, from coordinate 47,341 downwards.
ACATGTGCACCCATGGAACCCATGGAAATTTTGGTAAGCGCATTTACATACTTTATCTCATTTAAAAAATCAATGACGCAAACTTTCTTAAACTTAAGTAACCAGACCATGAGACAAAGTGATCTGTTCAAGGAAAATCTCATTAAAAATTAGGAAATTTTCATTTCATTTTAGTTTCCAATTATTTAAACTTACATGGCAAGTTTTTATTTATAGTTATTATTACGAATAATTAGATTCAAAATCGATTGTTCCAATTGGAACGTTTTGGGTAATTTCCAAAAACAATTTCCGGTTTCATAAAAACGTTTCAAAACAATTTTAAAATGAATTTAAATTGGAATTTGTGTCTTAAAATAGTCAGAAATTTATGTTCAAGTTGAAAATTTTAATTAAAAGTCATTTTTAAAATATTATATTTTTATTAAATATTGAGAATCTCCAATAAAAAAATTTAAAAAAATACCGGCTGTTTAAAGACAAATTATTGTTTAGAATATTTTTTAAATAATGTTTAGCTGATTTCGAAATAATTTTATGGATCTTGAAATTATTTTTTGAAAATCTTCCAAAACGTTCCAATTGGAACAATCGACTTTGAATCTAATTATTCGGGCCAGGAGTAGGCTATTTTTAATTTTTTAAGAATTTTCCCACGCCTTATTTGGCCAAAAAGGGGCCATACTTTAATGATGTCATCAGCAAAGGGTGTGTGTGTGTATTTGAGTGTTGATGACGCTTTGATGACGGTGAGGGAGTGTGTGTTTAGCATTCGATGACGTCATCAAGGGGTTTTTAAAACTCAGTAAAATACAAATTTTAAATTTTTGTATTTAAAAAATCGAAATCGTCATGTCAACACAGTTCCAGTCAAACTAGCTAAAGCAACCAATACTGGACGTAAGAAGCACAAGGATTCTCATTTTGCGATTGCAACTGTAAAGTTCCTGAAAGATCTTGCGACCATCATGGGACCTGGATCAGTCTTTGAGTCAGGATGACAAGTGCCTAGTTCCAATTGGATTACCTGCGGCTAAAAAGCAAGCTCCGTTTTTGAAGATGATAGAACAAAGAGTGAAACTTCCAGATCACGATTTCGTTGTAGCCATAAGACTCAAGCTCGTTCCATCAGTTTATGCTGCTGCAAAGATCCATCCAAAGATTGGAGTAACTTACAGTGGTCCAACTTACATTGCTATCAGAAGCGGAAAGCACGACAACAGTACTGCAGCAACACATGCGTTCGATTTCAAGTCACTTTTCAAACGCATTATTTGCCTAGAATAATACTTCCTCATGAGCATTTTGGGTCACATTTGGATAAATCTTTGAAATGTATCAATCTGGAGTTGGAAAAGAAAAACTTTCAACATGCTGCAAATGCTCTTTCTGAAGTGTGGTCGGATACAGTCATCGATAGTGAACCAGTCGTTGCAAACTACATCGATCCAGACGAACCAAAACCAACAGTACAGTTGCAAAATGAAAAGTGGAAAGCAAAACACGTCAGAAGTAGTCAATATTTGCTTCAAATCGTTAAATGCAACGATAAGTGTTGTAAGCCATTTCGAAGCAGCATCGATCGAGTGTTGCAAGATCGTTTTTCCACCTCCAGTTCTGTTTACTCAAAGAGAAGGACGATTTTTCTCTCTTCAACAAAGAATGTGCTTGTCATCGTTTCTTCCATCTACGGAATTCAATTCTCTACCATTTGATTACTACTGTCCATCGGTTCAACACAAAATCAAATCTCAGGCAAAAAGTGATGCCTATTTTTGTTCACAGAAAGCAATGAAGTTGCATACCCCGAAATGTGATCTTGATGATTCAATGTCAGATTCGGATCCAGAAACTGACGAGAATATTGAAATTTACGAAGATACTGAAATTGAGGATAATATTGACTTTGATGAGGCAGATGACGATCACCACATTGAGGTACCAATTTTGACGATTGACCAAATTACGACTCCGTTTTATATGAAAGAAAATCCGAACTCAGCATCCGTTTCTGGACCTCAACCGCTAATTCTTGTTTTAGATGAGGATTCTATCTAAGATAACTTGTTTGATTGCTCCTGTGTATCATCAATACATTAATTAAATATAATATGTTTGTCTATGATGACGTCATTTTTAGGGGTGTGTGTATGGGTATGTCAGATGATGACGGTTTGATGACGAGGGTGTATGGGTGTATCGAAAAACCCAATTTTGTGATGACGTCATTAAAGTATGGCCCCAATAAGCCCGAAAAGCAAAACTTCTAATTTGACTTCCGGAATATTCCTATAGGAGGAAGTGGTCCCAAAAACAATTTTAAAATTATTTTAAATTATTTTAAATAAAAATTTGTGCTTTAAAACAGTCAGAAATAGGTGTTCCAGTTGAAAATTTTAATTAAAATTGGTTTTTAAAATATTTTATTTTTTGTCTATTGAGAATCTCCAATTAAAAATGTGAAACACTTAATAACGGTTGTTTAAAGACATAAATTATTAATTAAAAAAATTTTAAATTTTTTTTATCTGATTTCGAAATGATTTTATGGAAATAAAAATTATTTTTTGGAAATGACCCAAAAAGTTCCAATTGGAACAATCGACTTTGAATCTAATTATTCGTGCTTTTTAAATTTTAAGAATTTTCTCACTTATTATTTGACCAAAAATAAGCCCGAAAAGCAAAACTTCTAATTTGACTTCCGGAATATTCCTATAGGAGGAAGTGGTCCCAAATTTGGAACCCATACCATCAGATATCCTACGTAGTTGGTGTCTCAAATAGCATATCAAAAAATTTTATAAAAGTTCTTAGTAAAAAAGATAAAATTCATAAACCCACATTATCTTTACTTATTGAACACACGGTATTTATCATATATGATAGAAGAAAATATTTATTTTTAGTCACTTGTTTAGCAATTGAATAAATTAACATAGAAATCTCTAATAGATTGTTCAATTGTCATTCTAGCGTTGTTAGATTAAGAAATATTTTCTTTGTAGAGCATCAGTGTATTTTTTACAGACAAACTCAGAGAGTTAGACTTAATCAGAAATGGATGTTTTAGGATGTCACTAATTGCTTGCTTGTTACAGCATGTTGATATCCTCTCTACAAGTAAACATTGTATTCGATAAATCCTGACCCTGCCATTTGGACAAAGAAAACAGTAACATAATTAAACTTAACTTGCTTATCAAGAGTTATTATGTCTTTTTGTTTTGCAAGGTCATCAAAACTATTTTGAGCATACAAGATTACTTCTAAGCACATTTATCATTAAACTTAGCAAATAACGGAGCAGATAATTTAGTTTGATATGCCATGATAAGCATACCAAGTGGAAACGTGTTACAGTTTACTTGCTGTATTGAATACTGTTTATGCAACAAGTCCAGTCCATTTATCTTGAAGGTTGTCTAATCTAAACCCATTCTAGTATAGGAATTATTGATTTAGAACTATTCTTGAGAACCAATTAAAGAATATGATTCAAAGTTTAATTTAAAAGTAGAATCTATCAACACAATTGTATGGCCTTTGACAGTGTTAGATTCATATGCTATATTCATCATGTCCGTCAGTCTCTCTGTTAACCTTTGTCCATATTCTGATAGAACAGCAAGTCATAGAATTACCAAATTGGTAATACAAGCACTAATTAGTGCACCTAATTGAATTATAGTAACAAAATTAAGCGCAGTGGATCAAGACGACAATGCATGTAGAGGTGCAGTTCAGTTTTGAAAACACGCATTTTGAAAACATTTTGTGCCAATAACTAGTAAAATTGTCGAAAACTATAAACGTCATCATGACGGCTTTTTTTGGGGTTTCAAATAAGGTCGTTTCAAAAGTTTCTCAACACTATTTATAAAACGCCATAGAACTCGGTCCTAATTCTATTGATGACAAACTAAGTGATCCAAATGGACCAACAGGATAAAAAGTGTCAACATTTTTTAGGACTGCCTACTAGCCTAATTCGCTAATAAAAATCAAACTTCAAAATATATATCACATAAGCTTCACCTGTCTTCTCTCAATACTAGAACTATGCTTGTTGGTCAGTGGATGTTTGTCACTAGCGAGACAGACATTGAAAACCGTGAAATGTTTCAAAAATAATTTCTGGCAAACAAGTGACAAACAGCTACTTTCATCCAACAGCAAGCACAATAGTCCTCATTATTTTAAACAAGAGTGAACAGTGATTGTCGTGTTTAATTGGCATATTTTTTTGTGCAACTGACAAACTGTCGATTTTAGATAGATAATTATTCTAATGCAATATTGATTAAGAGAACACGTTAAACGTCACCAAAAGAAAACGTCAACAGACATGTGCAACGAAAAGATTAATATTTTCATGCTTAACATGAGCTCACATGATTAGGTCATTCTTAGTGTATTAAGATATTTATATATATTTTGGCTTGCGATAACAACTAGCTAATTAAAAGATCTTATTTGTTCATTATGTTATGTGCTATACCTACAGGTTCTTACACAATATTCTTCTGGTTATGCCATCTAACACTCTGATAACTCAAACATATACGTTTAGACTAATTTGCTTAAGATTTACAGTTCGTATATAAACTAAACTGCGAATACACTTATATAATGTGATGCATTATTAATTGATTGATTAGCAACACACTAATCTAAAAATGCTGTTGGTCAAATTATTTATGCTAATTGTCATTCTTCTCGTATGCACATGCATTTCGGGTAATCACCTTAATTCTTTCTGTTGATTGTTATAATTAACAAATATTCTGTTACCATTCCCAACAATATAGGGAGCAAAAATATGTCTTTAAGCAACCGGCAGATTTCTAAAATGAACGTACGTTACATGAATTCTATATTATGCTAATAAATCAAATTGTTTTTAACCCTTTTCTAATATTAATAAAGCAGAATAAAGTATTGAAAAAAGATATCCGACCTATGCTTTTCCGATGAAAGTGTCGACATTTGTATAATAAATTTACATTGGAATCAAGTTTTTCCGGTAATGCCAATCGATACACTCAAATCATAGGAAATTCCAGATACCAAATTCCAAACACAGAGTTTGTGAACATGAACGTGAACATGTTGAAGATGAAGATGGTAAGTAGCAGATCCTACTAAATACCAAAATTGCTCTAAATGGAAATCAAGTCAAATAAGTTATTCAACAATTTTGTATTATTCCGATATATTTTTATTGTAAAATTTTTAAAATTGGACAAATATAACAAAATTCGATTAAATCGTATTATTTTCTATACAATGTATTCTTTTTGCGCTTCTTGACGCTAAATTTTAAATCCCAGTTTGCTGTTCAGATAGATAAATAGATTGAGACACATTGAGTTGACATTGAATTGACTCGTCGTTCTCCCATTTTTGCCACTATTGATTTCAAATTGAACTCAAATTTTTCTCATTGTTTTCAAAGCAAAACAAGTGGGAACTTGTTGTTAGACATTGTCTCCAAGTAGGTTGCTTTCTTTGCAAACTTGTCTGTCTCTTAGTTTCCTTCAACAGCGACATGGCCTTTGATCAATTTCAAACAAATGTGCTCGAGTTGTGTCCTTATTTCCGGCACTAGTTTGTTTTGATTTTTTTAAATTAGAAAATTTTAAATATAAACTTTTAAGTCATTGTTGATCTTTCCAAATAACAGATTGTGATTACCGAGGAAGCTTTATGTACGTGGACTAGTGCTCAGGGCAGTCTATGAAATGTTAAAGGACAAGTGGTTTGATACCACGAATTATCAATGTCTTTTTCCATGAAGTGACGAATGACGGCAGTTGGTGGGGGTAAACCTGCGGTATAAACCAGAGGAAAGCACAACACTCAGTCTCCGAATGATTGTAGCTCATTTGCGTCAACAAGCATGCAGTGGTGAGTTAGATTTGTCAATTGTCAATGTTCCTTAAACCAAAATTTGCCCTTCCAAACGGTCTCCTGAATAAAATTCGACCTAAAGCAGTATTTTGATGATGATAAGTGCTTAACTCCACAATCTTATCACACGAAACTGCGTGTCAATGCACGAGAACACAGACATTGTGACAACCTGAAGCTTGTGCTGCTGCTGCTTGAAGCTGATGTTTGGCAAACTACAAAGAGCATCATAGCTAATTGCTTTCTGGCCACGCTGTGATAACTTTAGGTAGTACCGTGTGTTCGGAAAGTAAAGGGACACTTGGACTTGAAAAATGTCCAAAAACCAAATGTTGCCAATTTAATTTTTGATTTTAGTTTTGAGATGCTTGACCCTTGAAATGAACAATAGTATTGAGTTTCGAATTCCTGGAACACCTACAGGGATAATACGATTTATTTAATTATCACATTTTTGTGTTCATGATTATTTTCACTAATTTTCCTGCTTAAACCGTTGAGAAAAAATTATTTCTGTTTCGAAATTGTAAATTTCATTTTAAGATGTTTTATTTGGGCTTTTAAAACGCATAAATATATATTTTAATGGCAAAATATTGATATTTTTTACAGAAGATATTTGGAAATCATAAAATAATTTTTACACTTTATACCTTCAATTGGAACACTTTTTGAACATGTAATTAAAAACTAAATACTATTTCTCCGTAAACAAAAATTTCAAAAATTATTTAGAGGGTTAAAACTCGAAATATAAGTGAAAATAATCACGAACACAAAAATGTGATAATTCAATAAATCGTATTACCCCTGTAGGTGTTCCAGGAATTCGAAACTCAATACTATTGTTTGTTTCGAGGGTCAAGCATCTCAAAACTAAAACCAAAAATTAAATTGGCAACATTTGGGTTTTGGACATTTTTCAAGTCCAAGTGTCCCTTTACTTTCCGAACACACGGTAGTACTTTAGTACTACTGAGTTGATGAAATGATTGAGCTTTGTGTTGTGGTTCATCCCAATCCAATTTTATACATGGCTATTCAAAAAAGATGGTGATATATTTAGTTATTTGCACCACCAACGGCGCCTTCTGGTTACTTTTCGATTTCGAAAATGGGCACTACCGATGGTTTCCAAGTCCTAAAATTTGTCAATACAGGGAAGATCAATAAGTTCGAGCTAAGTAATTACTTTCAAATTAACAAAATGTAGAGTCACAAAGTGTGAAAAGAATAAACGCGCAAGCGTGGTTTTCTCTTGTTTGTAAATGCTACAATATTGAATTTGAGCTCTATGCGATCTATGCAAACCTAACAGGCAGACAATAATTGTTGTTGGTTACATCGTTGTGTTAATGTTCGATTACGATTGTTTTATCTATATCAAATATTGTTTTTTGGCATTTTCATCGGAATTTGCAAGATTTACAAGAAAAGTCACAAATCAAAAAGAAAATGGGTATATTTGCGGATGATGATTCTGAATATAGCCTCAATGTCAATCATGTGAGTATATGAGGATCTGATGAGAAATCTGTCAGATGTGGGTGATGGTTGGTGACCACAAACTTCGAAGCTTCGAAGCTTTGACAAAATTTTCCCATAATTTTAATTGATTGAAATTTTGCGTTTTCAATCAATTTACTAACTAGTTATTTCATTAATTAAATTTTCTCAACAGAGTGTTTAGTCTATTTCATCTAATCCCTTCAATTTATGCAGCAGTAAAATTTTCAAAATGAACTTTTAAATATTTTTCCTCAATTAGAGATAATTGAAGATTCTCAAAATAGTCAAAAAAAATCATATTTCCAATTGTTCGGAAGATATCAAAAATATATCGAATATATTATTCGAATTTTGAAGCGAAACTTCGAATAGTTGATTTCCCAAAAAAAGCTTCGAAACTTCGAAGCCTTCGATTGGAATCCCTAGAGGAGACCTAGCGTGAGGAGGGTAGTGGTACTAGAATTGTGTGTGTCGAGGGATAGAAAAGAGAGAAATACAATAGAAGTAAAACGAAGGTAAAAAGAGGAAAGACGAAGGAATAGAGAGAAAATGATTGATAGGAGTGGCATCTAGGATTTGCCGGCCGAACGAACCCAAAAATCCACCATTATCCAATAAACCAACGATTAGTTGACATATATGATTTAGGGTTGAAAGGGTAAAACAAAAACTAAACACATTGAAAACTAAATTGCATCGGGTGAATTTACAGAACTAACAGAAATAAACGACTACAATGTAACAACATAGACAGTTACGCACACACAAGCGAAGGACAAGTCATTCAAAACTAGTTTCACTTCAAAGTGAGCGAAAGCTAATACGCTAAATATGGCTAAAGGACATTAAGTGCAAAATAATTTAAAAGTCAAATTAAACTATTCAAATAAATATGAAATACAATTTGAAACTTAACCTTTTTGGGTAAAATAATTAAAATTAAATTAATATTTAAAATTAAAATTAAATTGTTAAATTATAATATGTACGAATTCATTCGAACACGACATGTCTATTCACAATACCACCGCCGATGCTGTTACAACAACTGCAGTATGTGAAACAATAATTAAAATATAAAACTTTATTTGCTATTGCAAAATGTTAACTATTTTGTTGAAAAATTCACAAAATTTTATTGTAATTATTGACTATTAAAAATTACTAAATATGCTTCACAGGAAATAACTTTGTGAACAAATTGCCTTTTGTTTCTATTTCTAAGTTTCTCAGTATTCATTCATATAGCCCAAAATGAGTACCGGATGTATAGAAGCAGTGAGATCTAGTCACTATCACAACCCAAAGTTTGCTAAAACTAGTTTTAGAAACACCAAGCGTTATGAAGACCTCTTGCTTTCTTAATTTTAAAGATAAACAAGAAAATGCTCGGGTCGCAAGCGACCCTCGCAAGGCGCTCGCGCGCCCACACCCCACCCCCCCCACCCACCACCACCCCAGAACCATACACCCCTCTCTTCACGACGGCACCGCATTTTCATTTACAATTGATCGAGATCAAATGACAAATTCTCGTACATTTATTCGATCGCACTTGTGTTTTTTGAATCACATTCGGTTCATTTGTAAACTGGATTGTGTTGAATTGTAAAGAAGTGTAAAGAATGTACCGTTTGTACAGATAACACACGATTCACCCAGTCGAACATTCTTCCAATATCTGCCATACTGAAAATTTTAAAATTTTGTGACATTTTTACATGGTAAAATACCAAGTGGTAGTATTCTGACTACTATTTTCTTCTTACGGTAATCAATACAGGTAGCCATATCAAATGGTGTGACCAACTTAGTTGGCATTTTGCAATTCATTAAAGTATCTACTGTATTGGCTTGATTACAATATTCTAACGTCTATTGTCGTTCCTTATTTAGTCTTTTAATCTCTGGAATAAAATCTCGGTCGTATACCGTCTGTATATGTTTTTGAACACTGTTTGGTTGCTCTGATAATTTTTTCTTTTTACCATTGCTTTGGACTAACAAAGGTATATCGTTCGAAAAGTATATAACACTGTACCGGTCAGTGCGATAGGTAGATCCACATCTCAACATTTCGTCTTTAACTTGCAAAAGGTACACGCCCATATTTGAATTCGTACTTTCCACTTGTGCATGATTTTGACTTATTTACGTTGATTTTCATTCTATTTAGATTTTTATGTCAATGGTAAGTTGATTATTTAGTGTAAAAATTCCTTTGATTCATTTAGGCAAATTGGTCTGGTTAGGGTGGTTTGTTTTGTTATTTCAAAAGTCATGCTGAAAAGATCTGTGATCCTCAATTGCATTAAATCAATTGGCATACAGAAGCAATAATTATATTCATACTACTTACTTACCTCTAAAATAATACAGTAGTTTTTCTCTGTCTGTCAGTAAATATCGGTGAATCTGTTCATCATTCACCGATTGTTTGCCTCACACACACAAAAGCGTGTACGCGCTCACTCACAGAAAGCAGTTGGAAAGCAGCACACTCATGCACACAGCAAAACAGACGACAGTACGCGCGTTGTTCTGAATGTTGTCAATCTGAATGTAAACAGATGTACTTGCAAACGAATGACTTCAGTTTGTTATTATCTCATCCAACCAACTCAAACCACTCGAAAACCAACTTTAAATCCACCACCATAACAATTTTTATTTATTACAACATCTATTGCCTCACACAGTTGTTCTTATTAGTGAGTGAACGTTCTTATTTACATTTTGTAGTTACAATTAAATTTCAGTTTATTATCGTTTGTGTGTTTGTGCTCACATTTGTCTTTAGTCTGTGCTCATGTGCGCACTTGGTCTAATCAAAGCAACCCAAAATTAAGGATTAAAAAATCCAAATTTAGCAAAAATTGTTTCCTTTTAATTCAATAAACGGAGAGGTTCAATATGTTTGTCATTAATCTGAATTTTATTCAACTTGCTAATAATTATCCGGTCCTGGCTGGAAGCTTGGAGGTTATTGGGCATAGTCTTGTCCACCCATGTAGATTTTATTCCTGTGTGCCTAAACGGCTTTGTTGCTGTACATTATGCGAATCAGTCCAAAAATATACATACCAAACAGTTGGCCCCCCTGGAAACTCTCAAAACTGTATCGATAATGCAATCTGAAATAATCCTGAGCACTTTTTCAAGAAAAATAAAAAGCTGTGATTTTCTACTGGAGAAGTAGTGGTACGAGTCCACTGGTTTTGATAATTCTGGTGCCTTATGCGATCCATCATAAAACATCAAAGATCTGTTCCAAATGAAACTAAGAACACAGAAAAATGCAGAAACTTTATCGTTTTTCTCGAAAAGATGAAAAGTGGACTTACACCGTTTGGCTTCTGGGCGGCTCAATTGATGATCAAAATGTGATTGTCATCGTTCTTGCGATTGACGAGGATAAAAAATCGGAACTAACAAACTAACTAAGTATGGAACAATCGATAAACTTTACACTCAAGGACAATTCACAATTTCGCCTCAACCACTGTTCAAGAATGATGAATTAGACTCAACTGAAAGAACGCTAAGAACGATTGCTGGGGTACAGTCTCGATGTTCAACTGCCGAAGAAAGCAAACTTTTTTTTGTAATTGTGCAACTAAATGTAAGACAAAACGATGCCCATGTAAATCAGCGAATGTTAGTTGTATTTCAAGATGTCATAGTTCATTGCAATGTGAAAATAAGTATTATTTATTTTGATCTTTTTGTAAATTAAATTTAATTGACTATTTTATGCTATTCCAAATATTATATTACACATTTCCCAAGAAGCGCTGGGAAAGCTATAGAATTACCGGGAAAGGTGAACATTTACCGGTGAATGTATGAAAACATAGAAAGTTTGAAAAATATTACACATTTCCCGGGAAAGGTATACTTTTCCCTAAATCACACATTTACCGTGACATATATAACACAAAACTGTATCCTTGCCCGAATATAAATACACACCCAAACAACACCCAAACAACACCCAAACAACACCCAAACAACACCCAAACAACGCCAAACTCTGCATACAAAAGAGCACAACTAATATAAACCAAGTACTCACCATTTGCCCGACAGATACTCACTCTCGATGATATCCAAACCCTATGTTTGAATGGAATGTGAAATAAGCACTAGTAGATAGTTAATTTGGTTCGATAGGATAATGGGTTTATTTATAGATGAGAGAATGTTTTTGGAGATTTTGGTGATTCTATTTCACAAAAGCGGTAATTAAACGGTGTGTACACTTAGAAAAGAATTCCAGAAGGAGAATTTGACTTAGAATTAAGCTTAAGCAAATTTGTCAAATATAACTAGAGGATAGTGACCAAATCTGCAAGTAGTTCACCACAATCGGCAGAGGTAGCAATAACTGCAACAGGAGGCTTAACCTGAATTGTAACTAAGCAACAGAACCGAATGTTAAGGAGAGAGAACACAAATAAAGCCAAAACCATTGCACCGACTCGGTCAATTATATTCTCATACTCTTCTTCGAAAAACATATACACTAATCGAGACTGCGAGTAGTACAACACATTCGGCAGAGGAAGCAATAACTGCAACAGGAGGCTTAACCTGAATTGGAACTAAGCAACAGAACCGAATGTTAAGGAGAGAGAACACAAATAAAGCCAAAACCATTGCACCGACTCGGTCAATTATATTCTCATACTCTTCTTCGAAAAACATATACACTAATCGAGACTGCGAGTAGTACAACACATTCGGCAGAGGTAGCAATAACTGCAACAGGAGGCTTAACCTGAATTGTAACTAAGCAACAGAACCGAATGTTAAGGAGAGAGAACACAAATAAAGCCAAAACCATTGCACCGACTCGGTCAATTATATTCTCATACTCTTCTTCGAAAAACATATACACTAATCGAGACTGCGAGTGGTACAACACATTCGGCAGAGGTAGCAATAACTGCAACAGGAGGCTTAACCTGAATTGGAACTAAGCAACAGAACCGAATGTTAAGGAGAGAGAACACAAATAAAGCCAAAACCATTGCACCGACCCGGTCAATTATTAGCGAGACGAAGTTCGAAAAGAACGAAGTCGAAGTCTAATAGTTTCACTCTGTCTGTCCGTCCGTCCGTCCGTCCGTCCGTCCGTTGCTTTCTTGCCAGAAGAAACTACACCACCCCCAGCAACCAAACTTGGCACACACACTTCATACCATGTGAAACGGTTACATTCCAAAAATCAGCATCCTAGGTTATCTGGTTGCGGAGATATTACCCAAAAAGATCTTTTTTCTGAACACGTTAGTATGGCGTAAACAAAATATGTGGGACATGTGGGTAGCAGTGACCAAATTATATATTTTTACACACATTACATAAGAGTAACGTCATATGTGAATTATTGAATAGTGGGCATTTGTTTTGTTTTGATTAGTTTTGAAATTGAGATACTTACAATCACAATTGCAAGACTCTAGGCTGCCTTCACTTCAATTATTTGACCACAAATGCAATTCGTGAACTGTAAGGGGCATGACTCCGCTCGTCTATGACTCACGTAGCATGGCGCCCTCGTGCTGATTGCCCATGCATCAGCTCTTGTCTGTACATATTGTATATAATCAACCTTCTATGACAATAAACCTCACTTGTGACGATCACCTCCTCGACTGCGGTTGGCCTACATGGTGGCATAGTTGTTTCTAACCCACTCTAGCCTAACCCGTTCGTCTTGTGCTACTCTACCAAGCCAGCTCATCTCTCAACAAGGATGTCTGAAGATGAAGCCGAACTCGACGGAGAAGAAGTGAAGGCACTCACGACTGAGCGTGCAAGTCTACGTTACTATGTCAAGATGGTCTATAGTAACTTTCAGATGAACCCAGCGATCAACTACGAGAAACTTAAGGAGAAGTCTAATCGGTTGTGCGAAATTCAAGCGAGACTGGGACCTCATCTCGTGGTAACGAGCCTCAGCGATGCGGAGAAGGATCTCGAGAAGCATGCTGAGATAGCTAATCTGGTGGCTCGGATGCTCGATGCTCCAAAGAAGGACATCAGCAAGATCAAACCTTTGGAAGTTAGGTTGCCCAAGGTTAAGGAAGATGACGCCGCCTCGTGGCTCAACTTTCGGTCAATGCTAGAACGATTAAGCATTTCGGCAGACATCGGCGAAGAAGACAAACACCATCAGCTGATGAACGCGCTCCCGTCCGAAATTGCAGCTTGTGTCCGGGACTTGCCTTTTGCCGAAGCCATGGTCGTGGCGAAGCAAGAACTGGAAGCCCCAGAGGCCTTGATCGAGATGATTCGAGCCCGATTTCGGAATGTTGCGACAGTGGAACAGGCTTTCGATTTGGTCGGTCTTCGTAAACTAAAGAACGCAGTTCGTTCGGTTATCGCCCTGGCCGCAGAAGAGAAAGTCAACAAGGAGGCGCTCAAACAGACCACCCGACTACTGCCAAGACTGACGGTACTGGCATTCACAGAGGAGTACGACGAGTATACGCTGGAAAATATGTATACGTTCCTGAAGGATCGAGTGAAAGGACTCGAGTTCATCGAAGAGAACTGTGGCAGTAACAGTAGTTTCTCGAACCCTAAGAACAAGCAGGTGGCCAACTCAATTGATGCGAATCCACGGAAGAAGTCAAAATCGTCCAGACGACACCACAAGGTTGGACAAGTCAAATCGGTTAAAGACAAGCAACAGTCCGATGAAGCGGAGGACGAAATCATCATCGATGGCAATGCAAATGGCAAACCAGTGAAACTGCTGTTCGACACTGGAGCCAAACCGAACTTGTTACCGGCAAAGTTGTTTCCTTCATCGGATATGAAGAAGCGATTCAGATCGGCGACTGGTCATTCGATCAAGAGTTCAGCCCCTAAGAATTTCAACCTGGAAGTAAACGGAACAACTTTTCCGATCAAAGCATACGTCAACGACAACGACCTCGCAATTCTGGGCCGAGACTTTACGAAGAAGTGCTCAATGTTGTCGGATGGAAATGATACGAAGAAAGTCGTGTATCACGAAGGAGGAAAAGAAACTGTGATCTACCGACGAACATCAAAGTTTCAGAAAAGAAAGAAGAAGAGGAATACGTCTCCTCTGCACCGGATCTTTCAAATCTTGCCATGCGCGATGGAAGATGACCTCGACGAGGACGATGACAATGAGCCCGTACCGGAAAAGGTCTCCCTGAAGTCACCACAACTGAGTAAACTGCTAGAGAAGTGGAAAGGTCTGGGAGAAGGACTGGGAGACACAGATCGTGTGACACACCGTCTGTACCTGAAGCCGAACACCAAGCCGATCAACTCGAAAGGACGACGCTTGCCAGTAAAAGTACTACCGAAAGCAAAGGAAGCGATCGAAGAGATGCTGAGACTGGGCGTCATCGAGGAAAGTCGAAGCGAGTGGTGCTCGTCTATAGTACCAGTCCAGAAGAAGGATGGCTCCATTAGGGTGGCAATCGACTTCCGTCCACTGAACGAAGCATGCCAAAAGGATTCGTACCCGATGCCAAGAATTGACGAAATCCTAGAGAAGCTAAATGGAGCCAAGGTTTTCTCGAAACTCGATCTGGTTAAAGGGTACTACCAGGTCCGAATTCACCCAGACGACCGTGACAAGACGGCGTTCAGTTTTGGAAAGAAGCTGTACCAGTTCACGAGAATGCCCTTCGGTCTCTCTTCAGCACCACAAACCTTCCAGAAGCTGATGAACGACATCTTGGCTGATCTACCGTTCGCGGAATGTTACCTCGACGACATTGTGATCTTTTCGGCCAGTCTAGAGGAACATGTCCAACATCTGGAAGCTGTTTTCAAAGCGCTCGAAGAAGCCAATCTCCGTATCCATCCCGACAAGTGCGAGTTCGCTGTCGAGGAAGTTGAGTACTTGGGCTTCAGAATTGGGAAAGGCCGCCGTTGCCCAACATCAGCGAAGGTGGAGAAGTTGCAGAAATTCCCTTCGCCCGCAAACAAGAAGGATCTAAGCTCGTTCCTGGGAATCGCAGGACAGTACCGCGAGTTGATTGAGGACTTTGCAGCCAAGTCACAGTGTTTGTACGAACTAAAGTCTAAGCTTGTCGGTCGTACAAAGTTTGCCTGGTCAGCCGAACACGAGAAAGCATTTCGTGAACTCAAGGAAGAACTTACGAAGCCACCAGTGGTAATGCTACCCGATTGTTCACAGCCGTTCATCGTTAGAACTGACGCTTCTGGAACAGGAATGGGAGGTGTCTTACTCCAAGAAATCGATGGCCGCCTCCGCATCATAGAGTTTGCCAGCAAGCAGTTCAAAGGGGCTCAACTGAGATACCCAACGATCGAGAAAGAAGCCACCGCGATTGATTTCGTTCTGAAGAGATGGAGACACTTTCTTCTTGGTGGTGGATTTCGGCTCGAGACTGACCATAGACCGCTACAGTTTCTCAACTCAATGAAGGACACGCATGGCAAGCTGGCTCGGATGGCCATTCGCGTCCAACAGTTTCAACCATTCGAGATCGTCCATATTCCAGGCAAAGCCAACATTGAAGCAGACTATCTGAGTCGGTTGGTGGGAATGATCAGGCTCGACTACTCACAACCTGACGACATTTTCTATCGAAAAGCGAAGAAACCGGCCGAATTTGTGACCGACGATCAAGGATGTTTCAGATTTGTCGGAGACGGAAAAGACAGACTAGCCATTCCGAAACAACATCGGCACGAGATTCTACGAGCTTTGCACGACGAACACGGACACCTGGCACTTGATCGAGTACTCAATCTCGCGCGTGATCGCTTCTTCTGGCCGGATATGTCGAAGGAGATCAAGAAGTACATTCAGCAATGCCACAGGTGTTCGGTAGCCAAGGATGTACCAATACCCAAGGCACAGATGAAGCCAACCACCCCAGAAGTAGATGGACCACTATCCCGCTGGCATGTGGACGTGATCGGACCATTCACAGTACAATCGGAACTGGGCAACAAGTTTGTGTTAGTAGCTCAGGACGCGTTCTCCAAATGGCCGGAAGCAAAAGCAGTTTCTGTGTGCACGACCGAAGTCATCACTGAATGGATCAACACATCGATCATCGAACGATTCGGTCTACCTGATGAAGTGATGTCCGACCAAGGTTCGCAGTTCCAATCTCGTGAGTTCAAGCAGTTTGCTGAAACGAGAGGATTCAAGAGCACCGAAGCTGCTCCGTACCATCACCAAACCAATGGAGTTGTGGAACGTTTCAACCGCACTCTAGAAGAGATGATTCGAACAACAATCGAACAAACCAACAAGTGGGACGAAGTGGTGGACAAATGCCTCTTCTCGTATCGAACGACCAAGCACAAGGTAACCAAGAAAACGCCATTCGAGGTTATCTATGGCAAGCTAGCTCGACTACCCGTGGACGGACTGCTAGCACTCGACGCACCCGAGTCATCGCGGAACCACGAAGAAACGCGACGAGAAGTGAAGCAAGCTATCCTGGACGAGGCAGACAAGTCCAAACGTCGGTATGATGTAACCAAGAATGTCAAGTCGCGAGACTTGGACGGTCAGAAAGTCTACTGGAAGAATCTGACGGCTAACCCAAAGGAAGGCAAGCACTTGGCTCCACGGTATAGAGGACCGTTTCTGGCACAGAAGACGGATTCGCCCTGGAATTACCGAATTACCGACAAGGATGGAAATGCAAAGACGGTCCACATGGACCAACTGAAGACCTGCCACAACGACGAGCCGCTGGCTGATGGACTCCGTGGCCGTGGTCGACCGAGACTAGTAAGGACGATTCGAGTCATCACTAACTCGAATCTCAAACTGGGGGGAAGGTGTAAGGGGCATGACTCCGCTCGTCTATGACTCACGTAGCATGGCGCCCTCGTGCTGATTGCCCATGCATCAGCTCTTGTCTGTACATATTGTATATAATCAACCTTCTATGACAATAAACCTCACTTGTGACGATCACCTCCTCGACTGCGGTTGGCCTACAGAACACATTTTTGGAGACGAACGACCTCTAACCAATACAAAGACTGTTTTTATTACATTTTCTGGTTTAATCGAGTGTTTTTATCCCAAAGTTGCCACAATTGCCTTGTGTTCAACCCGATGTATCACCTGCAACAAGTCTCTATCGTCTCCATTTTAAAATGAAAAAGATAACTTACCTTATGTCTTTGAATATGTCAGTTTGTAGGGGATAGAAGAAATTCAAGACAACAAGGAGAGAGTTATCAATGCTCCAACACAAATGTTATGAAACTTATACCTTATGATGGCATTCCACAATGAATCAATATAGATATCCTTGCACCTGATCCAAGTAGAGCCTTCCAGATCTATACAAGGTGTGTTTCGAGTGAAGTTGTCGATGCACAACCGACAGTCCATCACTGTATTTTGAAGATCTCCCTTAATTATATCAACAGTACTGTAAGAAGACATTGTAGTTGTTGCATGACAGCGAATAGTGGTGCATTGGAGGAACAGTTGGTCAAATTAAATTTAATTATTTGTAAAGTTTTCAATTGGTTGTGTCTTGGTGGCCAAACTGCAAGATTTACCTCCAAAGGTATGATTCTCCAGTGAGGAGACATTCGCGTTAATTCTTTAGTCAATAATTCTTAAAACACAACACGGTTGGTATTCTTTGCTTTGCAGCAGAATTTACATGGTGTTGACAGTTTTATTGTTTGTTTAAATAAAGGTTGTTACACGGAGATATTTGCTTTTGATTTTGAAACAAACATGTTGAACATTGTACAACCCAGCACACATTTTCACACTCTAACAATTGATGTACCAGCAATGTTCAAACGAGAAGTTGAAACATATCTTTCATACAGTGGGACTGTATAAAGTTAGTTCATTGTATAGAAATAATACTAAACTATATTTTATCATAATCAAAACTTCGTCTCGCTACTTTCCCGGCTTGCCGGAATTTTATTCTCATACTCTTCTTCGAAAAACATATACACTAATCGAGACTGCGAGTACAACACATTCGGTACTGTGGTAGGTGTGAGGTGGTTCGAGTTGAGTTATACTTTGGCTTTACCTCGACTTAGTACGTACTAACTCGAGTTAATACGAAATGGGCCATCTTCCTGATCTCAACTTTTGTTGTTGGTTACGCTGAGCCATAATTGGTTTCAAAAAAAAATTTATTAGGGAAGTTGGGGTGGCGTACTATGTCGAGGGTGTACCGGGATGAGGTTTGACTGTACTCTCTAGTTTCGTACAATAGTTTAGCATGGTTTACTTCATTTGTCTTTTTGTTTTGGTGGTGTGTGTGCTGTCTTATTGCTTTCTGGTGTATTGATAATTCTGAAATGCTTCCACTTTTGTGGTGTATGTGTTGTGATGAATCTAATGGATGGTGTACAAGATAATAATGTATGTGTATACCAATGTTGAATTTGGCCCAATCTGAGCAAGTACAATTGTATTTGTGTATGCACACTTTGCAATCAATGCAAGTGAGTGTACATTCGTTATTACACTGAAAATGTTGATTCAATCTCACTACTCCATCATCTACAACTTCACAGTACTCATTTTTTTTATTTTTTACTCTCTTTTTTGTCGAGCGTGAGCGAAGACTCTTAGTGACAAGAATTTCGATTTGGTTTCCAGTTAACTACTTCTACATTTCTTGACCGATTTGCATCAAACTTGGCCAAAGTGCTTAAAATACTATGCGACTGTGCTAAAAATACTTGGTTTTTGCAAAAAATGTTTTTTAGTTGTAGCTGCCGAACAAATCTCACTAAGGCTAAATCTCAGTTTGAGACCCCATTGTTGCGTCTGATGTTCAACAATGTATGCAACAATGGCAAGGCAATGTCGACGGTTAGGATCGGGTTAGGTTAGGTTTAGGTGGTTAGGCAGGTGTGGGCGTCGGTTAGGATAGGGTTAGGTTGGGTTTAGGTGGTTAGGCAGGTGTGGGCGTCGGTTAGGATAGGGTTAGGTTGGGTTTAGGTGGTTAGGCAGGTGTGGGCGTCGGTTAGGATCGGGTTAGGTTGGGTTTAGGTGGTTAGGCAGGTGTGGGCGTCGGTTAGGATAGGGTTAGGTTGGGTTTAGGTGGTTAGGCAGGTGTGGGCGTCGGTTAGGATAGGGTTAGGTTAGGTTTAGGTGGTTAGGCAGGTGTGGGCGTCGGTTAGGATTGGGTTAGGTTAGGTTTAGGTGGTTAGGCAGGTGTGGGCGTCGGTTAGGATTGGGTTAGGTTAGGTTTAGGTGGTTAGGCAGGTGTGGGCGTCGGTTAGGATTGGGTTAGGTTAGGTTTAGGTGGTTAGGCAAGTGTGGGCGTCGGTTAGGATAGGGTTAGGTTGGGTTTAGGTGGTTAGGCAGGTGTTGGTGTCGGTTAGGATTGGGTTAGGTTAGGTTTAGGTGGTTAGGCAGGTGTGGGCGTCGGTTAGGATTGGGTTAGGTTGGGTTTAGGTGGTTAGGCAGGTGTGGGCGTCGGTTAGGATAGGGTTAGGTTGGGTTTAGGTGGTTAGGCAGGTGTGGGCGTCGGTTAGGATCGGGTTAGGTTGGGTTTAGGTGGTTAGGCAGGTGTGGGCGTCGGTTAGGATAGGGTTAGGTTAGGTTTAGGTGGTTAGGCAGGTGTGGGCGTCGGTTAGGTTTGGGTGAGGTTGGGTTTAGGTGGTTAGGCAGGTGTGGGCGTCGGTTAGGATTGGGTTAGGTTGGGTTTAGGTGGTTAGGCAGGTGTGGGCGTCGGTTAGGATTGGGTTAGGTTAGGTTTAGGTGGTTAGGCAAGTGTGGGCGTCGGTTAGGATAGGGTTAGGTTAGGTTTAGGTGGTTAGGCAGGTGTGGGCGTCGGTTAGGATTGGGTTAGGTTGGGTTTAGGTGGTTAGGCAGGTGTGGGCGTCGGTTAGGATTGGGTTAGGTTGGGTTTAGGTGGTTAGGCAGGTGTGGGCGTCGGTTAGGATAAGGTTAGGTTGGGTTTAGGTGGTTAGGCAGGTGTGGGCGTCGGTTAGGGATAGGGTTAGGTTAGGTTTAGGTGGTTAGGCAGGTGTGGGCGTCGGTTAGGATAGGGTTAGGTTAGGTTTAGGTGGTTAGGCAAGTGTGGGCGTCGGTTAGGATAGGGTTAGGTTGGGTTTAGGTGGTTAGGCAGGTGTTGGTGTCGGTTAGGATTGGGTTAGGTTAGGTTTAGGTGGTTAGGCAAGTGTGGGCGTCGGTTAGGATAGGGTTAGGTTGGGTTTAGGTGGTTAGGCAGGTGTGGGCGTCGGTTAGGATAGGGTTAGGTTAGGTTTAGGTGGTTAGGCAAGTTATAATATTAATAGTTAACGCTCGACTATTCCCCATAATCTCAAATTTTGGGGACATTATTGAAGCCAACAAAGTTTAATGCTTCAAATATAGCTCCCGCAGGGTCCACTAGTTAAGCTCACTTCCCCCTCATTTAGCATTTCATTAATTTTGATTCCACCTGCAATTACAATTCTGCGCATGTCGTCGTGTCGCTTTCTGATTTGCTTCTCCTTGGGTGACACTTCAGGTTTCTGAATTCTATTAATTCGATTCTGATGATAAGTATTCGTCATCTTTATCAGCAGGTGAATCACGCCATCCATTCTTCGATTCTTTTTCATACCAAAAAATTTTTCTTTTAAGTAAATTTTAAAAAATTAAAAAATAGTTATATTTATGAAATAAAGATGGCGCCACCAATGCTAATTTTAAAAAAATATATTTTTATATTAATCAGTTTATAAAATGGATCATAGATGGCGCCACTTAAAATTTAACTCATTTAAACTTACGAGTGCATTGACTCAAGATGATTGTTCGTGTAGACTAGTCTTGAACGATAGCATAATGCCCATTGTTCTACACGCTTTCCGTAATAATCAGAGAAATACTTTATAAAAGTTTTTCTCTCATTAACTTCTAGAAAGTTTTTGAACTCAATAATTTTTACGGCGAATACTTTCTTATCAGTAATATGTTGCAGCTTGAGCAATTTCCTCCAGACGTGTTGCTTATGCTCTCTGGCCACCAGATTCAATCGCTTCATCCATGACTGCTGAACGTGCCATGAACACAACAACTTTACTCCAGGCTTGCCCATCACTTTAATCCAAGCATTATAGAATGCATTCGCATCGTCTGACATAAAATATCTGGTAGTTATTACACCTGTCCTGAGTGCAATTTCCTTAAAAAAGCGTTCAAATTCAGCCTCGGTAGTTAAAGATGAAAATAGATAAGCCACTGGAAAGCCTCGACTAAAGGAGTTAGTATAGAAAAGTAAGTAAAGTTAGTAAAGACAAGATTGATAAGGATAGAAATATTCAGGAAAATTGAATTAGATTAAAATTCTCTTGGCAACTCGACATTTGTATGTTCTCATATGTATTTTATTTTTTATAAAATTCGTGTCCACACTGTTGAACTTACAATGACAATAAGACATTTCACGACGGCCGTTCCAAGTTATTTTTTTATCATGTAAGTATATTCGTGAACTAGTTATTATTCTATTTCATAGATGCCGCCACTAAAAATAGAAATAAACCGAAACTAACTATCGCATTAAAGGGAAAATGTTGTCGATATAAGACAACATACATTTTTGATTTTGTTGTGTGTGTGTGATGTAATGTATATAGAATTGCCAGGAGATTATAATATAATACTAATTTAACCATATAACTAATTAATATTACTAATATGCATACTTCTCATTGTCAATCACCACAAGTGTGGTCAACTGCACCTTATGTTGATTTGTTCCATGGGTCGAATCAATAGACACACCTTTAGTGCCCATACATAATCAGCATAGCCTCTTGTAGTTCAGTCATAATTCCGAGCATAAAATTACCACCCGATTCATCAAAAACCTCAAATATTAACAATTTGCCTTCCTCCTTAAGTTCGAACGCTTTCAGTCGTGAGCTCACTCTGTCGTCGGTGTGCAACTGTTCAGGATGGACCAGTTTCATCCTGGAACGCACATTCTGCACCGTCTTCGATGAAATCACTGAAGCAGCACTACCACATTGAGCATTCAAATTTATTTTACTCAAAATTTTCATGTCATCTAATCCTTGTGCAATTTCAGCTTCAATTTGCCCTATTATCGGCATTGGCGCGTTCAAGTGCTTAACTTCAGTAGGGTGCGCATGCGTGGCACAGTAGCTCAACTCAAACTTGCCATCGCTTGTCCAAAATTAATTCTGCCGAACAGGTACCACCTAATGCTCGTGAACCAATTTTACGATTTCTACGTGTATTCGCTTGACTATCACGCGTACCTGTCCGATTACACCGAAAGCGAGTGCGAATGATGTCACCAGTTATGTTGCTAGTTTGTCCTTGTACAAATTGACTATTTGTTGTTTCTTGGAAATTTGTCTGCCAAGCCAAAAATTCTGCAATTTCAGCGCACAGAAATTTAAAAATAAATAGGAAAAAATATTTACAAAATAAGGTTAATTTAATTTTTATTTTATTTTATTCATTACAATTAATTACAAATAAAAATAAAAAATAAAATAATTAGCAGGGGAAAAATATTATTATTTAAAAATAAGTAAAAGCAATTAATTAGTTAATTAAGAAAGCAGAAAGATAATAGATCAACAAGTAGATAGCAAGGTGGCAACAACGGGCGTGGGAGCGAAAAAGATGAAGCAACACAGGTGCGATGAAGGTGTGCACAGGAGGAAGGACACAAACCAACTGAGCATCCTCCCGCTCACACACCTCCTTATCTGGTACTGAAAGATGCGGCACAAGATCCAATCAGAAGTACGCACATCTTTCCACATCCACAATGACGCTGTACATTAGCCAATCATGAGCGAGCTCATCTTTCTTACATTCACAATGTATGCATACGCATGGTTAGTTCAGTGTTAGATTATTTATTAGATAAAACTTCGATGAAATATAAATGTAATGTAACAGAAAAAATTTTCATACTATTCGCGGTATTATTTTAAAAATAGTATTGTTAACGTCCTATATGAACGGGTATTGTTTACATATTTTGTGATGTATTGAGTGTGTATAATACAATGTACGTATACAATTTATAATAAAAACAAATAACCTGTATTCCTCTCACGATTCGAGAGTCTCGATTGATTTGATTTGTTGTTGTGTTTTGAATGTGTTAAAGAATTTGAAATTCCACGGAATCGATTATATTAGATTGAATATGTGACCTCTATCGATTGCGATTCGATACACAACGAATGTAGTGGCTACCTTCGAGTTGTATTACTCGTAGTTGTGTGTTTGCCCGTTTGTGTGATTGAAAACAAAACAAACCAAGTTATCACGATAAACGGTGAAGCAACAACTTTTCTTCCTCGAAAACAACAATGGATCGATTATTGCATTATCACTGACATTTGTTTAGAAGTGAACTCGGAAAAAACATTTACCTTATTCTTTTTCTTCCTCAGTTTTTTATTTTGAGTTGACTATTATTTATTTATTTATTACCGAACTTCAAACTGAATAGACACAATAAACGCATCACAATCACAAGTAGCATCACTGTCATCAGTCAATCATCAGTTACTTAGGTGAACAATCCGCTTTTACGACGTCAAGCTTGACGACCACATTATCAACAGGCATCTCAATAGTACAAACACAAGTGTCTTTTGAAAACGAGAATTCGACCTTGTACGTCCGTGATATTGCCAAAAAGAGCAAAATACTCGGAAGGATCAATCTTGGCAGCAATTGAAGCAAAACAATCCGTCCTTAGTGGGCGTCTTATCATTTAGTGCTCGTAGGGTTCCATAACACCACAATAACATTTTGATCTCACTAGGCATTACTTATTTTCGGATAAGCAGAATTCTCGACCTTGTCACCAATACATCCCCTGGGAGTTTTGTATTCGAATCTATTTTTTAATAAAATATCGAGGACTCAATAGTACAATGAATAAACCAAATGCTTATAAATTTGCCTAATCAGTATCGGCATTATTTTTATTCGATCATAAAGACCTTAACTTTGATTTCATTGATCTTACAATTTTGTAGAATTTATTTTGATCTTTAAAATATTTTTTTAGGTTTTTAGAAAATTTTAAAATATTTTAGAATTATATTTTATTTGATTTATTTTAAATTTTTTAGATATTTTTAAGACTTTTATACAATTTTATAATATTTAATTTAATTTAATTTTTATTTTTAATTTTATTTATTTAATGCACGCAACTTTACTCAAAGAGCAAGCGTGCGGTCGCTTTATTAAATAATTGAGTTAATACATTGAGTTAAACAATTGAGTGATCAGCAAGGCGACAATCAAAGCAATAAATTGCTGGTAAGCACACGATATGCACCCAGGAACAAAACATTGAGTTAAATCATTGAGTTAAATATTAGAGGGATAATTGAGTTAAGAATTGAGTTAAACAATTGAGTTACGATTGAACCACATTAAAAGGTGGGTCTTGATGTTGATTGAATTGAATGATCA
This sequence comes from Rhizoglyphus robini, assembly GCA_023373905.1. NCBI lineage: Eukaryota > Metazoa > Arthropoda > Arachnida > Sarcoptiformes > Acaridae > Rhizoglyphus > Rhizoglyphus robini. Next base: position 22,461 of record JAKIJQ010000048.1, on the reverse strand, counting down.
AAAAAGGTCGCGAATGGACCTGAAAATGTTTGATTATTGAACTAAGACCGCAAAGGGCCAAAATAATCAAATGAATGATCAAAAAAGGTCGCGAATGGACCTGAAAATGTTTGATTATTGAACTAAGACCGCAAAGGGCCAAAATAATCAAATGAATGATCAAAAAAGGTCGCGAATGGACCTGAAAATGTTTGATTATAATCGCGCAAATGCATGGTGATTGTGCGATCATTCAGATTGCCTGTAACATGTTGCATATGGCTCGCATTTTCCGGTGTTTTGTTTGATTTCTTTATGAAACACTTTGAAAGTCGGGATATTTAATGTTTTGGGAATTACTGATTTGTGAGACTGCAGTAAATCAACATAGTATGTAGAGGTAAAGAATGAATAAAAGCAAAATTTTTAATGATTTGGGTAAGAAAAAGAAGATGTTAAGATACAAGAATTTAATTGGTATTCACATGGTTCGTGGTTTAAAAACATATTTAACCATTTAATTATAAATTTTAAATATTGTTTAGCAGTATTGTCTTTTAGCAGTAATGTCCGACGGCATTTTACATGTTGCATAAGCCCCGCCCCCCAATGCAAAAAATGCGTTTAGCAGTAATGGATTTAGCAGTAATGTCCTGAAGGAACTTGAATGTAAAAATGAAAACACCTGTTTGGTTGAAAAAATCAACCATGGATCAATCGAATGCTCAACTATTTTCAGGTTCAATGTGAACAACTGCTTCGAGAGTTGATTACAAATGTTTTGTCTCTCTCCATTTTAGGCTATTACTCCGTGGGTTGCTTCAATTGGCTCAAGAATCGATCAACACGGCAAAAGCTTCCAAAGCCTTGGCGATTTTAAAATTGCTGCACGACTTGAAGAACTTCCTTATTTCAAAAAGGAAAATTTAGTTTTACAAAAAATGTGTTTGCAACAAAATGTTTTAAATGCGTTCGACTGATCTAATGTTTGAAACGAATATAGTACAAATTTGATAAAAAGTTGTACATCTGCATTTGTCTTAACTGACAATCAATCAATTCACTTTCAATTGATTTTTATAACTATTTGACAACTATTAATTTAAAAGTTTGAGAAACTTTGTTATTTGAAAAGTTAGTATTTTTAAAAAAAGTTGACAACAAACATTGTAAATAATTTGTTAATTTATAAATTAATTAAATAAAGTATCTCTTTTATTTAGCTCTCGAAACTTTTATGATTGGTAGCTGCAATTGCTCTCAAAAAGATATATAAGATCAATATAACCCAAACTTAGTTTGAGCTTGACATTTAAGTTTCTTCCTTTCAAGTGATCAAACTTGGCAATACTTTCTGTCAACCAAATAAAGTGGTAAGTTATTTAAGTCCGAAGTTTTAACTCGGACCCACAAAGGATTGCTAATCCCTCAAACTAAAGTGCACAAATTGCCATCGCATAAACTTAAAACGTACTGCTATATTTACAATGTAATAAACAAACAAACTACAGGAGTGTGCCTTCTTCTAGAATATATCGATTTGTAAGTAATGCTTCTTTGTGAGAAGTTGAAATAGATTTACCTTTAACTTAAATTCGATATTCCCGTACGACTGAGGATTGCAGCTTTGTTTTCAATTATTCTGTTCTGTTTTCACTGTTTCCATGGTTGTTGAAAGTTGTGTCGATGGTCATTATCCACCCGAATCAACTGTGTTGCCAAATGAATCCCCCAAATGATACAAGTAATAATAATAAATTTAAATATTTAATGACAAGATTGGCGACCATGTTTGTTGTATATGTGGGTTGGTTGTTTTCAAAAATTGTGGCGTTAGTTTGAGATTTTACGGTATCTCGTAAATGAGCATTTTTACGTTAGTCATCAAAAGTCAGAAAATGCAGAAAAGTTCCAATTTATGTATTAAAAGCCGTGCAAAAAATTTAAACTTTAATTTTAAACTTTGTTTTATTTGTTTTTTATCTTTAAACCATCTATTTATGCAAACCATAGTGACAATCTATAGTTTATGTAGTGTATAAAGTGTATGCTAAAACATAAAAAACAATTTTAGCATTGGTTTAGAAAAGAATTAACGGACGAACTCTAAGAGTAAAATCATGAGTCTAGCCTGAGTACTCTAAAGAGAGATTTGCTTTAATGGACATCGAGACGCTACACTTGGCAATTGTTTGTTGGCTTTGTTGTCTCAATCTCGCATTAAGTTTGTCAAAGTTTGTCATGGCAATGCTTTGTGATTGTCATTATACGCATGAGAGAAATACATACACAACACTTGCTTTTGCCAAATTGTAAATAATTCAACAAAAAGTTTGGCACGAGTGACTAAATAAAGTTTGCTTGCAATGAAAATAAAACCGTCGATCGACCAGAGCAATATCTCAAACGAAAATGTACTTTAAAATTATCCGAGAAAATTCTTGGCCACATAAGACTTTATCTTAATTCTCCTAATTAGTTTGTTCATAAATGTTGAATAAAATATTATTTTGAATGAGTGTTTAGAAAATTGTTGTCAGTTGAAGATGGTCTCCAAAGTGCGACACCTGCTGTATGCGAATGTGAAGGAGCTGATTGAGAATCATTCGATGCTGTACATGCGAGTTCGATACAAAATGGAAGTGTTCCTTTTCATCTACTTTCTGTGTCGCACCATGGCACTGACCTATTTGATAGCAAACAATTATGCCCATCACCTTTCACAGTACGATTACTTCCTGTACTTTATTCAACAGCACGGCGAACTGTACAATGAGCAGTTCACTTTCCAATTCTCAATGCTGGCCATCTTTGTGTTTGTCTGTCAACGGGGACTGTACCGCAATGCATCACACATTCCAAAAACAATTGCAATGAAAAAATTTTATTTCTTAATTGTTCGAAACAAGGAACTGTTTGAGGATTGTGTCAAGCCACAAACTGATATAATGACCATCAAGCAGCAATACAAACTCAAGTACCTCAATCAGCTCAACGACAGCAAATATCGTTGGATTAGATTGTTGACTCCGTTGGTCAATTTGTGGTTAAAGTTGAAAGTAGACTATATTGTATTTAGCCGTTTAGACAACATCAACATTCGTCAACTGACCCTACGAACATGGAAATTGCCCACATACTTTCATCTACCCACCCCGTTGCGCATCTCACTCTACAAATGGTTAACTGTCATCGACTACTTCTGTTGTGTAGTTCAACTCATTGTTGGTAATTATTAAATATATAATTGATGCAAATGATTTAATTTTGTTTGATTTAATCGAGTTTTGTTGATGACTTGCCTCAGTGTGCTGTATGTATGTTATTTTACGAGGCGCTTTTCCTTTTGGTACATTCCCTGGATTGTATTTGACTATGCCTGCATTAACTACCAGTTCATCGCACTGGTACAAAGTGGATTCACGTTTTCGTTCATTTCACTCTTAGCCACCAAAACTCATATCTACAAGTTATCCTATGGCTATTGTGAGCTGCTCAAACATTTAGGAAAGCCTTCTCGGCTGGTCGATACTAAAAAGTTGGACTATTTCTTGCTGGAACATAAAAAAGTCTGTGTCGACATGGTCAAAGGAAACAAAGAACTGTGGAGTGATGTGTTGCTCGCCTTTTTGCTTACAAACATTCCAGCAAACATTTACCTGATCACTCGAATCAGTATGGACAAGTTGGAAGGTTTTGAAAAATACTTCATCTGTACTGTGCTCATTTGTCAATCAGTGGCCGCTGTGCTGGTACTCAGTACATTGGCTTCTGTGTCTGGAATAATTCATAAATTGGGCAAGCAATTGCTTTCGATTCAATGTCAAATTGGCTCCAATATGTTGTGGTACAAATTCAAGTTGGATGATCTTTTCCATCGCTTAACCAGTGGGCCCAAGTATGGCGTAAGCATTGGACCAATGAGTACCTTGACATATAAAGGCATCACCGAGATTATTCTCGTCTATGTTGCTTACATACTTTTATGCGTTTAGCTTAAAATTACATTTGTCTAATAGTTATTATATTTGAAATTGTATATTGATATAAATGAAATTACAATAAAATCAACTGTAAATTCACCAATTCTAATTATATTTTTCTATCTGTTGAAATGCTTTGACACTAAACAAGCTAATATATATATATATAATATATGCCAATTGGGGTGCCTATGGAACCATTTTAAGATATTACTTAATATTTAGTTAGTGAAGTTCCCAAGTCCTTTTATTGAGAGATATGATTCAAAATTCAATTATAATATCTTTCTGAACTAAAAAAGTTTGGCTAGAATCCAAAATTCCTTATTTTTAGGATAATATTCAAGAATAATAGGTCCAAACAGTACTTTTACCAAGATGTGCAGATTTACTGGAAAATGTGCACTTTTACTAGTAAAAGTACAAAGTTTTAATTTTCACTGAAGAACATGACACTTTTACCGGTAAATGTGCACATTTACCAGACAATGCACTTTTACAGTAACATATACACCAGATGAACTGCCCGGGCTTTGCTCCGGAATTACCAAATTCAACACGAACTCAAATTTAAATCAAAGGATATTTTCTAGAACCTTCTGTGGATGTATCCTCTTAAAAATGACTTTTTCTAGAACATTCTATTGATTTTTCTCCGAAAGTTCCATCTAATTTCTCGAACCTCATATATATTTCTAGAACATTCTATGTACATAGATCTCCTGTGCTGATGAATGTCCAGATTTGCTCAGTACGTAATGCGCATGCTCCCATACAATAGCAGTAATGTGTTAAAATCCTTAGAATCCGAATATCTCTAGTTCCACGCAATATTTTGAATTGGGACCAAGACTAAAACCTTTCCTAGCCCGAGTTGAGTATCCTTGCCAAATTTCATCCAAATTGGTCAGGTAGTTTTCGAATGCATAGCGGTCGGACAGACAGATTTTCAATTTTATGTATATAGATAGATAGTATACTCACAATTACAAAGCTTGCAAATGGAATAGTTTTTTGCTGTGTATATTCCCGATAGTGATGAAGAGATATTTGTTGAGCAAATATTACGAGCATTTCTTTTGGCTTTCATTTTTTATGGCCACTGTACTCAAACATGAGATCACTCAAGAGGAACTTGGTTTGACTAATCACTCGAGTACTTCACAAGTTTGTCTCAGAATTGACACATTTGTATGGTCAGAACCAATTAACTCACAACTCGCATCTTTTGCTGCACCTCACCGAAATCATGCAAAACATTGGCTCTCTCACTGACGTCAATGGATACCTGTTTGAAAATATGAATGGTCATTTGCGTGATCTTGTGAAAGGAAGCAACAACTAGGGCAAACAGATAGCGAACAAAAGTGAGCTACAGTTTTCAAGTAAACTCATTTTAATTTGAATGGATAATCATTGTAGTGAAGCACGTGAAATAATTTCAAAACCAAAATTGGAATATAAAAGCAAGTTGAATCCCAAATTTGATTTCCAAATTCAAAATCAATTTAAGCATCAATTAAATTATCAATTCGCAACTCTTTACTATCACAATGTTTACTACTCTTCTCAATCATAGACTAAAAATTGAAATTCGGTAGTACGTTTGAGTAACCGCAACTTTTTATCGTTTTTTTGCTTTATTGAATGTAATGATGAAATGTTTGCTGTAGGTGAAGAGAAGATTTCGGTACAAAATATTTCTTGTGAATTTAATGACCAAATTGGTCACCACACACACATTTTGCCACATGTTCACGAAGTTCAAACGACATTGCCTTCTGTTATTGTTAACATTAAAGACTTTGTAGAAAAGTGTTTATACATTGAACTTGCTGACAAACAATTTTGTATTTTAATTAATAATAAATGTTTTTTTAATTATTTAAAAAATTCATAAAATATTTTTCGTTTTGTTTTCTGAACTTTTGTTTAAATGTAGTGTAAATGTTGTCAACAAACATATGTCTAAAAACATACAGACAACAGTTAGACAAATACAATTTTCAATTATTAGACAAAAATTGAACAACGTGTCAATCTTTGCCAAACATTTGTTTGACAGACATATGTCCGTAAAACAACGTTTCAACACAAATTTAACATACGTCAGTTGTCAATTCTCTACCGGTCAACTGTTTGACAAAGCGAGCTTTCCGAGCTGGGGAAGCACGAGATTTGCATTCTTAACTAAAGACGCAATAGAGCATCGCAGCGCCTGGGCATACTTAAATCGAGCTTCACTGCACAACAAAGCATATTAGTCTAGTTTTCTCTCAAAAGAGGACATCATTATCTTTTTAAACTTTTAAAGTGAATAATCACAACAAGTTTGCGATTACAAATTATCGTTGTTTCAGTCACATATGAGTCATGTCGATAAAGACATAATACAGTGTACTACGGTTTTCGAGTTAACTACACCAACCAACATCAGTTCAACTAATCAAATAGTGAGCCTATTTGTAAATTTGTGGTTTATTCAATTAAAATTCTCCGTAATAGGATATTTTTATCCTACATTTGTACAAATCACGAAAAATAGAGTCTATTTAATAGACGATGCATTCGAAAGGTGCGCAGATTTAAACATAAAATGAACAAACAGGCAATGCGACTATTCTTTCTTTGACTATTCGCTGAGATGGTTAATTGGCAATTTATAATTGTCCGTAACCAGCCATCGTTCTCTCTCCTTTTAAGTTTTATTTGCTTAGGAAAGAACAGTTGTAAGTAAAATTTTTTTTTGCTTGGCCGCATTGGCTTCGTTCTCAGCTTTACCAGGTTATCATCATCACTTTCGTTGTCTTCACTTACAATTTTCACCGATTGCCATCCGCCCGACAATTTCCAATTGTGAATTGGTTGTTAAGAAATGTCCAATAGGGAACTAACAATTAGGAATTAACTAAATGAGAACTATTATTGAGTTATTGCTGAAGAGAATTAAGACTATTGTAGAAAACAATATTTATTCTAGCAAATCTTGTTCTTTTAATATTACAATTACAAATGACATTATTTTGAATGCAAAATAGAATACATGTCAATGTAACATCGAGTTTTTTCTTCGACATTTATCTTCTTAACTCACAATTTGTGAATCATAAATCAACTGACTCAATTACAAAATCGTAGCCAGATCTGGCAGTTGTACAAATTAAGAAAATAGATCTTATATCACGACTAGCGTATCGGAATAATTTCCCAAATTGAATTGATGTATTGATACCACAATTAGTGAATCTTCAGTTTACTCAATTATTGGATTTTATCATCGCTTAAATTGCGTACACCGAACATGTTCCGATAATGGACACTCGATCATGAGTTGATGATCGATGGCGACTTGGACTTTGCGAATGTGTCGCAGAATACCTAAATTCTTGTGTTATCAAGGTGGTTAGAAACGGTAGTCTAGACAAATTTGTACCATTAATAGCAAACGCGTCATGCTTTTAAAATTGGGAAAGTCATTTGTTGAATTGACCAGACAACGTCACCCAATCAGAATTGAAAACCCGCACTAAATACAAGCAGTATTCGAAGTGAAGATATTTTGGCTGTTACTACGATTGGTTGGTTTACGGGAATCAAATTTGTTGAACTAACTTGGAATTGTAAACATTTGCATAGAATCAAATAAACAAACGTTAAAGCAGACAATTTGCTCAATTAGCATTGTAGTAGTGGTATGCCAAATTGGTCAGTAAATTAATAACATCTACAGATAACATTGAGATATCAAAATAAATTATTTTAAATTTAAATCAAAAAGTGGTCAATATCATTACCACAACAAATGGAAATAACAGTGCAATTACAGCGGCGAAAAGAAGACTTTAGAATTTTTAATGGGACAAATATCGCCACCTATTAGAAATATAAACTACTAGCCCATTTAAACTAATTATTTCAATTTGCAAGCGCGAGAAAGCAATTTTGCCATTTGCTCATGACCACCTCGCATTCTTGATGTCCCTGTTCACGTCGTACACGATGGAACAAGGATTCTCACTTGGATACGTGCTCTTAAATGTAAAGACGATAGTCTTTTTGTTAGCCAAATCGAATACCACAAGCCGTATACAGCATTAAACATTCGTACTTGTACTTGTCGTGAAACAGCAAAAGATTGTAATGGCTTTCGCGATTCAAATGTCATTAACCTTATATGCTATCTCTATCTGCCTGAATAACTGTCTAATTGGTCTGAATCAATCGAAGCAACGTAAATTTATATTGGTATCGTGGATGGAAAGGCGAATCAAGTCACGCATGACACCATGAGCGATGGTGACAAACAGCTCGATAAAAAGTAAAATCTTAATTTGGATTAATTTTGATTCACTGAGCAGACTATCGTCTCAGTGCTTGGATTTTTGTGTTTCCGAGGATCCAATTGAAAATGATGCTTTAATAGTTTTATCATCGGAAAGATAACTGTCTGCTCGCTAATAGAATTTATTTATCCAATTGGGATAACAAATAGTCAATTGTGATAGAATAGAATAGTGTTGATTCATATATTCGCAATATAGAAAAACAATAAATTTCTTATCAGCAAGTACAAATCAAATATGAGTCTTACAAAATGCGACTACACTTTATCATACTGACTCATCATCAGCAACACAACAGCACTAGTGATTAGAGCGTCGCAATGCAAATGCCTGGGCATACTTAATGTAAACTTCACTGCACAAAAGCAGGCATGCCTGGCCAGGCCAGGCCAGGCGGGCAAATGCCTGTTTTGCGACGCTCTAAGACGCAATACAAAACGTGAAATATAAACAAGGCGAGCGAGATCAAATGTCATTTCAGAAAGGATTTAAATTTAGGAGCATTGCAAGACTGAACCACATAAAAGTGATTGTGATGAGAATAGACAAAGAGCTTCCACAAAGATATAATCTTCTTGAGACTCGATTTCATCTTATAAAGTATAAGCCCAGATATTAAATGTAAATCAATTTTAGTTTTGTTTAATTAATGATATAATTAAAGAACTATTTGTCCTAAAAAGCAAAAACCATTTAAAATATTTAAGGAATATTTAAGGAATATTTTCTTAAATATTAAATAAATTAATTAAAAATGACAATATTTGTTACAGACTTTTTAAATGTTTGTTTATGGGAGGTTTAAAATCGATGGTGATCACGAGAATGATAATTTGTGTGACAGTGAGCATGCAGATTTCAAGTAAATAATCGCGTAATACGAATAAAACACTCAAGTTGTTTTTGTCCAGATAGTTTTTGATGTAACGATGAGCGATGATATTTTATTTGGTTGAGAATAGCTACGCACAATCCGAAGTTGTTATTTGAGCTCACATCACACCATAGGTGGAAGACGAAACAAAATTTCCAATGAAAAATAACAAACCGAACCCTAGCAACTAGATTTTCGTTGCTGTTCAATACAATTAATATGAAAATCAATTAAAATTTGAATTTATTGATTGTCAGTTCCGACAAACGCAGTTGTACACATATTGTGGGGACAAATGTGAATTTAACATTGAGTGTCAAGAAAGCTATAAGTGACAAAGTTGGCTTGAATTTAAGCTATACTTAGAATTGCAAAATCGAATAACTATCAAGAGAATTATGGCCATTCAAAGATCATCTAAATATTCTATTAATATGTGTTAAGAGAAAATTCATAAAGGACGCGTCCGCGTCTGTCCCTTAACTAGATTCAAATACATTTTCGTTCAAATGCTTGAGCAAGTACTAATTGTATAGAGTTTGAATAATTTAAAGTTTTGCAAAGCAGAATATAAATAAATTTAATCAATAATCATTAAAAATGGTCAAAACTCAAATATATAAATTAGTAATGTTAGTTTAAAAAATTAGAAAGTTTCTATTTTATTATTAGCAATTCAATTAATCAATTCGAGGGTTGTCTTGAAATGTATCAATGTCCTGGATACAAAGTTTGAAATTTAGCCCATTGCCACAACAGAAATGAATTTTTTATTACATGAAAAGGCTACAGCAGTAATTGAATTAGCTCTTATATATTTTCAAATAATTTTTAAGAATATTTGAAATTCTAAAAATTTAAATTTTCCGAAAATACATTACAAATTGTTAAATTTTCTATTTTTTCGTTAAAAATAAATTATTACATTTGACAAATGTTACATGTCAATAAATAATTTCAAACCAACGGAAATTCTTAGCGATAAGTTTAAAATAGAAAATTAAATATCAACTTTCCATCAATAATTGAGCTCAAACTTTTTTAGAAAAAATCGTCGAATTTTCTGTTATAAAAGACAAGCTTTTCTATTGTTTTATGTTTTACTGACTGTGAGCACAACTCTTCTGTTTCTCCATTGACTTGCTTTTAGTATAAAATGATTGATTTTTTGGCTTTAATTTTGCCTGTTTCATTCTCGAAAGTCAAAGAAGGTTTCAAGAAGGCTTTAATTCTCCATAAAGAGTATTTTGATCAGGACACTATCAAAGAATGCAATTCACAACAGGAAATTCTAGCGTTAAAAAACCAAACGAGTTTTGATTTCATTGTGCTTCTATCCTAGATTAAAAATTAATTTACATTTTCTATTTCCCGCTTTGGTGCCGATTTATTTCCAACTGGATAATATTTTAAATGGGTCATAATATGTGCTGTATTACCTTTATAGTGGCCAGTACAATGCGAGCAGAATGCCCGAACTATTGACTCATCGAATGACTTGGAACAAACTGTGGGACTTAAGTGACATCTTATTTAACGCCGGAGTAATACTGGAGATTCTTCTCTTCTGTTTTTTACTCAAGTTTCGCATGTTAATCCTGATTATTTCATGTTTGCTATCTGGAACGAGTCCATTCAGAAGTGTACAATCTACTACAAAGGAAAATGTGAGTTGATAATTGCTTTAAATTTTTGTTTAAGACTTTTTTGATTCAAAGTTTGGAAGCCAAAATAAATCAGATAGAATTTTAATGATTCGCGCAAGATTGAGTCAAATTTATGATAAAATGGCGGTTTTAGTCTTTTGGCAGTTGTTCTTATACTATGAAGGCTTTCATCATCTCAATGGGAATAATTTTACTTTTCGAAATCAATGGCTCTACATCTACATATTTCTATTTGTGTTTTTCACTTCTAGTGGTATTAACCTTTATCAGTTTGTATTACAATTAATATTTTCGGTTTCAGCAATTGTATTTGTTGTCTTTTACTTTCATCTGGCAACAAGTTACATTTGATTAAAACAACAATGTAATTTGAACAAAATGAAAGATCTATTGAAGACTTTGTCTAAGGTTGCTTGTGGTAAACATCCAAACAAGAATATTGCGCAATTGCGCGCAATTTATAATATATTGCAATTATCTGGAAAAAATTTTATTTGTGCAATCAAAAAGTTCTGGCATTGTTCACAGAATTACGCGTTTACAATCAACTGTGGAGTTTCATGCTGATGGTCAATGTTTTCAGTTATGTTGTCATGATTTGTTTCCTTGGATATGGATTCATCTTTGGGGATATTTGGTTTGGAAAATGTCATTCTACATGTTCTTTTCGATAACATTTCTTGGAACATTAATCCTATTCACTTCTCAGTTTGCGGCAATTATCCGTAAGAATATTGAAAACTACAATTTCAATGTGCGCTTTGTGTATCTATTCTCGAGTACACTTCAACCAACCAATATACAATTGTTGAGAGTAAGTGAACATAAGTTAGAACAATCCCGCCTTTTAAACATGAATTTTAGCTTAGCAAAATTGTCTCGAATTACAAAATCACTCGTGCAGGATTTCGCTTCTTAAACAATGGAATAATTGACACGAGAATGTTTGAAATTGTATTCTTTTCTTTAATCTGCTGCTGGCTATTTTTTCTGATTTTAAAAATATTTCTTTTTAGATATTTTTTTGATTTCGGCTTTGTTTATGAAAATCTATAAAAACAAACTAATGAACGAAAACTACATTGGATAGAAATAATAGATTGTGGATAATGCACATAACTTGAAGAATAGAAGTATCGATCAAAAATTGTTTTGCAAGAAAAAACTTGCTAATTTCAATTATCATGTTAAAAAAATTTTTAAATATAAATTTTGAATTTTATTTTCTCAATCAAAAGTATCTGGAATGGACCAGAATAATTAATTGTGTCATTTGTTTTGATCCAACTTTGATCTCGACTTTGATGTATTATTCTCACTTGATGTCTCAATAAAGCTCGTTCGTTCAAACACTCATAAGTAGATTGACTATTTTACTACATTCACAATGCTTAGTGACATTATAAGTGCAATTTTGGGTAACATTAAGCTCGTTTATGTCGCTACAATATGTCTGCTTTCTTTATGCCCATTCACATCGATCGGCTGACAAGAAATGAATAAAAAAACAAAAATGCTCCATGAAACTACTTTAGAATTGACAATCAAACTTTTTTGGCTCACAACAATAGTTCTGGTAACCTAACAACCTCAAAGCTTAACAATCACCAAACACTCGAGTATATAATACATATTTTAAAGTATGGAAAAAGTATAAAACGAACATGAATATGAACATATGAGTGTGAGTTAGCCTACGACGCCGAATGCATGAAAACAGTACCCGATGTTCTAAGTGAGAAATATTTCCCGTCAAACATCAGCAACCTCCAGTTGACTTGCCTAGGCTGAAAAAAGTGATACACTGTGTTAATAAATTTATTGTTATATTTAATTTTTTTATTAGGCCAAACCGCGTTTGAAGCGGCTTTTGGCGTATCATTTTATATTTTAAAAAAACATTTCAATTTATTGTGTTTCTTTACTTCTCAATTTGTACTTCTCATCGTGTAATTTACACGGCCTGTGGTAAGCAAATTAAGTTGATAAAATTAAAAAACAATGATTATTTTTTTGTAGAAATAGTCTTAATAGCCTTCACAATCGACCTGGTCACTGCTGACATTCAATTTAATCAACAGTGTAATCTTAAAAATAAGATAAAATCAATTTTAAGGGATATTCCACAATTGCCGAAAATTATCTGGATGAAGAAGCAGACTTGGCTTTTAGTTAGTAACAGTTTATAGACTCACACAGTCTGTAAGTCAATTTATGTTCCCAAAATTATGTTTGATTGAGAAGATCCATTCTTAAAAATATTAAAGCGAGCTTTAGGTTCAGTTTTGTTTTGTTCATAAATTGGGCAATAAAAAATAAAGAGCAAATCAAAGGCACAGACAAATTAAAAAATAATAATTAGATCATCAAAAGCTTATTTTTCGTTTTTCACTTAATGACTTGGCCAATAAAATTCATTTTTAATCCCAACACTATCCTGCAAATAAATGAACATTTTTCTCTACAAAGCTAAACCCAAGTTTTCTTTGTTAATTCGAACCTTCTGGATCGATTGGTAAAGTCAAAAGTCCGAAAAAATTTCCGGAACATTGAGATATCTTATCTCAAAGTCAATGAAAACGGCCTTTTTGAGGTATTTTGGGCTCAATTTACTCAGAGTTGAAGAAAGCTCACTGTGGACAATTGGGACACATCTAAAAGCTTAGAACCTATAGAATCGGAATCCAAAGAGAGAACCCAAAAATTCAAAGTCATTATCGAGATAAATGCGATAAACGACACCTAGTCACAAGCGCCAAAACACTCGTATTTCAGAGCCACTACTGTGGAAATTGCCCATTGCAGTGAAGCAAACTCCTGCTGCCTGCCACTGACAGACCAATGTTTACGTTTTGAAAGATATCGGTTTGTCACGAATTTTCTTAGTGAAATCATTTTATTGTGCAACTAATTGAGCAATTGATAGCTGATAAAGAATTATCAGATGAACATCTATCTAAGAACCACACTCCTATTGCCCAAATCATCTTGTATACTCAGTGACAATGTATAGCTCTTCTTCACCAATATAGGTATCACCACCTGCTTGTGTCTAGTTTTATTTCCTATTTAGCAGATCATACATCAGGCAATGCTTGTTTCAATGTCACTTGTCCCCGCGAAACCGTTGTCCTTTTTTCATCTTGTACTATGCATCAGTGAGGTTCATAATCCGGTGAAAATATTGTTCAATGAATTGCATATGAAAATCTGTGCCCAAAACCATAAAGGCAATTTGTTTCTAACCCAAAATGCCTTATCAAACAATTAGCTAATTGGGATGAATCCTAAAATGACACGTTGGGTCTTCTAATTTGTTTCTAATCCCAAATGATGAGCTAGATAATTCTTCAAATTGGTGGCTGAGGTAGTTCCCCAAGATAGAGTTTTAGGAAGATTCCACAATAAGGTTATTGGTTCATATCCTCAATTAAAGAATAGGGAGGTTCCCGGCGCCACCACCAGCTCCAATAACCTAATTAGAGGTTGACTCCATCAACCCAATTGGAAAATATTCCCAGGACTATCCATTGATAGGATATGATGAAGGATGACTTCAGGCCACCACACGGCCCCAGGAAACTTAAGATAAACAATGCTATGTACTTGATCAAGATTGCTTGGCAGGTTGGGTAAAAATATAGAGCCTTCGGTGTAGAGTCTCGGTCCTCGTTATCAACTTGAATACCAAAATAAGTTTGGTAAGTTTACTTGCAGTTTCAGTGACTGCTGCACGGATGGTATGTTTGCATCGTTGGCGATTCGCTGCAGTCTTTCAAAGTACTGCCCGCGCGCTATTTACACCCATGCTACTATTGACAACCTCAGTGATCTTTTTCATCTATATCTCGAGATTGGATTAACTTTTTCCGATTCTCTCTACTGTTTCTGAGAGTTTAAGAATTAATGTTTAAAATGATATATGGGTTTCTACTATGTGACTATAGAAAGTACAGTTTTGAGCACCTCAAAAAGGGCCAAAAACGGCAATTATTGACTATAAATGATAAGATATCTCTACCCAGACAGTATTTTTGACCATTTTAAAGTGTTTTAAAGTGTTTTTTTGAAGTTACTTTAAAGGATTTTAAACTGCCTAAAATAGGGCATAAAATAGGATGTTTTAAACTCTTTGAAGTAACTCTTTTTTAGGCTTTCTATATAGCACTGCTGCGGCATTCGCATCCAGCACTGTTCATACAATTAATGAATTGAGCATTAAATATACAAATTAAGTAGTCATTTTATTATTAAAAGAAGTAAAAGTTACATTTGTGAATAAAAAAGAATAATGAGTATTTGCATTCGCAATTGCGAATGCAACTATAATTGTATAAAAAAATACATCTATAAAAACAGTCAATAAAAGTATACTTTATATATAAAAGATCAAAAAGATCAGTTCCTATTAGTTGAATTAAAATTAAGAATCACAATAGTAATCATTCGAATTATCGTTCATAAGAATAATGAATATTCACCAACTTATGCCGTAATTCGTAAGTGTACTCGAGTATCATGAATAAAAAGAATGAGTATTTCGAATGCAATCACAGATGCGCATCATTACGTACGTGTAAAACATCTATAAAAAACAATCAATAATAACTAAAAGTTCTAACTGAAAATAAAAATCACATTAGTGAATGATCATTGATAATGATGATTCACTAATTTATGTAGTAATTGTTCACTATAATGTACTCGATCTCGAGTATTGCAAATGTAAAAATCACAAATGTAAATGTAATGTAATAACTAAAAATAATTGACTTGTTATCTCGAGATAATCGATTAATCACGATTACGACCGATTACTTAAAAACACTCAACATTTTTTCATCGTCGTCTTCCTCATAGGCGTCAGTTGCATCAGAATCGTCTGTATCAACAGTGTCTTCATTTTGAAGAGAAGGTGAATCGATCGATGACCCTAAAATGATAAACCAAACTGTCATTATAAAATAAACAAAAATAATTGAAATTACCTGGTTTAGGAGCCACAACTGTAGCATTCCTAAAAAGTTTTGATTTGGTAGCAATTTGCGGCTTGCTTCGCTTAGTAGCACCAGTTTTAGGAGTAACAGAATCATCAGTAATCTCCTCAGAAACCAATTCTTCAGTAATCTCTTCAGCATTCCCCCTGAAACAGAAAAATCTAACTATTTTTTATTTAAAAAACATTAAACTTACTTATTATTCTTCTGTTTGCTGGTGTACTTCTGGTTGTTCAGCATGGTGGTGTAGCTAGAATAGATCTTCTTGTACGTGACCTCGAGTAGCGAGGGTTTCGGGCTTGCTTTCATCTCTCGGGTCATGGAAACCACAACAAAACAGTCTAAAAATAAATAAAAATGAATATTATATATCGTACAATTGTAAAAATACTTACTAAGTAGGTCTTTGACTTTAGTTTGAGTAACCATGCCCAACGATTTCCAATTTCCGTTCAAATTATCTGCACCAATAATCGTCCGAGCAAGTACATTGAATCCAGTTGCATTTAAACCCTCGTTTCGTGCTATCATCAATTGGTACAAAGATACTGGTAATTTGTATGTACCGACCTTGTACATTTTCTAATTAAATTTTAAAATATTCATTAAATTATTTGCTAACATTAGTAAGAACTTACAGAATCGCAAATGTTAGTGGTGACAGCATTATGTAGTTCATTCAATTGCTGGCCTTGAGTTAGTACCAGCTCACGAAGTTCCTTTATTTGACGATCTTGATTATCGACTTTAACCTTCAGCAAATTATGTTCACGGACCGAAACAAATGCATTCTCTTCCAGAGATTTCTTGCGCGATTTCTCCAACCACTCATTTTTGAACTTTTCGCATTCTTCTTGAACTGAAAATAACAAATAACATTTAATTTTTTAAAACAAACAAAGCGGTTTAAAATGCTACTCACAATCCATAAGAAGTATTTTTGCATAGCCGATCAATATTGCCCAAAAATACAGCAGTGAATCCAGCTGGCCAAAGGGTGGAATCCTCAGTCCATTTGCGCGCAAAATTTTCAAGATTATTCGGTGGTGTCACAAGAATAGACTGGTCATCTTCGAATTGAATCACTGCCAATTTCTTGTTGTTTAATGGTGAAGAAGTCATCACGATGCAATGATACGAGATCAATATGACAAGCACAAACAATAGAGATCAGTCGAGAGAGATCACAAAAGAAAGAAAATACACAGCTTTCCACGATATGTGCAGCAGGCCAAGCTAGCGAGCAAGTGAGCAAACAAATGTGGCGGTTGGCTGGCCAACACAATGAGCATGTAATGTGTATTGCATTGTGGTAGTGCACTAGTGTCCAGTACAGCACAAGCGCGTGTGTGTTGTGTTGTGTTGGAGTCCAACAGTTGGACACACTTCGCTAGCTTGAGCGCTCCTTGCGGAGGCTAAGAATGCGCGCCTACCTGAGTGAACCGTGCAGACTAAAGGTCGTCCACAGATGACGATTTTTTGTTTACATTATTCTGAGTTGACAATGTACAATCAACTTGACACATATGTAAATGTGATCCAATCCGTACACGACGAATAGGACACAATTCAAATGTCGCGCTATGAACTGAAATGATTTGGATGGTGTTTTCTTGGGTGTTACTGCCCCAAGAAGGTGATTTTGATGAAATTGAACTCGAAATAAACGGACGAACGCTTCGAAGTTGATATATACAAAAATATTATTAAAAATAAATCACAAAGGTAAAAATAAACAAATAAAATGACCACTGGTCAATGAAAACAAAGAAAAAATGAAAATAAATCAAAAATAAATCAATCAAATCACATTTACAATAAATTGTGGTTGAATACAGATTGAATTTTTGTTTTGTGTTGCTTTAATGAAATAAATAAGATTCTGTTTAAATTTAATTAGATTAAATTACAAAAATATGTCAGTATTACTGACTCAGTATAGTCGAATAAATAATCTTTTTGTTTT
Organism: Rhizoglyphus robini; assembly: GCA_023373905.1. Classification (NCBI taxonomy): domain Eukaryota; kingdom Metazoa; phylum Arthropoda; class Arachnida; order Sarcoptiformes; family Acaridae; genus Rhizoglyphus; species Rhizoglyphus robini. The sequence continues at coordinate 4,652 of JAKIJQ010000048.1, read as the reverse complement.
TTTAATTTTTGTTTTAGCTGTTGCAACATAAATTCATGAAAAGTGGCAAATCGACAGAGAAATGTGCTACCACTATGAAGCGCCTGGATAATTCAACAGTGTGCACCAGCCAACGAATTACTATTTAACCGGCCAGTCAATGTATACAGTAAATGTATACAGTAAACGAGAAGAAGCTTTCCACGAGCACAAACGAGTTTGCTCCCCAGCAGTCAATTCACAGTGCTTTTCATTATTTTCTTGTGTCAGTTTTCATCTAATCACTGTGAATTTAGTTTGTTCGTACCTGCAGGTTGTATGACATCTGTAACAAAGTGCAAATTCTTACTTTAAACATAATAATTTTATTGTGAAAATTTTGAATTACAACTTAAAAAACATTAAACTGTAAATAAGATGAATCTCAACAAACGTTGTCGTGTCTGTGGCGATGAAGCAGTATGTAAGTGAATTTAATATCAATTTAATTTATAATTTATATATTTATTATTATTTAATTATAAATGACAAAGTTAATGTTTATCAAATAAAATATCAGAAATGATAAAAAGCTAGGAAAAAATGCAACGTAATTTGACTGAATAAATTGCAACATCGCTCATATTGTCAGCATGGAAAAGGTCGTTTTTAGTGCACTTTTACAAAAAATCATTGAAATAGGAAAAAATGTTGGGCTTGAGACAGTTTGGAAATATACAAATTGAACTGAACAAAAATGTTTAATTTTAGCTAATGTTTATTTAATAGGTTTCAATTTTAACGGAATGTCGTGTGAAGCGTGTAAAGTGTTTTTTCGTCGAAACATACTCAAAAATAAGGTAAAACAACCTAAAATCAAAATTTAACAATTTAAAAGTATAACCAAGTTCTGTTTATCGACTGAACAATAATAATTGCACTATAAACATAAAAATTTATGAACACATGTGTCGAAAAAAACTAATCACAAGTGAATTATGAATTTTATCTTGTCAAACAATAAATTACGAAGTAGAGATTTACTGTTCCAATTAGTGTCAAGTGTTTGTTCACAGACGGACATGAGTGAAATTTGCCTGTGTCTTTACTGCCTGAGACACAAAACCGGATCAGACACAAATTGCATACAAATGTATCTCTCAATCCATTCATCTACTGAATGGCGCAATGTTCAAGTCATTTTCGTTTGCACCCTCAGTCTTGTCATCTCCAATTGTGTTTTGTCCACTTTATGCGCACTTTTATCATGCTTGATTTGGCGACAGTAGATGCAGCAACAATAGTCTCTAAACAGTCCTGATTTGCATCCAGATGTATAAAAGGGTCCATTTGAACGTAAATGCAAACATTTGGGAATGTTAGTGCTTAGTAATTTAAACATATCTATTATCAAAGTCGTATTACTAAATTCTCAAATGAATGATAATAACTATAATAATTTGTTCAAACCCATCAAACTTTGTCGTGTTTGTGGTGATGTAGCACTTGGTTTCAATTTCAACGGTCTTTCATGTGGATCGTGCAAAAGCTTTCTTTCGCAGAAATGTCCTCAAGGAAAAGGTGTTGGGCTGGAACTAATTGTTGAAGGTATTTTTTAATATTAAATTGAAAATCATTTTTTATAATTTGTTTAGAATTTTGAATGTAAAAATGAAAATAAATGTTTGGTGGAAAAGTCAACCAGAAAATTCTGTAAACGATGTCGAATGGACAAATGTTTTGCGATTGGAATGAAAACGGTAATGTCTTTGTTTTTTGGCTAAAAATAACCTCGAATTAATTCAAATATGTCCAGGAATTAATCAGTATATTTAAAGAAAAATCAACTCTTAAACAAATACCTGAAAACATAAGCGGTACATTTTAATTTTATAATTAATAATTTTTAAAAATTAATAATTTTTAGAATATGATCAAGAACTTCAACCATACGACCTGAGGCGAATACACGAAATTGAGTTGGCGATGCGTAATTTTTCCTAACGAGCACAACCTGCCAATGGTTGGTCATACGGACGATATGATGTATATTGTTAAGTTGACCGAAAATTATGCACGCCGAGCCATAAAATTTTGCAAAAGCGTGGAATCATTTCGATGCGTTAAATTCAAAGATCAAATTCAACTGCTTAAATCGTTTTACCCAGAAATGTGCGTTATACTAACTTCGTTCATTTATATTGAGGAAAAGATGGTATTCGAATTCTTGTAAGGAAAATAAATTTATATATTTACAAAAATTATATTTTAAAATTTAGAATGAAACAGGACATGAAACAATTTTTGGTAAATGGACATTGTCAACATTTTTATCAAAAGAGAATTTCGAGGGGTCAATACGAAAGCTTGCATCTCCCCTTCAAGTTGTGTTAGAAAATGATACAACAATTCGAAATTTGGTCTGAATTTAAACATAACCATTATCAGAGTTAATTACAATTTATTTATTTACTCTTTAAGTTATTTTCCCAATTGTTGTTCAAACCAAGAGACAATACTGACTGTGCGGAATTTGTCAAGTGAGTTTCAAACTTAAATTAAATGAAAATAGAATTTTTTAAATGTCTAGATACAACTACTGGGTTTATAGTCATCTGTTGCGCAAATATCTGCGATTCAAATTCAAACATGGAGGAAATAAAAAATTTAACTCACTTATGGCTTTGCAGAGACAGGTTACCGAGGGAAGCAAATGGTGTATAAACTTTTATGAAAAAGAAGCTGATCCAAGCGAGTTGCCCGAAATTTTACGTGATATTTACGATTTGAAAATCTAAATTCAAACTGTTTTTCAGGGAATGAAATTATTAAAAATATAAGAAAGTAACTACCGTAAATTAGTGTAGATAAGTCACACAAGAAGATAAGTCGCATTTTGGTCAATTTTTTGAATTTTCCATTTTATAGATAATTCGCACCCATGTATTAGTCTCACCTATGCAATTCTAGTAAGTTCTCAGGAAGTTGTATGCTGTTGCCTCTCGTTCTAACTTGCCTTCTGTTCTCCTTGTAGGTTCTATTGTACTTTACCTTTGCTTCATCTACCTCGCGCTAATACATGTGTGTTGATGCTACCGAGACTTATTCCTTTTACTATCCTTATTATATTTGTTATTCCCATATTTGTTATTTCATATTTTATCTAAGTCAATAAAATCCTATAAGTAAAATCTTATCACATCGTAAAAGATGGGGAGGGTTGCCATCATTAAAATTTCAACCATGTAAAAAAATTTCTTTTAAAGTTTGTGGAAATGTTTTTTTAATGCTTTCTTGTTAGTATATCAGACAAATACGAACAACACTTTGCTCTTTCAGTTGCATCATTAAAAAATCAGGTTTTCTCGAGACACCACTCGAGACAACTGACAATTGAATTTCACTCACAGACAGAGGTGTGCAATCTTTCTGTTGAACAAATGAGAAGAAAAAAGTTCAATGTTTAACACAATGTCACAAAGTCAATGACACAGAGACAAGTGAATTTATAGCATCATAGCATATGAATAGCATTTTTCTGAAGGTTATATAATGGTGGTCGAAATGTAATTGAGAGTTACCACATTGTGCAATTGATGCATTTAAAATACTATAAGACAAAGACATAAGTTAATCCTGCAGACGGACAGACATCCTACAGTTGTCTTTGCACCAACGAGATGGAGCTGCGGAAAGACTTATGCGAAAACCTGATACAATAATCTCTCAATAACTAATAAGCAAAGTTACTTTTCACATGACATACAGAAACTATTTATTTGCATAATGCTTTTTGCTGTCGCTTTGTTGAAAAAAAACAAATAGATAGTTACAATGTCTATAGTGAATTATGTGAATTATATACATATTTGGAAGATATTTGTAGAGGTGTACAATAATAAATGTAACGAATCTTTTATGGATAAATTAATTAACAAGTTAGTAAGTTCTTCTCAGTTTCTAATAAAACCAGAGATATACGCCGTTTAAAATGGCAGACATAACGAGTGGTTGACATCATATCTACCAGATAGAAAGAATATGGATTAGACCAGGGGTGCGGAAACTTTTTGAGAGAAAGTCCACTTTTCTACTTTGGTAGTTCAAAAATAGTGCACTTCCTGGGGCAAATGGAGACCGATGTCCACGGTTTGCGCATCCTTGGATTAGACTATTAAACGTTCAAAATAAGTAATCCCATCTCCCATCCCATCCCATCCCACTTCTATTAAAATTCTGGTTTCGGTGTGTCCGTCACGCTGTTTGTTGTGTCCAACAATGTTACTTATGAAAAATTGGCGCAACAATTGAAATTTCGAATTGAAGGCTATTTTGTGAGTAAGGTGAGGTAAGTTTGAGTGTTAGAAGAGAATTATGGTAGGTTAGGTTTAGGTTAAGTTAGTTGGTTAGGTGGGTGTTGGGCGTCGTTGGGTTTTGTTTTTGGTTAGGTTAGGTGGTTAGGTGGGTGTTGAGCGTGGTTAGGTGTTTGGTTAGATCTTTTAGATCCTCAAATTTTTTTTCAATTTTTAATTGTTCCGGCTAGATGAGGGCGCCGCTGGCAACTGGCTGCCAGCGGTCTCAAACAAGTCCCAAAAATCAAAACGTTAGTTTTGCGGGACTTGTTCAAGATGTAAATTAATTTTTCTACGTTTGGTGCCTATCTTTACTCACTTCTTCAAGCGTTGTGTTTACCA